>CM070014.1:0-600000 GCA_036247105.1 Cirrhinus mrigala
AGAAAAGGCGTTTTAGAGCATTTCTGAGCAAGCCTTCTTTTCATAAGCAGGGATGCATAAAATCACTATTAGTGATCCTAGAAGTCCTTAACTAAGTGTTTTAATGCATTGAGGCTCTAACTAAATTTCATATGCATAAAGCTTCTAACACATCAAGAAGTATTTTCCTGCATTGCAAATAACATTCCTTTCATGCATATGAAATATTTTTAATGTGGCTCAGCTTTTTTCATCAAACTGCATAACTAGCGTTTTCTGACCGAGAAAAGGCGTTTTAGAGCATTTCTGAGCAAGCCTTCTTTTCATAAGCAGGGATGCATAAAATCACTATTAGTGATCCTAGAAGTCCTTAACTAAGCGTTTTAATGCATTGAGGCTCTAACTAAATTTCATATGCATAAAGCTTCTAACACATCAAGAAGTATTTTCCTGCATTGCAAATAACATTCCTTTCATGCATATGAAATATTTTTAATGTGGCTCAGCTTTTTTCATCAAACTGCATAACTAGCGTTTTCTGACCGAGAAAAGGCGTTTTAGAGCATTTCTGAGCAAGCCTTCTTTTCATAAGCAGGGATGCATAAAATCGCTATTAGTGATCCTAGAAGTCCTTAACTAAGCGTTTTAATGCATTGAGGCTCTAACTAAATTTCATATGCATAAAGCTTCTAACACATCAAGAAGTATTTTCCTGCATTGCAAATAACATTCCTTTCATGCATATGAAATATTTTTAATGTGGCTCAGCTTTTTTCATCAAACTGCATAACTAGCGTTTTCTGACCGAGAAAAGGCGTTTTAGAGCATTTCTGAGCAAGCCTTCTTTTCATAAGCAGGGATGCATAAAAGCGCTATTCGTGATCCTAGAAGTGCCTTAACTAAACGTTTTATGCATTCAGGCTCAAACTAAATTTCACATGCATAAAACTTCTAACACATCAAGAAGTGTTTTCCTGCATTGCAAATAACATTCCTTTCATGCATATGAAATATTTTTAATGTGGCTCAGCTTTTTTCATCAAACTGCATAACTAGCGTTTTCTGACCGAGAAAAGGCGTTTTAGAGCATTTCTGAGCAAGCCTTCTTTTCATAAGCAGGGATGCATAAAATCACTATTCAGTGATCCTAGAAGTCCTTAACTAAGTGTTTTAATGCATTGAGGCTCTAACTAAATTTCATATGCATAAAGCTTCTAACACATCAAGAAGTATTTTCCTGCATTGCAAATAACATTCCTTTCATGCATATGAAATATTTTTAATGTGGCTCAGCTTTTTTCATCAAACTGCATAACTAGCGTTTTCTGACCGAGAAAAGGCGTTTTAGAGCATTTCTGAGCAAGCCTTCTTTTCATAAGCAGGGATGCATAAAAACACTATTCGTGATCCTAGAAGTCCTTAACTAAGCGTTTTAATGCATTGAGGCTCTAACTAAATTTCATATGCATAAAACTTCTAACACATCAAGAAGTATTTTCCTGCATTGCAAATAACATTCCTTTCATGCATATGAAATATTTTTAATGTGGCTCAGCTTTTTTCATCAAACTGCATAACTAGCGTTTTCTGACCGAGAAAAGGCGTTTTAGAGCATTTCTGAGCAAGCCTTCTTTTCATAAGCAGGGATGCATAAAATCACTATTAGTGATCCTAGAAGTCCTTAACTAAGCGTTTTAATGCATTGAGGCTCTAACTAAATTTCATATGCATAAAGCTTCTAACACATCAAGAAGTATTTTCCTGCATTGCAAATAACATTCCTTTCATGCATATGAAATATTTTTAATGTGGCTCAGCTTTTTTCATCAAACTGCATAACTAGCGTTTTCTGACCGAGAAAAGGCGTTTTAGAGCATTTCTGAGCAAGCCTTCTTTTCATAAGCAGGGATGCATAAAATCGCTATTCGTGATCCTAGAAGTCCTTAACTAAGCGTTTTAATGCATTGAGGCTCTAACTAAATTTCACATGCATAAAGCTTCTAACACATCAAGAAGTGTTTTCCTGCATTGCAAATAACATTCCTTTCATGCATATGAAATATTTTTAATGTGGCTCAGCTTTTTTCATCAAACTGCATAACTAGCGTTTTCTGACCGAGAAAAGGCGTTTTAGAGCATTTCTGAGCAAGCCTTCTTTTCATAAGCAGGGATGCATAAAATCGCTATTAGTGATCCTAGAAGTCCTTAACTAAGCGTTTTAATGCATTGAGGCTCTAACTAAATTTCACATGCATAAAGCTTCTAACACATCAAGAAGTGTTTTCCTGCATTGCAAATAACATTCCTTTCATGCATATGAAATATTTTTAATGTGGCTCAGCTTTTTTCATCAAACTGCATAACTAGCGTTTTCTGACCGAGAAAAGGCGTTTTAGAGCATTTCTGAGCAAGCCTTCTTTTCATAAGCAGGGATGCATAAAATCGCTATTAGTGATCCTAGAAGTCCTTAACTATGCGTTTTAATGCATTCAGGCTCAAACTAAATTTCACATGCATAAAGCTTCTAACACATCAAGAAGTATTTTCCTGCATTGCAAATAACATTCCTTTCATGCATATGAAATATTTTTAATGTGGCTCAGCTTTTTTCATCAAACTGCATAACTAGCGTTTTCTGACCGAGAAAAGGCGTTTTAGAGCATTTCTGAGCAAGCCTTCTTTTCATAAGCAGGGATGCATAAAATCACTATTAGTGATCCTAGAAGTCCTTAACTAAGCGTTTTAATGCATTGAGGCTCTAACTAAATTTCATATGCATAAAGCTTCTAACACATCAAGAAGTATTTTCCTGCATTGCAAATAACATTCCTTTCATGCATATGAAATATTTTTAATGTGGCTCAGCTTTTTTCATCAAACTGCATAACTAGCGTTTTCTGACCGAGAAAAGGCGTTTTAGAGCATTTCTGAGCAAGCCTTCTTTTCATAAGCAGGGATGCATAAAATCACTATTAGTGATCCTAGAAGTCCTTAACTAAGCGTTTTAATGCATTGAGGCTCTAACTAAATTTCATATGCATAAAGCTTCTAACACATCAAGAAGTATTTTCCTGCATTGCAAATAACATTCCTTTCATGCATATGAAATATTTTTAATGTGGCTCAGCTTTTTTCATCAAACTGCATAACTAGCGTTTTCTGACCGAGAAAAGGCGTTTTAGAGCATTTCTGAGCAAGCCTTCTTTTCATAAGCAGGGATGCATAAAAACGCTATTCGTGATCCTAGAAGTCCTTAACTAAACGTTTTATGCATTCAGGCTCTAACTAAATTTCACATGCATAAAACTTCTAACACATCAAGAAGTGTTTTCCTGCATTGCAAATAACATTCCTTTCATGCATATGAAATATTTTTAATGTGGCTCAGCTTTTTTCATCAAACTGCATAACTAGCGTTTTCTGACCGAGAAAAGGCGTTTTAGAGCATTTCTGAGCAAGCCTTCTTTTCATAAGCAGGGATGCATAAAATCGCTATTAGTGATCCTAGAAGTGCCTTAACTAAGCGTTTTAATGCATTGAGGCTCCAAACTAAATTTCATATGCATAAAACTTCTAACACATCAAGAAGTGTTTTCCTGCATTGCAAATAACATTCCTTTCATGCATATGAAATATTTTTAATGTGGCTCAGCTTTTTTCATCAAACTGCATAACTAGCGTTTTCTGACCGAGAAAAGGCGTTTTAGAGCATTTCTGAGCAAGCCTTCTTTTCATAAGCAGGGATGCATAAAAGCGCTATTCGTGATCCTAGAATGCCTTAACCAAACGTTTTATGCATTCAGGCTCAAACTAAATTTCATATGCATAAAGCTTCTAACACATCAAGAAGTATTTTCCTGCATTGCAAATAACATTCCTTTCATGCATATGAAATATTTTTAATGTGGCTCAGCTTTTTTCATCAAACTGCATAACTAGCGTTTTCTGACCGAGAAAAGGCGTTTTAGAGCATTTCTGAGCAAGCCTTCTTTTCATAAGCAGGGATGCATAAAATCACTATTAGTGATCCTAGAAGTCCTTAACTATGCGTTTTAATGCATTGAGGCTCTAACTAAATTTCATATGCATAAAGCTTCTAACACATCAAGAAGTATTTTCCTGCATTGCAAATAACATTCCTTTCATGCATATGAAATATTTTTAATGTGGCTCAGCTTTTTTCATCAAACTGCATAACTAGCGTTTTCTGACCGAGAACAGGCGTTTTAGAGCATTTCTGTGCAAGCCTTCTTTTCATAAGCAGGGATGCATAAAATCACTATTAGTGATCCTAGAAGTCCTTAACTATGCGTTTTAATGCATTGAGGCTCTAACTAAATTTCATATGCATAAAGCTTCTAACACATCAAGAAGTATTTTCCTGCATTGCAAATAACATTCCTTTCATGCATATGAAATATTTTTAATGTGGCTCAGCTTTTTTCATCAAACTGCATAACTAGCGTTTTCTGACCGAGAAAAGGCGTTTTTGTCACGAATCTGGTCGGTGTCCTGTTCTCCGCTCACCACCAGATGTCACTCTCACCTCACTCTGTTCTCTCACACTGACTATTGCACTACACCCCGGACTCCATTCCCATCAGCCATTGTACTACTTCTGCGTCCAATCAGAGACAGTATAAATACCCGGTCTTTCTGTCACTCACTGCCGAGTGTTAGATTGTATTGTTAGCGTTCCCTAGTTTCGTTCCCGTGTTTTTGACCGCTCGCCTGGACTATCGTTTACTCTCCCTGGATTATCTGTATTGCTCCCGATCGCTCCTGTTCGACCCACGCCTGACTCACGGACTTCCATTGTGCATTGCCCTTATTTACCCGCTTGCTGTTGTCTCGACCCTGCCTGCCTGACCATGTCTATGTCTCGTCACTTCAATAAAAGTTTGCATATGGATCCGCTCGTCTCTCGTCTCCCTCCCCCCGTTACAGTTTTAGAGCATTTCTGAGCAAGCCTTCTTTTCATAAGCAGGGATGCATAAAATCACTATCAGTGATCCTAGAAGTCCTTAACTAAGTGTTTTAATGCATTGAGGCTCTAACTAAATTTCATATGCATAAAGCTTCTAACACATCAAGAAGTATTTTCCTGCATTGCAAATAACATTCCTTTCATGCATATGAAATATTTTTAATGTGGCTCAGCTTTTTTCATCAAACTGCATAACTAGCGTTTTCTGACTGAGAAAAGGCGTTTTAGAGCATTTCTGAGCAAGCCTTCTTTTCATAAGCAGGGATGCATAAAAACGCTATTCGTGATCCTAGAAGGCCTTAACTAAACGTTTTAATGCATTCAGGCTCAAACTAAATTTCACATGCATAAAACTTCTAACACATCAAGAAGTGTTTTCCTGCATTGCAAATAACATTCCTTTCATGCATATGAAATATTTTTAATGTGGCTCAGCTTTTTTCATCAAACTGCATAACTAGCGTTTTCTGACCGAGAAAAGGCGTTTTAGAGCATTTCTGAGCAAGCCTTCTTTTCATAAGCAGGGATGCATAAAATCACTATTAGTGATCCTAGAAGTCCTTAACTAAGCGTTTTAATGCATTGAGGCTCTAACTAAATTTCATATGCATAAAGCTTCTAACACATCAAGAAGTGTTTTCCTGCATTGCAAATAACATTCCTTTCATGCATATTAAATATTTTTAATGTGGCTCAGCTTTTTTCATCAAACTGCATAACTAGCGTTTTCTGACCGAGAACAGGCGTTTTAGAGCATTTCTGTGCAAGCCTTCTTTTCATAAGCAGGGATGCATAAAATCACTATTAGTGATCCTAGAAGTCCTTAACTATGCGTTTTAATGCATTGAGGCTCTAACTAAATTTCATATGCATAAAGCTTCTAACACATCAAGAAGTATTTTCCTGCATTGCAAATAACATTCCTTTCATGCATATGAAATATTTTTAATGTGGCTCAGCTTTTTTCATCAAACTGCATAACTAGCGTTTTCTGACCGAGAAAAGGCGTTTTTGTCACGAATCTGGTCGGTGTCCTGTTCTCCGCTCACCACCAGATGTCACTCTCACCTCACTCTGTTCTCTCACACTGACTATTGCACTACACCCCGGACTCCATTCCCCATCAGCCATTGTACTACTTCTGCGTCCAATCAGAGACAGTATAAATACCCCGGTCTTTCTGTCACTCACTGCCGAGTGTTAGATTGTATTGTTAGCGTTCCCTAGTTTCGTTCCCGTGTTTTTGACCGCTCGCCTGGACTATCGTTTACTCTCCCTGGATTATCTGTATTGCTCCCGATCGCTCCTGTTCGACCCACGCCTGACTCACGGACTTCCATTGTGCATTGCCCTTATTTACCCGCTTGCTGTTGTCTCGACCCTGCCTGCCTGACCATGTCTATGTCTCGTCACTTCAATAAAAGTTTGCATATGGATCCGCTCGTCTCTCGTCTCCCTCCCCCCGTTACAGTTTTAGAGCATTTCTGAGCAAGCCTTCTTTTCATAAGCAGGGATGCATAAAATCACTATCAGTGATCCTAGAAGTCCTTAACTAAGTGTTTTAATGCATTGAGGCTCTAACTAAATTTCATATGCATAAAGCTTCTAACACATCAAGAAGTATTTTCCTGCATTGCAAATAACATTCCTTTCATGCATATGAAATATTTTTAATGTGGCTCAGCTTTTTTCATCAAACTGCATAACTAGCGTTTTCTGACTGAGAAAAGGCGTTTTAGAGCATTTCTGAGCAAGCCTTCTTTTCATAAGCAGGGATGCATAAAATCACTATCAGTAATCCTAGAAGTCCTTAACTAAGTGTTTTAATGCATTGAGGCTCTAACTAAATTTCATATGCATAAAGCTTCTAACACATCAAGAAGTATTTTCCTGCATTGCAAATAACATTCCTTTCATGCATATGAAATATTTTTAATGTGGCTCAGCTTTTTTCATCAAACTGCATAACTAGCGTTTTCTGACCGAGAAAAGGCGTTTTAGAGCATTTCTGAGCAAGCCTTCTTTTCATAAGCAGGGATGCATAAAAACGCTATTCGTGATCCTAGAAGGCCTTAACTAAACGTTTTATGCATTCAGGCTCTAACTAAATTTCACATGCATAAAACTTCTAACACATCAAGAAGTGTTTTCCTGCATTGCAAATAACATTCCTTTCATGCATATTAAATATTTTTAATGTGGCTCAGCTTTTTTCATCAAACTGCATAACTAGCGTTTTCTGACCGAGAAAAGGCGTTTTAGAGCATTTCTGAGCAAGCCTTCTTTTCATAAGCAGGGATGCATAAAAATCACTATTAGTGATCCTAGAAGTCCTTAACTAAGCGTTTTAATGCATTGAGGCTCTAACTAAATTTCATATGCATAAAGCTTCTAACACATCAAGAAGTGTTTTCCTGCATTGCAAATAACATTCCTTTCATGCATATGAAATATTTTTAATGTGGCTCAGCTTTTTTCATCAAACTGCATAACTAGCGTTTTCTGACCGAGAAAAGGCGTTTTAGAGCATTTCTGAGCAAGCCTTCTTTTCATAAGCAGGGATGCATAAAATCACTATTAGTGATCCTAGAAGTCCTTAACTAAGCGTTTTAATGCATTGAGGCTCTAACTAAATTTCATATGCATAAAGCTTCTAACACATCAAGAAGTATTTTCCTGCATTGCAAATAACATTCCTTTCATGCATATGAAATATTTTTAATGTGGCTCAGCTTTTTTCATCAAACTGCATAACTAGCGTTTTCTGACCGAGAAAAGGCGTTTTAGAGCATTTCTGAGCAAGCCTTCTTTTCATAAGCAGGGATGCATAAAATCGCTATTAGTGATCCTAGAAGTCCTTAACTAAGCGTTTTAATGCATTGAGGCTCTAACTAAATTTCACATGCATAAAGCTTCTAACACATCAAGAAGTGTTTTCCTGCATTGCAAATAACATTCCTTTCATGCATATGAAATATTTTTAATGTGGCTCAGCTTTTTTCATCAAACTGCATAACTAGCGTTTTCTGACCGAGAAAAGGCGTTTTAGAGCATTTCTGAGCAAGCCTTCTTTTCATAAGCAGGGATGCATAAAATCACTATTAGTGATCCTAGAAGTCCTTAACTAAGCGTTTTAATGCATTGAGGCTCTAACTAAATTTCATATGCATAAAGCTTCTAACACATCAAGAAGTGTTTTCCTGCATTGCAAATAACATTCCTTTCATGCATATGAAATATTTTTAATGTGGCTCAGCTTTTTTCATCAAACTGCATAACTAGCGTTTTCTGACCGAGAAAAGGCGTTTTAGAGCATTTCTGAGCAAGCCTTCTTTTCATAAGCAGGGATGCATAAAAACGCTATTCGTGATCCTAGAAGGCCTTAACTAAGCGTTTTAATGCATTGAGGCTCTAACTAAATTTCATATGCATAAAGCTTCTAACACATCAAGAAGTATTTTCCTGCATTGCAAATAACATTCCTTTCATGCATATGAAATATTTTTAATGTGGCTCAGCTTTTTTCATCAAACTGCATAACTAGCGTTTTCTGACCGAGAAAAGGCGTTTTAGAGCATTTCTGAGCAAGCCTTCTTTTCATAAGCAGGGATGCATAAAAACGCTATTCGTGATCCTAGAAGGCCTTAACTAAGCGTTTTAATGCATTGAGGCTCTAACTAAATTTCATATGCATAAAGCTTCTAACACATCAAGAAGTATTTTCCTGCATTGCAAATAACATTCCTTTCATGCATATGAAATATTTTTAATGTGGCTCAGCTTTTTTCATCAAACTGCATAACTAGCGTTTTCTGACCGAGAAAAGGCGTTTTAGAGCATTTCTGAGCAAGCCTTCTTTTCATAAGCAGGGATGCATAAAAACGCTATTAGTGATCCTAGAAGTCCTTAACTAAGCGTTTTAATGCATTGAGGCTCTAACTAAATTTCATATGCATAAAACTTCTAACACATCAAGAAGTGTTTTCCTGCATTGCAAATAACATTCCTTTCATGCATATGAAATATTTTTAATGTGGCTCAGCTTTTTTCATCAAACTGCATAACTAGCGTTTTCTGACCGAGAAAAGGCGTTTTAGAGCATTTCTGAGCAAGCCTTCTTTTCATAAGCAGGGATGCATAAAAACGCTATTCGTGATCCTAGAAGGCCTTAACTAAGCGTTTTAATGCATTGAGGCTCTAACTAAATTTCACATGCATAAAGCTTCTAACACATCAAGAAGTATTTTCCTGCATTGCAAATAACATTCCTTTCATGCATATGAAATATTTTTAATGTGGCTCAGCTTTTTTCATCAAACTGCATAACTAGCGTTTTCTGACCGAGAAAAGGCGTTTTAGAGCATTTCTGAGCAAGCCTTCTTTTCATAAGCAGGGATGCATAAAATCGCTATTAGTGATCCTAGAAGTCCTTAACTAAGCGTTTTAATGCATTGAGGCTCTAACTAAATTTCACATGCATAAAGCTTCTAACACATCAAGAAGTATTTTCCTGCATTGCAAATAACATTCCTTTCATGCATATGAAATATTTTTAATGTGGCTCAGCTTTTTTCATCAAACTGCATAACTAGCGTTTTCTGACCGAGAAAAGGCGTTTTAGAGCATTTCTGAGCAAGCCTTCTTTTCATAAGCAGGGATGCATAAAAACGCTATTCGTGATCCTAGAAGGCCTTAACTAAACGTTTTATGCATTCAGGCTCAAACTAAATTTCACATGCATAAAACTTCTAACACATCAAGAAGTGTTTTCCTGCATTGCAAATAACATTCCTTTCATGCATATGAAATATTTTTAATGTGGCTCAGCTTTTTTCATCAAACTGCATAACTAGCGTTTTCTGACCGAGAAAAGGCGTTTTAGAGCATTTCTGAGCAAGCCTTCTTTTCATAAGCAGGGATGCATAAAATCACTATTCGTGATCCTAGAAGTCCTTAACTAAGCGTTTTAATGCATTGAGGCTCTAACTAAATTTCATATGCATAAAGCTTCTAACACATCAAGAAGTATTTTCCTGCATTGCAAATAACATTCCTTTCATGCATATGAAATATTTTTAATGTGGCTCAGCTTTTTTCATCAAACTGCATAACTAGCGTTTTCTGACCGAGAAAAGGCGTTTTAGAGCATTTCTGAGCAAGCCTTCTTTTCATAAGCAGGGATGCATAAAATCGCTATTCGTGATCCTAGAAGTCCTTAACTAAGCGTTTTAATGCATTGAGGCTCTAACTAAATTTCATATGCATAAAGCTTCTAACACATCAAGAAGTATTTTCCTGCATTGCAAATAACATTCCTTTCATGCATATGAAATATTTTTAATGTGGCTCAGCTTTTTTCATCAAACTGCATAACTAGCGTTTTCTGACCGAGAAAAGGCGTTTTAGAGCATTTCTGAGCAAGCCTTCTTTTCATAAGCAGGGATGCATAAAAACGCTATTAGTGATCCTAGAAGGCCTTAACTAAGCGTTTTATGCATTCAGGCTCAAACTAAATTTCACATGCATAAAGCTTCTAACACATCAAGAAGTGTTTTCCTGCATTGCAAATAACATTCCTTTCATGCATATGAAATATTTTTAATGTGGCTCAGCTTTTTTCATCAAACTGCATAACTAGCGTTTTCTGACCGAGAAAAGGCGTTTTAGAGCATTTCTGAGCAAGCCTTCTTTTCATAAGCAGGGATGCATAAAAATCACTATTAGTGATCCTAGAAGTCCTTAACTAAGCGTTTTAATGCATTGAGGCTCTAACTAAATTTCATATGCATAAAGCTTCTAACACATCAAGAAGTGTTTTCCTGCATTGCAAATAACATTCCTTTCATGCATATTAAATATTTTTAATGTGGCTCAGCTTTTTTCATCAAACTGCATAACTAGCGTTTTCTGACCGAGAAAAGGCGTTTTAGAGCATTTCTGAGCAAGCCTTCTTTTCATAAGCAGGGATGCATAAAATCACTATTAGTGATCCTAGAAGGCCTTAACTAAAGCGTTTTAATGCATTGAGGCTCTAACTAAATTTCATATGCATAAAGCTTCTAACACATCAAGAAGTGTTTTCCTGCATTGCAAATAACATTCCTTTCATGCATATTAAATATTTTTAATATGGCTCAGCTTTTTTCATCAAACTGCATAACTAGCGTTTTCTGACCGAGAAAAGGCGTTTTAGAGCATTTCTGTGCAAGCCTTCTTTTCATAAGCAGGGATGCATAAAAACGCTATTCGTGATCCTAGAAGGCCTTAACTAAGCGTTTTATGCATTCAGGCTCTAACTAAATTTCAGATGCATAAAGCTTCTAACACATCAAGAAGTATTTTCCTGCATTGCAAATAACATTCCTTTCATGCATATAAAATATTTTTAATGTGGCTCAGCTTTTTTCATCAAACTGCATAACTAGCGTTTTCTGACTGAGAAAGGCGTTTTAGAGCATTTCTGAGCAAGCCTTCTTTTCATAAGTGTAACCGGTCCGTTCTTGACCGCTGTTACTCCCCTCTGCGTTGTGTATAAAGAAGACCAGGACACGTGCTACTTCAGTTCACTGGAGCGGGTTTATTAACAATCACGCCCATCATGGACTGGCCACTGTCTGTGGATTAACATCAATAAAGCTGATAAATCGCTTGTGGATATCTCGTAACAGCACATTCCTCTTCCCAGTGTATGTAATGCGAACTGTGATGTTTAACAATTGAGCAATATTAACACTGAAACATACTATTAATACAATACAAGAATATAAAAGACAATAAAACATTAGAAGAGAGAAATACCTGTGGATTAACATCAATAAAGCTGATAAATCGCTTGTGGACATCTCCTAACAGCACATTCCTGCATAATATAACACCTGTTAGCTGGCTAGAAACGTAAAACCACACAAACACACACATACATACTGCCCACACGATATATCTTCAAATTTCTAATCCATCCACATGTAAAACATACAACAGAACACTGTATATAATCTCAGTACTTCTTACGAGATGAAACTAGTTGAGGCACTTTGTAAACTTAATTCGCTCAGAAATCAAAGAGCGCAGAAAAACACTTACCTCTTCCCAGCGTATGTAATGCGAACTGGCGAGGCGCGCACTTACGTCAAAATGGCGTTAGAGTAGCGCCAGAAGCAAATTTCAAAATAAAAGTCTTGAAATAGTGGTTAGCAGAATAAACGTATTTCACCCAAAGAAAAACAGAAATAAATCAAAAATACAAGAAGGATTTTAGTGAAAAAGCACAATGTATTACATTTAGATCGTACTCACTATAACCCGTTACATAAGCAGGGATGCAACTCCTTAACTAAGCGTTTTAATGCATTGAGGCTCTAAATAAATTTCATATGCATAAAGCTTCTAACACTTCAAGCAGTGTTTTCCTGCAATGTAAATAACATTCCTTTCATGCATGTGAAATATTTTTAATGTGGCTCAGCTTTTTCCATCAAACTGCATAACTAGCGTTTTCTGACTGAGAAAAGGCGTATTAGAGCATTTCTGAGCAAGCCTTCTTTTCATAAGCTGAGATACATAAAAACGCTATTCGTGATCCTAGAAGTCCTTAACTAAGCGTTTTAATGCATTGAGGCTCTAACTAAATTTCACATGCATAAAACTTCTAACACATCAAGAAGCGTTTTCCTGCATTGCAAATAACATTCCTTTCATGCATATGAAATATTTTTAATATGGCTCAGCTTTTTTCAGCAAACTGCATAACTAGCGTTTTCTGACCGAGAAAATGCGTTTAAGAGCATTTCTGAGCAGGCCTTCTTTTCATAAGCTGAGATACATAAAAACGCTATTCGTGATCCTAGAAGGCCTTAACTAAGCATTTTATGCATTCAGGCTCTAACTAAACTTCACATGAATAAAACTTCTAACACATCAAGAAGTGTTTTCCTGCATTGTAAATAACATTCCTTTCATGCATGTGAAATATTTTTAATGTGGCTCAGCTTTTTTCATCAAACTGCATAACGAGCGTTTTCTGACCGAGAAAAGGCGTTTTAGAGCTTTTCTGAGCAAGCCTTCTTTTCATAAGCTGAGATACATAAAAACGCTATTTGTGATCCTAGAAGGCCTATAAGCATTTTATGCATTCAGGCTCAAACTAAATTTCACATGCATAAAACTTCTAACACATCAAGAAGTGCTTTCCTGCATTGCAAATAACATTCCTTTCATACATATGAAATATTTTTAATAAGCTCAGCTTTTTTCATCAAACTGCATAACTAGCGTTTTCTGACCGAGAAAAGGCGTTTTAGAGCATTTCTGAGCAAGCCTTCTTTTCATAAGCTGACATGCAAAAAAAACGGAATGTACCCCGGCCAGGGGTACAAAAAGGCTTTGGCCATGCCAAGCGCAAAGTCAAGGTGCGAAGGGGCCACAGAAAGGGCCTGGAGGTCACCCACCCTCTTCAGAGAGGAGATGGCCAGGAGGAAGACCATTTTTAGGGTCAATGTCCTGCCTGAAAGGGCTCGAAGGGCGGTTTGAGAGTGCCTCCAGCACCATGGCCAGGCCCCAAGTGGGGACATGGGATCGTACGGGGCGCCTCAGCGCGCCGCGGAGAAAACGTGTAACCAAGGGATGTTTTCCCACTGATTGACCACCAAGAGAGGAGTGGAAAGCAGCTATGGCCACCCTGTACACCTTCAAGGTGGAGTGGGTCAACCCTGCAGTGAACCAGGCCTGCAAGAACTCCAGCACTGTACCAACTGGGCAGTGGACTGGGTCGAGCTGGAGGACACCACACCAGGAACTGAAGAGTCTCCACTTCCAGGCATACAGTTTCCTCATAGAGGGAGCTCTGGATTGGAGAATGGTCTCAACAACCTCGGTTGAGAGACCAGAAGCTACGAGATGTGCCCCCTCAGGGGCCACACCCACAGCTTCCACAACTCCGGGCGGGGATACAGAATCGTGCCACCCATTTGTGAGAGGAGATCCCTCTTGACGGGAATCTCCCATGGAGAGCCGTCAAGGAGGGAAATCAGGTCCGAGAACCATACTCGGCCCAGCCAGAATGGGACTACTAGAAGTAGCGAGATGCTGTCCTGGCGCGCTCTCTCTAGAACCCCTTGGCCATGTCTGCACCATGGCATCCAGCCCCAGGGGAGCTGGATGACTCAGAGAGAACCAGAGGGGACATTGCGATGTCTCCTGAGTCGCAAAGAGGTCCACCTGAGCCTGGCCAAACACTCTCGAAATGAGCTCCACCACCTCGGGGTGGAGTCTCCATTCCCCGGGCCTCTGCCCCTGTCTCGACAGGACGTCTGCTCCCTGATTGAGATGTCCCAGGATGTAGACTGCTCTCAGCGAGAGGAGTTTCCCTTGAGACCACACCAGGATCTGGTGCACCAGCTTGTACAAGGGGCACGAACGCAGGCCTCCCTGGTGGTTTATGTAAGAGACCACCGATGTGTTGTCGGTGCGCACCAACACATGGCGATCTCTCAGGTCTGGGAGGAAGTGTTTCAGTGCCTGAAACACGGCCAGCATTTCTAGCCGATTTATGTGCCAAGTCAGATGGTGGCCTCTCCACAGACTGCGGGCTGGGTGGCCACTCATGACCGCTCACCAACCGGGGAGGTATGCATCTGTCGCTAGTGTTACGCGGCAACAAGGAGCTCCCAACACCGGGCCCTGTTTCAGGAACCAAGGTTTCCTCCACATGTCTAAGGCACGAAAGCATCGCCGTGTGACCTTGATCATGCGAAGTGGGTTTTCCCTCGGGGAGAACCCCTTGGTCCTGAGCCACCACTGCAGGGGTCTCATGTACAGCAGGCCAAAAGGTATTACGTTGGACGCAGCTGCCATCAGACCCAACAGTTTCTGGAACTGTTTGACAGTGAGTGACTGGCCTATTTTGAATCTCTTGACTGAGGTGAGGATTGACTCAATCCGAGCAGGAGACAGACGTGCCTGCATCATGGTCGAATCCCACACCATGCCCAGATAAGTGGTCCTCTGTAGTGGAGAAAGCGAGAACAACATCTTGATGTTTAACCGCCATCTGCACTGTTTGAGCTAATATCAACCAATCGTCAATATAGTTTAGTATGCGGATGCCCTGGAGTTGCAGAGGAGCCAGAGCTGCATCCATACATTTTGTGAAAGTGCGGGGTGAGAGTCCTAGGCCGAAGGGAAGAACCCGATATTGGTACGCTTCGCCCCCGAAAGCGAACCTCAGGAACTTCCTGTGTTGAGGAAGGATGGAGATGTGGAAGTATGTGTCTT
Source organism: Cirrhinus mrigala (assembly GCA_036247105.1). Lineage (NCBI taxonomy): Eukaryota > Metazoa > Chordata > Actinopteri > Cypriniformes > Cyprinidae > Cirrhinus > Cirrhinus mrigala. The sequence continues at coordinate 15,239 of CM070014.1, forward strand.
TTAGATCTATCGTGACAAACCAGTCCTCGGACCTGATTTGAGACACAACCTGACTGAGTGTCAGCATCTTGAGCCTGAGATGCATTACTGCGCGGTTCAGCAGATGCAGATCTAAGATCGGACACAACCCCCCATCCTTTTTCGGAACGATGAAGTACCAGCTGTAGAACCCGGACTCTCTGTTGTGAGAAGGGGCCCCCTCGATGGTCTCCTTCCTCAAGAGAATGTTTACTTCTTGTTCCATGACCAGAGCCTGCTCGGGGCCCACCAGCATGGAAAGAATCCCGTGAAAAAGAGGCGGAGGAGAACCAAATTAGATTCTGTAGCCTCTCTCTACAGTGTGCAGGACCCACTGAGACACGTTTGGCAAACGTTTCCATGCTGCCAGATAGTCTACTAAGGGAATCAGTCTCTCGAGACCGACCTCTGGTGTTACCAGAGTGGCTAGATCGGTGCCCTGAAGCGGATAACTGGCAGGGAACAACCGATCTGGCCATTCTGAGGACCTCCTCAGAGGTCGCAAGCTTCCCAGCACTGCTGCGTTGCCGGGCGGATGCTGAGAGATGAGCTCACCAGGGACCGCTGCGCCCTGAAGCACCATGGGTGGCAGGGTTGGCAGTACGATCTCCTGAGGGCACTGAGGAGAGACGGGAACCGTATGATGAGGTGTTAACCGCTCTTCCCCAGAGGGGTCTGCCCTCAGAAGTCCTGAGCCATGAACATCAGGACTTCTTAGCCGAAGCCTTCTTTGCCTGAAGAAGGGCCCGCAGGTCCGTCTTCAGCGCAGATGGCTTTGCCTTAAAGCGCTGCCTAGACCCCTGCTCCCTCTGCGGGGGAGTACGGGTAGCAACGCTCTCTTTGTGGGCGGCCCGGTACGAGGAGGAGGTACTCGTGTGCGCCTGCTCCCGCCCAGCAGCCGCAGGAGTGGCTCGGCGGAGTTCGGTGACATCCTCCGCCTTTATCTTCTCACCCTCATCCAGCTCCTTCAGCAGGTCCGCCTGCTATGCCTGCAACAACACCATAGTGTGCAGGCAAGCACCAGCCTGACCCGCTGACGAGTACCCTCTGCCCACCAGCGCCGACGTGGTCCACAGCGGCTTAGTGGGCAAAGTCGGGGCTTTGAGGGATGATGCCGCGCCAGGAGACAGATGGCTCATGAGCATCTACCCGGGGCATCATCCCATAACCGTGCTCAACAGCTCCTACCACATTGCTATAATGGAGGGTGGCAGAGCTGTGAACACGGGCCGAGAAAGGCTTTCCCCACGATCTAGACACCTCAGTGTGCAGATCAGGGAAAAACGGCAAGCCCCGTCGCGGAGGTGGTGGCTTAGAGCGCAAGAAGCGTTCGTCTAGTTTGCTTCTTGGCGGCTCTGTTGGTTTCTCGGCCGGCCAGTCTAACTTAAGCTTGGCCACAGCGCGAGTCACCACCTCCACGAGCTCCTCGTACTGGACGGACTGGGGCGACGAATCCCCAGCCACATCGACATCTTCGACATCCAACTCCTCAGAGGATGAAATATGGAGGGTCGAGCACTCTCCCCGGGGGGAAAACCGCAGAGCGTGCTTCCATCCCGGAGCGAGTGCTAGATCTGGTGGGTGAGGAAGAAGAAAGGGACTCCACCAGATCCATTTGCGAACCCCACGTCCGCAGCCGCCGCTCCGCCTCGGCAGAGGCGGGACCAGAGCCGCGAGGAACTCTGACGAGAGCTCCCTCCACAAATAGAGCCCTCCGGGAGCGAAGCGTGCGCAGCAAGAGCTGCTCGCAATGCGAGCAATCAGCTCCCTCAAGAGCTGATTCCGCGTGCTTCGCTCCTAAACAAACACCACACAGACTGTGCGTGTCCCCACCCATAATGTAGAGTGGGCAAGGAGGCGCGCACAGCCTGCTGCTGTTTAATTTCGCCCTTAGTCTTAACTAAATGCGAGGACATACCGCACACTCTCAAATAAAAGTTGTGGACTGCCACAGAAAAACAGAGTGAAATGCACACACATAGAGCGCTTGCTGAAATGACAGAAGCTGCCGGCTTACTCATCGCACGTGCTTTTATGCTCCTGGTCTCCTCATCACCCCACCCGTGATGGCTCGTTGCTCATTTGGACTGATTACACACCTGTTTTCAAAGCGTGGTTCGCTGATGGCGTTCCCCAATGCGTTTTCGACGCAGCTCGAGTTCCCGAAGGGGAACACTATTAGTGATTCTAGAAGCCCTTAACTAAGTGTTTCATGCACTGAGGCTCTAACTAAATTTGATATGCATAAAACTTCTATCACATCAAGAAGTGTCTTTCTGCATTGCAAATAATATTTCTTTCATGCATATGAAACATTTTAATGTGGGTCAGCTTTATTCATGAAACTGCATTAACTAACGTTTTCTGACTGAGAAAAGACGTTTCAGAGCATTTCTGAGCAAGCCTTCGTTTCATGAGCTGAGATGCATAAAAACGCTAATCGATCGTTCAGATCAGGAGAGATGACTTCCAAGTCAATAAAAACACAAAGGTGTGTAGCGTTCATTTCAGACCTGATGACTTTATGGAAGGGACTCGTCTGAAACGACTGAAAAAAGGTGTTTTCCCTACACTGTTTGAGTGGAACCATTACCAGGAGGAGCCGCCGAGGTTGAGTGTATGGGAACGTCGAGAGAGACCGCTGACCCCTGATCCTGACTCGGACGTAGACCAAGAAGATATGGACTTCGATGTGGAGAGTACCGGACATGATTATTGTTCAGTTCCCGAAGCTGCAGCTGTGGACATGGTTCTACATGAAAACGAGGAGTTAAAAAGGGAGATCGAAGATCTACGGAAGCAGTTGGAGCAAACAAAGACCATACACCGCTTTGGTCTCAAGAGATTTGCTGGGTCCAATGATGACATACGCTTTTATACAAGGTAAGATTATATTGCCTGTGGTAAGCATTTGTAATAGCGTTGCCATTGCTCTGAAAACACTAGTTCACGTTTCTGGTAAATATGATTGGATTTGGCTAAAAGTAGGCTACACTGACCAAAGTAATAACAACAATGTAGGCTAACATAATTATAAGTATGAACACTAGCTGTTGTCTTCAACAGCAACCAGAGTTGGCTTAATCATGCATACCGAATTCCATAGTTGTCATGACTCAATATTGCAAGATTGTTCTATCAGTTACTTGTAGTTCAGCATTCCTATTTCCTAAACTGGAAACCTACTACAAAGCTATGTGTATGTATGTTATGCCATGATGTGAAAACCAATGCATGTTTCTTTCTTGACAGATTTGCAACATATAACCACCTGATGGCCTTCTGGGAACTGATTGAACCGGCAACTCACAGGATGATTCGTGTCACCAACTCCAAAGTCTTCAAGGAGCCTGGAAACACTCGGGCACTTCCTGCAATAGACGAGTTCTTCTTGTTCTTGATGCATCTTGCTTTGGGCCTCAAGCAAAAGGACCTTGGTCATCGGTTTCAAGTACATCAGACCACTGTAAGCCGCATCGTAACAACCTGGGCCAACTTCCTCTACTTTGTCCTGGGGTCAGTGTGAATTTGGATGGCAAAAGAGCAAGTACGAGCCCATCTGCCAGAAGAATTCCATCAATTTCGAGACACACAGGTTATCCTGGACTGCACAGAGATCCGCTGCCAAACACCTTCCTCTTTGCTACTACAAAGTGAGGTCTTTTCAAATTACAAGTCTCACTGCACTTTCAAAGCTTTAGTAGGAATGGCACCTCATGGTGCCCTCCGGGAGCGAAGCGTGCGCAGCAAGAGCTGCTCGCAATGCGAGCAATCAGCTCCCTCAAGAGCTGATTCCGCGTGCTTCGCTCCTAAACAAACACCACACAGACTGTGCGTGTCCCCACCCATAATGTAGAGTGGGCAAGGAGGCGCGCACAGCCTGCTGCTGTTTAATTTCGCCCTTAGTCTTAACTAAATGCGAGGACATACCGCACACTCTCAAATAAAAGTTGTGGACTGCCACAGAAAAACAGAGTGAAATGCACACACATAGAGCGCTTGCTGAAATGACAGAAGCTGCCGGCTTACTCATCGCACGTGCTTTTATGCTCCTGGTCTCCTCATCACCCCACCCGTGATGGCTCGTTGCTCATTTGGACTGATTACACACCTGTTTTCAAAGCGTGGTTCGCTGATGGCGTTCCCCAATGCGTTTTCGACGCAGCTCGAGTTCCCGAAGGGGAACACTATTAGTGATTCTAGAAGCCCTTAACTAAGTGTTTCATGCACTGAGGCTCTAACTAAATTTGATATGCATAAAACTTCTATCACATCAAGAAGTGTCTTTCTGCATTGCAAATAATATTTCTTTCATGCATATGAAACATTTTAATGTGGGTCAGCTTTATTCATGAAACTGCATTAACTAACGTTTTCTGACTGAGAAAAGACGTTTCAGAGCATTTCTGAGCAAGCCTTCGTTTCATGAGCTGAGATGCATAAAAACGCTAATCGATCGTTCAGATCAGGAGAGATGACTTCCAAGTCAATAAAAACACAAAGGTGTGTAGCGTTCATTTCAGACCTGATGACTTTATGGAAGGGACTCGTCTGAAACGACTGAAAAAAGGTGTTTTCCCTACACTGTTTGAGTGGAACCATTACCAGGAGGAGCCGCCGAGGTTGAGTGTATGGGAACGTCGAGAGAGACCGCTGACCCCTGATCCTGACTCGGACGTAGACCAAGAAGATATGGACTTCGATGTGGAGAGTACCGGACATGATTATTGTTCAGTTCCCGAAGCTGCAGCTGTGGACATGGTTCTACATGAAAACGAGGAGTTAAAAAGGGAGATCGAAGATCTACGGAAGCAGTTGGAGCAAACAAAGACCATACACCGCTTTGGTCTCAAGAGATTTGCTGGGTCCAATGATGACATACGCTTTTATACAAGGTAAGATTATATTGCCTGTGGTAAGCATTTGTAATAGCGTTGCCATTGCTCTGAAAACACTAGTTCACGTTTCTGGTAAATATGATTGGATTTGGCTAAAAGTAGGCTACACTGACCAAAGTAATAACAACAATGTAGGCTAACATAATTATAAGTATGAACACTAGCTGTTGTCTTCAACAGCAACCAGAGTTGGCTTAATCATGCATACCGAATTCCATAGTTGTCATGACTCAATATTGCAAGATTGTTCTATCAGTTACTTGTAGTTCAGCATTCCTATTTCCTAAACTGGAAACCTACTACAAAGCTATGTGTATGTATGTTATGCCATGATGTGAAAACCAATGCATGTTTCTTTCTTGACAGATTTGCAACATATAACCACCTGATGGCCTTCTGGGAACTGATTGAACCGGCAACTCACAGGATGATTCGTGTCACCAACTCCAAAGTCTTCAAGGAGCCTGGAAACACTCGGGCACTTCCTGCAATAGACGAGTTCTTCTTGTTCTTGATGCATCTTGCTTTGGGCCTCAAGCAAAAGGACCTTGGTCATCGGTTTCAAGTACATCAGACCACTGTAAGCCGCATCGTAACAACCTGGGCCAACTTCCTCTACTTTGTCCTGGGGTCAGTGTGAATTTGGATGGCAAAAGAGCAAGTACGAGCCCATCTGCCAGAAGAATTCCATCAATTTCGAGACACACAGGTTATCCTGGACTGCACAGAGATCCGCTGCCAAACACCTTCCTCTTTGCTACTACAAAGTGAGGTCTTTTCAAATTACAAGTCTCACTGCACTTTCAAAGCTTTAGTAGGAATGGCACCTCATGGTGCAATAACATTTGTTTCTACACTGTATGCAGGGTCTATTAGTGACCGGGAGCTGTTCAAACAGTCAGGGATCATTAACCTTCTTACCCCTGACATGGCCATCATGGTGGATAAGGGGTTTATAATTGATAGCCTAGTGCCATGTAAAATCCACCGGCCTGTTTTTCTGACCAAAGGAAAACAAATGTCAGCTGATGAAGTGAGACACACGCAGTCTGTGGCTAGGCTCAGGGTACATGTCGAACGTCTTATCCGTCGCATTAAGGAACACAAGTTGTTTGACACGGTCATCCCATTGTCCATTTCTGGTAGCATAAACCAACTGTTCACAGTGGCATGTTTGCTTGTGAACTATCAATGTGGACCACTTGTCAAGGCATGGAGCCATTGAGTCTAATGGCTCCATGATGTGCTAAGGTTTGTCACCTATAAATATTGTACATATACTTTTGTAAATACTATGGATTTCACACTCTGTTCTGTATACCTCTGATCAACAGACAAAACTAAGACAGTGTTTCCTTTACATATTTTATTATAATTTCATAATACATAACACAAAAAAATGATAATAATCTAATGTAATATATGTAGGTATATATATAGGTATAGATATATAGATAGGTGTATATATTATATTGTATAAATATAGTGTATGTATGTAAATATTGTTTAGTGTAAATAACTATGAATAATACAATAAATATAATGCTGTATATATATATATATATATATATATATATATATATATATATATATATATATATATATATATATATATGTACATGAGTGTGTATATGTAAATATTGTTTAAATAAGAATAATACAATAAAAAATAGAATTTCATAAATCTAATACTCAGACCTGAGGTTTTTTATTTTTTGTTGTGATTTTTTGTGAGAGACAGAGAGAGGGAATGTGATTCTAAAATGGGTGAGTATGTTACGGCCAATCTATTGTGTTGGTAACTTCACTCATAAATCTATCTACAGTCAAATACGATAAAATACCAATATAATGTGTGGTTGTTCAAGACACACTGAAGGCATGATGCCACAATAGGTTTGCAGAGAACTACATACAATATGTACACTTGAAAGGGGTGGTGTGGGGTTGTGAGGGCCGCTGTAACCCAGTGTCCATCCTCACGGGAAGGGGGGTTGGGGTGGGTTGTGAGGGCCGCTGTAACCCAGTGTCCATCCTCACATGAAGGGGGGTGGGGGTGGGTTGTGAGGGCCGCTGTAACACATCTGAAATAACTTAAACACACAAACACTTTGGTAGGTAGTGGTAAAAAAAAAAACAGATCTCCTCGGTCTCTAATGGTACGCATTACATCTACATTTTTGTGTATGCGCTCAACAAGCATGTCCTCCTGCGCACATACCATGAAATCACACCACTCCAAACCTGTTAGGAGGATCTGACCTTGTACTTGCCAATAGTACTTGTGCTGCCTCCTAAGCTGTAAAGAGCCACCAGACATTTTCAGGTAGGGACAGTCAACATAACTCTTGACGTTGGGGCATTTAATTTCCAGCAGGCCGAATTTTTGGGTTTTCAGAAGGATCAAACACGACTCCATCAGGGGAGCATCCCAGCCATGGAGCATCAGGGTGTATAATGAAGCCGCAGGGTGAATAGTTCACATTTTTTAAACTGCAGTACTCTGTCACGGGAACTGGCTCCATATCGACTCCTCTCCTCATGTCCTTCGTCATGACAGTCCCCCTCAAAATTCTGTGTGCCAGATTTTCAGCTGATGTATGACAGCGAACATGGCTTGCCTCGTGAAAGCGTGTAGATGTGACTCGCATCTTTCTCAGTCGATGCCATTCCTGGCATGAGCTCTGCTCCCGTGTTGCAGCTTCAATCCTGTGGGCCATGTGGAATGACACCTGTAGCAATTTCATACATACATGTTCCTCCTCTGATAACACATAGGCGCATGTGGTTGGCTCAAGCCTATAGCCATGGATGGGAAGGGAACGTTGGGCAGGGGCGTCTGGGATGTTGATGATTTCCCGCATTTCTGGTGGTTTTTGCTGAAATGACAGCACACTCCCTGCCTGGACAGCCCCAAAAGCTGTCTGAACTAATGGGACTTCCACTGACATGCCCATGGTGGTAACCAGAGGTGCAAGCAAAAGGGGGAAGTCCTTATATACTTCTGCCACTCTCAATGTGGAGAGATCTGGCATTTCCCCGTCAAGTGCTTTGTAGAGAGAACTTCTGAAAATGTTGAAATGAAAAAATGTTTTAAAAAAAACTGCAGCATACATATTAACCACATCAACACATAGCTTAAACTAAAGCTAACATAATCTCACCTTACACAAACAGCAGTAGAATTTTGGGGTTTGCGGACTTCCATGTCTTCCACTGGACCTGGCCTAACACCCTGACAGCAATGACACATTTTGACATGGCATCACAATAGTTACATGTGCATAGGTACAATTCACATGACAGACAGATGACTTACCAAGGTCCTTGGCTTATGCCAAGTCTGCTCAGTTTCTGTGCAACTGTGCACTGGGGGTACAGCAGGGATGCCTAATTGTGAAAAGTGTGCTGTTTGGTATAGTAGTGCAACCAAATGGTTGCATAAGGCACACCCCGCCGCACAGGAGCAGTGGGTGCTCAGCAAAATGACAGGGTTCAAGTCTTTTAACACCATCTAGGGAAAAATAGAAGCTTAGATGAGAAATACCTCTTAAGAGCTAAACTGTTAACAAGAGAAAAATATAACTAATAAAAGCATACGGTTGTATTGTAGATGAGAGCCACATAGGCCTACCCATTCACATCCATACACAGTAGACTGAGCCATGTACATTTAGATAATGCTACTTATCAGCTGGGCAACTTATCAGCAGGCCTAACCATTACCCTAACATTGACCCTATAGTCACCCTACTCTCAATTCGAGTGGCTTTTCATTTTTCCTCATGGATCTATGACAGACTGCCCTCACGCTGACCTCTCCTGTCACCTTGTTTTTTATTGACACTGTTAGGGAAAAAGATGAACATATATTTCGAAACTGGGTTACACTCATTCTTACACTGTGCTAGTTTGTCTGTTCTAATAGAGTATTGTAAAACAAAATAGCTCAGTGTTTCCCACAGAACTGAATTGTATTTGTGGTGTGGGGGTGTCGGAGTCAATGAAATGAATAGTCTATACTGTAGTTATACTGCACGACAAGTATTGACAAGTAGCTGTAACGTTATAAAAAGATCCTTGATTACCGCTTTAACCCTCTCTGGTTATAGTGTGCTAACCCTGACATCCCAACAGCATTCTAACAATATTATATTCTAAAATATTTCATCCCATTTCAAAAGTACAACATAGAAAATCATTGTGTGGTGATCAATTTTGATATTGTGGTGGGCCGCCACAAATTAGTCAATGTATGGGAAACACTGTAGTTAACGTTAACAAGTTCAGTCGCGTCAGTTTCATGATTATAATGTAGCATGATAACGTTAGTTAGTTACCCTCATAGTTGTCGATATAGCTGCCGATGTAAATTTTAAATCCCTTTTCCCGCTTGCTGTTGGGAGCGGCACATGATGTTTTTACGAGTCGGTCTATGTCATTTACCGTGAGATGGGGTAATTCCTGAAGACAACGACTATAAAAGAGCACCATAGCTGTCCAGCTTCTGTCCGTGTATAAACAGGAAGTTGCGAGCGGAAGTTGCCAGCCCAGTACACGCGAACCCGGAACTGTGACGTGCATAGAGCGTATAGGAAAGGCAGCGGTAGAGCTCATGTGATCGTTCTCCTCTGAGCCGTAGATAAACATACGCAATGGAAAAATATAGGCTATGCTTCTCATTAGTTTTTTGTTTGTATGTACAGATTTAATTTATATTTATATTATATTTAGTCTTTTGCCTCCAAAATGTTTGAATTTAACGGCAAGAAACCTGACTCGCTGTCAAGGCAACCAGTAGTGAGAACGCCCACTAGCAACCTCGTCGCCAGCCTCTAGCGACATGCAGCGACAGAAGTCGCTACTAGTGTGAACGGGGCTAAGGCGCTGGCGGGAGCACTCGCATATTTTCCAGATGACAGCAAAAAGAACTTGAATTGCTCCCTCAATTTTGAGTGGACACATAAAAGTAATACATCACCTGAATCTGTAAAGAGTTTACTTTTATTTGTCTACACTCGCCATATCAGCAAATGTTTGTAGTTTTTTAAAATAAATAAAATATACAGGGTGTCCTTTCAGTCTTCTCAGTCTCCTAGGGTGACCACCTGTCCCGCTTTGCGTTGTACCCCACAGCATTTTCACCCCTTGTCCCGCACGTCGCATATTGAGAAAATGTCCCGCATTTTCATCAATCTGTTGGTTTTTAATGGTCACATAAGAAAACGTTCATGCGTTCTTTTGCCTTTTAAAGAAAGCTTTTTATTTATTATTTTTGCGGCATAATTTCTGCGCAAAGGATTTGCGGACCTTATCAAGTGACGGAAGCGCACACGGAAAAACACGATATTCTCCAATCATTGTAACCAATTAAAGAAAATAAAATCGATGCAGCTTTCAGAATCCGTGTATCATTCGTCCATTCGTTTTTTGATTTAATATTGAAAGAAGAAACATTAGAAAATGTCATCTTTTTCGTTTTTTCATTTTTTCCAGAAAAACAAAAAAACAAGAATTTAGCTTGATTTTTCGTTTTTCGTTCAGGGGTGGAAAAATTAATAAACAGCTTGAATATTCGATTTCTACACGTAGGCAGAATGAAACGCCCCTTTCTGCTGATTGGTCAGCCGAAGATCAAACCATGCCCCAGTCAGTTCTTCCCAGTGTTGCCAACTTGGCGACTTTGTCGCTAGATTTAGCGACTTTTCAGACCCCCCTGGCGACTTTTTTTCGAAAAAGCGCCTAGCGACAAATCTAGCGACTTCTTGGACAAACCTTATTTAGTTTATGAGACTCTCTGGTACTGCCGCGCGAGCGCAAAGTCCTGCTTTCCCAGCGCGCGCGCTCTCCCTCTCTCTCTATCTGCGTCTGCTCTGTTCAGTGAGCGGCAGAGAAGCAGCACTTTCAGATAAAAAAAGATATTCTGATGCTTCTAACTCTATTTTACATGCAAGTATAGCCGAAATCACAGCACAGCCATTGTCTTAATCGTATGTGTATTTTATTTCATTAGACAATGTCGTGATTATGAATCACGATTTTAGTGTAGATAAATATCTTCGAGAGCTGGTTATGTAGTCCTAATGGGCCGCGTTTCAGTCACTATTTCATATTTACCCCGTTGTCTGACAAAAGAAAACCGTAAAATATATCAATATATCTATGAAATATATAAATGAAAACAGTTTTATTGAATTTGGCTGCATTAAATAGCAGTATGTGAGCACAGAGACGCAAGACAACAGGACCTACTGACGTACGCTAAAGAGCTAATATGCTAATGAGCGTATGACGTCATTTAGCGACATTTGACGACTTTCCAAGTGGGGTTTAGCTACTTTCCATCGAAAAAAGTTGGCAACACTGGTTCTTCCGCAGTTTCTGGCAGAATGATAGTCCTCCGGCTGGAGTTGAACGGATAATTAACGCGTTTATTGCAGCTACGTTTAATCTTTTTCTCATCAAACAACCACACTAAAGATGGCTCGACACAACCCGTAGCCTACCGGGGCAGAACCTAGACAGGGCTTTCTTCTGTGTGCTATTCTCAAAGTGCCAGGGGGTGCGCAAAATAATTTGCTATAGCCTGCCGTATTTTGTGGACTGTAAGTCACGTTTTTGTCATCAAACATGATGTGATTTATTCCAAAGTAACTTATATAATGCATTTAACATCAAATAGTCTTAATGTAGACTGTTAAAAGTAGACGTGTCAGCTGTTATGGTTCATGTTTGTGGCATATGCCAGAAAGATGTTAAAGGATACGAAAACTGAGTGTTTTCTATATTTTTCAAAAGGATGCATTTTGCTGTCATATTGATTTTACACAAATATTTTTTATTTTTATTATTTATTTATTTTTTTATTTATTTATTTTTTTTTCATTTCGAATGATGTCCTGCTCTTATCTGTATGACTGTAAATGACAGTATTAAGTTGTTTCCGCTGCTGAGAAAAGAAGTGATGGCGCTGGCTGGATTCTCTTGACCCTCATAAAAAAGACGCGCTTTTTCTTGTTTGCATGTGTGCGCTCAGACACATCAGCGCATATGACAACGGATGTAATCAGTATTAACATAGCATAACAGTAGAAATACTTTTTGGAAGAAGGCGCTGAGAGGAACAAGCCTTGTATTTACGCCACATGAAGACGCGCTGAGAGGAACTGGTTAAGCTTGTTTATCTCACAAACAGAACGCGAGCGCAGCTACAGGCAGCTGACGAGAGGATCTCTTATACAGTGTAAGTAACGGTTCTTGTTGGTAAGTTTACAATGCATCTGTAAGGCGTCAGGAATGTTTTATGTTTCATAAACAAATTGACATAAAAGTAGGGCTAATGTTTAGACGATATAAAAGTAATGTCTAAGAATGCTTAGACCAGTCTTTACTGTTGAATACTCTGTCTGCAAATATCTGCTCAAACGTGTACATAATGTGCTTAATAATGATTAAGTTTCTCAGATTTTGTTTTTGTATAAATACAAAGCATGTGTGCATATGATAGCTATAAAATCACATGGGCAGTATTAGTGATTGCTAATGTAACAATATAGTTGCTCCAGGCCTATCAACATGCTCACTGATTTATTCATTTATTTATTTATTTATTTTAGTGACCAGATACCTATATGAATATTTTTTAGGATAGAAATTATAGAACTACTGCTTTTATTTAGCAAGGATGCTTTTAATTGCTTCTGATATTAGCATGGTCACAGATGTTTTTTGTTTTGTTTTAGTTGTTTGTGATCTGATACCTGCACAACAGATGAATCCTGCAAACTTTTCCTCTGAGAGCACTGTACCAACAACAGATCTTCAACTACACTGATATTCTATTGGTAAAACAAGTTCCTTGACTACTGATGATGAGTTTTGCAAGCGCTTATCAGGTATGGTTTACTTGTTTCACTTGTTGAACAGAATTCAGAAAAGTTTTCAGAAATTACACAACGTCTGTTCAAATCTCTGTGGTAAGATCAGTGTGCTTAATAATGTGTCTTTGATCTTCATAATGTATGTTTATATTATACTGTGTTGTAAATAAAATACAGATAATCTAAAACCCCAATCTTTGAATCGTCTCACATTGTTTCTTACCTGACAGTCAGTCTCATTGATGGGCCATTAGGGGAGGGCCTTTTGTCTCTTGTGTGAATCACTAAATATTCAATGGCCATTGTCACTCCTGCGCATATTCCCTTTCGATCACAAAACACGTCTTAGAAAATATAAGTAAGTATACCGTTTCTTGTGAACGACTGAACGAGATGATTTTCACATCATTTTTGCAGAAAAAAACTCTAGCCTGCCACATCCATGTCTCAAAAGTCTTGTGCATGAATGTTCTGAATGTGTTTCATGGCCTTATTTCAGTGACTTAAAATTTTTAGTTTTTCACTAACCACGCATAAATGTTGTTTTCTCAAAAACACAAACATGTACATTCATGTTGCTTACATATTATTGTAGCCCAGTTTGTGCTGATTACAGTGTAATTAGACTTCAGCCATTAATATGTTTTTAAGATACTGAAAAAAGCACAAATGTCAGGGCATGTCAAAACTTCTCCAGGGCCCCAAAACACCCTGTGAAATAATTTTTTGCAATTTTTATTGCAATTTTTTTTTTTTTTTCTATTTTTAATATACTTTAAAATGTAATTTATTTCAGAATGTTTGAGCATCATTACTCTAGTCTTTCCATTACTCCAGTGTCACATGATCCTTTAGAAATCATTGTAATATGTTGATTTATTATCAACCCTCAAGTTGGGGGTAATTCTCAAGGGCCAGAATTACATCATGGACTTCACCACTTCCTGAGGATTTTTTTTCTATGATTAAGCATCTAATGAAATTTTGATAGACTCATGGTTAATTGATGATCAGAACTCAGGAGGCAGCCCTTGTAACCAAAAAAAAAAAAAAAAAAAACAGCTAAAAACAGCTAACAATTGTTCATGCTAAGATGTTCTTATTCATATTCATCCATGTATACTCATTTATTAATAAAATGGCTACATTAACTAAACACCTACAGAAATATATATATATATAGCCTGAAAGAAGAGAGAGAAGAGGGAGAAACAAGTAGGGCATTACATATCCCAAAAAAATAAAAGATTGAATCAAAAAGAAAAGAAAAATGAAAATGTATAATATGTTTAGAATTCTCTTATTGTTAATCTTCACCTTTAATTGTTAATATAGTTTTAGAATTGTAATCATTCCAATTATTTTGTAAATATTTTGTAAATATTTGTTAGAATATATTTTTTTAAAGGGGCTGTAAGATCAAATAAAAATTGTTTTAATGGTTCCTTGTGGTCCTGCAGAATATTAAAAGTAAACATGGAATTGTTTATATTATTTGTTGTAACACCCCTTGACAGCAAAATTCAGGCAGACACTATAATAATAATAATAATAATATTTTTTATTTATATAGCGCCTTTCCAGAGCTCAAGGACACTTTACAATGAATGTAACAAAGAAGAAATAGTACGGACAAAACATTGAAAGAAACAGTAGTCAAGTAGAGAAACATTAGGTAAACAAATATACAAGAAGTCAAATATAACAAACTGGAAATACAAAATAAGACCTAAAAGACAAACATGCAGAGTACAGGTTGATCGAGCAGAGCAGTCAGTTTATCAAATCAGAGGTGTAACATTCAGAAAACAAGTGAGATTTGAGTAAAGATTTAAATTCTGAGATATTAGTGACAGAACAGAGTGAGCGTGGTAGAGAGTTCCAAAGTTTGGGTGCAATAACACTAAATGATCTGCCCCCCATTGAAGAGAGGCGGTACCGAGGGACAGCAAGAAGGCCAGAGTCGGAGGAACGTAGTGATCGAGTAGGGATGTAGGGGACAAGCATATTGCAAAGATAGGAGGGAGCTAGACCATTTAAGGATTTAAAAACAAGGAGGAGAATTTTGAATTTTATACGGTATGCAACTGGGAGCCAATGGAGGTCATACAAGATTGGGGTTATATGAGCAGAACGTTTGGTATGAGTGAGTATTCTAGCCGCAGAGTTTTGAATATATTGTAATATGAAGATGGAGCTGGCAGGCAGACCAATGAAAAGGGCATTACAGAAATCAATGCGTGAAGAGACAAATGCATGGATGACAGTTTCAGCGTCTTTGGTGCTGATGAAGGGACGCAGTTGGGCAATACGGCGTAAATGGAAGAATGCAGATTTAGTGACAGATTTAATGTGAGACTGAAAGGAAAGTGTGGAGTCAAGGATTACACCTAAATTTTTGACAGAAGTAGATGTTTTGATATGAGAGTCAGCAATCTCACAGGTGAAACTGGTAGAGATGTTGCTGGTAAGTGCTGGGGTTCCAATGAAAATTATCTCAGTTTTGTCCATATTGAGTTTCAGAAAATTTAAGTTAAGCCAATCTTTAATGTCCTTCACACAAGCAGAGATTTTGTCAATTTGGGCGGATAGAGTAGGTGTACAGATAGAATAAAGTTGAATGTCGTCTGCATAAAAGTGATAATTTAGACCATGACGTTGTAAAATCAGACCAAGTGGGATTATGTAAATTGTGAATAATAGTGGGCCTAGAACAGATCCCTGGGGAACACCTCGCTTCAGGGGGACAGTGGGCGATCGAAAATCCTTAACAGAGATGTAGAATTGTCTACCTGAGAGATAGGAAGAAAACCAAGAGAGAGCAGTACCAGAAATACCCAGATCAGAGAGGCGAGAAATAAGTAAATCATGGGAGACAGTGTCAAAGGCAGAGCTGAGATCAAGTAGCAGTAATATAGACAAGGAGCCAGAATCACTAGAAAGCAGTAGATCATTCACTACCTTTACAAGTGCAGTTTCAGTACTATAGAGGGGGCGAAAACCAGATTGAAAAGGGTCAAAGAGATTATTATCAACTAGAAAAGACTGGAGTTGGACAGCAACAGTACTTTCCAGTAATTTAGATATGAAAGGTAAATTAGAAATGGGACGATAATTAGACAGAACTGAGGGGTCGAGGTTAGGTTTCTTGAGAACTGGTGTAACTGCAGCAGTTTTTAGTGGCAGAGGAAGTGAAGCGGAGGTAAGAGATGCGTTGATGAAATGAGAGATAGGTGCAGAGATGGCAGAGTGACAAAGTTTCAGGAGAGGAGTAGGAGCAGGATCAAGGTGACACGATGAAGAGTTAGATTTCAAGATTAGCTTAGAGACAGATTCTGGGGTCGTTAGGGAAAAACAAGACAAAGACTGACTGGAAAGATTTGATGGATGGCTGAGCTCTGTATCAGTAGGGAAACATTGGTGGACAGCATTAGTCTTTTTGAGCAAATAATCCAAAAAGGAGCAGCAAAAGTCAGTTGAGGCTAGGGCATCCTGAGGTGGGGGGTTAGTAAGTTTATTTATTGTATTAAATAACGTTTTTGGCCTATTGCTTGATTTATTAATTGTGGCAGAGACAAAATTAGAGCGAGCTGAAGTGAGAGCGGATTTATAAGATTTGAGATGATCAAGAAAAGCCAAATAATGAACAGTAAGACCGGTTCTCCTGTAAAGACGTTCAAGCCGTCTACCAGTAGCCTTAAGAATACGGAGCTCAGGGGTATACCAAGGAGAAGAGTGAGTAGCGGGGACATTTCTGGTCTTAATAGGAGCATGCTGCTGTAGGATTTCAGAAATTATAGAGTGGTAATTAGAAAGTATCACAGACGGAGAAGAAATATCAATGACATCAGAGAGGTTCGAAGAGACAATGGAATCAATCAATCAATCAATCAATCAATCTGTCACGAATCTGGTCGGTGTCCTGTTCTCCGCTCACCACCAGATGTCACTCTCACCTCACTTACACACTCTGACTGTTGCACTACACCCCAGACTACATTCCCCATCAGCCATTGCTCTTCTCCCGCATCCAATCAGAGACAGTATAAAAGCCCCGGTCCTCCCACTTGCAAACCACGGATTGTTGGATTGGATTGTTTTGTGTTGTTAGCGTTCCCTAGTTTCCTTGTTCCCGTGTTTTGACTTCTCGCCTGGACTTTCGTTTATGACTCTTCGCCGCCTGCCTATTGGACTCTTGCTCTGGTTATTGGACTATTCTCTCTCGGATCGCCCCTATGGATAATGCTCGCTACTGTTTTGACCCTGCCTGCCTGACCAGGTATCTGTCTCATCCTTCTAATAAAAGCTTGCACGTGGATCCGCTCGCCTCTCCTCTCGTTCATCCGGTTACAGAACAATCCGTCACCACAGGATCCAGCAGCTTCACCCCCGGACAATCCTCCGATATGGACACCGACAGAATCCTATACAGAATCAAACAAGGACAGCGTACACTCGATCAACACATCCGTGAGTTTCTAGCCATAGCCAATTATTCCACCCTCCCGGACAGCAGTATTATGGAGATTTTTTGCGACTGCATTAATGAGCCTCTAAAGGCCAAACTCAGAGGCGAGGGTCCGCGCTCATCTCTGGCCGCCTTTTTGAACTTTGCGTTATTGTGTGTGGGCTCGCCATGTACTGTGGGGGTCGCGAAGGGGGAACGCGACAACGCGGACACGGCAGCCCCGCACCCTGCTCGCAGATTGGTGGTTACGCCGGATCACGACGCCAAAACCAAGTTTTCCGCCTGGATCGCTCGCGAGATAGCGGCCGTGTTGGAGCGCGCCCGAGCTATGGCGGCGTCAGCAGAGCCCGCGCACAAGATGGCGGCCGCGCCGGAGCGCGTCCACACCATGGTGGTGACTACAGAGCCCGTTCACAAGATGGCAGCGAAGACAGAGCTCCGTCACGTCACGGCTGCCATACCAGAGCCATATAGTGTTGCAGCTGCGTTTCCTGAGTCAAGTCAAGTTGCAGCTGTGTTTCCTGAGTCAAGTCGAGTTTCCAAGTCAAGTCAAGGTACAGCTGCATTTCCTGAGTCAAGTCAAGTTTCCAAGTCAAGTCAAGTTGCAGCTGTGTTTCCTGAGTCTAGTCAAGTTCCCAAGTCAAGTCAAATTGCAGATGTGTTTCCTGAGCCACTGCACAAGATGGCTGCGACGCCAGAGCCACTGCACAAGATGGCTGCCACGCCAGAGCCACTGCACAAGATGGCCGCCGTCTCCAAGCAACTGCACAAGATGGCCGCCGTCTCCAGGCCACTCCACAATATGGCCGCCATTACAGAACCTGTGGTCAGCACCCGGACGCCACCTGTGGTCATGATGGCCCACGTGCTGGACACACCTCTAGTGACGGTATGGGCAGCAAAAATGGTGCTCCTTCATGCCGCGGCGGCTACCCCAGAGTCAAGTCAAGACACAGAGTCAGGCCAAGTCACAGCTGTTCTTCACGAGTCAAGTCACGTTACAGCTGTAGTTCCTGAGTCGAGCCCTGTTGTTCCTGAGTCAAGTCACGTTACAGCTGTTGTTCCTGAGTCAAGCCATGTTGTTCAGGAGTCAAGTCCCGTTACAGCGGATCCTCATGAGCTAAGCCAAGCTGCTGCTGTTTTTCCAGAGCCAAGTCAAGCTTCAGCCGCTGCTCCAGAGTCAAGTCAGGCTACGGCTGTAGCCTCCAAGTCCAGTCAAGCTCCCAAGTCCAGTCAAGCTCCCAAGTCCAGCGATGCCAAGGCTGCTGTCCCTGAGTCAAGTCATGTTACAGCGGATTTCCATGAATCAAGCCCTGTTACAGCTGGTCGTCACAAACCGAGTCAAGTTACGGCTGATCTTCATGAGCCAAGTCAATTCACTACTGATCTTCACGAAGCAGGTCAAGTCACAGTTGGTCACCACGAACCAAGTCACATCCTGCCCGACGGCTCAGAGCCCCATCACGCCTCGTCTGACCGCTCAGAGTCAAGTCACGCCTCGTCTGACCCTCCAGAGCCCCGTCACATCTTGTCTATCTGTCTAGAGCCTCACCATGTCTCGTTTGACCGCTCAGAGTCAAGTCACGTCCCGCCTGACGGCCCAGAGCCTCTCCATGTTTCATCAGACCTCCCAGTGCCTCGTCATGTCTCGTCTATTCGTCCAGAGCCAAGTCACGTCTCGTCTGACCTTCCAGAGCAGTGCCATGCCTCGTCTGATATCCCACGATCACGGCCTATCATGATAGCCGGTGTACTGGACCCACCACAACCTCCCGCTGCTGCTCTACCTTTAATGGCGGTTGCCATCTGGTGTGTGTGGGCTGCACACTGTGCCCCTGAGGCCACGTCTGGTCTCCAGCCTGCTCCAGAACTCCTCTCTGATCTCAAGCCTGCTGCAGAGCTTTCATCTGGTCTCCAGCCTGACCCAGAGCTCCCGTCTGATCTTAAGCCTGCTCCAGAGTCCCTCTCTGATCTCAAGCCTGCTGCAGAGCTCTCGTCTGGTCTCCAGCCTGCTCCAGAACTCCCCTCTGATCTCAAGCCTGCTGCAGAGCTTTCGTCTGGCCTCCAGCCTGACCCAGAGCTCCCCTCTGATCACAAGCCTGCTTCAGAGGTCCCGTCGGGTCTCAAGTCTGCTCCAGAGGCCTTCCCCATCGGAGAAGCTGCGCCAGTGCCTCCAGAGGTGTCGGCGCCTGCCGTAGAACCTCTTATGGAGGGGGCGTTATCCGCTAAACTCTCTGCTTCTCCCTTTTTCCTGTCTGCACCCTCTGTCACTGTTCTCCCCAGGTCCCAGTCTATGACGCAGCCTCCTGTTCCGCCCCGGAGGGCTGCTGCGCCTCCTGTTCCGCCCCGGAGGGCTGCTGCGCCTACTCCCCCTATTCCGTCTGCCTCCTCTGTCCCTGCTCTCCCCAGGTCCCAGACCGTGACGCAGATTCCTGTTTCGCCCTGGAGGGCTCCTGCTCCGCCTCCGCCCTGGAGGGCTCCTGCGCCTCCTGCTCTGCCTCCGGCTCCGCCCTGGAGGGCTCCTGCGCCTCCGGCTCCGCCCTGGAGGGCCCCGGCGCCTCCTGCTCCACCCTGGAGGGCTCCGGCGCCTCCTGCTCCGCCCTGGAAGGCTTCCTCCCTACCGGTTCTGCCTCAGTCTCCTGGCCCCCCCACCGCTCCCCTGGACTGTTTTTTCTGTTGTTTCTGTTGGAGCGTCTGGAAGCCGTTCCTTGGGGGGGGGGCTATGTCACGAATCTGGTCGGTGTCCTGTTCTCCGCTCACCACCAGATGTCACTCTCACCTCACTTACACACTCTGACTGTTGCACTACACCCCAGACTACATTCCCCATCAGCCATTGCTCTTCTCCCGCATCCAATCAGAGACAGTATAAAAGCCCCGGTCCTCCCACTTGCAAACCACGGATTGTTGGATTAGATTGTTTTGTGTTGTTAGCGTTCCCTAGTTTCCTTGTTCCCGTGTTTTGACTTCTCGCCTGGACTTTCGTTTATGACTCTTCGCCGCCTGCCTATTGGACTCTTGCTCTGGTTATTGGACTATTCTCTCTCGGATCGCCCCTATGGATAATGCTCGCTACTGTTTTGACCCTGCCTGCCTGACCATGTATCTGTCTCATCCTTCTAATAAAAGCTTGCACGTGGATCCGCTCGCCTCTCGTCTCGTTCATCCGGTTACACAATCAATCGATCAAACAAACTTTTTGACCAGCTAAAACCAGCCTGACCAGCTTAAACCAGCTAAGACCAGCCTGACCAGCTGAAACCAGCTAAGACCAGCCTGGCTGACCAGCTAAAACCAGCTATGACCCGCCTGACCAGCTTAAACCAGCTAAGACCAGCCTGGCTGACCAGCTAAAACCAGCCAGCCTGACCACCTAAGACCAGCTAAAACCAGCTTGACCAGCTAAAAAAACTGGTCAAAACCCCTCTAAAACTAGCCTGATAAACCAGCTATGACCAGGCTGGGAGACCAGCTTAAACCAGCTTGACCAGCTTAAGCTGGTTTAAGCTGTTTTTTTCAGCAGGGGTAACCGTACCAAAATATGAAATGTATTTAACACCAAACCCATGACACTTTTTTCAAGTTATTTTATATAAACAGAAAATGTTTTTATTTGACAGAAACTTCCTGCGATCGCTGATTGGTATCTGAAGGTAACGTTTATTAATATAAAATGTATCTGACGCCAGACCCACGAGATCACTGACAAGTATGATAACCTTACAAATACATGAAATGTATTTATTTGACACCAAACCCCTTTGATAGCCAACTGGTCTCTGAACTGACTTTATATGAATAGAAAATATATTTATTTGATACAAACTGCCTGCCGTTACTGTTAAGTACCTAAAGATTCTATATATGCCTAGTTCTTCCATGAAACTCTAGATGGTGCAGGTTGACGGGTGTTAATGTAACTGATGATATTCACAGCCTTATACCACTTGGCACAAGCTGATTGGTTCACGTCATGTACGCAGCCAATGAGTTTGAACTTTTACCTTTGCGTTCCTCTGAAACCCTCCACCTTCCCCAGCTCCACCTGTATAGATCTGCTACAGGTTATTTTGTATGCTATTGTGCAGCAGCAGTACGTCTTAAATACTCACAGCACCGTATTGCCATATGCTTTGGCAGTAGCAAGTTCCTGTACTTGCTTGCAGCAGCAGCAGCAACAATAATCTACAACTACAGCAATAACCAACAGCAGCAGCAATTCAGCAGCAGCGTAGCAGATCTATTCCGCCAAGACCAAATACATTAACATGGTCATATACATTACCATGATAAAATCTTCCCAAGAGTTGTCATGGAAGAAATTAATTGAAAATTTATTTAAAAGGAAGTGTCTGCCACTGCTGACACTTATTTCAATTTAATTTATATGAACAGAAAATGTTTTTATTTGACAGAAACTGCCTGCGATTGCTGACTGGTATCTGAAGTTAATGTTTATTAATATAAAATGTATCTGACTCCAAACCCACCAGATGGCTGGCAAGTCTGATGTAACCGTACAAAAATATGAAATGTATTTATTTGAAACCAAAGTCCTGACACTTTTTTCAATTTATTTTATATGAACAGAAAATGTTTTTATTTGACAGAAGCTGCCTGTGATTGCTGACTGGTATCTGAAGTTAATGTTTATTAATATAAAATGTACCTGATGCCAAACCCACGAGATCGCTGGCAAGTGTGATAACCATACAAATAGATGAAATGTATTTATTTTAAACCAAACTCCTTCGATAGCTGACTGGTCTCTGAACTGACTTTATATAAATAGAAATTGTATTTATTTGACAAAAACTGCCTGCCATTACTGTTAAGTACCTAAAGATTCTGTATATGAATTTAAAATATATTTGACAGGAAGCGCCTGCGACCGCTGACACTTATTTCAAGTTATTTTATATGAACAGAAAATGTTTTTATTTCACAGAAACTGCCTATGATTTCTGACTGGTATCTGAATTTAATGTTTAATATAAAATGTATCTGACGCTGTGAGATTGTAATAATTCTGATCTCCTGTGCCCCTCTCATAACCTGAAAAGCAGACATGACATAATGCTAGCCTAGAGGATCATGAGACATGATGTACTGTTGTGTTCCTGAAGGGCTTTCACTTTCCTATTATTACCATATAAATATTGGAGTCTTTCTTCAATAAAGTGCCTTTGAGTGAATTACACTTTCTCTGTGTGTGGTCATCTCAATGGTCCAGGATCCTGACTCTGTGCTCCATCGCTCAACTAAAAACGAATCTCGGCAGTTAATCGAGTTAGATATTAAATTCTAACAATTGGGGGCTCGTCCGCGAAGGGGGGGGGAATTGTTTCCCTAATCTCCCTACGAACCGGGAACACTGTCCCGAGATCGAGTGGGAAAGACGCGCCGGGGATCAGGAAGCCTACGATAAAAGGGGGTAAGTGTTTTTTGATATTTCTTAAAGGAAATACAGCGCTTGCCCCTTGTAGGTTTTGGGTAATCACTAGTCGTTAGTGGAACTTCGGTTCCATTGTTGTATCACTTCGGCTGGCAACAGTAATTTTAAGTTAATTATTAACGTGGAGAGTGATTAGGAAATCACTAGTCGTTAGTGGAACTTCGGTTCCATTGTTGTATCACTTCGGCTGGCAACAGTAATTTTAAGTTAATTATTAACGTGGTGAGTGATTAGCAAATCACTAGTCGTTAGTGGAAATTCGGTTCCATTGTTGTAACACTTCGGCTGGCAACAGTAGTTACGTGGTAACTATTAGCGTGGTGAGTGATTTGGATATACGGTACTGATCACACCATATTTTTGGATCACGGCTGCGTAAATTATTTTGCGGGAATAGCAAAATAAAGAAATTATTAATAATTGTCACGGAGGCAAGACAGGAAATGAAAGATCGAGGAAAGGTCCCTGTGTAGCGTGGCGGAGAGCTTGAACGCGGATGTACACGAGCAAGCAGGTTAACCACACAGTTTATCTGAGAACGCTCCGACAAAGGAGTTGAGATTCCCACCAGGAAATCCGCGTTCTCACACGCACACAGACAAACACACAGAAGCTCCGAAGAGCGGTACTCATGTGAGTAGAAACGATCGGTGGAAGACGACCTTCAAAAGAGTCCCACATGAACTCAATGTCTGGTGCCAAACCAACCTTAATTCCTGTTTATATAGCCACGGAGATTACTTCCGGGACCTCGTGACCTCACGTGATCCGGTGCGTGTGACAATAATCACATATTTGTGAATTTTTTTTTCCAATTGTTACTGCATGTTGATATATTGTGACAAAAAGAAGGTGCTTTAGGGGCGACCCGAATGCGGTTCGGCGGGAGCTGAACGGTTTGGCGAAAGCCCAAAAGAAATAGGGAAGCACCCAAACAAAAGAAGGTGATTTAGCGGCGATCAGGACGAAAAGTCTTGTGTGAGCCGAAATATAGGACCATCACCCAGTCACAATACGATACATGTACTACAATTGAGGTTGAGCAATAGAGTGCAGAAATTTACACTACATACTAACCGCTAATACTAACTCCTAGATAAAAAAAAAAGAAAAAAAAAAAAGTGGAAGATGGGGGGTTCAGTATCGAGACCGCTACCGGGGGAAACGCCAGTTGATTTTATGTACAGAAATAATCAGGGAATTTATACAGAACCATATGTCAGTAATATGGCAGGATGGTCAGAAAAAATGAAACCGCAAATTGAAATACCATATTCACGAGAGGGTTCATTCACAGATGAGGGCATGCGGTTGGCTAGAAGTCTAGTCAAAGAGGGATGGGGCGATCCTAATTGGGATTACAACTATATGAATAAGAGTTATGGTATATGGAAAGAGATGAAACAAGTTTGGGACCAGGGCCCAGAGAAAAAACAAGGGGCTGCTTATGTAGCAAGACAAAATTGCCCCGCAGGGGATAAACCCCCACCCTATTACATGCCCAAAATTGCCACACCGTCTGCGCCTAAATTTAAATCGACAGAGATGAACACAGAAACTGCAGAATCTGCAAAAGTTAGTAAGGAAACGGAAGCGTTCAATGAGAGATCCAACGGTGCAATGGTATGGCTAAGATCTAGTAACGGAATGACCGTTAAGCCTATAAAAATGGCAGATATGGAAGCAATATGCAAAAGTTTGCCTTCTCCTCAGAACCCGAGCAAATTTGTGACTATTCTGCAAACACATACAAGGTATGCTCACTTTACTGGTGCAGATTATAGGGCGGTTCTGGCGAGAACGCTAGAAGCAGATGTTACTGAATCAATGTTGATTACTGAATGTCCAACATTATGCCATGAGAATGATAAAATATCGGGCACAGCTACAGCAGGTAGCCCTCATGAGTTTTTTTGGGAGAAGTCTGAAAATCATGACACGTTCTTTAAAGAACTGAGAATTTTCCTAGATAAACGAATGGGGAACAGACAAGATCTATCATTTGCTGCAAATACAAAGCAAAAACCTAGAGAATCAGCTTCTGATTTCTACCTACGGTTTAAAAAGGCCTGGGAAGAGGAGTCTAAACTCCCACTGAATACTGAAATGCGGGCTTTGTTTATTAATACATTCTTGAACAACATGCAATGTAAGCAAGCTCAACTGATCAGAATTACAACTACAAACCTATTTGACATGGAGATAGATGCTTTAGGGAAGCGAGTTAGGGAACTAGATTCCTCTGGAGGGTTTGTGGTTAAAACTGAAGCTGCGATGTTTACAGGCCGGGAATTGAAAGGGATTCAGTATGGCCAGGGAGCAGAAGTGAAACCACGATTGGTGCAACCAAAAAACACCAGAATAGTATGCTATTTATGTGGTCGATTCAGCCACACACAGCACTTCTGTCGGTCAGAAGGTCAAAGAGAAAGGGGTTGGACAAAGAGGAAGTTTCAAATGAGACAGCCACAGCCACAGCCACAGCAGGGTAGAAACAGGCCACAGCCACAGCAGAGAAGCTTAACATCAGCCCAGTACCCAACTACATGGGATAACAAACAACAATATGGAAGCCTACAGAGTGATGTCAGTTCTGATTTATCTATGATGACCCTTACATTTTCAAATCATGGTGAAGAATTACCATATTTTACAATAATGGTGCATGGTCAACCTCAAACTTTCCTTTTTGATACAGGGGCAGACAGATCATCTATGACCTCTGCACATTATGAGGGTCCCATTTCTAATCAAATAGTTAACTCTGTGGGAATTTCAGGAACTGACATTGCATGTCCTGTAACACCCCCTTTAGAAGTAAGAGCTCCTGGATGCAAGCCATTTTTTCACAAATTTACAATCATACCAGGAGCTCCACTAAATTTACTGGGAAGAGATATAATGCACAAATTGAATATGGATATTAAATTTACTGATAATCATGTTGTGTTTTCTTTCCTGTCAAGCTTACAGGCCTCAATGAATCCTTTGCCTGCATGGGAAGAACCCAGTGAACCACAACCAGCTGAATCTAAGGCTGACATACCACCAATGGTAGAGACCATGATTGATCCATCATTATGGTCACAATATAAAGATGAAACAGGTTTTATTGACATGGAACCGTATAAAGCAAAGCTTAAAACTAAACAGCCAGTCTACATTAAGCAATATCCGTTGTCCAAAGACAAGGAACTTGGTATTAAACCACTGATTGACAATTTTGTCCAGCAGGGTGTCCTCGTGCCGACTCATTCGCCATACAACACACCCATTAATCCGGTGGTAAAAGCTGATGGAAAAACATGGCGGCTGACTCAAGATTTGAGGGCCATAAACAAATTGATAATGCCATTAGCACCAATTGTGCCTGATGTTCCAATTGTTATCAATTCTATACCATGTACGCATAATTATTTTACGGTCATTGATTTGTGTGCAGCTTTCTTCTCTGTACCTGTGCACCCGGAGACGCAGCCGATTCTAGCATTCACTTTCCAAAATGCACAATATACATGGACATGCCTTGCCCAGGGCTACGTGGACTCCCCCGCAGTCTTCTCGGCGGCTGTTCAAAGGACACTGGCCAAAATGACTGACCTGCCTTCCACAGTCTGTGTCCTCCAGTACGCAGATGACCTGAACATTTCTTCGGAAACGCGGGAGGACTGTGAGAAAGCCTCCATCATCGTCTGCAACGTCCTTGCACAAGCTGGGTTTAAAGCCTCGAAAGAAAAGCTCCAGTGGGTCCAGCCTAAGGTAACATACCTGGGACACATAATAATGCCGGGTTTGCGAGCAATTTCCACTGACAGGGTCCAGATGATCAGGAAGATGAAGTCCCCACAAACTGTGCAGCAGATTCAAAGCTTTTTGGGACTCGTGAACTATTGTAGATCCTGGATACCTGACTGTGCGATGCATGACAAGTATCTGAGAAGTCTAATTGACCACGAAGCTCCACCTAAAACGCCGTTGAACTGGACTGATGAGGCAGAGATGCACTTCACGGCATTGAAGAAGGCCATCACCACGGCCCCTTCCCTTGGACTCCCCAATTTCCTAAGAGAGTTCCATTTGCATGTCCGGGAGACGGAGGGGGTGGCCATGGGTGTCCTGCTGCAACAGCATGGCAGCAAGGTAGAAGGAGAGTGTTGGATTTGTATGCAGTTACAGTCAGTGTGGAAAACACAACAAATAACCTCAGAAATGTTACACCCTGAGAAAAATAAGTGTGATATGCCAAGGCAGATGACTGTGATAATGCAGATGGCAGATAACATAAGAGCGAATAGGGCACTGAGGTTTGCGCTCAAAGATTATAATTGTTCATATCCAGGCTTACCTTTTAAAGGACCAGCATTTCAGGTGCAATCACACCTCGCAGATTTATGTATTTGTGCAACTAAGGGAAAACATTATGTGGGGATGTCAGATTGCAGAACCACCATAACAGTGAATAAAACAGTTCAGAGTAAGAATAATTGTACTGTTAGGTATCAAAACGGAACAACAGAGGATTTTGGGTGTCCGTTCTCACATCTTGATAGTGCACCAGGGATGATTTGGACCTGTGGAGGAATGGCTTATTATCACTTAGATGAAGGAGATTGGCGTGGATGTTGTTATCCTGCTCTACTCTCCACAGGGACCACAGTGTTGGTAAAAAGAGATAGTGAGACTATCATGGGGAATGCTGCACAACAGACTAGAGAGAAACGAGATGTAAATAGCATGCCTAATCGATATAACGGGTATAAGACAGTGGATCCATGGACAACTCCAGGGGAAAATATAGGATGGTCCTTAGCGGGATTTTTTACTGGAGTAGGGACAACAGTAGCCTTAAATAAAATCAATGGGTTAGCATGGCAGGTTTTGTCATTGGAGAATGATACCGCTCATGCATTAGGGCTAATCACTGATGAGCTAAAGAAAATGAGAGAAGCAGTTATCCAAAATAGATTGGTCCTTGATCTGTTGACCTCTGAGAAAGGGGGAGTTTGTAAAATGTTGGGGGTATCTTGTTGTTTCTATATTCCAGATAATTCAGATAACATCACAGACATCCTAACTCATATGAGGGAATCCATCCCGGAGCCAAGGAAAGATGACTCCTGGTTTAGCTGGCTGGACAGCCTCTGGGGTGGATGGGGAACCTGGATTTTCACCACTGCAGTACCGATTATTGTTTTACTGTTGATTGTGTTGTTGATCGCTCCATGTCTAATTCAGTGTATCAACAATTTCATTGTGCGTACTATTGCTTCGTTTACAACGAGAGGGTCTTAACAAGTTATGCTAAGTGCGCAACAAGAAGGGGCTCGTCCCCCAGCTCCAGATCCAAGACCTAATAATGAACCAGATGAAGATGAGTACAGCAGCTATGCTTGTGTGTATCAGCTGGAGCTTGAAGGGCATTATCGGAATGCGGAAAGTGCAGTTTAAATGAAGTATAACAG
Source organism: Cirrhinus mrigala (assembly GCA_036247105.1). Classification (NCBI taxonomy): domain Eukaryota; kingdom Metazoa; phylum Chordata; class Actinopteri; order Cypriniformes; family Cyprinidae; genus Cirrhinus; species Cirrhinus mrigala. The sequence goes on from CM070014.1 coordinate 43,420, forward strand.
AGTCTGATTTTTTGCTCGATTACTCGATATAATAATCAAACAGATGATTACAGTATTCTTATATCATTATAATCAGAAAGATGATTCCAGATGATTACATGTACTCAATTGCAAATGATATTAGTCATATTCATGTGTATCTTGATTCAACAGTAATGCTAAAAATGATTGTTTTGTTTTGTTGATTTGACATTAATACCATTACTAATATTAATACTAATATGATTGTTTTATACGAGGCACAGGAGTGTTAAGTAAGACATTCTGTCTTAAAGTGGCCATTGTGAGATTGTAATAATTCTGATCTCCTGTGCCCCTCTCATACTAACCTGAAAAGCAGACATGACATAATGCTAGCCTAGAGGATCATGAGACATGATGTACTGTTGTGTTCCTGAAGGGCTTTCACTTCCCTATTATTACCATATAAATATTGGAGTCTTTCTTCAATAAAGTGCCTTTGAGTGAATTACACTTTCTCTGTGTGTGGTCATCTCAATGGTCCAGGATCCTGACTCTGTGCTCCATCGCTCAACTAAAAACGAATCTCGACAGTTAATCGAGTTAGATATTAAATTCTAACAGACGCCAAACCCACCAGATTGCTGGCAAGTCTGATAAAATATGAAATGTATTCATTTGACACCAAAGCCCTGATACTTTTTTCAAGTTATTTTATATGAACAGAAAATGTTTTTATTTGACAGCAACTGTCTGTGATTGCTGACTGGTATCTGAATGTAGCAGAGTGAGGTATAGCCCTGGTATGATGGGCTGGTGTTACTCAAACAGGTAAACATATCAGTGTTTGTACTTCATTATGATTGGTCGGTTGTGTACATTTCATGAGCCAATGAGTACCCGTGTTGCGATTAGATAAGACAGAGGTGTTTGGCTGCTTGGGATGCATCATCCCTGCTACCGCCCCTTTGTGACATGTGGCATTTTGATTGAGGGCTAGCAGTTGGGTTATCCTCCTGTCTTTTGTGCACTTGCTGTTGGCTCAGTGTTCAGTCATGAGAATGCAAGTGGCTGTAATTTTGCATGGTGAGCGACCATGTGGATTGCAGCATTGTACAGTTCTCTTGGGTTGATGGCATGTCCAGGGGTTTCCAATGATTCCAGCTGAAGCCTAATAAACGTCAAGCAACGTGACTGCACTGCTGCTCTGTTTTTTTTTTTTTGTTGTTTGTTTTGTTTTGTTATAGTTATAACCATTTTGTCTGGAACTCACTTTGGTTTAGCTTGATATATATTTGTTTTTATTTTGGTTAGAAGCACTGGCACAGGATTGCGCTGGTCTGCACTTGAGTTAGCTGGGAGGTTAAGTTTTGCAACCTGGCTCTGTTTGGCTATTTTGTTTTCCTCCTTAGTGCCAGTGATTGTGTTTGTTTGTGTTTTGGTGTTTTGTGTAATTTGTCATTAAGTTGATCTCTGATTTTGTATGGTTTTTTGTATTGGTTGTGTGTGTGGATTTAGGTCTTCAAAGTGAGAGGGGTTGGCCATGGTACCCTGTACTGGTGTGTCCACATGGAATGCTGTGTTTAACATTTTTGTTAAAGTGTGTGGGTGTGTGTCATGGGTATTGAGTGTGGGGTAGAAATCTGAGGGTCTCTGCCAGCCACCTCCCTCTTTATCTTCATATCTTATTCTTCTTGTACTGTATTGTATGTTTGTGATTTGTTGTGAAGTATTGTATTGTATTGTATTGTATTGTATTTATTTTCTTGTTTTTTTTATTGATTGTATGTTTGAATAAAGTGATTCTTGTTCATTTTTATATTTTCATCTATATTTTAATGCTCACCCTGTCTTTGGCAACAAACCTGTGTGCCCTTGTATAGGGCTGTTATTCCCAGTGTATTCCAGGTGGCGTAGTCGACTATAGAATTTTTATTTATTTATTTATTTTGTAACTTCCTCTACCTGACCACTTCCGCTTCATGAAGTTAATGTTTATTAATATAAAATGTATCTGATGCCAAACCCACGAGATCGCTGGCAAGTATGATGTAACCGTACAAAAATATGAAATGTATTTATTTGACACCAAACCCCTTCGATAGCTGACAGATCTCTGAACTGACTTTATATGAATAAAAAATGCATTTATTTGACACAAACTGCCTGCCGTTACTGTTAAGTACCTAAAGATTCTGTATATGAATTTTAAAAGTATTTGACAGGAAGCGCCTGCAACCGCTGACTAATTTCAAGTTATTTTATATGAACAGAAAATGTTTTTATTTGACAGAAACTGCCTGCAATTGCTGACTGGTATTGTCCTTGGGGTCAGTTTAAACCCATGCAATGTTTAACGTCTGTAATAATATGTTTCACTTTTTTTTTTTTTTTCAGATTTAATGACTTTTCCTAATTTAATGGGGACAACTTTGTAAACATTAAATTAACTTAATGATATTTTTTTCAATGTCCTCTACCCATTTTGTCACATCGGTTATCCTTGGGGCAGTTTGACCCCAGGCTATTTTATCTGTATAAAACATAAGAAATATCACAATTTTACACACATTTTTTTGGGTGATATTAAGGTCACTGTAAAATGCTATAATTTAATAATATTTACTATAATTTTACATATTCAGAATAATATTCCAAACATAATTCTCATGGTTTACTGGGGAGGAGCAAATATAAAAATGCTTCTGAACCATTCTGAACCATTTTTCTTTGTGTTTTGTGGGCTTTCCCTTTATGCTTCCTCTCTATTGAAAATGGCCTCTAAGCAAAGGTTTTCTGTCAATGAGATTTTGTTACATTTTTTTGACAGTGAAAGTGACAGAGAAGAATGTGTCTGAGACAGACGATAATACAGAGGAGGACCCTGATTATGAGGCAACCTCCTCAGATGAGAATGAGACCCTCAGAATGAGACCCGTCATAGTGTTGACCCTCCTGTTGTCTCTCAAACACCAGCAGACACATTACCTTACACAAATGGAAAGTTATTATGGTCCCGCTCCCCACTTGAATGACTGGGAAGACTTAGTGCTGCTAATATCATCAAAATGGCTCCAGGACCCACCAGATATGCTGTCAGCCTTGTCCAACATCAACATTTAAACTATTCATTACACCATCAATTGAAAAGGATGTACTTGAAATGTCAAACTCAGAGGGAAAGAAGGTATATGGCAGGGGGTTTCAAATCTGTCCTGGAGGCCCGCAACCATGCACATTTTGTATGTCTCCCTCATCTAACACACCTGATTCAACTCATCAGCTCATTAATAGAGACTGCCTTAAGCCGGGTTCACACTACAGGATTTTTAGCCCGATTTTGCCCCGATTTTCCCCTTCCGAGAATCGAAGCAAAAATCTTGTCAAGCACCTCGATCAGTCCGATGTTCAGCACGGATTATCTGGTAATGCGAGACGTTCACAGATCGAATCTTGCACCTCCCGATCTGCTCTCAGACAAATCGGGGCTGCCCCGATCATAATAAACATGTTCGATACTCAGAATTTTAAATCGGGATGATCACGGCTATGATTACGTCAGTACTTTCACAACAGCCAATGCGCGACCGCAAAACAGCTGCTGTACGGTCCATTGGATAGTGTATGTAAGTAAAATTAGGGTTTTAGGTCGAATTTAATTGATTCAATTGGGAATCGAATCCAAAGGATTCTGAATCAACTTGACTAATTGATTCAGAATTAATAGTTTACACTTTATTAACTGTTCGTCCAGCGAAAAGTTTCACTTAGTATATCTTACCAATTCTGAATGTTTATATTATTTCTGTGGCCATCGGATTACAATATAAACACAGTATTAGGTTGTTGTGAGCTGCTGTTGTAGAAAAATCTGGGCACAGGCAGTAACTTCGTGAACAGATCAAAACAAGACAATGTTCTTTCCAATGAAACAAGAATTTATTGAACTACTCTAAGATACATGAACTAAACTACTAACAATTACATACACACACACACACACATGCATACGGTTCAAGGAATGAAAATTTACGGAGTTTGAAAGGAATCCCAAAATTTCTAGTATCTGCTACTAGTTCTTAAATTGCAACCTGAGAAAACCACAAAAGCAGAGATTTATCTTTTAGCTGCTTAAGGAAATTTAGCACCAGTTCAGCAAGAGTTTAAGGAGACCTTGTTTTACTTGCGTTCGGGCTTCAACGGGATTTTCCTCTGTGGGCTCGTCTTTAGCAGAGGGAATAATGCCACTTCTGATTGGTTGCCTGGTTCTTTGGATGAAGTCTTTGGGAAGCACTAAGTGTTGTAATGCAAGCATCGCATATAATATCAACTTTTCATTCACGTCAACATCTTGGAAATAAAATAAGCTTTCATTCAATACCAAACGTCAGGTATCTTGCAAACGCATTAATAACTTTGTCTACCTAACGGGTTATACACACATTGGTTAGCTTCGTAGGTTACAATAAACACACCAAGCATATAAAAGACATAGACAACACATATTTATAAGTTATTTGCTCTACTAGTAACAGTGATAAATGATTGTCTTTTAGGATCATTTGTATAAGTTTGTGTATTCTTTGTTAGAGGGAAAGAACATTTGGACATATCTGAGAGGGGAAGAAAGGAATGTTGAGGAGAAGGTCAGAAGAGTGTCCCATGGGTCCTGCGGGCTGGACGTGTCAACGTAAATCTGTCTTTCATGTTCATTCGATTTCGCAATTTATGCATAGCTGGTCACCAGTTGCCGTGGCCATCTGTTTTCGAGATGGCCTCAGATGAGGGGGAGATTCCTTCTATCACTATTTTATGGTTCTTTTGGTTCTCGTGGTGGGTCTGGCTGATCGCTCTCTTCCTGTGTCTCTTCCTATATCAGCAGAATGGTCAAGGAGCACCATTAATCATGTGGTTTGCACAGGGGTGTAATAACGCAGGATTAATCCAGACAAGGAGGTGTTATTGCTGGGATCAGAAGATTCTAATAGTCTCTTGAGAGTCCATAGGGATGGCTGTAAATGAAGGGGGTGGGGGGCAGCTTTAGATTCCCCTGGAATGTAGTGATGCTGTTTCTCTTTTGGCGATTTGTGCGATAGAGGCCTTACATGGAGATGGAAGAAACTGCTTCTTATGTTTTTGTCTGTATAATATGTTGAAAACATACCATGATCGCATGGAGCAAGGAAAGCTCTGGAGTGAAATCGTCTCAGTTTTCAACATACCGGGTGAGTGCATAAAGCTGCTAGCATGCTAACTACCATTTGTAAACATTAGTTGCTGAAATGACGATCTGTTGCGTAAGATCATGTGAGGCGCTCCCTCCGTCATGATAATCTTAATAATATCTTGTAGTGTGTGATGCGCCACAATTTTCAAATCTTGTAGTGTGTGCATGTTTAAGATGTTAGGGAAGATAATCTGCAAAGATTCTCCTTATGTGTGCGCTGCAACCAGATTTTATAATCGGTTAGGATTTTAAAACTCCTGTAGTGTGAGCCCGGCTTTAGTAGAGAAGACCTGAACTGGATGTGTCTAATAAGGGAGACATACAAAACATGCAGTGCTGGGGGCCTTTGATGTCATACAACAACACCTGGTTATTTTAGGCAAATAAGAAATCCTGTGCTAAACATGTCCCCAGAAAGTGGCACATCTGGTCACCTGTAATGAGCCGGACTCGTAGGAAGCGTGTAAGAGCAACGAAGCAGCAGAGGGAGCAGCAACAGTCAGTCAGTGGGTGAGGGCTCCCTCTGCTGGCGTGGCGTTACATCAGTCTGTGCAGTTTGTTTTATGTCAAACATATATTTGCATAAAAAGCACTTACAGTTGCATAAAACAAGTCCTGATACAATGCTCACATTAAGTGAGAGTTTATTTAAAAGGCCTATTTAAGTAGTCAACAAAGGTATAAATGACTTGACACAAAAATATTAGTAAAAAAGTCATATTCTGGAGGTTTCACTTGCAGGGGTCAAACTGAAATTCAAAATGTATCTGAGGCCAAACCCACAAGATTGCTGGCAAGTCTGATGTAACCGTACAAAAATATGAAATGTATTTATTTGACACCAAAGCCCTGACACTTTTTTCAAGTTATTTTATATGAACAGAAAATGTTTTTATTTGACAGAAACTGCCTGCAATTGCTGATTGGTATTCAAAGGTAATGTTTAATAATATAAAATGCATCTGACGCCCAACCCACGAGATCGCTGGCAAGTCTGATGTAACCGTACAAAAATATGAAATGTATTTATTTGACACCAAAGCCCTGACACTTTTCTCAAGTTATTTTATATGAATAGAAAATGTTTTTATTTGACAAAAACTGCCTGCATATATAAATTTATTTCTCTATATTTTTTCTTGGATGCTTTTTCTAGCACAAGCACAAGTGTATAACAACAAAGGTGCGAATCTGCCACTACGAGTCTCAGCCACTGTTTTTCTCTGTTCATTCACCATTATACTGTTCATTCGTTTATAGTTTAAATATTAAACAAATTTAGCTCCAACCCTTATAAAACTCACCTACCTGTATAGGAAGTGTCTTTCTGCATTGCAATTTCATTTATGCACAAAAATTATAAGTAACAGGAAAATTCAGTTCTCAAAATTAGGTTATTTAACAATAATGAACAAGCCAAAAGGAAAAAATAAAATAAAATATGACAGCTAGAATTGTGTAACTGTGTGAACGCAATTTTATTTAGTACATTCAAAGCATCTTATTACTACCTCAAAAAAGTACAAAAATGTCCAGTTGTAATTTCAGAATTAAACAGTTGCTTAATCCCCCCAAAAATGACAGCTAAAATTGTGTAACTGTGTAAGCGCTATTTTAATTGCCTAACCAGCCATGTACAAAAATTTTCAATTATAACTAAATTAATCTATGTATAAATCTAACACTGAAATTTAAACAAATTATAATGTAATTTTACTCTCAACAAACAGAGAGCATATTAAACCAATTACTTAAAACAAACTAACACATCAGAATGTTTGTATGTGTGAGGGAGAAAGTGATCCTATTTAGAACTGTCCTCAGGAAGTGAAGTACAGCTCTGCAGCCCCTCTTTTCTCCTCAAGTGCTCTCTCCTTCCTCCATCTCTATCAGGAGCAAGCTGAAGTCATCTTTGTATATTTGCTTCCATCTCCTGATCGGTGGCATGTTGTGTCAGACGATTTTTTCTCACAGCAGCTAAAAGACAAAATACAAAATTAATAATATAAAATAAATACATATACAAACATTCATCCACCTACTGTAAATAATTTTGGGTAACAATTTAAAATGAGGTTGCTTCAGTTACATTTTGTATAGGAAATGATTGCTTATAATGTGGCCTTAAAAATGTTGAGATATGGAAACTGTGGTGTAAACAGAGTAACCAAAGCACTGTTAAAGTACTGATAATGTAACAAATTCAAAGCATAACATCTTATTTACTACTACTACTATAGCCTGTTACGCCTGCTGGCGTGTAGGGCAGCAACAAAGATCATCCACTTCTGTCTGTCTTTGGCCAGCTTTTCAATGGTGCCCCAGGTGTGGTTCAGGGTTTTCAGCTCTGCCTCTACTGTTCACCGCCATGTGTTCTTTGGTCTTCCCCTCTTTCTTTTCCCCTCAGGAGTCCAGTGCAGGGCTGTCTTGGAGATGGAGGTGCAGTCCTTTCGCATAACATGGCCAATCCATCTCCATCGTCTTCTTGTGATGATGGTATCCATGTCTTCTTGCTTGCATCGCTGGAGAAGGTCATGGTTGGAGATTTTCCTTGGCCAGAAAATGCGAAGGATCTTCCTAAGACTGGTGGTGTGGAAGGTGGACAGTTTATTGAGGTCCCCTTCAGTCATCCGCCAGCATTCCGACCCGTACAGCAGAGCTGACAGGACACAGCTCTGGTAGATTCTCAACTTGGTGTGGACGCTATATTGTGATGATCTCCAAACGTTGTTAAGGGTCATGAACACTGTCCTGGCCTTGTTGAGTCTGCTCTGAATGTCATTTCCAGCGCCGCCATCCTGTCTCACGATGCTGCCCAGGTAGGTGAAGCTTTTTGTGGTTGGCAACTCTTCACCATCTACCTTAACAGGAGCTGGTGAGTCAACGTTCAGTGTCATTACCTCTGTTTTTCTCTGGCTGATCTTCAACCCAACTTGTCTCGCGAAGGTGTTCAGATGGTTTGTTTTCTCCTGCATGTGTTGATGGGTGTGGGATAACAGAGCTAGGTCATCTGCAAAGTCGAGGTCTTCAAGAGAAGAGAAGAGTGTCCATCGGATGCCTCTTGCCCCATCTTCTGTCGTGCGTCTCATAACCCAGTCAATGACCAGGTTGAAGAGCAGCGCAGACATGACGCATCCTTGTCTAACTCCCGTCTTCACCTCAAATCGCACATCACTGTTTCCCACGCTGCATGAGAAGTTGGTATAGAAGCTCTTGATCAGTTCGACAATCTGGTCTGGGATTCCATAGGCTCTCAAAATGCGCCAGAGGCTGTCCCTGTGGATGCTGTCAAATGCCTTCTCAAAGTCGACGAAGTTGATGTACAGCTGTCTCTGCCACTCTGTGCATTGCTCGATGATGTTGCGCAGAGCGAAGATCTGGTCAATACATCCTCTTCCTCGACGAAAGCCGGCTTGTTCATTCCTCAGTAACTTGTCAACGGCGTCAGAAATCCGCTGTATGATCACCTTGGCAAGAATCTTGCTTGGTACTGACAGGAGGGTTATTCCGCGGCAGTTGTTACAATCACTGAGGGCTCCTTTTTTAGGGATCTTCACTATGATACCTTTATTCCAGTCATCTGGAACTTGCTTCCTTTCCCAGATTGTTCTGAAGAGCGGCTGGAGAATGGTGGCTGCTAAGTCCGGGTCGGCCTTAAACAGCTCAGCGTTGAGGTTGTCATATCCAGGGGCTTTTCTGTTCTTAAGGAATCTGATTGCTGTCACGATTTCTTCCTTCCCAGGCGGGTCAGTGTTGATATCAAGGTCAGCACTGGCATCCTGTATGTCAGCTTCTTCTTCAGGCGGCGGTCTGTTGAGGACTTCTTGAAAATGTTCTGCCCAACGTGCCTCTTGTTCGTTTTTTGTGTTGTTAGCAGTCTCCCTTGTTTGTCTTTGATGGGGGGAGCACTGGCACTGCCATGATGTTTACCGCTTAGGGCTTTGGTGATTCTGAACAGAGTGCCTTGTTCCCCTCGGTCCGCAGCGTCCTCTGCTTGCGTTGTCAGGTTGTCCATGAAGGCTTGCTTGTCCGCTCTTACCATTCTTTTCACCGTCTTATTAGCTTCTCTATATTGTTGTAGGTATCTTTCCTGCAATCTCCCTGATTTAGCTTCTGTCAGTTTTTTCTTAAGGTTACGTCTTTCGTCGATGGCCTTCCAGGTATTCTCAGTCAGCCACTCTTTTTTCTTTTTCCATTTGTAACCCACGCATGCTTCACTGGTTTTGGAGTACAGTGAAGCCACCTATTCCCACTGTTGCTGGTCTCATCTGCCCTTCCTGCTTCTTCATCTAGGGCTTGCAGTGCCTGGAACCTGTTCCTCACTTGTACCACATAAGAGCCTTCACCTTGGTGTCCCGCAGCCTACTGACACGGTCTGTGCTCTGCAATTTTAGTCTTATCAATGCAGTCACAAGATGATGATCGCTGCCGACGTCCGCCCCTCTTTTCACCTTGACGTCTAGCAGCGACCGCCTCCATGTGCCGTTGATCATGAGATGGTCAATCTGGTTCTTGTCTCTTCCATTGGGTGAACACCAGGTCAGCTTGTTACCTCTTAACATCTTATTACCACCTCAAAAAAAAAGTGCATTTAAAAAATGTACTGGTCTCTCTTAAACAGTTGCTTACTTATTGCATTGGTTAATGTAAACTAACTATGACCTCCTACAAATACCAATTGCATGTATTTGTAGCATTAGTTGTATAGAATATTATGCACAAATTAACATTTTAAAAGTGTATTATAAAAAAATTAAATAACAGTTGTAGAAATTGAAGTATTGGGTATAAAAAAATATTTAGATTTTACAATTATAAATAAATTAATTAGAATTTTATTTTATTTTATTTTATTATTATTTTTTTTTTAAAGTGGTCATACTCACTACAGACTTACCAAGAACAATGTTCCGTAACTGCAAGCTTTAAAGCTGATCTTCCCATTTGCATATTTATATTCCTTGCCAGCGGAATTGTTATTGTTGCTGTCATTATTCTCCAAACTCCATCCCTTGTGTCCGTCCCACCTTTCATTGCCATTTAATTTAATTAATTTTCAGTGTTAAAATAAATAGGCAATTATCCACTAAAGGGATAGTTCAAAAATGTAAATTCTGTCATCATTTCCTCACCTCCACTTATTCCAAGCCTGCATGAGTTCTGGGTTGAACACATGACTTCTGTTGAACACAGGAGAAATTTTGAAAAATCTTGGTAACCAGACAGCAGATGGTAACCACTGGCTTCCATAATAGTTTTACCAATGTTACCTTCAACTCTCTGGTTACCAGCATTCCTCAAAATGTCTTCTTTGTGTTCATCAAAAGAAACCCACTCATACAAGCTTAAAAGTAAATGATGAGTAAATTTTCATTTTTGTGTTAACAAGAACAGGCATATATATTAAAACAATAAGCCTTTGGTAAGCCTAAACAAAACAGTTGTGCATTTATACATCTATATCTGGAGTATAACTGATTTACCAGTTGCTTTTGAAAATCAGGAAATTTCCTCAGTCTCTCCTCCAAGTTTTGCAGAGACTAAAGATCAGCTACTGGCAGTAGGTCTCTCTGAAGCAAGTCAGTGGAAGTGTGGACTTTCTGAAACGGCTCAGTAGTTGCACCATTTCTCTGTCGTGTATCAGGGGAATTGCGGCCTCTCTGAAATAAGTCTGCAGTTGTGTGGTTTCTCTGAAGCGGGTCAGTGGAAGTGTGGACTTTCTGAAACAACTCAGTAGTTGTGCGGCTTCTCTGAATCAGGGAAATTGCAGCCTCTCTGAAACGAGTCAGCAGTTGTGTGGTTTCTCTGAAGCGGGTCAGGGTTAATTTGGCTTCTCTCAAGTGGATCAGCAGTTGCATGGTTTCTTCGAGGCAGGTCAGAATGTGTGTGTGGGTCCTCTTAGGTACGTTAGAAGTATGATGACTTTGGGAATTAGGAGGGACATTTGGTAAACTATGTGGGGGTTTGCAGAAAGATAGAACAGATCATTTTAGGCATTTTACACTTTAAATTCATCAATTACCTTACTCAAAATAACAACAGCTGACGCTGCTTACAATTTTGTTGCCTTTGATTTGGCCAACACAGACTTCTGAGTGGATCCAGTTTTCTGCATCCTTTGGGAGTCAGAAGAAAATGAGTGAAAGATCTTTGGAGCTCTAGGCAGTTCTTCTGGTCTGTTCAGAGAAAGAGAGAGAAGCTAAATATAATATATTAGAAATACGTAAATAAAAAAAGAAAATCTATGGAAAGGTACCTTTTTATTTTTTGCATTATCTTTTGACCGATCAAAACTGATTTCTTCATCCTCATCTTCTCAAGGAAAAAGTATGTTCTTCGGGCTAAATAATCACTTTGTTACTTACATATGTGCCACATGTTACAATACACCGACTAAATGTAATTATAGATTATAAATAAAGACAACTTTACTTTCTTCCTCATTTGGCTTTAATTGGGGAATCCTCCCCATCTGTTGCAAGGTCTGTGTGTTCGACAGTTTTAATCTTGCCTCACTGTAACTGTCTGCAAAAGATTACAATAACTAGCAGTTGGCTGCCCTTTTCATTACTTGATTTCACGACTTGATATAAAAAGTTGTTTTAACACACACATATGTTAAGGCCAACATATCAGAAACATCTTAACACACAATCTATAAAGTAATACTTACTCGATGTAAATATAATTCTGACCCTGTGTGGAGTCCATCCTTCCTCAGGTTGCTCCTTTTTTTGTGGCTTTTACAACATCCACTTTATTTGGTGGCCACATACATTCATTTTCATCGACCCAGTTGGAAGGCACCACTTCTACTTTGTTTGTTGTTTCAAAAATCACAATGCGATACATTGTCTAAACAAAAATGTGTACAGTAATTTAGTAATTTGTGTATCTTTTTAAAATAATCTGTAGGAACACATTTGAGTGGATAATGTGAGAAGAGAGACTATTTTTTGGAACTGTAATTGCACACAACATGTACCGCAGATACAAAGAGAGCAACAAAAAATAAACTACAGATTTACTGCACCAAAAAATGTATTATGTACCATGTAAATCAATAGCTGCAGTGTGGTTTGTTTAAATGCAGCAAAGGTATAACAACATCCAAGACATCACATCAAATGACCACAGAGCTTCCAGCCAATCAGCAACCTTGGGAAACCCCCTTTCTGCAACAATGTGATGACAAAGGAGTTCCCTTAACACAAAGGCAACGCAAGTACAACCTCCAGATTCTAGCTGAACTGGTGCATTTAATATAAAGTTTAATAGTCCTATTGAGAGACTTAAGGCAAGGGTTAACTAGATTGATGGTTTTTCAGGTAAGCAATTGCATATACATATGCTATAAACTTGGGATTTCATATTTTCACTCTTCTTAACTCATTCTTTCCTCACTTTCTCTCTTTCTGCAACCTGTGTGAATGTGTGTGTCTATGTGTAAGATTAGTTCATATGTCTTAGATTTATCCAATAAAGCCTTATTTATATGGAAAAGAGTATTGTGTTTTATGCTTACAAGTTAATGTCCTAAACTGCCGATCTTGTTACTGTGCTAATAGTGTTTTCACTATATTCTGAATATCAGATTCAAGTTAAATATCAGTTAATGTTATACGGCTTATTCAATGAATTGCTGGCCGACTCTGGAGATTCTGTTCAAATTCCCTATAAAACCTTAAAAAATTCCCTTTGAGCTAAATTTACCTGTTTCCCTTAGACATTGATGGCCATGCTCCTTCAGGCCACCAAGAGCATTGGGTTGGAGGTGAACTCCCCACCTTCTCCCGAGCGCTCGAGGCTGGATGATTGGTTTCTAGGCTTCGGACGTGACTCCCAGCCACGCTCCGCTTCAGCGCCTTTGCTTCTGGAGGTTCTTAAAGAGCTCACTAAAACGTGAAAGTCCATACACCACACGTTCGCATTTGAGCTCTTCCCTCCTCGCTACCCTCGATGGTGGGGTGGCCAACATACATTGATGTTGATGTACCTAAGGTAGAGCGTGCGGTTGCGGTGCATTTATGCCTGAAAAACGCAGCCACCTGGAGGAACTGTCCGCGCCTCCCATCCAAAGCCTGTAAGTTGTTGCTGCCAAGGCTTACAGTGCTGCGGGCCAGGCCACCTCTGCCCTGCATGCCATGGCAATCCTGCTGGTCCATCAGGCCAAGGCTTTGAAAAAGCTGCATGAGGGTAGTCCTGATGCGGTCAGGTGATGTCCATTATGGTGGCTGAACCTGGCGCAGATGAGTGACGCAGACAATTTCCGCTTTCTTGATGTACCCACCTCCTAGGCAAGCCTCTTCAGCAACACTGTCAAGGACTTTGCTTAGCAGTTCTAAGCAGACAGAGGCCATTAAACACATCTTGCCTCGGCGTGATTCTGTGAACACCAAGCTGCTGGGTGAAAGGTCTAGAAATGGTTATGAAATGCTATACGGAGGTCAAGGTCTAGAAATGCCATACGGAGTCTCTTAGTTAAACCCGCTGCTGCTCTTCCCCTAATGGTGGTCGCCATTTGGTGCATGTGGGCTGCACATGAGGAAGATTTTATTAACTAAAATATAAAGGAATCTTGACCAAATTATTTTACCATTATAGTTTCACAGTTCTACCCTATATTTTGCTGGGCAAGCACATCCTATGTTGTTGTAGGGGCCACTGGTGAGGCCATAGTATGGAAAATGGTCAAGCACATACTGTTATTGTTAGGGACCCACTAGTGAGGTCATGGCATAGAAAACCATCTGTTTCCCATGATAGTGGTTATTCCGGGGACCCCCAATAACTCAGGTTGACATGTTTGCGTGAGAAGATATAAAAAGCTGTCCCTGACCAAGCAGGATCAGTTCTCTATAGAAAACTCGGCTTGATTGTTTCAGCAATAAAGTCTAGCTTTTGGTGTCAAACTCAAGACTTAAGAGTATTTCTTCAACGGGGAAAGAGGGAAACCACAACAACTGGCGTCACAAACAGGATTGGAAAGGAGCAAGAGAAGACCACTTTGGGCTGACTTGATGAGCAACACAAACTCAGTGGCCACAAAAAAAGGTAAGCACTTTTTGCTTGCATAATTAGTTTGTGTTGTTCGGCTAGAGGCTGCCCATGGTGGTCAAGACACTCAAAATTGCTCCTCCAAATTTAAAGAACTAAAATGAATGGGATAAAGATTTAAAATAAAAGGAAAAGGGGTTTTACTTCCGAAAGCACTAAATGCATGCATTGATCTGTATTTTCTGTTGGGTTGGTCTTGAGGAGAACAGTGAATTCAGATTTTGATATTTAAAGTAGAGTTAGATGATAAAAGTGTTAAAAGAGAAGCGCTGGTAAGTCCTTTAGGCAAAAGTCCTACAGGAGGTAGGCACTAAGTCCTGCAAGGGTTGCCTTTCACTATTGTATCAGTGAAGACAGAGAGCAAACTTGTAAGAGGTAAAGTAAACTAGAGGTAAGAGGTAAAGCAGATAAAGTAGAGGAAAGTCCTATGGATACCGCTCTGTTGGCGTTAGGAAGTTACAGAGGGCTGCACGGGTAGGCAAAAATCCGGCAGAGTACTGCTTTTTTAATGTGTTGAGGAAAAGTTTCAGTAAAACAGCAAGTAGAACTGACAGGTCACTCAGGAAGAGTGTAGTGAGTGTAGTCTATGTAAATGTATGTGTCAATGTCCGTGTCTGTGTGAGTAATTGTAGTTGAAGGAGAAAATAAGCTCTGTATCTGGTGGACCAGAGAAGCATGCCCCTCCTGGACCGTGACTTGAGTGCGGTCAGATCGCAGAGACGGACGCAGCTAGGGTTACACTGGAGAGGAGTAAATGAGTGCAGAGCTCTAAATAATAGAGTGACTTGTATGAATTTTGTTGATATGGACTTTGAAGATTATTTTAGCAAGAGATCAATAAAAATAGGATATACATTTATTATTTAATGACTTATCTTAATAGATGAATAAACAAGATTGCACGTGCTTAAAACTTATATTTCAGAGTTTCAGAGATTTAGGTTTGAACAAACTGAAAGATAACTTGTGGAGAGCAATGTTGAATGAGTGCAAGATTGGGTGACCAAATTAATAGAAATTTTGATACATAAGCCATAGACATTTCTCAACAGGAATGTAACTTTGGTGATTAAACATATGTAGGTTGGGAAAAATCATTCACCATTACTAGATTATTCTGAACATCTATGTGAATTTAAAAGAAAATTATGATGGTTTATTTTACCATACGCACGTCATGCTGCTGTAGAAAAAGGATTATTATGTTAAATTGTAGTATTGCTAGATAATAAAGGTAGATTACTGCTGTTTTCTGCATTTTGCAAAGAAAAAACTGCTTGCTTTTTTCCTGCAATGAAGAACTTGCTTTACTAAAATAGAATAAGGGAACTACTGTTTTTAACCAGATGAATGGTTTTATATGATAGGACCACTGAAAGATTTGGCTGAAAATTGAAATAGAAAGAGCTAATTGCTCAAACACAAGTTTGACTAAGGTACAATTTGATTAATGCGGTCTCTGAGTGTTAGAATTTCAGATGGCTTCTACAACAGTGCCTGGAAAAAAAGGAAGCAATGCACTGGAGTCTGTCTAACAATGTGGTGACAGAATGTTGTTAGACACAGGCAAAGACAAGGCTGCAGAGAGAAGAAGAGAGAGGAGCTGATGGACTTTACACAAGATGTCTAATACACAAAAATAGGGCTGATGAAATAAAAAATATTGGTCACTCCATTTTGTTTAATGGTAATTTTCTAGGATTAGATTGAATAGGACAAAGAATAATATGTCTGCAAAGTTCCAAAATTATGAAAGCACAAATGCTGTCATCACTGGGGGTAACAAGATGAATGTTGGCCATGAATCCTAAATCATGCAGAGATCTCCAATCCTCTTCTCAGAGTAACATGACTAAAATGCATAGCAGACAAACAAGTGACATTTGAGAAATTACAATTTAGTTGCACAATGCCTAGGCCATGTATTCCAAACCAAATAATGTATTAGATTTTGTTGAAAAAGAGAGATTAACACAGCAGAGTTAAACTAAATCTTATGGTGATGTTGTCCAGTTGCATAATGTGACATTTAGAAACTATGGGAAATACCACCAGACCTACAATTAGTAGAGTCCGATAACAAAAAAGCTTATGTTAGTCTACTCAAAAAATCATTCAGCTGACAATCTGCTGAGGTTGCACAAAAATAAAAATTTATTTTAGCCTAAGAATGGGGTGTGAAAGGGTGTGAAAAAGTGTGAATGATGGTGTGCAGTGGTGTGACATGGAGTGAAAGAAGATATCTGATGAGACACTGAGGCAAATCAATTACTTTGCCAAAACAGCTATATGCAAAATTTGAAATGTGGGCCCACAGGGCAGATTATGCCCAGAAAATGACCATGGATGAATTGGTTAAGTTTCCTGGTCAGCACCTAAGTTATTGTTGTGGCGGAAAGAAAAAAAGTGCCACACTTGCACAGCGTATTATGTGGGAAGGCAAAGCAAGGAAGCTTGCTCTGTCCACCCCACAGCTAACTTTCTTTTTCAGGATCGCACGATGGAGCTGATTCTGGGTCAAAAGGATAAAATATTGTCTTTCTGATCGTTAACATTAATAAGGTGGGTTGAGTGTTTTCCAGGGTAAAAAGCCTATGCTACTGAACAAAATAGGCCAAAAAAATTATCTAGTGACAGAGGGACTAAATTTATAAAACAAAAAGAAAACTGAAGTAGCAAATTATTGAGAATAAAATTGAAATTAATTAAAATAGTAAGAATGAAAATAATTTAATAAAGCCAAATTCTTTATTATAGAAAATGGGTATTGACCCTGCTCTTTATGTTAATACCAATGGATTGCAAATGGATATACGAAAGGCCAAAAAAGGGGCCAGGACAGCCCTCAACCCACTTGACATTTCTACTGGTCTCACCAACAAGGACAACTGGCCAGATGAAAAATGAGCATGCCTGATATCACTAACCAGAACCTCTGAAGGTTTCCATTTACAGGCAACAGCAGTTCTATCAAGGCCAGGGAAGGTCTGCCCCACCAGTGTGTGCAGTTATGATCTCAAGGAAATATCACATTGATCAGCAAAGCGGGTCCACATCTCTCACCTTAAAATACGTGAGAGTGAGGGATTAAGAGCGTGCTAGTAACGCCCCTCCCTTGCCAACGAGGGAAAGACCATTGCAACGACTCACAAATAGTCACCCTGGTGAAGATGGAAAAGAGGACACTGAAAGAGAAGGAAACGTGGAGCAGACAAGAAGGGAGAATACGATAAAGAAAGACAGAATCAGAGAATGAAGACATGTAAAACTAAGTCATGAAAGAACTTTTAATATTAGAAGGATAAGGGAAACAGGATATTTTACTTCACCCCTGAAGTAAAGTGTATATGTGGGGGAAAGATACACATGGTTTTGACCATTGTGCAAAGGGGGAAGTGACAAGGAAAATTAAGCAACAAGGGTACTGGTCACCATACTTGAATGCAATTGTAGAGGATTTTTTGTCTACATGGGAGACTTATGCTAAGTATAGGGTCAGAAAGGGAATAATAGCTCTATCTCGAATACAACTGAACCAGGATGGTATGGAAAACAATGTAGGAATGTCGAAGAGAATTACAGCATGCATGAAGGTGATACCAAGCTAGATGGTTTATGGGAAACAGCGCAAAGCAATTAATGATATGAATGGACAACTTTCACAACAACAGAGCTAAAAAAAGGAAGACTTCCTATTCTGTTCTAAAACACAGATGAGCCAAGTAATTGTAGTCCCTAATCCATTCAGTTATGAAGTTTTTTGTCATTTGGAGAAAAAAAAAAAAAAAAAAAAAGACCTTTTACAATTGAATGTTTAGGCTTTCTGAGCAATGCTAAACAAAAACCATATACCACGATTGAGAGCTAAAGAAGCTTGGATATAACTGAAAGTATGAAAATACAAATTGATCAAGTAGAGATTCCACTATGGTATACCAAAGACTATAGTAAAGAATATGAATGCTTTGTCAAACCCACAGGGGTTATAAATGTAGGACAATTTAAAGGAAAATGCAGTGTTGTTTAAAATTTAGAAACAATGAAATTTCGAAATGTGGATGATTATAGAAACTTCCACCCCTTATAGCATTAGGAATGAGAAAAGGAGAACCAATGAGTCCAATAAGTACCCGCAACAAACATATATAAGGATTAAACTATAGTATTAGCTGACTTTTTTAGGATTTGTGGAAAAAGAAAACTTTTAGCTGCCTTACCCCTAGGATGGAGATGAAAATGTATTGGAGTATGATTGATACAAGAAATCGATATAATAGAATGGGATTCAGAATCCACACTGGGGAAAAATAAAACAATTAATCACAGAGTTATGGAAAGTTATATGCCAGATCCTAAAGTATATATAGATTCAATAGGTCAACCCAGAGGTGTACCAGATCAGTTCAAAGCATGAGATGAGGTTAAATCAGGTTTTGAATCAATCTCTCATTTGGATCTCTCAAAATAAAAATACAGAATGGATAAATTATATATCCTACAATCAACAAAGATTCATTAATTATACCAACAAAGCTTTAAATTCTTTAGGAGAACAATTAGATGCAACCAGTAAAATGGCATGGCAAAATAGATTAGCTCTCAAATGGATGTTAGCAGACAAAGGAGGTATGTACGTCTTATCTGAAGACCTATGTTGTACGTATATCCCTAATAATACAGCAACAGAAAGAACATTTACAAAAGCCATGACCAAACTTAAAGAATTACAAACAGAAATTGGTTAGCAAAATTAGGAATACTCTTGGGAGTGACAATCGGCTTAGGAAGATTATTATTTTGCTTTGTACTACCATTATTAAAATCCCTAATTATCAAAGCCACAGTTAAACAAATGGACATGTTAAATTATTGCGATGATGAAAAAAGGAATCTGACTAAACATGAATATTATCGGGACTTGCTTTACAGAACAGCATTGAATTTGCAACTGGCAGATGAGATTTCAAGTTCCGCCAATGAGAGTTAAAGCAAATGTATCTGTAACCTAAATTTTTATATCATGTGTGTTTTATTTTGTTTCATATTGTGTATATTTTGTTTCAGTTTCTCTTTATCTAGTATTCATTCTTATGTACCCTTAGCTGCTCTTTACTTTGTTTATTGTTTACATTTGCTCTTATTTTTGTTGTATATATATATATACACATATATATACTATGTAACTGTGACAACCACAGGCAAGGCCAGACCAGGTGCATGTACAGGCTTAAAACATTTTTATAACCCTTTTGTATTAAGTTGGAAAAGTAAGTTGTCAGGGTCTTTTACTTCCTTCTAGCCAAACTTGTCAATTGAGTATGAGAGGAGATGTTTGGCCCTGGCGCTTCCAGAGTGGTGTGGCATGAGTTAGCCCATTGGCAATGAAACATAGTGACTTTATTTTAGTCACTAGGTAGTAATAACTGAAAAACTAGATCGTGAAACACCACTCCGGAGAAAGTGAGACGTAAACATCTCAAAGGGGGAATGTGAGGAAGATTTTATTAACTAAAATATAAAGGAATCTTGTCCAAATTATTTTACCATTATAGTTTCATAGTTCTACCCTATATTTTGCTGGGCAAGCACATCCTATGTTGTTGTAGGGGCCACTGGTGAGGCCATAGTATGGAAAATAGTCAAGCACATACTGTTATTGTTAGGGGCCCACTAGTGAGGCCATGGTATAGAAAACCATCTGTTTCCCATGATAGTGGTTATTCTGGGGACCCCCAATAACTCAGGTTGACATGTTTGCGTGAGAAGACCAGTATAAAAAGCTGACCAAGCAGGATCAGTTCTCTATAGAAAACTCAGCTTGATTGTTTCAGCAATAAAGTCTAGCTTTTGGTGTCAAACCCGAGACTTAAGAGTATTTCTTCAATGGGGAAAGAGGGAAACCACAACACACACTGTCCTCCAGAGGCCTCGTCTGTCCATAAGTCTGCTCCAGAGGCCTTGTCTGTCCACGAGTCTCCTCCAGAGGTCTCGTCTGTCCACAAGTCTGCTCCAGAGGCCTCCAGGGCGGCGTCCACTTACGATCTCTCAGCCTGTCCTGTCACGACTCTGGAGACCATTTATGAACTCTCACCCTGTCCTGGACTGGCCACGGAGGCCGTGTATGAACCCTCTGCCTGTAAGATCACGGCTTTGGAGGTCGTCACTGGTGTCTCTGCCCGTACCGTCACGACAATGGTGGCAGTCTATGAACTCTCAGCCCTGTCTGTTGTGCCCACAGAGACTTCTAATAAGCCTACGGCATTCCCTGCTTCTGTCCTTGTTGTTCTGTCTATCTCTTCTGTCTCTGTTTTCCCCAGGTCCCAGTCTCTGCTGTGGGTCCCTGGAGGTGCTCCCGCTCCGTCTGCTCCACAGTGGTGGGCTCCTGGGACCGGTTGCACCAGCTGGGTGTATGCCCGGTTGTAAGACTAGGCTAGATGTAAAATGCGCCTCGTTGAGGTGCCGGAAGTCATTGCAGAAATGGAGGAGTGCCGTCCGGTTTGGGAATCATCACGATCGGGCTGGACCATGGGCTGCGTGATGGTTTGATCACCCCTAACTTCAACATTTGTTGTGCCTCGTCCTCAATAGCCTGCTGGCGAGCCTCCGTGACCGCTCAGTGGTATGGCCGCTGCCGGACAACGACTTCTGGTGGCGTCCGGATGTCATGCTGGAGGATGTTGGTCCACCCGGGAAGAGAAGAGAACACATCGGAGAACTGACCGATCAGGTGCTGTAGTTCCCCCTTCTGGGCAGCCGAGAGGTGGTGGTTGACGTCTACAACCACGGGGTCGGATGTAACGAGGGCCGCAAGCTGGTCTCTAGTCCCAATCCACTTCTTGAGAAGGTTAACGTGATGTAACTGCTCAGCCCTCCTCCGTCCTGGCTGACGCAGACGGTACGTGACTGGCCCGATCTTCTCGAGTACCGTGTAGGGGCCCAGCCAAGTGGCCAAGAATTTACAGGTTGCGTTGGGGACTAGGACCATGACTCAGTCTCCGGGCTGGAGCTCCCGTGTTTGGGCTGCCCGGTTGTAACGTCGTTGTTGGGACTACTGTGCCTTGACCAGGTGTTCCCGGACTAATGGCATGACACGGTCGATCTTGTCCCTCATCTGCTTCATGTGTTCCACGACGAAGCGATGGGATGCAGGCTGCTGCTCCCAGGCCTCTCCTGCCACATCCAGGAGGCCGCGGGGTTGCCAACTGAAAAGGAGCTCGAAGAACAGTTCCTGGGCGATGACTTTGGCTGTGGCTTTTCGGAGGGGAACTGCCTCAGGATACCGGGTGGTGTAGTCGACGATCACCATGATGTGTTCATGCCCTCGGGCAGACTTCGGCAGCGGCCCTATCAAGTCCATCCCGATGCGCTCGAAGGGCACGTCGATGATGGGCAATGGAATCAGCAGGTTGGGTGGAGGCTTCCTCTGTGCGGTCCGTCGGCAGGTGGGACATGCCTGTCAAAAGCGTTTCACCTCTGCTTCCAGCCCCGGCTAGTGAAAACGGTCTCGGATCCTTTGGACCATATTTTTTACGCTCTGAGATGACCTGCCATGGGATAAGTGTGCGCTAGCTCCAAAACGGTCTCCGTCTTCGACCGGGGCACAACCAACAACAGTTTTTCCTACCCCCTTTGCTGGGAGACACAATACAGCAGGCCATTTTGAACCACAAAGTGCGGGAGAGGATGGGGACCAGGCTGAACTTCCTTGCCGTCGATATTGCGGACCTGTGTCCGGCAGTGTTTCAGCCTGTCGTCCTCGCGTGGTTCACGTGCGAATGAGCCCCCTTACGTCACCTGTTGGAAAGAGATTAAGATGTTGGGAAGGGGACTTACCATCTCTCCCGCTGTCGGAAGCCAGCAATACGGGGCGGCGTGGTCCTCGGCCCGGCCTCCGTCCTCGGCTGCTCCCTCCACGACTGGCAGGCTGGGTAGCGCTCGCAAGCAGGCGGTCAAACCCGGGCCGGTCTCTCCCAATCAGCACGGGTACTGGGAGGTCTTTTATCAGTCCCACCTCCACTAGCCAGGAGCCGGGAGCTGCCGAGATGGTTACCCTTCGAGCGGGTACTTGTCGTGTTTCCCCGTGGACACAGGTAATTGGTAGGAGCGCTTTCGAATCTCCGCGTGGAGGCAGGAGGTGAGACCGGACCAGGCTGACCGCGCTGCCGGAGTTGAGAAGGGCACGGAAAGGCTTCCCATTGATCTTGACTTCGACTTCCAGGGCTCCGATTGGCAGGTCGCAATGAACGATGCAGCCTGCCATCCAGTTCCGGGTGGGCGGCGCAGGATCCTCTGTGGGCATGGGCTCCTCGCGGGGGAATATAGAAATATGCACGTTGGGCTTCACCCGTTAGGAGGGGGGCCAGGACCCGTGCCCAGTCTTCCTGAGGCAAGCCATCATCGGTCGCAGTACTTTCAAACATCTGTAAGAACGCTTCTATGTCGCCATGAGGGGTTAGGTTTGGAAGCAGTTTGGCAGCTTGCACACGGGGATCCAATAGCGGAGCGCGTTGAACGTTGAGCGCCCCTGCTCCGTCTCACCCTGCCGGGTGCGAGGTGCTCAACAATCTGTTGCTGGCGGATGCTAACCTCTGTCAGCCGCTGGAGAATCTGGTCCATGTCGGGGGAGGAGCGTTCACCTGCCATAATCCGGAGATAGAGAAAGTGGGGGAAAAAAAACGGTGAGTAAGGTGAGATCACTTGTCGGTGATTCTTCACTTTTCTGCCCACATTCTCCACCAATCTGTCACAGGGTGAAGAATCACACGACAAGGAGAGCTCAAATAAAGGCGCCGGAGGGTGGATTTATTGATATAAGTGAAGGTAAGTGCAAAAATACGGGGTAAGTGCTCCGGTGAAGTGGCGTGCTTTTCCCTCTCATGCAGCGGTTATTGTGTATTATCAAAATATATTATGCTATTTTACTCAATATGATATTATTTTACTTAAACATATAATGTATGATCACAACAGCAATCAATAGACTGATCAAAATGTTGATTGTTATAATACTGGATGTCTTAACACAGATTGAGAGTCTCATGTGTATTCTGTTGGGCAGTACTGGTGATTTTCACTGGATCATATCAGTGAACTTAAGTGAACTCATGAACTTTGGGTAACTTCCAATTTATGATGTATGTCCCATGTGACCACCTCCCACCATTTGGAGATGGTGAAGTAAGGGTTGTTTTTAATTGGGATGGAGGAGTCAAGATCACGGTGACCGAGATAACCAAACTCCACCTTTGAAGATGTGCCAGGTGGTCTCACCAAAACAGATAGGAGTAACCGGAATTACCAATTTTGGTGAGCATGGATGGGTATAAGTATAGATGCCCGGACAGACAAAGATTCAGATGCGGCAGCTGTCATCTCGGCTTTGTTGCTGTGTTCAATAAAGTCTTATTTTGACATCTGGAACTCTGCTTCTTGAGCTTTATTGACAAATTTTAGAAACCCATTGTTTGTTTCCACAACACGGTGCATCCGTGAGTGCTTGTATAGAAGGGGGTCGGTCCTCAGCTGCTCTCTGGAGAGATAGGGAAAGAAAGCGTTAGTCCTCTGTTTCATGAAGAGCGTTCTCACCGCTAGCCATGTTCTCTGTGCTTATGAGGACGCCAGTTGATGAGCCGCAGCTGAGGCTGATCCGCCCGCGATGAGGACGTGCAGGTGTGGCTCGTCCGTTTCCAGGGTGATGCTGATGAATCCTCGCGATGCTCGTCACAGGGCCTTCTCCACCGCTGCTGCCACTAGGCTCCGGGTCAGCGGTACCCACTTCTTCACAATTTCCTTCATCTCTGAATCTGCTGCACTGGGTTCTGCTTGTGAGCGATGCGCTGCTTCCTCACACTCAGACTCAGAGCATGAATTCACCATCAACGCGAGATCAGGAGGAACAGGTAAATGCTGCTTCTAGCAGCCCATCTATACCTTGAGATGCTATGCTTTCCGGGTTGAGTCACCTTTTTTCCCACGGCCGCCCCACCACCGGTACGTTGACAACAGTTCCATTGATTCCGCTTATACGCAGAGTGGGGCCTGGTAAGCACTCCCCAGCTCGTCACACTGGCTAGTCCGGACAGTCCGACGTGGCTATGCAATTCAGTTCGCCAGGCGTCCTCATGGGTTCAGGGGTGTCCTCATCACATCTGTCCACTCAGACAAGGATGTCTCTGTCCTGCGTTCGCAAATTGCGGTCCTTTTGGCGAAGGATGCAAAAGAGCCTGTCCCTCCAGCCGAGATGAATTCAGGTTTCTACAGTCCCTTTTTCATCATGCCCAAGAAGAGCGGTGGGTTATAGCCAATCCTGGATCACTGAGTCTTGAATCAATCCTTTCACAGGCTACCGTTCAAGATGCTGGCATAGAAATGCATTCTTTCTTGCGTTCAGAACGAGGAATGGTTTGCAGCCATCGACCTGAAGTATGCATACTTTCATGTCTCGATTTTGCCTTGACACACTTTTTCGGTTTGCTTTCGAGAGTCGGACGTATCAGTACACAGTCCTCCCCTTTGGGCTATCCCTGTCTCCCCGCATCTTTACCACACTAGCGGAGGGTGCCCTGGCCCCCGTTTTGGGAGAAGGAGGATCCGGATCCTTTCGATGACTGGCTTTATTAGCTCATTCGGTGAGATCTGTTTTGTGAGCACAGGGATCTGGTGCTTCGGCACTCAGCCATCTAGGGCTTCGGTTCAAATGGGAGAAGACTGCACGCGCAGTCAATGCTGAACAGCCTGGATTCATTCAGGAGTAAGACAGTGGTCCCTCTAAAATTCTTTCAGAGGCACTTGGGGCATATGGCAGCCGCAGTTATGATGCTCGGCCTGTTACATTTATTTATTGCTATTGTTTGTTCAGAGTAACAGGGTAGCACTTTGCCCAAGAAAAATTTTCTCTCTGAGACAAATAAAGTTTATCCTTATCATTGACCTACTGACAGATAGAGCTAGTAATAGTTGGCTGAATTAGTTTGTTCTGGTGGAGTGTTGGGATGTTTGTATTGAAAGCTGAACTAAAGTCCACAAACAGGATCCTCACATCAGTCCCTAATTTGTCTAGATGTTGCAGGATGAATTGCAGTCCTATGTTGACTGCATCACCCACAGTAAACTGCAGGGGGTCCAGTGATGTCCTTCAGGAAGGCCAACACCAGTCTCTCACACGACTTCATGACCACAGATGTTCAGGTCTTAAGTCCTGTAATTTGGAGTTATTAATCTCCTCCTTTACAAACACTGATTACATAATAATGCAGTTTTATTGTATAAAAGATATAATAGAGGGCAAGAAAAAAAGAAGGCAAGAAACACAACTGTCAACTTAAGTGTATTTAAATTTGTCAGTCGTCTAAAATTTATTATCTAAATTTGTAAAAATCACAAAAACATGAAAGTCAACTTACATGGTATGAATAGATAATGTCTCATAAAAATACATTATTGTCAGTTACAAAATGTTGTGACAAATATACATTTTGCAGCAAACTCTGGAACGGTAAGAGACAAGGACAAAAATTTTTTTAAACATTTTTGCTATGAATGTTCTTTTTAATAATAATATAAATTCTGACAGTAAATAAAAACTGGCTTCTGACAAAATGTCATAAAACAAAGAAACAAATATTAGATATTGTGTAAACTGAGTAAAAGGTCATTGTTAAATATCAAGTTTTCTGAAATAATTATTAAAATGTAGTGTTTCCTTGAATGTTTTTGTACATAAAACTAAAAAAGGAACATTACAGTATAGTTAAATATTCAATGCACAGATTGTAATTAATTGGTAATTCAGTTGTTTGTGGGGCTACAATACACTAATGGAAAAATTCTAGTGGTTTCAAAATAGAAAAAAAAATGGAATGACTATTCAAGCTCAGATATGTAATATCTCGATAATCAAGGTGTACAATACATTCTAAATATGGCATGAATACATTTACCTAATACTCTAAAGAATTTCCCCCAATTCTTTAGACTGATGCAATTCTCTATAAGGCACAATGTTATATATTAAAATGCAGTTATTGCTATAATACTTTCAATGACATTTCAATGAAAGTAAAACTGAAAGTACTTCATAATGAAATGAACAAGGTAACACTTTAGTATAGGGAACAATTTTCACTACTAACTAGTTACTTATTAGCATGTCTATTATTAACATATTGGCTATTTGTTAGTACTTACAAAGCACCTATTCTGCATGACCATATTTTACATCCCTAATCCTAGCCAATACCTGAACTTAACAACAACCTTACAAACAATTAATAATCAGCAAATTAGGAGTTTATTGAGGCAAAAGCCAAAGTTACTTTTTGTTAATAGCAAGAACTGTACCTTAAAATAAAGTGTGACCATGAACGGATATAAATTTAAAAGTAATATATATTGTCCTTTGTTTCTTAAGCAAAATATAATTTTGTATTTTTTCCTCTTTAGCTGAAATTAGATGTTTTTATGAGATTCACTTGGATAATTGTGTCAAACAGAGAAAATATTACTGCATGTACTAAAACTTTTGAAAAACAAAAAAAGAACATATCTAAGTAACAGTGCTGTAAAAGCTTTGAATGTGGTCAGAACTCTTCCTCTTCAGAACTCAGATGACTCTGCTTCTTGCGAACATTCCAGTGTAAACATTGGGCCAGGCTCTTGAACCAGTCATTCACGGGATCACGGAAACAGATAGAAGGAACAGGGAAACATGACGTCGTGATGGCAATACTATAAAGATGAGAGGGATTATCATTAAAAAAAAAAAAAAAAGCTTCACCTACATGCTTACACAAGTTAGTCTGCTTCACATACAGGTGCATCTCAAATTTTTTTTTTCATTTTTTGTTTGTAAGTTCTTTCAAAAACTGATACTTTCATATATTCTAGATTCATTACATGTAAAGTAAAACATTTCAAAAGTTTTTTTTTTTTAGTTTTAATTTTGATGATCAGAGCTTACAGCTCATGAAAGTCAAAAATCAAATTGTAACGAGTGGGGCGGCCCGAGAGCCGTGGAAACAGAGCGAGGCCGGTGAAGTTTAATGATAATGAGCGACACCTGCACCACTCACCGGTCTCGAGTCCCACGGAGGAGCTGCATAAAAGGAGGAGCGACGACAGTGGAAGACGAAGAGAGGACCAGGCCTGGACTTTATTTGTATTATGTGTGCTTTACTTTTGTGTTTGTTTATTTTATTATTAAAGTCATTAAATGTTTGCCGGTTCCTGCCTCCTTCTTCCCGTTCTACAACGGTGTTACACCAGTATCTCAAAATATTTGAATATTTACATTTGAGTTTCATTAAATGTCCATCCCTACAGTTTAAATTCCAGTTATCTCTTGTTCTCTGAAACCACAGTAATGGGAAAGACTGCTGACTTGGCAATGGTCCAGGAGACAATCACTGACACCCTCCACAAAAAGAGAGTGAGTCACAGAAGGTCAAAGCCAATTTAAACACTCGGGAGAGCTTCACTAGGAGTGGACTGAAGCTGGAGTCAGCGCATCAAGAGTCACCACACTCAGACGTCTTCAGGAAAAGGACTACCAAGCCACTTCTGAAACAGAAACAACATCGAAGCATCTTACCTGGCCTAAAGAGAAAAATAACAGGATTGTCGGTCAGTGGTCCAAAGTCCTCTTTTCAGATAAAAGTAAATTTTGCATTTCATGTTGAAATCATGATCCCAGAGTCTGGAGAAAGACTGGAGAGGCACAGAATCCAAGCTGCTTGAAGTGTGAAGTTTCTGAAGTCAGTAATGATTTGGGGTGTCGTGACGTCTGCTGGTGTTGGTCCATTGTGTTTTATCAAGTGCAAAGTCAATGCAGCCATCTACCAGGAGATTTTGGAGCACTTTATGCTTCCATCTACTCACAAGCTTTATAGAGATGCTGATTTCCTTTTCCAGCAGGACTTTAGCACCTGCCCACAGTGCCAAAACCACTTCCAAGTGGTTTGCTGACCATGATATTACATAATATTAACTGATGCTGTAATTTGTGCTAGGAGCAAGTAATGTGCTGTAATTTGTGCTACCGACCAAGTACTCATGAATGAACATACTTGAAGAACTTGAACTTTTGCAAATGTGTTTTCTGATTGATCTTAGGAAATATTCTAATATTTTGAGATACTGGATTTGACTTTCATAAGCTGTAAGCTCTAGTCATTAAAATTAAAACAAAAAAAAAAAATTTTTGAAATGTTTTACTTTACATGTAATGAATCTAGAATATATGAAAGTTTCAGTTTTTGAAATAAGTTACAAACAAAAACTGAATATTCTAATTTTTTGAGATGCACCTGTACTTGCTTACACCATGTCCTAACCAGTTGTAAATCAAAGGGTTGGTGAGACACACAATAAAAAGTATATTTTCCATGCTAATCAAAGCTTTTTTTGTCCTAACCAGCCACAACACAGATTGTCAGGGGATTCAAATTTTTTGAATTGTTTTACATTTGTTTTGGATGACAGTTACATTTATGCTTGAATATAAAGATGTTTGAATGCTATGTAATTGGAAAGTACCTTAAATACTTGAAAAGATATTGATGTAAAGTAGACTGACATAACAAATGTACTTGACTTCCTTTGTTTATAATTTAGAACGGGATGAAATGAGTAAAAGGTATGAAAGGTATGAGTAAATTCATGAACTTAATGTTTGCAGCTACCCACAAAGGTTAATGAGAGGGCAGACAGGGTGAAGAGAAGGTGGGTCAATATCACTGTAGGGTGCCTTTTGATGTCCTGTACATAAGTAAATCATATGCCATGATGAACTTAACATAAAAATGACTATGAAAGGGTGTGTTATATTAGGCCAAGTTTATTTTATATTCATAACAAAAGCATTACTTGGCTCTTTAGCAGAGATGGGAAGTAATGAAGTATAAATACTTCGTTACTGTACTTAATTAGATTTTTGTGGTATCAGTACTTTACTTCACTATTTATTTTTCTGACTACTTTTTACTTTTACTTCTTACATTTTTACACAAATATCTGTATTTTCTACTTTTTACATTTTCAAACCAGGCTTGTTACTTTAGTTTTAATCAGCATTTGGTGGATCACCATTCCATAACAAATCTGTAATAAATCATGGATCGGTTAGTCTTGACTGGCAACGGGATTCGGCTCGTGCGCATTCCGCGTCTCCGCCAAACGGTATCAGAGAAATCATTGCAAGTGACTTGAGAATGGAGTGGAAGTGCCCGGGTGGATCATAGAGGCAAAACTACTGACCTGTTCAGGACTTCAAGTGCAGGTCAGTTTCATCTGTAAACAGGCTGCTAATAGTTGCTAGCAGTTTAATGCTTAACTAAGTAAACAAAGACAAAACTAGAGCAGTAGTACTAAAAACGAAACTAAACTAAATTACATCATCACTCAAAATACTCTATGCTAAAAGACATCATTATTATATACTGTAAAGTTATAGTAGTAATTTAGCAAACAAATGTTATAAAACATTGTTTTGTAATATGTTTAAAGTGGGCTAGGGCAGATAACAACACAACCCTTATGGAAATTAAAACCAAAATCCATGGTTACTATAGTTAAACCATGGTAACCACAAATGAACCATGGTTTTGCTACACTAACCATAGTCTAACCATGATATGTGTAGTAAAACTATGGTTGTAGTTAAATTAAAACAGATTGTAATCAATCCAGCAAAAAACAAACAAACAAAACATGGCTACTATACATTTACTGTAATAAACCATGGTTAATTTTGGTAAGAGAAAAATATGACTCATGATAATGCAATAACATGTTCAGTATTAGGATTTTTCTATAACGATACTGTCATGATGTAATCATTATTGTACTAATTTTGACATTTAGGCAATTTAGAGAATATAGTTTTCTTAAATCTATAGTATTTAAGCCATTTTAAGATAAAACAACAACACCTGGTCATAACATGATATTTTAAATTGAACCTAAATAAAATTGTTACTGCAAATAGAATATAATGAGGTGGTTGTTTTGCAACAAGCTGGAGACAGTTCCGCTCATAACAGTAAATGGCTGATGGGAAAAGTGACAGGTACAAGAAAATTAGTGAAAAAAGCAAACACACACAAAGTGAGAGGCAGAGACATATCATGGAAAATAAAGGGACTGAAAAGGATAATGGAAGTTCAAGAGAGCCTTATTTTTTTATTTTGCACGGCCTCAGCCTAAGGTTTTATACATTTATTTAAATGTGATGGCCATACAAAAAAATAGGGTTGTCCGTGGTTTCAGAATTTGTTGTGGGTGTATGGGATGGCCTGGATGAGTGTGAGATTTCCCAGCCTGAAATTTTGTCCCAGTCTGGCCTTGTTCTACATGGTGGTTGTTTAGCCTTGATACATTCATTAGCTAACACATTTTAAATGTAAGTTATTTTGTATTAATGTATCAATATGATGTGAGGTCTAGTGTGACACTAAAACAGGTAGTAGTAATGGGTACTTTTTACTTAAGTACATGTCTAAGCCCATACTTCTTTACTTTAACTTAAGTAAAAAAGTGTAGTCAAGTACTTCTACTTTTACCAGAGTATTTTTAAACATGAGTATCTGTACTTCTACTTGAGTGAAGGATGTGTGTACTTTTGCCATATCTGCTCTTTAGATACATTTTTTAAAGTTTTGTGTAGGAGGATGTATGTTATTTTGCTATGTCCCATGCACTGCAAGGTTATTTTCCTCATTCATCAATGAAAACTAACACTGAAATGATTGATCAAAAACATTTTCGCAAACTGAAATAAAATAAAAGGTCACACTTTATTTTAAGGTCCAGTTCTCACTATTAATAAACCATTAACTTTTACCTCAATAAACTCCTAATTTGCAGCTTATTAATAGTTAGTAATGTAGGTATTGGGTAGGATTAGGGATGTAGAATATGGTCATGTAGAATAAATGCTTTATAAGTACTAATAAACAGCCAATATGTTATTAATAGCCTTGCTAATAAGCAACTAGTTAATAGTAAGAATTGTTCTCTATACTAAAGTGTTACCAAATAAAAATATCAAAATAAACGAAAAACTAACAACGAAAAACGAAATGAAACTAACAACAGTTACTGAAAAACTAACTGAAATAAAATAAGAATGATCAAAAATAAATAATCGTTTTCGTAATAATTACAGTCTCACCCGTTGGCGGAAAAATGTTCGAGCTGTATGGCGGTTTAGGGAAATACCTGTAAATGGTATCAGACATGGTATAGACATGCTATATCTGACGGATAGATGAAAACAGCTTAAAGCAGAGTTCTGCACGGGTGCTGTTTGGTAAACGTGCGCCAACAGTAGGCTGCTTAATAGAACACCTGACCCGTTATCCGACAGCAGCACTAATTTCATTCTGTACCTGACCCGGCCTGTTTGACAGCCTAAAGACAGTGACCTGAACCGCTGGCACTGCATTAAATTTACTGAATCAGTAATGCAAAATTATTTATTTTCTCATGTAACACAAGCAATTAAACAAAAAAATAGGCATTCTAAGTTGGTGTGTTGTAGAAAAATAGACAAGCAGCGCAACAAAAAAAAAAGATGAGAACACGCATCCATTTTGTAAACAATAAAACTTTTGCCTACATCTTTTAACAATCTGTTTTGAACAACACGCTTATAATTCTTAATAAATAAAAAGAACATTTAAATATGCCTTACTGCCTAATGTGATTGTCTCTGCAGTGTATATGTTCTAAAACGTATAAAATAAAATTAGATAGGCTACAGAAAGCGAGCAACGAGCGCTCCCTAAGATGTCATTCACTTCACCTGCAGCACGAACCCAATAGTGCGCAAAGCGGAGAATCAAAAGGCTCTGCCATTATTACTGAATTTAATTAGTCCCAGTTATGTGAGTTTGTTTGCGGAGCAAGACATGATAGTTACAGTATCATGCTTATGGTTAAATAAGATCAGATATCTAATATAAACAAATTACATTTGTTTTCTAATTAAATATTATAACACACATCTACTGCTTTTAATGTAAGCACAACTTGTGTAGATTTATGGACTAAAAATGCTTGACTGCTTGTATATTTGTATACTTTTACTATAATCAATCTTGGCATGCTTTAATTTGTTCCACTAAAAGTTTGCGTCATAAGGTTAAATTAAGTCTTTCTTTGGTCTGCTCTCTGGAAGTGATCTTTTTTATATAAAACTAAAACTGAAACCGAAACTAAACTATATAAAAACTAAATACAAATGTGCTCACAAAATAAAAACTAAACTAAAACTAACAAAATTATGAATGAAACTAATGAAAAAAATGAAACTAAAATGTATTGCAAATATCAAAACGATATTAAAATAAAAGGAATTTAAAAATGCAAAACTATAATAACCTTGATGCACTGCTCATTAAATTTGAATAAAAGTAGAATATAGTCAAATCATAAAATTTTAACATTTTAACATTTTGTTTTCCTATTAATAATTTTGTTAAATAAGAGATTACTCTTGCCTTTAAGAAAAGGCCACCCCCTTTAGTGCCATTTGGACAACAGATTTTTTTTTTTTTTGTCTCTTCAGTGCCGGGAATTTCAACGGCTGAGGTAAGTAAGTTTGTGACTTTTCAACTGACAAATTTTCTTCGTATGAGTTTGCTTGCTTACTTGCTTGTCCTAAGCTTAAAACGTCCACCCTGTCGGCATAAAAGATGCCAGAAGTCATTAGAATACAGTATTTTCAAAATATGTATGTTTAAATGTACCAAATTCTCTTCAACAACCAGACTAACTATTTAGCTAGTCAACTATTTAGCTAGTCAACATAGCATTTATTTGTAGTTAATTGTAGTTAGTTATATTATTTGTTATTATTATTATTATTATTATTATTATTATTATTTTATTTATTTTATTTTATTTTATTGGTTTTTTTTTTTTTTGAAGTTGCATAAATGTTTCATTGTCATATTTTGTCATGCTTTGTGTGTTCTGCTTTTTGTGTCCACCCTGTCATGTGCTGGTCCACCCTGTCATCTTGATATTTTAAATAATATTTTAAATTATAATTCAATCATATCTATATAATCCACTGTGTTCCATAGCTAGGTGAGGGGGTAATAATTTTATAATGTCATATTTCTCCAAATAACAAAAAAATACATGTACAAATTATATGAATTTCTTTAAAAACACATGTTTTACAAAAAATGTTTTATGTATTTATAATTTGAAAGCAAACAAATAACCCTGTTTAGGAAAGGGACAATATACCCTTTAAAAAAATCATTTGCATCTTAATGTTGCAATGAAAATGTATTTAACAGTAATATATAATTTCCATGACAGGGTGGACATATCTTATGGTTTATGTATAAAATAATGGCCCATAACTATCTAAAAAATGGGTGGGAATATGTTTCTATAGTACTTAAGTGTCTACTATTTATGACATGACATAAAGCAGATGGGAAATTAAGACCAACATTTTTGAGTATTGTAAGGGTTGAAAGGCACACCATGGTGATATTGACCCAGGTTTTAAAACCACAAGCGATAAGGAGGTAAGACTGACAAAGACTACAATTAAGAAGATAAAAAGTGTGAGAAGAAGACATCAGAGGGAGACAGCAGAAGGACATCCAGCAAACTGGACATGAGTTACAGAGATTTAAACTCCTACAACAGAAAGACTGGATTAATGACATGGAAGTGGAATTCCCCCAAAAGAAGTATACTAAGACTGAGGATGAAAACACTCTTTAGATGCTGCCTGCATTAAGCGTGAAGGACACCTATCGAAGAACGCTTAACAGCATCTCCAATACTGCCGTTTGGAGTATGACTGTAGAGTCACCTGAGGGCAGATGAGTACTTCATGATTTAGGCTAGATTTGACTATTTCTACCCTACCTGGATGAATAATCATAGAGTAAAGGTGTAAGATAAAAGGACACACCAAGAAACAAGCTCCATCCTATATTTCTTGTCAGCATATCTGAACAAATTTGCTGAATGCTTACAAAAACGTGATGTTGACATGTTGATGCTGAAGTCACCTACCTGTCCCCATAGGCAATTTCCTGCCGTTTCCTGCCATCGAGAGACACCCAGGCTGTGTTTCTGGCATCACGGGACAGCATAATCTAAAACATAATAAGATTTAGTAAAGTCCTTATGCAGTCAAAGCTAAAGAGCAGCAGGTGTTTTGTGCATTCACCTTGAGCTCAACACCAGCAGGCACTACGATGGGTCTGAAAGACAGGGAGTGTGGGCAGATGGGTGTGATCATGATGGCTGGAACATTTGGATGGATCATAGAGGCACCTGCTGCTACTGCATATGCAGTACTTCCTGTTGGAGTGGACACTATCACACCTGGCAAAGAGAGCAAGGAGGGAGGACAGTTGATGCT
This sequence comes from Cirrhinus mrigala, assembly GCA_036247105.1. Classification (NCBI taxonomy): domain Eukaryota; kingdom Metazoa; phylum Chordata; class Actinopteri; order Cypriniformes; family Cyprinidae; genus Cirrhinus; species Cirrhinus mrigala. Next base: position 78,060 of record CM070014.1, read on the forward strand.
CTTTCTTTTTCAAAATACTATTATTGTTTAGAAAAGCAAATCACTGAACATTGTACAAAATGCTTTTCTTGAGTTCACCAGCATCACCAGCATTTTGTCTTTTTCAGTAAAAATATGACAGTCAACAGTAGGGGTGTCACTACATAAAAAAGTACTGTTTTTCTGTGACATTTCATGGTATTCATTAAATTCAGAACCTGCGACTCTACGCATTTTTCACATTGTGGAAATCACAGAGCCCTACATTTATTTTGTGGGCCCCACTTTGAGAACCCATTTCTTAAATTGACAAAATTAGCTTAAAACAAGAAAAAAAGAAAAATGATCTTCAATTTAATATTTTAAAGGTGCAGTATGAAATATTGACAGCTGCAGAAACGGGTACTGCAGTACAAAATTTAAATATTATGTACTTATATGCAAACATATGTAAACATAAATATCCTAAATATTTGCAAACATAATAAGGCATTTGTTTGCTTAGTACAGACAAAAAACAGCACCTTTAAGCAGTTTTGCTTATCAAATAAACAAATCCATTAAGGATGCGAGTATTTTACAGGGAACAGGCAATTACATTTGTTGTGTAATTAACTGGAAAATATTTTTCACTAACCATCTCCCTGTACAGTGGTGATCAGGTGGCCATCCAGAAACAAGTCCATATTAGAGAGGTAGGAAGACGGACCTCTGTCTACAACAACTTCATTCAGCACCTGACAGACAGATATATTATTTACAGTAAATAAGAAAACAGATTTATACATGAAAATATCTGAAAACAACTAAAAGGAAGCCCAGCTAACTGAAAAAAAGTAAACATTCTGAAGTCAATGTCTGCTATGCACATATTATTAAAATGATTAAAATAATTAAAATGATATCCAATTAAGGATGTTCAAAACAACACATTTTCAAAATCAATTAATTTATTAAAGGAACACTCTACTTTTTTTTGAAATATCATTTTCCAACTCCCCTAGAGTTCTACAGATGTGTTTTACCGTTTTTTAATCCATTCAGCCGATCGCCGGGTCTGGCGGTAGCACTTTTAGCATAGCTTAGCATAAATCATTGAATCCGATTAGACCATTAGCATCTATGAAATGACTAAAGAGTTTCCGGCGTAATAATCAAGGAATTTTTCTGCCATACCATGGGTGCAGCGGGCGCAATGATATTACGCAGCGCCTGAAAGTGACCGGCACTAAGTCTGTGTAGATGCAGAGTTGCAGCCGGCAGAGTTGACGGCTGCGTAATATCATTGTGCCTGCTGCACTCATGGTACGGCAGCAAGGTTCCTTGATTGTTACGCTGGAATGAGAGTATAGTTGCTAGCCATATCGGCCTATAAAATCGCAACTTTTCATTTTCCGCCAGTCTTAGTACACGATGCAACTACAGAAGAGTCAAGTTTTAAATAGGAAAAATATCAAAACTCGTCATTTTATAGTGAGATGCTAATGGTCTAATCGGATTCAATGATTTATGCTAAGCTATGCTAAAAGTGCTACTGCCAGACCCGGCGATCGACCGAATGGATTCAAAAACGGTAAAACACATCTGTATAACTCTAGGGGAGTTGAAAAATGAACCTATTTTCAAAAAAAAGTGAAGTGTTCCTTTAAGGCTAATTGCCTTAAATTTAGAGTTATGTCCACCAGGCATTTCTTAGTGACAAGGGATCCTTGATACAGCTCCTCAATAATTTAACATATAGACATAAGGATGCTAAACTTTGTCCTTCTAACAGATATTAAACAAGTAAATCGCTACTGCAGCTGGTATGCAACTGATGGTGGTATGTCATGTGACAGCAACATGGCAAATTTTATTCATACTAAACGCATACATACTACACCAAGCATTTTTTGTAAACGGTTGCAAAAGAAGTTTTAAACAACATATAGTATCCTCTAGAACAGTGATTTCCAACCTTTTTTCCTTACATGTAAGAAAAAAATTGAGCACCCCACCCATTATTTCATAATATCAAATTGATATTAAATAAATATTGTTTTTATAAATCAGTTTATAATACTGTGTAAATATTACATCTAGAACTGTTTTTTTTGTTTGTTTGTTTGTTTTTTTTTGTTGTTGTTTTTTTGTTTTTAGTAATAAATTATGTATTCTTATTATATTTCATTTTTGAAAAATTGTTCTGAGAATACTATTGTCACAATCTCTAGTTGGAGTGCCCATGAGCTCCTCTAGAGGGCACTCCATCTCATTTCTTTGCTACTCCACCCGGGACTGCATTTTCCAGAAACCCCTGCCTAGGAACCAATTATGGACTCTTCCTTGTTAATCAGGGACTATAAAAATGCACACTCACACATACACATTACTGGGTACTGAATGTTTGTAAATCTTTAGCATATTCCTTGTTCCTGTGTTTTTTTCCATGTTTTCCTAGATTCCTAGTTTTGATCCTGGACTATTTCCTTGATTCTGATTGTTTGCTGCATGCCTTGACCATTGCCTGTTTTGCAGATTACTTTTTCACCTGTGCCTTGGATGTTGCTGTTTTGCTGATATTTTGACCAGTGCTTGAGGTGGGAAAAAAATAGTGAAGAAGTTTATTAAGAAAACAAGCAGTAAGTAAATGAAAGTAAATGAGAGTGCTAGAGTTAGAGGGTCAAATGAAGATGGAAGAGATGTGTTTTAGGCGATTCTTGAAGATGGCAGCTTGAAGGAAACAGCTGTTCAGATTGAGTTGGGCAAAGTCCGTAAAAGCGATTTTGTGCCTCTTTGGGATGGCACAATAATGTGCAGTTCACTTGCAGAAATGCAAGTTTCTAGAGGGCATGTAAGTCTGAAGTTACGAATTTAGGTAAAGGGGTGCAAAGCCAGGGGTGGTTTTGTAGGCAAACATTAATGGCTTTAACTTTATGCGAGCAGCTATTGGTAGCCAGTACAAATTAATGAAGAGAGATGTGACAACTCCAACGTTTCTGGCTGTTTTTGAAGGAGTTATAGTTGATGTGCCTAACTGGATGGTGAAATTGTGATGAAACGATTGGTCTGATGGAACCACAAGCAGTTCTGTCTTGGCAAGGTTGAGTTGAAGGTGATGGTCCTTCATCCAGCAAGCCTGTTAGACAAGCTGAGATCCGAGCAGCTATCAGGATGGAATGAAAGGTAGAGCTGAGTGGCATCAGCATAGCAGTGATATGAAAAGCCATGTTTCTGAATGATAGAACCTAGTGATCCCATGTAGACAGAGAAGAGAAATGGTCCAAAAACTCTGAGGTACCCCAGTAGCTAGATATTGCGACCTGGATACCTCACCTCTCCAAGATACCTTTAAGGACCTGTCTAAGAGGTAAGATTCAAACCACTGGAGAGCAGTTCCTGAGATGCCCTTTGCCAATAGGTTTGACACGAGGATCTGGTGGTTAACTGTGTCAAAAGCAGCGGACAGATCCAGCAAGATAAGCACTGAAGATTTGGAATCTTGCCAGTCTTAGGGCTTCAACAACTCAGAGCAAAGCAGTCTCAGTTGAATGACCACTTCTGAAACCAGACTGGTTGCTGTCCATGAGGTTGTTCTGTGTGAGAAAGACAGAGACTTCGTTGAACACAGCTCGTTCAAGTTTTTTTGCAATGAAAGGAAGAAGGGAAAACAGTCTGTAGTTCTCAGATAGAGATGGGTTAAGGGTGGGTTTCTTAAGTAAAGGGGTTGCACAAGCTTGTTAAATGCTGAGGGGAAAACACCTGTGTGAAGGGATGTGATAATGATGTGAGTCAGTACAGGTACAACTACAGAAGAAATGGCTTGAAGGAGATGAGATGGAATAGGATCAAGCAGACAAGTAGTAGGATGATTAGAAAGGATAAGTTTGGAGACTTCAGCCTCAAAGAGTGAAGAGAAGGATGCGATTGAGTGTATGTTTGCTGGTAAGATGTGCATGGCAGACTGTGGTCTGGAAAATTCTGCACTGATGGTTTTGATTTTATTAATGAGGAATGTGGCAAAGTCGTCAGCTGTTAGAGTTGATGAAGGAGGGGGAGGAGGAGGACAAAAGAGGGAGGAAAATGTTTTAAAGAGCATGCGAGAGGTAGACGCATTGTTAATTTTGTTATTATTATTTTATATTATTATTATTTGTATTTTGAAGTAGATATATGACGTTATAGTGGGACTTTAATATTATTATTATTATCATTTAGCATTCATTTGGAAAAAAAAACAAAAAAAAAAAACTTCTCATTGGGTGGCCACGGCTGAAAATGGGTGGGCCATTGTCCACTGTGGGGGTCAGAAGGAGTCATGGTCCCTTACAACACAGTGCACTTCATCTTTAGCACCGTGGAGAGCACCACCAGAGGAGGACACAAGGGCAAGGTACCCAATAATGTTCAGAACCAGGGATAGCTCCTCCAACACAGATGTGCCCTGTTTCCCTTCTGATAGGGAGACTCAGCTGCAGGCTGTTGGGCTAGTTAGCAAACACAGAAAAGAGAGCAAAGAGCCCACAGAAAGGAAAAGCCAGGAAGGTGAGCAGACACAGTGTGCTGGCTGCTTTAGAGACGAGGCATTGATCCGGGTCTACCCCAGCTACAAGGTGGATGCGAGTACAGTGAACCACCGTGACTAATCTTGCATCTCTTCTGCCTCCTGAGGTTGCTGCTACAAGGATGACTCGAGAGAAAATAATTACCTGAGTTACAGTTTTTCCCTACTCCCTTTCCCCTCACCTTTTGAAAAAAAAAAAAAAAATTAAGTTTTGCTGGCTGAGATCCTGGTGACTCGTGTATTTTGTCCTCCTGAGTTATTCCCCCCAAGGTCCTGTGTGTGAAGCTTAACACGCCCAGGCCCACCCACAGCTTCGCCACTAGACTGTACCTGACTGTTAGGCTACCTACTATATAGATCCGTTCAGCATCACTAAACCTCTGACCACCACATAATCTAAAACACCTTCAGCCAGAATTCATTATAAACACTCCTGCTTTTAAGCCAAATGCGCACTAAAAAAAAAAAAAAAAATTACCAGCATCTGGGTGCAAGGCACTATTCTCTGCATTAGCGCTGTTTTCAACTTACTGTTTGAATGCTTTTGCTTACTGGATTTTCCAGGGGTTTACCGGTTGAAAATTATGTGGCCAAAAAAACCTGCTTCTTCTCATTTTTAAAGTATTGTTTTCGTTATAATGTACTGAATCAAGAGCCTGGACTCATGAAAATGCATATCAATAGCACAATTTTCTGTTTCTGTTTGACACGCTATTCATATGCTGAAATTGAATTTAGTGTGCAGATGATATGCATGTGTTTGATGTGCATATAATACCCAGTTTTGCACGCATCTACCCCACACCCCTAATCCTACATCATATGCCAAAGTCAATTTCTACGTATAAATATTAGCCTATGGCAAAAAGAAACAGAAAACTGTGCTATTGATAAGCATTTTCATGAGACTGGACTCTTGAATCAGTACAAAATAACGAAAACAATACCTTAAAAATGAAAAGAAGCAGGTTTCTAATCACCCAGATGCTGACACTTTGACATAAAAATGCCGGCACTGCGTACCAGCCCACTTCAAGCACTGGATGCGCTGTGATGCAGTTGGATTTTTTTTAATTTTTTTTTTGTCTTTGGCATACTGTCAATGTGTCTAACTGCAACATTTGCTTTTTATTATTTGGAAAAATCACCCAGGCCCACTTTCTGGCTAATATCAGCTATAAAGTTGTTCACCGTTGAAACAGTGCAGTCAATGACCCCTAGGACAAATCCTATAATTTACTTACTTGACAAGGTTTGTCAAAAAGGACACAATTTCACCATCCAGTTAGGCACATCAACCATAACTCCTTCAAAAACAGCCAAAAACCTTGTTTGATAATCAGCTGACTTTCTCAGACCACATTCTTAAAACTGCCCGGTTCTGCAGATTTGCTTTATTTAACATCAGGAAGATCAGGCCCTTTCTTTCGTAACATGTTACACAACTCCTTGTTCAAGCTCTTGTTCTGTCCAGGCAGGACTATTGCAATGCTCTCTTGGCAGGCCTTCCAACTATCAAACATTTACAATTACTACAGAATGCGGCTGCAAAATGAATTTTTTTAATGAGCAGAAAAGAAAGCATGTCACACCCCTGTTCGTCAATTTGCAATAACTACCAATATCTGGTTGCAAAATTCAAGCTTTTAATGTTTGCCTACAAAACCACCACTGCCTCTAAATTCACTACTTCAGACTTATGTGGCCTCTAGAAGCTTGCATTCTGCAAGTGAATGGCACAAAATCACCTTCATGCACTTTTACATTAACTGTTCCCTCCTGGTGGAATGAGCTGCTCAATCCCTGCATCTTATCAGAGTCCTTAGCCATCTTCAAGAAACGGCTAAAAACACATCTCTTCCATCTTTATTTGACCCTCTAAGTCTAGCACTCTCTATAATATAATATTTAAGACTTTATTAGGCCTATATGTTGAAATAAACCACTCCCACAAATAAAGTTAAGCACACAAATTAACTGACATATTTATTTATATACATTTAAAAAGTTCTGTACACAAGGCAGTGTTTCCCTTTCATTAGCTAGAGTGTGGCGGCCCACCATAGTCTAATCTGTCCCGCCGCAGTTTCACAACAAACCGAAAATATATTTTTATACTTCTTTTTTAACATAAAAGGACTTTAATGTGTTTCGTGCCATTGCTTTGGCAAAGGGTCCGTCAAACGAACTAAGCAAAATATGGCTTTATCCCTTCATCAAGTCTGTTTGCGCTGCTTGCGGCACTTCTCTTTTGCCGAGATAATCCATCCACCTCACAAGTGTGGCATATCAAGATGCTAATTAGACAGCATGAATATTCCACGGGTGTGCCTTAAGCTGGCCACAATAAAAGGCCACTCTAAAATGTGGAATTTAGGTAAAGGGGTGTTTTATCACACAGCACAAGGCCACAGATGTCACAAGTTTTTGACTGCAGGAATGTCCACCAGAGCTGTTGCCTGTGAATTGAATGTTCATTTCTCTACCATAAGCCATCTCCAAAGGCGTTTCAGAGAATCTGGCAGTACATCCAACCGTCCTCACAACCGCAGACTATGTATAACCACACCAGCCCAGGACCTCCACATCCAGCATCTTCACCTCCAAGATCGTCTAAGACCAGCCACCCGGACAGCTGCTGCAACGATCGGTTTGCATAACCAAAGAATTTCGGCACAAACTGTCAGAAACCGTCTCAGGGAAGCTCATCTGCATGCTCATCATCCTCACTGGGGTCTCGACCTGACTGCAGTTCGTCGTCGTAACCGACTTGAGTGCTCACATTCAATGGCGTCTGGCACTTTGGAGAGGCGTTCTCTTCACTGATGAATCCCGGTTTTCACTGTACAGGGCAGATGGCAGACAGCGTGTATGGCGTCACGTGGGTGAGAGGTTTGCTGATATCAACGTTGTGGACCAGCATCTTGATATGCCACACCTGTGAGGTGGATGGATAATCTCGGCAAAGGAGAAGTGCTTGCTAACACAGGTTTAGACAACTGTTAACAATTGAGAGAAATAGGCCTTTTGTGTACATAGAAAAAGTCTTAGATCTTTGAGTTCAGCTCATGAAAAATTGGGGCAAAAACAAGTGTTGCTTTTATAATTTTGTTCAGTGTAGTTAGGAGTAACAAGATGGCAGCAATGAGAAGGAGACACACACTTTCCAATGAAAATATGATGTATTGGAGTTATATAAGGATATGGAATTGATAAAAAAAATAAATAAATAACTAACCAAGTAAGAAACTTAACTCATTTCACTCTACAAATCAATGCTCTAACTGCAGAAATAAAAACAGTAATTGTTGTTTTTCGCTTGAAAACTGGGAAAATGCAGCAATGCACTGCTGATGACACAGTAAGCAGGATCTTAAATATTGTCACACTAACCTCACCAAACACAACAGTGGCCAAAAGTGATGTGTGGAGGGTTTTAATGACCTCACATTGCACTTAAACCATCAAAATAAGAAAGGAAAAAAAAAAATCAACTGAATGTTCAATTGAAAGTAGCTAAAACAGTCCCTAAACGTAGTTGATGAGGATGAGGACATAATGACGAGTTCACTGACCTATATAAATATAAATATATCAATGGGAAAGTGTTGAATAAAGTCTCAAAAGGGGTGAGGAATATGGCGCAGTCTATTTCAGTTGCCTCAAAATAGCAACGTGCCAACAATGCGCCTGAACACACCTCGTTTTCAGACCAGCACACCCACGGATGCACAAATGGGCGCAGATGCATTTGCTCTATAAATGACATGGTGCAGGACGTGAAAATGATAACTGTGTCAGGCTGAAACTAGCAAAAAACACTTGCATCGCGCCTGGCGCCACATTGCTCTGGGTGTACGATAGGGCCCATTGTGTCATTGTCACCTCACACTGACCATACCACATCAATTATGTAACAGCACCACCTACTGGTCCAAATAATAAACTGTTAGCCTATATTACTAATAACTGAATTACATTTCTGGCATTTTGAATAAAATCACCTTAAAATGTATTTAATTACTCACTGCATTTGGTCTAATTCCTCCCTGCCATGCTTGCTCCTCATTTTGCCTTTTTTGTTGTTGTGTTTAATTGCTGCTTGCAGCTTGCAGCTATATTTATTATTATTATTATTATTTGTAATCATAACCATTATTGTTTAAAGCATTTATACATTTGAGTCTGCATCTCTGTAATGCTTTTAAAACCAAATTCCTGTGCTCATGCTTAGTCAAATGCATACAGTGGTACTTACTTGATACTGCATAGTTTTGTCTCCATTAGTAACTAAACTCATTTCCTTCACAGATCCCTTCTCTCTATATTCTTTCACTACCTTCACTTCTAGACGACTGCGTAGAATTATTGCGGCATTTCCTACAAAAACAACAAGAAATACTGCATTAATTTTCTACATACACACTCTTTACAAACCATTATAAATATACAACCTGAAAACATGAACTAAAACATTAAGACAAGCAAACAGTACTGGTATAGTATTAGAAATAAAAATAGATATTTTCATTGAATTAATTACATTTTTATTAGTCAGTTCAACACATTCACTTATTAATTATTTATGAAAAAATAACGCGATTAAAATATTTTAACGCAGTTAACACGCTGGCCCTGCCCCCAGACCTGTACATCATCTTATATTTCAAACAGTTGACAAATATGATGCAGGGCAAAAACTCCATAAATGCAGTTATGCCCTAAAATTCAAGATATTCATGCAAAAAATGCCCCTGCATGTGTTTTGTCTCATATTTATATATATATCACACCATGTCACACGGGCAGCAAGAGCAATATGACATGAGTGCTGATTTTATCCCGAGCTTAAATGTGATTTTATACAAAAGTTTAGTAAGTTAATATTGTGTTATATTTAAAACACAGTATTACGTGTTTTTGCTCATTTTTGCAGAGAACATATTACCTTGGCCATAGCAGAATTGTTGCGTGTCTCAGAACAAAACAGCTGTTTAGTTTCTGTGTTTAGTCGCCTGCTGGCAGATTTAGTTTATTTTTTTAGAGTATCATTTCATTAAATAATAATAATAATAATAATAATAATAACAACATTAAAGGGATTCACCCCCCCAAAAAATAATTAAACATAAAAGAAAGTACTTTGAAGACTGTTGGTAACAAAGCTGTTTTGGTTACCATGACTTTCATTATATGAACAAAAAAAAAAAAGATGTTTCTCAAATAATCTTCTTTTATGTTCCATTGTTCACATTAGGCCGTAGCAACTTTTTATGTTTTTTGTGTAAGGAATTTTATGCTGAGTCAAATAAAATATTTCTTTTTAAAGCTACAATTTGTAATGTCTACTTGCTACTTTCTCATTTAAAACAAAATAGCTTTAAAAAATCTTTTGTGGGTATTTGCAGTCAAATTTATTTTTTGCGATTAATTAGATTAATTAATCGACACATCACGTCATTAATTAGATTAAACATTTTAATCGACTGACAGCCCTAATTTTTATATAAAGCAACATTTCTCCTCCCAAATTCAATATCCTGGATACAAGGTAAATTGCTGCAAAATGCTGCTACCTACCTTTTGAAATTGCCTTTGGACTGGCTTGTGTCAGCCATCTAGGCAGGCAACTAACTAGATTTTGGAATACACTTACATTTTTTTGTGAACGGAAAAAAAAAAAACACTTATAAATTGATACTTCCAAACACAATAAGCTGCAGAAGTGTAAAGATTTATAAAATAAACCAGATGGGACAGTCCAATATTTCAGACCCTGTTGACAACCTGGAACATGAGGAGAGTGTTACAAATATAAACTGTGAAATTTTAGATGTCCTCTCACAGTGTAATGACTTACCTTCTATAACCTGGGTGACCTGAGATTGGTATGTGTCGAAGTTAAATGGTGTAAGAAAGCCCAGAGAACCCAAATGGAAGGCCATGACAGGAGGCACACTCTCCTATAGCATTCACACACATTTACATTTAGGCTTTTAAGGAGTGACAACAGACAACAGCCTGAAGTAACAAAGAGAAACATTAATGACATGAGGTGAGCATGCCCAATGCTGTGATTAAGTGAGAAAAGGTTCATTTTATGCAAATGAGCATTGACTAAGGCTACAAAATACACTGAAAATAAAAGATAACAAACTGTGAAAATCCTGATGTGTTAAAGATTTCTACAAACATTACAAAGATAGTTTCAAGCGGTCTGAAAGAAAGCACAAAACATTAAATGTCACAAATATTTAATGAGTAAAACTCTATTTTGTAGAATGCAAAATGACAATATTCACCTGAGTTGTTGTTTTTTTTGTTTTGTTTTGTTTGTTTTTTTCTTGCCAAATAACAGGTTTTCTGAGGTTAAAAACTAAATGTGGGTCACTTTGTTTTTAGGTCAGGCTTTTTTCTTTTATAGAAGAATGTCTGATGAACAAATAATGTTAAAGAAGTTCACTTCCAGAACAAAAATGTACAGATAATTTACTCACCCCCTTGTCATCCAAGATGTTCAGGTCTTTCTTTCTTCAGTGGTAAAGAAATTATGTTTTTTGAGGAAAGCATTTCAAGATTTTTCTCCATATAGTGGACTTCTATGGAGCCCACGAGTTTGAACTTCCAAAATGCAGTTTAAATGCAGCTTCAGAGGGCTCTAAATGATCCCAGCAGAGGAAGAAGGATCTTATCTAGTGAAAAGATTGGTTATTTTCTTAAAAAAAAAAAAAAAGAGAGTACAATATCTGTACTTTTTAACCTCAAATGCTTGTCTTGTCTAACTGCGATGCATGCATGCAAATTCTAAAATGCTCATTTTGTCTAGCTCTGCAATGCATGCATGCAAACTCTGTGTAATCCGAGTCAATATAGGAAAGGAAAAGGAAAGGACGTGACGTGTGGCCAAGTATGGTGACCCATACTCGGAATTTGTGCTCTGCATTTAACCCATCCAAGTGCACACGCACAGTAGTGAGTAGTGAACAAACACGCACACACACACACACCGTAAACACACACCCGGAGCAGTGGGCAGCCATATTGCTATCGCTGCGGCGCCCGGGGAGCAGTTGGGGGATCGGTGCCTTGCTCAAAGGACTCACCTCAGTCGTGGTATTGCGGGTGGAGAGAGCGCAGGTTATTCACTCTCCCACCTTCAATCCCTGCCGGACCTGGGACTGGAACCTGCAACCTTTCAGTTACAAGCCCGATTCCCTAACCATTCCCTAACCATTAGGCCACGGCTGGCCTATACCCTAGGGTATGTCGAAAAACTAATTTCTCATTTTCTCTTCAAAATCGCCCTACATCGCTGCAGAAGTACCGACCCAGTGTTTACAAAGTGAACGTGTAAGGAGGGTGAAACACCCTTTACAAAAAAAGGTAAAACAGCAATGTAGAATGATTTTGAAGTTGGAGAAAATGAGATGGGAGTTTATCGACATACACTAACTCTACTGACCTGGATTACACAGAGTTCGTATGTGCATTGCAGAGGTAGACAAGATGAGTGTCTGAGGTTAAAAAGTATGTAAATAAAAAGTAAGTCAATTTTACTTTTTTTTGTTTTGTTTTGTTTTTTTAGAAAACCAAACATTTCACTAGATAAGACCCTTCTTCTTCGTCTGGCATTAGAGACCTTTGAAGCTGCATTTAAACTGCATTTTGGAAGTTTAAACACGTGGGCACCATAGAAGTCCACGATATGGAGAAAAATCCTGAAATGTTTTCCTCAAGAAACATAATTTGGTAACACTTTCTATGAAGCCGTATTTATAATACATTATAAGGGTATTCTTAAGGCATTATAATGAATGCATAATGCATTATAAAAAAAACTTATAGTATGTTGTATCATCTCATGAGTATTCATGAGAACAGTTTTAATGTATTATAATTTTTACTTATTTGTGGTTATAGCTTTTAAGAGTATGATTACCTACTCATAGTTATAACGTGTTATGAGTCTCATATCTTGCCATGTTATGCATGTCACTTTACTTAAAGCATGCAAAGACCACTTATAAGTAGTAATAATAATAATAATATTTCTCAAAGAGCCATAAGATCAGGTATGAGATCAGATGAATGTGTAATATGACACATTTGTATTATCAGTTTGATTATTTTGATGGCACTGCATGTCAGCTAGCAGTAATTTTATTATTAATAGTATGCTAAATATATGCTAACACTGTATTTTGATGGTTCCCCAAAAGACACCACCAAAAACTGATTATAAGTACCTTTGCAAGTACGTGAACCTGCTGCCTAGCCTAACCTAAGTCTACTAATACTCTAATGCAGTGGTTCCCAACCACTTTCCTGGAGGCCCCCCTCAACACTGCACATTTTGCATTTCTCCTTTGTCTGACACACCCATTTCAGGTCTTGGAGTCTCTACTAATGAGCTGATTGTCTGAATCAGGTGTGTTTAATTAAGGAGACATGGAAAACATGCAGTGTTGGGGGGCCTCCAGGAACGTGGTTGGGAACCACTGCTCTAAGGAGTGTTAGTTGACATGTAGTTGGAAAATTGCTTATTGTCAATAGACTAAGGGGACCATCAAAATAAAACGCAATATAATGTAAAAAATAAATGTAATATGATATAGTCCATTATTAATTAGGTAGATTTTATATGCTGTCCATTGTGTTATAAATGATCATAATCGTAAAAGTTATAACCTCAAATACTCAAGTATTATAATGTATTATAATTGTTGTTATGATTTTTCATGAGATGATATAACATATTATAACGTTTTTTATAATGCATTATGCATTCATTATAATGCCTTTTAAATACCATTATAATGTATTATAAATAGGGGCTTCATAGAAAGTGTTACCCATAATTTCTTTACGACAGAAGAAAGAAAGACATAACCAACTTGGATGACATGGGGGTGAGTAAATTACCTGTAAATTTTTTGTTCTGGAAGTGAACTTCTCCTTTCACATTATTTGTTCATCAGACATCATCAACTTCTCCTTTAAAACTATAAATGCATATTTTTTCACTCTATCAAAACAATTGCATAGAACATACCAGTCTGAGTGCCATAAGTATTCTTTTTGGAAAAATTATGTGCCTGTAAAGGAACTAAAAAAAGTTGTATAGATAACTAGTAGTAGATATCTCATCATTCTTTTAGATTCTGGTTCTTAATAAACGTTTCTTTTACGTTATTTTTAAGGTGCCATATGGGATTATACTACATAACAAAAGAAAAGGTTCTTTGGAACCAGAAACTAAAATAATTATAAAATTTCATTAATATAAACACACAAACTTTGGAGAAAGAATATTCAATGGCACTCAGACAAAACATGTTCTATGCATTTGCTTTGATAGAGAGCAAAAAGGTACATTTATAGTTTCAACATGATTTTTTTTTTTTTTTTTTTCACACATTCTTCTTTAAATGCTTCAGATGAATGCAAAGTTGAACCACATTTGGTTCTTGACCACTGAAAATGTGTACAATTTAACAATTTATTCATGCAGAAATGAACAATATATGGCCTTAAAAATGTATATATCCAAAAAAAAAAAAGTATATACAGGAGCATCTCAAAAAATAAAAATATCATGAAAAAGTTATTTTTACTGTAACTTATTTTAAAAACTGAAACTTTCATATATTCTAGATTCATTACATGTAAAATAAAATATTTCTAACGTTTTTTTTTTTTGTTTTAATTTTGATTAGAGCTTACAGCTCATGAAAGTCAAAAATCCAGTATCTCAAAATATTAGAATATTTCCTAAGATCAAAAAAAAAAAAAAAATACGGATTTGCAAAAAAGAAAAGTTCAGGTTTTTTAAAGTATGTTCACTTATGCACTCAATACTTGGTCGGCAGCACATATTACAGCAAATGACTTGCTCCTTGCACAAATTACCGCATCAGTGAAGTGTGGCATGGAATCGATCATGGTCAGCAAACCACTTGGAAGTGGTTTTTGCACTGTGGGCAGGTGCTAAAGTCCTGCTTGTCAGCAGATGGGACCATAAAGTGCTCCAAAATCGTCTGGTAGATGGCTGCATTGACTTTCCACTTGATAAAACACAATGGACCAACACCAGCAGACGTCACGACACCCCAAATTATTACTGACTTCAGAAACTTCACACTGGACTTCAAGCAGCTTGGATTCTGTGCCTCTCCAGTTTTCCTCCAGACTCTGGGACCATGATTTCAACATGAAATGCAAAATTTACTTTTATCTGAAAAAAGGACTTTGGACCACTGAGCAACAGTCCAGTTCATTTTCTCCTTAGCCCAGGTAAGATGCTTCTGACGTTGTTTCTGTTTCAGAAGTGGCTTGGTAGCCCTTTTCCTGAAGATGTCTGAGCGTGGTGAATCTTGATGTGCTAACTCTGGCTTCATTCTACTCCTTGTGAAGCTCTCCCAAGTGTTTGAATCGGCTTTACTTGACAGCATTCTGAAGCTTGCAGTCATCCCTGTTGCTTGTGCACCTTTGCCTACCCAATTTCTGCCTTCCAGTCAACTTTGCATTCAATATGCTTTAATACAGCACTCTGTAAACAGCCACCCCATTCAGTAATGACCTTCAGTGACTTACTCTCTTTGTGGAGGGTGTCAATGATTGTCTTCTGGACCACTGCCAAGTCAGCAGTCTTCCCCATTGGTGTGGTTTCAAAGAACAAGAGATATCCGGAATTTATACTGCAGGGATGGTCATTTAATGAAACTCAAATGTAAATATTATAATAGTTTGAGATACTGGATTTTTGACTAGCTGTATGCTCTAATCATCAAAATTAAAACAAAAAAAAAATTGAAATGTTTTGCACCTGTACATACTTTTATTGTATAGGACAGACAGTGGAACATCTAACGCTCCATCCACACTAATGCACACTAATATGTCGGTTTACTCTCCATTTACAAAATGCTTGATAGCGATTGCCCTAGCAGTTCACGTTGAACTTTACAAACTGCATTTAAGTTTACACACTTGCTCACACAAGTCTTCATGTAACTGCGGCTGGTTTGGAAAACCTGAGAATATTTTTTTTTTATATTATCATACTATTATCACAGAATATTAAAGGCACATTGACATACTTTGTTTAATGGCAGTCCTTAAATCTTGTAAAGATGTTTATCACGCCAACCCTATCCAACCACATTTTTAAAAGCTATGTCTAGAAATGCAGTACACCAACCGTGTTAGAGCTGGAACCTCCAGCAATAAAATAAGTGAGTGTGAATGAGTAATAATACAAAAATATAACAAAACACATTTTATAATGTTATTTCTATTTCTTTGACAGTGAATTTAGATTTGAATTACTCTGTCAGTGTTATATCAGAAAAGAATTTCACACCTGGAAGATAGAAGAAGCATACAGCAAAGTCCCATCTCCTCCCAAACAAATGATGAAGTCGACACAATTGGAAATATCATCATAATCTATGAAACATATCAACAGGTTGTACTACAATTTGACACATTTTATCTTAATTCAGAAACACTGGTTTAAGTTTCTATAGTCCTAAGCAGTTTTTATAGTCTGCAATAAATTTCCTTAAATACACTATATGGACAAAAGTATTGGGACAATTGACCATTACACCAACAGGGTCTTTAATTACAACACATTGTAAATATAGGGACAATAAAGTGAAGTTGGTCTCCCATTTGTAGCTATATCAGTCATTTGCAGCTACAGTTGTCTGGGAAAGGTTTCCACAAGATTTTAGAGTGTTTCTGTGGGAATTTTTGTGCATTCATTCAATAGAACATTTCTGAGGTCAGTTACTGATGTTGGACAAGAAAGCCAGGCACACAAACTTCATTCCAGTTCATCCCAAAAGTGTTCAATGGGGTTGAGGTCAGGGCTCTGTGTGAGTCAAGTTCGTTCACACCAGAGTTATTTGACCATGTCTATATGGGCCTTGGTTTGTGCCCTGGGGCATGGAATGAAACAGAAAACACTGGAATCCTCCCAAGCTGGTCTTACAAAGGTGGAAGCAAAGCATTGTCCAAAATGTTTTGGTATTCTGAAGCATTAAGACTTCCCATATGTGTATGGGAGAGAGAGAGAGAGAGAGAGAGAGAGGGTCTAGTTAAACTCTTGATAGTTTAAAGGTCTATTATTTATATCTGTGTAATTTTGCCTGCAATACAGTTTAAGAAATCTTTTAGGCGTTATCCTTTTCTGTCCGTTTCAGTTACAAAAATAATTTTATATAATTAGATTAATAATTATGTTAATTACAACATAAGAAGATCTAAAGATACATACATGTGGACTTATGCAATTTTGTGTTACAAATAATGGGCCATATTTATGAAACATGAGCAGAACGAATTTTTGTGTAAATCGTTCGTAAAGCCATTCTTTTGAATTCATGAAAATGTTTGTATTTCTAAAATGTTTACCTGTGCCCTACCACGTGTAAATGGTGCGTAAAACATTGTGTTCTTTTTGGCAAACTGATGACACTGAATTTTGATGCACTGGCAAAATAATTAAGTTCATTTTTCTCCTTTTCTCATTTTTTTCTCCTTTTACACTAGTTATATGTTGCCGGTGTGGATATTCCAAATCATAGCAACTAAAGCTGGAAAAACGCTGTGCCACCTAAGCTTCCTCAAGCGTGACCAGCTGGTGGTTTTAAGAAGATCGCCTGACATTTTTTCAGCTGCCTAAAAACTCTTTGGTGGACACGTTATTGAATATTTATTGTTAGGCATATGGCCTATTAGTCTTGTTTGCATTTATGTTAATATACTGGAGCCAAACCTGAGAAAGTAGACCAGAATATTCCACTGCATTCTTGGACACGCAATTTGCGTAGCCGTAATTCATAGGCGAGGATTATACCAATTGTGAATGAGCGTGCACGAGCGCCCAATTTACAAATGATTGGAATTCATTAACATGCACATTTAACTATCAAATCGGATGTTTACGAAGCGTTTGTGAATCCGGAGGAGAGTTTTCGGGAGGGTCTGTTTTTAAGCGCAAATTACTCAGAATTTACTCATATATTTATGCAAGTTTCATTAATGAGGCCAAATAATTTGACCTATGACATCCTGTAACGTGACATTCATCTGAATTTGTATGATCTCATGGACTGTTCTGTTCGCAGTCATAGTGGCAACAGCTGGCTGCAGTAAATGTGGTTTATTTAAATGACTCTGACTTAGTCCTTTAATTTTTACCTGCTCTAACTGCATAACGCCCACTGTGAACAGTTTCCCTAAAGCCACTGGGATGGTGTTGCCTTTCCCTGTAATGGATCATTAAAATAATTTTTAAAAATGGTTAAAGGTCATAAAGTGTTGTAAATAACAATTATTGTAATTGTTTAAGTATTGTAAATAACAATCTACAATAAGGTCTCTTTTGTTAACATTAGTGAATGAATTAACTAACATGAACTAACAAATGAATAATATATCTTTACAGCATTTATTAAACTTTTTTAATGTGGCCAGAGTGGCTTTTGTGCTGATGCCTTGGGCCCACCATCACTGCTTGCAGCTATATTCCTAACTGTGACCACATAATCTGTTTATAATGTTTACCACTCTAACATGTTTACATTTACCAGTGTCTTATATAAATATATTATGGGTGACCCCCAATAGTTGAAGATTTGATGCTTTGATAAGGAGGAGCCTGATTTGACTACCAATCTCACAATTGAATATTCGCAGAGGTTTTATGAAAATGTCATTTTGGCTATACGGGGGTGCTCAAGTGTCTGATTTCACATAGAACTACCAGTTTTCTCCCAATAAGTTAACAGGGCTCAACAATAAGGAGTGCCCGATGGCGCGGGGCCAGCATGAAAGACGCTCTGGACAGTTGACAAATTTGTCACTGGCCCGTTCGGGCCACTGCCACGTTGTCACGAAAGTTGATCATTTGCTAGTGTTTTTAAGCCTTGTTAAATTTAAAATTTCAAGCAATCACAGAGAGAGGTGTCTCTGATGGATATATAGCCTACAAAAGTATGTCAAAATACTCATCTTGATGATTAACTTTGTAGCTTTAACAATGATTAATCTATATTTAATTTATACAGTGGAGTACAGATGCACCGATCGACCGGACATATTTCAACCGAACCGGGAGTTTATACAAATATATCTCTGAGGGGGACTTTTTAAGAAAAGTTTATATGGCATTTTCTTTTCATTTGCCTGTGTATAATGCATTTGAAGTAGCGTTCATAAAGGCGCTGCTTTGTTTACAGCGGTAACCAAAGAAATGTAATATCACTGTTATTCCATAAGCGCCACCTGCTGGCAAAGACTGAGTTTGTGTTCTTTCAGTCTGTCTGCTGTTTTTACCTAAAACATCTTTTCATTTATAATAAAATAATAATAATAATAATAATAAAATAATTTTTGAACAAACAAATTTTTCAATTTTATATTTGTTAGGCTAGTAGGTTTTGCTGTGGTATCAAAATTGGAATCGAGAATTGGAAAATTAAATTGGTATGTAAAATTCTGGTGTCATATAAGCTTATTAAAATAAAACATAACATGAGTCAAAAACAATGATAACAGCAACTGTTTTATTTTTTCTGTGGCAGGGTCAGTGAAACTTTTGACCGGGCAAGTACAAATTTGAACCACTAGAAAAAATCCTAAGCGTTGAGCCCTGGTTTATATACAGCCTTCACTTTTTGGCGTATTAAAATTTACTAAGTTAACCTTGATAATTTTTACATTGTAATATTAAGAGAATTATTAGACATTCTTTACCGTTGTAGCCGCTTGTTAGTTAAAATGACTTAAAATTAACATTAACCACTTTCTTGCTTAAAGTATGTTGTAGCTATGGAAAAAAAAAGACCTTCAATACTGAATATTACCCAGGAACTGCATTTTTGAAGACCTACACATGAACGTAAGATTTGCAAATTGTAAATCGCAAATCACAACGTTTAATCCTACACATTTAGCAGGCCTGTACAGAGCTACATGTGCCAGCCACGAACAAAAGTATCTGTGTAATGAATTTACTACAGTATCACCGGTGCAGTATCATGTGTGTCTGTGACACCTAGGTATTGCTCTTCAAACTATATGTCATATCAAGTTTACAAATAAAAAGTTGTACAATTTAGGACGTTCTAGAAAATTCTTTGTAAATACAGATTCTCCACTCCATCTTGGGTATTTCTGTTAGAAACATTAATATTTATAATGCAGTGTTAATAGGCATAGCCTTTAAAGGAGAAGTCCACTTCTAGAACAAAAAATTACAGATAATACACTCACCCTGTTGTCATCCAAGATGTTCATGTCTTTCTTTCTTCAGCCGTAAAGAAATTATGTTTTAAGGTTTTTTAAAAATGTTTAGGAAAACATTTCAGGATTTTTCTCCATATAATGGACTGGTATGGTGCCCCGATTTTGAAATTCCAAAATGCTGTTTAAATGCTGCTTCAAATGATCCCAAATGCGGCTGTAAATTTTCCCAACCAAGGAAGAAGGGTCTTATCTAGCAAAACAATCAGTTATTTTCATTAAAGAATACAATTCAAATACTTTTTGATCTCAAACGCTAGTCCTGTCTTGCTCTCATTGAACTCTGTGTATTCTGGCTCAAGACAATTAGGGTATGTCAAAAAACTCCAATCATATTTTCTCCCTCATCTTCAAAAATAATGTCACGAATCTGGTCGGTGTCCCGCTGTCCGCTCACCACCAGATGTCACTCTCACCCTATCATCACACTCTGACTCTTGTACCACACCCCGGACTACATCTCCCGTCATGCATCACGCTGATTGCGTCAGCACATGTGACCAATCAGCAGCACCATAAAAGCCCCGGTCTTTCCCCATGCTAGTCACGGATTGCTGTTGTTTCTATTATTGTTGTTAGCGTTCCCTTGTTTCCGAGTTCCTAGTTCCCTGTGTTTAGTTCCCTCGCCTGGCCATCTCGTCTTGACTGTCTCGCCGCCTGCCTACTGGACTCTTGCTCTTGTTATCAGATTATTCTCCTCGTCTTGCCTGTGATTTACCTGTTTGCTCCTGTTTCGACCCTGCCTGTACGACCATGTCTTTGCCTCGTCCCTTTAATAAAAGCTCGCAATTGGATCCGCTCGCCTCTCGTCTTTCACTCTCCGTTACAGAACAATCCGTCACCGCAGGATCCAGCAGCTTCACCCCCGGACATTCATCTGATATGGACACGGACAGAATTCTATGCAGAATCAAACGGCGATCACACACACTCGAACAGTATGCCCGTGAGTTCATTTCAATTGCAAACCATTCCACTCTCCCGGACTGTATAATAATTGAGATTTTTTGTGACGGCGTGAACCAGCCCCTCCGTGCACGACTGAGACGCGAGGGCCCGCGCTCGTCACTGGAGGCTTTTTTGAACTTTGCACTGTTGTGTGTGGGTTCACCGTGCACCGTGGGGGTCATGCAGAGGGAACGCGACAACGCGGTAATGGCGACCGCGCGTCCCGCTCGTAAATTGGCGGTCATGCCGGAGCACGATCCCACAAACACGTTTTCCTCCGGGATCGCTCGTGAAATGGCGGCCGTGTCGGAGCGCGCTCGAGCAATGGCGGCGACAGCGGTGCCCGTTCACAAAATGGCGGCGACTGCGGTACCCGTTCACAAGATGGCGGCAGCGCCGGCGCGCGCTCACAAGATGGCGCCGACGGCGGAGTCCGTTCACAAGATGGCGGCGAGAACAGAGCTCCGTCACGTCACAGCCGCCATACCAGAGCCAAGTCAAGTTGCAGCTGTGTTTCCCGAGTCAAGTCAAGTTTCCAAGTCAAGTCAAGTTGCAGCTGTGTTTCCCGAGTCAAGTCAAGTTTCCAAGTCAAGTCAAGTTGCAGCTGTGTTTCCCGAGTCAAGTCAAGTTTCCAAGTCAAGTCAAGTTGCAGCTGCATTTCCCAAGTCAAGTCAAATTGCAGCTGTGTTTCCTGTGTCAAGTCAAGTCAGACCTATCGCTCCTGTCTCAAGTCAAGTTACAGCCATCTTTCCTGAGCCACTGCACAAGATGGCCGCCGTCTCCAAGCCACTGCACAAGATGGCCGCCATTCCAGAACCTGTGGTCAGCACTCGGACGCCACCTGTGGTCATGATGGCCCACGTGCTGGACACACCCCTAATGACGGTATGGGCAGCTAAAGTGGCGCTCCTTCATGTCGCGGCGGCTACCCCAGAGTCAAGTCAAGACACAGAGTCAAGTCAAGACACAGCTGCCGTTCTCCACGAGTCAAGCCAGGTCACAGCTGTGCCCCACGAGTTAAGCCAGGTCACAGCTGTTCCCCACGAGTCAAGCCAAGTCACACCTGTCCTCCACGAGTCAAGTCACATTACAGCAGCTGTTCATACTAGGTCAAGTCAAGTTACAGCCGTGTCTCCTGAGCCAGGTCAAGCTACGACTGTTGTTCCAGAGTCAAGTCAAGCCAAAGCTGTAGCTTCCAAGTCCAGTCAAGCTTCCAAGCCCGGTCAAGCTTCCAAGTCCAGTCAAGCTTCCAAGTCCAACAACGTCAAGGCGGTCGTTCCTGCGTCAAGCAACGCCAAGGCGGTGGCTCCTGAGTCAAGCAACGTCACAGCCGTGGTTCTTGGGTCAAGTAAAGTCATTGATCTTCACAAGCTAGTTCAAGTCACCGCTGGGCTTCACGTGTCAGATCAAGTCACTGCTGATCTCCAAGAGTCAAGTCAGTTCACTACTGATCTTCACGAATCAAGTCAAGTCACAGCCAATCTCCACGAACCAAGTCACGTCCTGCCCGACGGCTCAGAGTCAAGTCACGCCTCGTCTGACTGCCCAGAGTCAAGTCACGCCTCGTCTGACTGCCCAGAGTCAAGTCACGCCTCGTCTGACCCTCCAGAGCCCCGTCACATCTCGTCTATCTGTCTAGAGCCTCACCATGTCTCGTCTGACCGCTCTGAGTCAAGCCACGTCCCGCCTGACCGCTCTGAGTCAAATCACGTCCCGCCCGACGGCCCAAAGTCAAGCCACGTCCCGCCTGACCGCTCTGAGTCAAGTCACGTCCCGCCCGACGGCCCAAAGTCAAGTCACGTCCCGCCTGACGGCCCAGAGCCTCTCCATGTTTCATCAGACCTCCCAGTGCCTCGTCATGTCTCGTCTATTTGTCTAGAGCCAAGTCACGTCTCGTCAGACCTTCCAGAGCCGTGCCATGCCTCGTCTGACATCCCAAGATCACGGCCTATCAGGATGGCCGGCGTGCTGGACCCACCACTAGCAGCGAAAGGTAAAACTGCGGATATAAGACTATTTTGAAGTTGAGGGAGAACATGAGATGGGAATTTTTCAACATACCCTAACTGTCATGAACCGGAAAAAAACAGTTGAGGCAGAGTAAGACAAGATGAGCGTTTGACATTAAAAACTATAGAAATTGTATTATTTTTATGTAAACAACCGATCGTTTCACTAGAGAAGACCCTCCTTCCTCAGGCTGGGATCATTTACAACCGCATTTGGGATCTTCTGAAGCCGCATTTAAACTGCATTCTGGAAGTTCAAAATCGGGGCACCATACCATTATTTGGAGAAAAATGCTAAAAAACAATTTTCCCTCAAAAAACAATTTCTTTACGGCTGAAGAAAGAAAGACATGAACATCTTGGATGATAAGGGGTTGAGTACATTACCTGTAATTTTTTGTTCTGGAAGTGGACTTCTCCTATAATAGTTTGTAGTGCTATAAAATATATTTTCTGCCTCATTCTTAGATAAGCCATACCGGATCACATAATTTTTGAGTATGGCACAATGATATTAATCTTGTAAATTGTTGAGTTTTGACATTATGCTAAGCTAATGCTAATGCACTTGTTGCCAGGGTTGAATACATTAGAATGCTTCCATTTTAAAGAAGCTGTATGCATTTGATGCACAATTAGAATGAGAAGTTTGATTAAAGAAAATGTTTGGTCAAACTTACTTGAGCATTTAAGAGTAAAGCCTCTCATGCGAGTCCTGATATATCTGGTAATTTTATTTTTATTTTATTTTATTTATTTATTTTTTTTTTTCTGTTAAACAATCTGTAATTTCTTGTTTAAAAGCAATGTCTTGTTAACACATGCTTCTATCGACAGGAAATAAAAGATATCACATCAGGGTTTGGATACAGTGAGTGTAATATTAGCACTGTATAGGAGTTATTGGCCCAATTATCACCTTAAGGCAAGTATAAATCGTTACATGTATTTGCATGATATAATGTTGCTGTTAATATATTTTCCTATTCTTCACTGATAAATACAAATAGTGGTTAAGTGTTTTACATCATTGTTGTAGTATGACAAATTGTGTCTTTTCATTTACACTGTGAACTTACTCTTAGGATAAGCCAAGACAGTGGACATTTGAGGTCTAGGGAGAAGGACAGATTGGTGTTTTCCATCCCTGGTGTCAAGGAGAAACAGGACTTCTGCAGTAACATATATTCAACTTTCGCTTCACATTGAAGTAGAAAGCACAATTCTCACTGCCTTGAGGATTTCAAACATAGTGTATTGCAGAGATAGGCAAGATAAGCAACAGAAAATAGTAGTTGGTTGGTAGATGACAATACAGATGCTTCTGATGAAATGCTTGACCAAAAGAGTGAAGATTTAGTTCAAGTCATTGTTGATCATCTTAGTTCTTTACTACTGAAATTGGACTGCATCTTTAATGTGCCTAATAGATGTACTGATGTCACTGTAGAGGAGCTTCAAGTTATTGTGGGTTCAGCATCTGCACCTGTTATAAGAAACATTGTCCTTAACACATTAAAATCCCATAACTGCTCTGTTGAAGAATTAGTGGTCACAGATTTGGTAAATAGCATTTACCAGTAGGCCTGTCGCGATTATTAAATAACCGTCTGATCGCGGTTATTTCATCTAATCGCGGTCAATTCAGACAACCGCGATTATTGCGCACGGAGTACGCATTTTGTTTATGTTCGTTCATGCTGCTTCACAGACATCGCACTCTGTGAAGCAGCATGAATACAGATCATTCCAAGTGCTTGTTGTTTAAGCTCGGATGAAAAAGCGATCGAGTTTATGGAGCTATCAAACTAAGCAGACACGAGTCACTATATTTTGGTCTTATTTTTAGCATAAAGCATTTGGATTTACTTCGGTTTTTTATGGTTTCTACCAAGATCCGGCAACACGAGCGAGTCAAGGCTCCTGTTGCTCTTTTACTGCTTTCCCTGTTATTCACCAATGATTCACCACACATACTACAGAAGAGAGACACATCTATGCACGTTAAAAACCTCATTAACAGCTAGCTGTTCAGGGGTGCGTTTCCCAAAAGCATCGTTAGCCAACTATGGTCGCAAGTTCCGTCGTTACCAACATAGTTCAATGATTTGGTGTTTCCCGAAACCATAGTTCAAACGAACATTCGCAAACAGCGTCACAAACTTACGTGGTTGAAACTACAGCTCTCGACCTGTGGTTAGAAGCATAGTTCCTTGTTAGTAAGACATACGGGCTCAATAAATTATGCTCTTGGGCACAGTAAGCAAGCTAACATGCAGTACAATCTATATCTTTCACTCGATCTAAATATAAATGCATTTTAATCTATGTATTTTTTAGCTTCCTCTGAAAGGGACGTTTTTGAATAGTGCGCATGCGCATAAACGCCTACGGGAACCCAGGAGTATGACGTGAGAGGGAACCCGCGATGAATGAAACATCAAGTAAAGCGAAATGACATGGAACAAAAATAGTAAATTAGTCATCAGGTGCCATATTTAATATAGCTGCATTTTAGAGATCTCTAATAAGTTAAATAGCATAAATTATTACTCGGTGACGTCATTAACAAAGGCCCTACATCATTGAACTAATGTGGTTCAAGCGACGGAGATGCGACCGTGTTCGGGAAACAGTCGTGACTAGCTAGTTCGTTTCCACAACAATGCATCGTACTACCGAGGTTAATCAGCGAGTTACGTCGTTGTACGGGAAACGCACCCCAGAACAGTCTTCCGCTGGCCGCTGTTCATTACTTTTAAAACAAAAACGAATATTTAACGAACAAAACATGCTCCAAACGTTTTTCTAAATTAACTTAATAAAAAAAACGAAACGAAATATCACTTTGCCATTACGTACAAAACGGAACTATTGCAATAGCTGAAATGGTAGAATAAGCTTGTTTTGGGAGAAGGGGGAAAAAGCTCGGGTCAGACTCTGGCTTTAATACAGTGTGTGCGAAACCGAACTGGGGTGCGTTTCCCGTGCAACGACGTAACTCGCTGATTAACCTCCATAGTACGATGCATTGATGTGGAAACGAACTAGCTAGTCACGACTGTTTCCCGAACACGGTCGCATCTCCGTCGTTTGAACCACATTAGTTCAACAATGTAGGGCTGTTGTTAATGACGTCACCGAGTAATAATTTATGCTATTTAACTTATTAGAGATCTCTAAAATGCAGCTATATTAAACATGGCACCTGATGACTAATTTACTATTTTTTGTTCCATGTTATTTCGCTTTATTTGATGTTTCATCCATGGCGGGTTCCCTCTTACGTCATACTCCGGGGTTCCCGTAGGCATTTAAGCGCATGCGCACTATTCAAAAACGTCGCTTGCAGAGGAAGCTTAAAAATACATAGATTAAAATGCATTTATATTTAGATCGAGTGAAAGATATAGATTGTACTGCATGTTAGCTTGCTTACTGTGCCCAAGAGCATAATTTATTGAGCCCATATGTCTTACTAACAAGGAACTGCTTCTAACCACAGGTCGAGAGCTGTAGTTTCAACCACGTAAGTTTGTGACACTGTCTGCGAATGTTCGTTTGAACTATGGTTTCGGGAAACACCGTTGAACTATGTTGGTAACGACGGAACTTGCGACCATAGTTGGTTAACAATGCTTTTGGGAAACGCACCCCAGGAGCGCTTCACAAAAATGAACCGAAACTCAGCGAATACATGCCTCACAGACATGATAAATATATATATAAATAGAAAGCTGTAAATTATTGCTTAATGAAATAAAACAAATCGAAAACAAAAACTCATTATGTAATCCACAAAGATGCATTTCTTTCTAAAGGCGCGTCCAAAGAGGAGATTAGGAATTAGGATCTTTGCGACATTGACTCAGAATACACTAGTTTATTAATAAATAATTATATATCTCCTTACTATTTCCTCCCGACACATTCAGTTGTAATTACTTTTGCCGGTGCTTTGTGGCAAGTTTCAGCCTATTGTGTGCGCTTGAACGCGGATATTTTCGAGCTGCGCTGGCCCGAAGCCCGGCTCTATTTCTGTAAAGGCGGTTGTCAGTCACTAACGTTACCTGTATTTTTTGAAAGGTAATACGGTTGTCGAATGCGGTTGTCACTCCCGTATTTCACTGAATTATGTGTGTACAGAACGCTTTTAAGGAGTAAAAGGTGAACTGACAACTGAATTTAGCTGCAGTGTGTATGTGGCCAGAACGGTCGCAGAGAGGACAGAATAGACGCAATAGCAAAAAATACTGTAGGGGCACAGCAAATTCATTGTTCATGATTCTCGAAATATAAGAAGAAAAATCTAAATATTGGTGTGGGGGTTTATATGAATGTGTTTCTGAAGGTAACTCTGGTTTTCAGAAACGTTTCAATGTTATTTTGTCCCTAATCACAATCCTTTTTAACAATTTATTGAACAAAGTGCATTAAAAATGTGTCAAAGCCATAAAACAGACAATAAATCGCCATAATCGTCATAATCGTCAATGCCCTAAACCAGACAATTAATTGACATAATCGCAATTATTTCTTAGACAATTAATCGTCAGCCAAATTTCATAATCGTGACAGCCCTATTTACCAGTTAAATCCTCTCAGGGCACCCTTAAGCAAAGAAGGTCCCTTTGGCACAGCATATCAGAGATCCAAGTACATAACGGAACATTTCTAGGTTGAACCATTGGAGTATATACTTGATGCAGAAGAGGGACGGACATTCCAATATGTACCAATTCTGCAGTCTTTGTCAGAAATTCTGAAAAATAGTGACATTCAGGAAAAGGTTTTGAAGGTCGTTCTTTATGTCAGCACAGTAGTTTTCATGATGGTTCCCACTTCCAGAATAACAACGTTCTATCTGGAGAGGAGATAAGATTTTCACTTCTACTCTACTGTGACAACTTTGAAATATGTAACCCTCTAGGAACCTTTAGGGTGTTGGCTGAAATTTCGTCCGCATTAAGGTCTACACTATCACCAATTTACTTGACCATTTGTGCAAGGCAGATGATGTTCAGAAATTTGGCTATTCCAGAGTGCTTGAGCTGTTATTAAGTGATTTGAAAAGGTTCAAAGAGGATGGCATTTTTGTGCCACATTTGGGAAAAATTATGAAAGGCACAGTATTTTCTGTGATTGTGGATAACCTTGGAGCTTACTCAGTCAGTGGGTTTCTTGAAAATTTTAGTGGGTTTTACATTTGCAGATTTTGTATTGGAGAGTGGTCCTAATTTCAGGAACTTGAAGTGAGGAGAGGATCATTCCCTGGTAGAACAAAAGAGCATCACCAGTTGGATGCTGAAGCAGCATTGGCTAGTGACACCCATAGCCATGGAGTTAAAAGGCAATGTGCAGTTACTAAAAGATTTTCATGTGACAACAGGTTACCCACCAAAAGTACTATATGATTTACTTTAAGGTATTGTACCTGTAGAATTGGCACTGTGTTTGGAAATCTTGATAAAGAAGAGGATTTTCAAACTTGAAGAGCTCAACAGAATCATCAACCATTTCCCATATAAATGGAAAGACAGGACAAATTGTCCCCAAGGTATACCACCAACATTTGCCTCTTGTAAAACCATTGGCGGTAATGCACACGAAAATTGGTGCTTAATGAGCTACTTCCACTTATGATTGGCCTCAAAGTGCCGGAAGAGGAAGAGGCATGGCAGGTGTTGATGACTCTTAAATAGGGTTGTAATGATATACTGGTATGATGGTCTTTTGCGGTTTGAACTTGCACGGTTATCATACTGTAAACATTTACATATCTACCCGGTTTAAAAAAAAAATTGAATGAAAAAAAAAAATCTCACCTGCGTATATGGAACTTATTTTCGTTTGGCTGCTTTATTTTGCATTCACTTGGCTGCTTCCACTCACATGCAGCGGAGAAAATGGCAGAGACAGTTTATCTAATCTCCATCCCCGCAGAAAAAAAGTTTTAAATCTGCAGTATGGGAATACTTCAGATATAAAAAAAACAAGTGAACAAGTGAAGTTCTTGAGGACAGTTCCAATTTGCAAAAAATGTGGACGCAAAGTGGCTGCAAAAGCAAGCAATACATCCAACGTGTTTTATCATATGCAGGGGTGAGAGTTGTATACTGATTCTGATTCTGATCATATTCGTGGACACCAGCCCTCCATGCAGATAAAGGTATGTCGCATTTCTAACAAGTTATGAGTGCCAGGGTTTGGACTTTGTGTTCCGTGTTTTCCCCCCAGCCTTAGTTCCTGTTTCTGTTTCTCCCTGATCACTTTGTTAGTATTTGTAGTCTTGTGTTCTCCCCTGTTGCTTTGTCTTCTATTAGTTTTGTCATCTCTGTTCAGTTCCCTGTTGTGTTCCGTTTTGATTATATTAAAGTTATTATTGTGGATTCTGTCATCTCCCTTGTCTTCCTCGGATTTACACGTGACAGAATAGCAGACCCAACATCACAAATGAACTGGGCTGAGGACTACCTTCTGGAAATTCAGCAGGGGGGACGATCATTGGAGGAGTATGTGGAGGAGCTCCTGAGCGTGTTTGACCAGGTGAGATGGAGCGATTCAATGAACAATGCATGCTTCCGGATGGGACTAAAAGATGATCATTTGTTCTGAGCTCTGACTCCTGACTATTGCTGCAGACCTGGGGTGTTGCATATCCCCGAGCTCCGCCATGGCTTCCTGAACTGTCTGCTCTGTCATGGCCTCTCGAATGGTCTGCTCCTCCATGGCTCCCCGAGCTCCCTGATCCGCCATGGCCTCTCGAACCGTCTGCTCTGCCATGGCCTCTTGAACTGTCTGCTCCGCCATGGCGTCCTGAACTGTCCGCTTCGCCATGGGTACCCGAGCATCCTGATCCACCCTGGAGGCCCTCAGTATCTCCCTCAGTTACCACCCTCCAGGACGCCCACTCCCCCTCCCTGGTTATGTTACGGCACAGGACGTGCCTTTCAGGAGGGGGGAGTACTGTCATGGTTTGGACTTTGTGTTCCATGTTTTCCCCCCAGTTCCTGTTTGCCCTTATTTGGTTCTGTTCCTTTTCTCATTTGTCAATTATCAATTAGCTCCACACCTGTTTCTGTTTCTCCCTGATTACTTTGTTAGTATTATTAGTCCTGTGTTCTCCCCTGTTGCTTTGTCTGTTCTTAGTTTTGTCACCTCTGTTCAATTCCCTGTTGTGTTCCATTTTGATTATATTAATTATTCTGGATTCCGTCATCTTCCTTGGATTTACATGTGACAATAAGTTAAGGCTGTATGATTTCCATGATGCAGAGGGAATCCCATACAGTCGTGAACATGGAGTTTAGAGTATAACGAGGATGTCACGTAAATGTGCAAT
Source organism: Cirrhinus mrigala (assembly GCA_036247105.1). NCBI lineage: Eukaryota > Metazoa > Chordata > Actinopteri > Cypriniformes > Cyprinidae > Cirrhinus > Cirrhinus mrigala. The sequence goes on from CM070014.1 coordinate 108,196, forward strand.
CTGATCGATTGATAAATCAAAAATAGATATGATATGTGTCTATGAATACTAAAGCGCAAAGAGACTGCTATATAAATAATCTGCTTCTTTCTGCATGTCTCTGAGTGGTGCCGTTTTATTTACTACATACTGAAGCACGCATGCATGTTTTCAGCATCTACATAAACATTAAATCACCAGAGATGCTCTGAGAGATAACCTATATATATATATATATATATATATATATATATATATATATATATATATATATATATATATATATATATAATAAAAGGAGTTGTTAAACATTTTAAAACATTAATTAAAATGATAAAGTGTGATATAGATATACATAAGGCTTATAGCTTTATTTTTAATTATTTATTTATTTATTTTTCAGAAGGAAGACTTCAATACTTTCATTAAAATGGTTTTAAGTTTGTTGCAATAAAGGATTTGTTCACTCAGATAGCTTATTCTTTTTAGAGTCATTGTTACTGATAACAATTATTGTTTAATATATACTGTGATATTTTCTGTGACAATTCTGTGACCGTGAAAATCTCATACATTACAACCCTACTCTCAAAGATGTTGAGTTATTTATGTCACCTAACTACACAGATGAAAGCATTGGTCACCTTGATAGCCTGACTGCTGAGCACAGACACAGATTTTGCAGTCCTTTTCAAGAAGGGAGGCTAAAAGAAGCTCTGATAAAGAAGCATCCATGCCTGCGAGAGCCAGAACAGTAGCAGGCATGTATGGGTGGACAGCAACGTCTTAAATATAAGATGGCTAATTTTCACACTAAAATGAGAAAAAGTACAGTACCTCTTCCTGGACTTCATATCAACTCTTCGAAAAGAAAGGCTGCTGGAGAGAGATTTCCTGCTAAAAACTGCAAAAGACCAAAGATAGCAGACCAAAGATAGCTCCCTATAAGTCCAATGGAGAAAGTAATGACAGTCTTCTTAATGAAGTACAAAAGAAAAACAACAAGGTGATTCGAGAAAAAGTGGCCAAAACATTCCCCTATCGAAGGCTTGAGGTTGTGAGTGGCAGTCCAGCTACTTTATTTTAAATAGGTTACACAGGTTAATACTGTGTTGGCAGCAGTCCTGCTTTGGCCAAACTACAATGCAGACAGGAAAAAGAAGTAGAGTCATCCTATGATCCTGCTTGCTCCATCTTTCCACACACGGTTCACAAGTGCTCAAACCACTGCTCCTTGCACTTGCGTGCTTTTGTGTTCTCACTTAATTAGAGTTCATTATGTATGAATAAAAGGTTATGTAATGATACAATATAAATATTTTCACAGAAACAAAGCATCGAGATGAGACTTGAATCTGTTATCCGCAGCCTCAACTTTTACCTTGGCGAGAAAGAAGAGGATCTCTTTGAAGATTGCCTGGTAAAGCAAGCTTTTCTTCTAAATGACACATTTTAAAATGTTTTAGCATTTACAGTGCAAGTTAACCCTAAAATATAAAAGGAAAGGTAGATGAAGAGGTGGACAAATTCTGCTCAGTGATGGCCTAAAGTAAACATGGCAAAAGTCAAAATTTATATCATGTGGAAAAATTAAAATAAACGTGTATCAGATTGAAAGGTTAGTTTACCCCAAAATGACAATTGTCATTAATTACTCACCCTCATGTCATTCCTGTAAGACATTTGTTCATCTTTGTTCATCGTTTTTACACAAGAGCAGACATTGTGTTGAACGTGTATTAGAGATTCATATTTTGTAAGGTGGATTTTTTTATTTTTTTTTTTATTATTTTTTTATAACATTAAGGTTAAACCACTGGAGTCACATGCATTACTTTAATCATGTCTTTAAGAACCTTTTGAGCCTTTAAAAACACTAGATGTGTAGACTCTCTATGAAGAGACAAAGATTTCATTAAAAATTTCATTAAAAATAAGATGAACAAATGTCATAGAGGTTTTCATTTTTAGGTGAACTAACCCTTTAAATCCAAACACTGTACTCTGCTACAAAATCTTAGGATTTCTTGGCACTGTAAAGGTGCAGAGGTACTTTTATGGCTTTGAGTAACATTGCAGCAATAATTATTTAAAGGGGTCATTGGACGCTCATTTTCCACAAGTTGATAAGATTCTTTAGGGTCTTAATGAAAAGTCTATAATATACTTTGGTTAAAAATGGTAGTGTAAAACAACACCCTTTTTACCTTGTTAAAATGAGCTCTGCAAAAATCAACCCATTCTGATGGATTGTTCCTTTAAATGCAAATAAGTTCTGCTCACCCTGGCCCTCTCTTCTCTCTGTGGAGTGACGAGCTATTCTCTGAGAGATTGTTTACTTTAGCCGCATTTAGTGTGTTTAGCTGCGAAACTTGCGAACTAGCACGTTATTAGGAAAGGTGATTGCAGAGATTCATTCGGAGATATTCTTGTCTAACTTACATCCCTGCTCCGGCATCGAAACAATGGAGGTCGGACTGTTACAGCTGATTTAGGGCAGGTCTGTGGCAAGACGCTCATGTCAATCAACTATCATGGGAGCGGCCTCTGTCGGTGTGACGCCAACACACATTAATGTTCAAACAACATGTAAAAGTGAACACTGCATCCAATGACCCCTTTAATAGAAACAACCTGTGGAGTGTAGCCATGTCATACAAATGTTTTACTGGTGCAAGATTACTGCTAAATTAAACTCAAGTTAAAAATATTCTGAACTATATGAAGTAAGTATGTGTTCGTTCAGCTGTGATAATGAAGTCACTTCAGATGATTCAAGCAATTTTTTTTTTTTTCTGAGCAATTTCGTTCTTCCCGTTTGAAAAGCAAATCGAGGTTACGTCACGAGATGTGACGGAGAGACAGCCCTCAGAGTGTGTTACAGATAGGCTGCAGGGGATGGAGAGGGCCGTTTCTAAGTCACATTTCTGCATTTATTCATGAGAAAGAGCTTGTTTAACCCAATTACCGCACTCTAGTATGCATAGAAAAATATTTGCTGTATTATGCATAAGACTGTACCACTTCTTCCCTCACTGTCATTTAGAGACATGCCTCGACGTACAGGTAAGTGGGACAACAAAAAAGTATTGTTTGCATTTCACTACAGTGCAACCAGGGCTGAAAAAAACACATGCAAATAAAGAAGTTTTATGGGGACGCTGCAGTGAGAAGTCGCGATCTGAGAAACCCGACGCAAGGCTTTCAGTTACACATAAAACAGCTCACAAACACCTTAATTTTGCTCTTGATATGTTCTAATGAGTGGATTGTATTAAATCGCAGCTTATTTATAAAACTTCAAACTTTATTTCTAAAACATAAATTAGCAATGTCTACATAATTATCAAAAGTAATATAAACTGATAAAATCAACTAAGTGAAAATCTCACTAATTAAAAAAATAATAAAATGTACTAACTAGTAACTAGTACGATTTACTTAATAATTTGATAAAAGCAACTTTCCTGTTGTTAAAACAATTAATCAACTTCATTTACTTTAAATAAATCTGACTATATATAATTAGGTTAATTTCTTTATGAGTGTTAAGTAAAAATTTAAATGGACAGGTGAGTTGTACTTAATTTTAGAGCAGTAAAATTTAATTAAAATCTGCTTGTGCAAATTGTTATGAGGAATTTATTAAGTAAATCTTTTTTTCCAGTGTATTATGATAAAGCTGTAAATAAGCATATGAAAAGAAAGCAGCTTTATTTTTAATGTTTGTGAATCAATTTAACCACCCCTATGACAGAATGAATTTTCACTTTCCATAATCCGTGACTGACAGAGGCGCATCTTGGCGGGTAGTGACTGAGCTGACTGAGACTCCTTGCCAGTGGTGACAGTACTCCCCCCTCCCAGAAGGTGTGACCTCGCGCTATAGGACGATACCAATTCTAGTGCAGCGGTCTTAACTGGCGCCGACTCAGGGGTGGTAGCCATGACAGGTACTGAATTTGTAGCTCTCTTTGACTGTACTGGACTCTGAGATGGAAGCCCTCTCAGGGCAGTACTCGGGAACCGAGACCCTCTCTGGGCTGCATTCGAGAACAGAAACACTTTCTGAGCCGGAATCGAGACCTGAAGCTCTCTCTGGGATGCACTCGGAACTGAATCTCTCTCTTGGCTAGACTTGTGTGATTGCTGATTCTTCAAGATGGCACCGCAGTTGTTTTAGTGTTTTTGTTAAGTTTTTCCCAACAAAACAAAATTCACTTGTTCGTTCTCGTAAGCATCTACATTCCACCGCAAGCGCATATGAGCCTGGCTTTACAAAAACTCGCTGATCAGATCACAGAGACAGAACAACAACACCTGGACTCTGTTATTATCATTCTTGGGGACTTTAATAAAGCAAATCTGTCCCGTGAACTGCCAAAATACAGACAGCATGTTACATGTACCACCAGAGACAGTAATATACTGGACCATTGTTTAACAATGATAAGCCATGGTTCACAGCAAAACTCAGTCATTATTGTCAGGCCAAGGAGGATGCCATCTACTTACTACTACATGCCCCAGCACTGAGGCGAATCAACAACTTGCTGAAAACCTGAATGAGTTTTATCGTAGATTCGAAACCTCCCACACCCATTCTGACCATCTCTCTACCGATACTGCTTATCAATCTGGTACTTTGACTGTATTCTTATCAGTACTTTTTTGTCTTAGGTTTATATATAAACATAACAAATTAAGAGCTTAATTAACACTGCTTCATATTCTGTAAAACAAATATCATTTAATGAAATGAATATATAAACACCAATTTCTAAAAGCACCAGTGCACAGGCATTTTTTTGTGATTTATACGAATACGATAAGATGCAGTAAGAACATGAACAAAGAAACAAAGTAAAACAAATTGACAAATACAAAAAAATACAAATGAAATAAAGAGTGCTTTAATTATTTTTTTCCATGGAGGTCTACTAACATTTTTGTTCAGGTATAATATAGCCTACAGAAGAAATCTAATAAAATAACCAAATGTAAAACAACATGGCATAGTTTTCACTGTATATTTTGATAGATTAATGCTTATTAAAGCTAACATATTCAGATTAAGAGGGCTTTGAGGGATTTTCTCTGCCGTGCTATTCATACGCAGAAATTTATTTTGCCGTGTATATAATACACACGTTTGGCGTGCATATGATACGCAGTTTTGCCGTACATATAATTCACACCTACCCCACACCCCTAATCCTAACCATCATATGCACGCCAAAGTCAATTTTTGTGTATAAATAGTACGGCAAATAGAAACAGAAACTTGTGGTACTGATAGGCACTTTCATGAGATCGTGTTGACACAGCAGGTTTTCTCACAGCTGTTCACATCAAGACATAAACTGTGTTTAAGTGAATACTCTCCAAGCCAGCCACTTTGACATATTTGTGTGTATTTGATCATTTGGATGCACACTTAAAGGCAAAAGTGTAATTTGCTTGTCCATTTTAGAGCGAGCACGCACGCACAATTCAGCCAGGGGAACAGTGGATGGATTATTATATAGATTATTGTGCTTTCAATGTTTTATCAAACATGTCCTGCAATTTATCAACATTAAAGATTGCATTTTACAACAAAAACAGATTGTGAACCCTGTAGAGCCCTCTCTAGCCCAAAATGGAAGCCCTCATGAGAACAAGAGAACAAGAGCCCTCTCTGAGCTAGACTCAGCATCCAAGGCCCTTCCTGGGCCATACGTGGGAACAGCGGCCTTTTCCGGGCTTAACGTTGGGGACAGGAGCCCTCCTTGGGCTAGATTCTGGATCAGTAGCCCTCCTGGGCCAGAAACGAGAACAGCAGCCCTCTTTGGGCTGAACTCAGGAGCTGAGTCCTTCCCTGGGCCATATGTGGGAACAGCAGGCCTGAATGTGAAGCTGCCAGCGGGTTTAACAGTGGATCGGCTGACGGGCTTGACAGTGGAACGCCCACCGGGCGAGACAGTGGAGTGTTCAGCGGGCTTGGCAGTGGGGCAGCCAGCGGGCTTGACAGTGGAGCAGGCGGCGGTCTAGACAGTGGAGCGGGTGGCGGGCTCAACAGTGGGTCAGCCGCTGTTTTTGGGCTGAGGACTGGGAAGGAGCTTGGAACTGGAGACAGAGGAAAGGATGTGGATTTGAATGCTGACCTGACCAATTGGAATGCGGGGTCAGCCACACTGGCCCCCAGGTCAGCGTTGTTAGAAGTCCATTTACAAGCTCGGAAATACATGGGAGGTGATGGGTGGTCAGAACCATTGGTTAGGCATGTGGAGGGGGCTGGCGAGGTACGGTGTGTATCAGAGGGGGCTCTGGTGGTCCAATGGCTGATCACCCTGCCGCAGACACCACAGCTGGTCATTAGCCCAAAACATCATTGTTGGTCTGGTCTTCTGTCAGCAATCACACAAGCAAGGCAGAGGTAAGTGATACAAAACAGCAGGTTTATTGAATAATGGCAAGAGTGATGAAGTCAATAGATCAAAGGAGAGTAAATTCTAAATGGAATGGGTTCAGGGTTCTTTGCTGGATGATGACAGGAGTCTTTGTCTTGCAGTTAATCTGAAGGAGCGGAGGAGCACTGGGACCAGACCGTTGGAGCAACTTCAAATACAATGTGATTGCAGGGAGAGTACAAAAATATAGGGAGCATGATGATTGGTGACAGGTGGTGACAATCCACAATCAGGCAATTGGGATATGGTGAGCGCTATGGGTAGTGACGGAGGGCCTGTTTACACCTGGTCATTTCATGCATTTTCTCTGATCAGATAGCTATCCGATCGTGAAAAGACCAGGTGTAAATGTTCTCTGAAATGCTTTCGAGATGCATTTAAACCAAATCACTCAAACCACTTCAGGAGGTGGTCTAGGCTGCATTCCAGATGAAACTAGACAAGTGTAAATGCAGCTGGTTGTTGAAACCACATATGCAAATTTTGCTCCTCCCAAAATTATTATTAAAATAATAAATGTGTGAGAACGTTTTATAGGCTTTATGGCATATTAGTCAGATATGACAGTGCTAATGCAACACGCATCACCGCGGACAAGTAACTGAGTATCTCTTCAGCAAAGCTGACACACAAACTGCCACAATTGAAACAAAGTAAGTTGCAGATGCTCAACACATTATCATCACCATTAAAAGTAGTGAGTCTTTAATCTTGAAATTAGCTAATGAGTAAAATGCAGTGCATTTCTGTTGCTTTCATTGAAGTAAACTCCGTTAAATTTGCATATAGCGCAGGAATTTAAGAACAGATTTATTTCCGTTTTGCAAAGACACATTTATGTGGCCAACACAAGAAAACACAAGATTCTTAGCATTAAAAAGGACAATGGTACAAGAGTAATACCAAATTGTAGTGTAAAAATATAGCAAAATTAACGCAGAAATTCAAAAACAGACTTGTAAAAAATGGCCTTGAAATAATTTGATCTTCACTTTAAGCTTTCATTTAGTGATGAGTGAATTTTTGCAATATAAAGAGCAGGAGAAACACCAAGAAGGTGTCTCAGAGGCAAAAGTGCCACTTTATGCCATAAAGTAAGATGCAGCCTGCAGAAGTGACATGCATGGTTGTTTATCAACACCAGAACTACCTACTTTAGCCAAAGCTCAATAAACTCATTTAGCTTTTTCCAAGACCCATATTTACAAAATACAGGCTTCTGAGAATCCATACTCTGGTATCATGAGACCAATTCAATCATTTTGGATCTAACAGCATCCAAAATGTGGTACTCGTACCACACTTTGAGAACCCCTGGTTTAGAAGACATTCTTGTTTATGTCCCAGCATCGAATAGCGGACAGTTCACAGCACACGCAGGGCGGGTCTAAGGTAAGACGACAGTGTCAATCAATAGTCATGAGAGTGCCATGGTCTGTGTGATGTTACACAGCCAAGAATCAGACAATGGCCTGATTTGAAAAAGGGATTATAATTTATAGAGATTAAAAAATACCACTGTATGGATTTTTATCATTATATGGTGGTAGTGTACATACACTGCCAACACACTTTGTGACACATTTCACATTTTAGTGATTTTGTTTTCAGTAGCAATAAATCTTCTCGTTAAGTCAGCAGAGAAGTTGCGGCAGGTTCATAAGAGACCAGTGAAGAGCTTGGAGAAGTGGTATGGGGCAGATTTCAATGATAAGCAGAGTGAGAGGGAGATGATTATCCAAGCAGACACCTGGATGACATCCTTAGAGAAGAGTGGCCTACCCGGCAAATGTAAGGCCTGGGGTTACCAACATGAGGTACTTCCTCTGGCCTCTGCTTGTTTATGAGCTACCTGTCTCGAGTGTTGAGGGATTGGAGAGGAACATTAACACCTATTTAAGCAAGACAGCAAGGACAAAAGAGTATGCCAGGCAGGCATTGTGGTCAGGATAGGCCGTAAATGGTCAGCCAGTAGAGCACTGGTGGAGGCTGAGGATCGACAGCAGCATGCTGACATCATTGGGACAGTAGTTCAGGGCAGGCTTGGACTGGGTTGCTTCACCAGAATGAGCTGGAGCAAAGCCAAACCAAAGGAACTCCGCAGCACGGCAGGACATTTGGACCATGGAAGGACGCTGGATAAAGTTCTTGATGTGTTCTGTCTACGATGTCCTGCCTACTCCATCGAACCTCCGTATTTGGGGATGGCGGAGAGCCCCAGCTGCACACTATGTGGAAAGCAAGCCAACCTTGAGCATATCCTCTCAGCATGCCAGTCAAGTCAAGTTTGGCAGATGGGAAATTTCAGAGGCATCATGATAATCAGGGACACCACTAATATATATTGACAATTAAAAGTGTTATATAGTCCCCTGAATCATACTCAGACAACAATGAAACCACTTGAGAAAGAATCACTTTATCAAGTTCATTAAGACAGGAGACAGCACTGCAGCAGGACGAAGGAGTAGAGGGGTGCTGGTATCAGCAAATGACTGGGAGATGCAGGCAGACCTGAAGAAGCGGCTCAAATTCCCAGAGGAGATAGCACACACTAGCCTCAAACCTAGAGGTCTAGAGGCACCAAGCAGGTGGTGCTTACAGAGTTAACAGTACCCTGGGAAGAAAGGATAAAGGAGACACATGAGCTTAAGCTCAAGAAATATCAAGGCCTTATTCTTGAGAGCCAGCAAAATGGATGGAAGGCCTGGAATTTACCAGTAGAGGTCGGCTGCAGAGGTTTTGGTGGGCAGTCCCTTTGGAGAACCCTTGGGCTGCTGGGGATTGAAGAGATGGCCAGGAAACATCTCTGTAACGAGTCTCTGTTACTCGTAGTGACTGACAGATAGGGAACGTCTCGTTTTTGTACGTAACCCTCATTCCCTGATGGAGGGAACCGAGATGTTATGTTCCCATGGCACCTCAAACAATTGCTGGTGGCCAGGGACAAAGGCGCTCGTATCCCCGGGTGAGGGGGAATGGCGCAGCAAGCGTGACACCGGCCAGCTCTTTCCACCGCTTACCTGTTACCCAACACACGGGAAGAGACTGGCTCAACGCGGTGACTGTAAAATCTCGCGAAGGTATTCGGTGTCGCCCAGCCCGCAGCTCTACAGATGTCTGCCAGAGAGGTACCGTGCGCCATCGCATAAGAGGAGGCAACACTCTGTGTGGAGTGAACCCTCACCCACAGGGCACGGCTCGCTTTGGGTTTAGTACGCCAGGGCGATGACATCCACTATCCAGTGGGCCAACCTCTGCTTGAAGACAGGCTTCCCTTTCCACTGATCTCCATAGCAGATAAAGAGCTGCTCAGAGCTTCTGAATCTCCGGGTGCGGTCCACATATATGTGCAACGCTCTTACGGGACACAACAACGCCAAGGCTGGATCTGCCTCATCTGAGGGCAGTGCTTGCAGGTTCATCACCTGATTGCGAAAAGCTGTGGTGGGAATCTTGGGCAAGTATCCAGGACAACGTGAGAGTAGGCCAGCCCAAACACTAGGCACTCACCAAAAATGCTTGGAGGTCCCCGACCCTTTTGATGGAAGTGAGCGCGGTCAGGAACGCTGTCTTAGCAGACAGGAACTTCAGCTTGACTGAGTCCAGCAGCTCAAAGGGACCCCTCCGAAGTCCAGTCAGGATGACAAAGAGATCCCAGGAGGGCACCAGGGGTGGCCTTGGAGGATTCAACCTTCTGTCGCGAGGAGCATGAGCTCCGGTAACCAGGTCCGGGTGGGCCAGTACGGCGCAACCAGCAGGACCTGTTTCTTGTTCTCCCTGACATTGCACAGGGTCTGTGCGAGGAAGCACACTGGGGGAAACATACACTTACGTAGAGCCCGAGGCCAGCTGTGTGCCAGAGCATCCATGCTGAGGGACCCTTGGTCAGGGAAAAATACAGCTAGCAGTGGGAGGACTCGCGGGAAGCAAACAGGTCTACCAGAGCTTCCCCTAATCGACTCCAGATCAGCCGGATCGTCTCGGCATGGAGTCGTCACTCCCCGGGGAACGAGAGCTGTCGTGAGAGCGCGTCTGCTGCATGATTGAGTAGATGGCACACAGCAGCCACGTCTGACTCCAGAGGAGGAGATGGCGGGCTGTGAGATGCGACGTGATCGTAGGCCACCCTGCCGGTTGATGTACGAGACAGCTGGGACAATTGTTCTACGGGCCCCTTCTATAGTAGAAAAGCAAGGTCTGACCAGGGGCTGAAAGAGCCGTGACACACCAGCGTGATCCAGCGCCATGCCCATCTCGGGACTCGGGAGTGTAACCAGTGCTGAAGTTGTCTCATATGAAGCAATCCGAACAGCATAACTGCGGCTGCGGATGCCATATGGCCCAGGAGCCTCTGAAATAGTTTCAGTGGTACCACCGTCCTGCCTCTGAGCGAACTCAGGCAGTCCAGCACTGGGCGCACTCGTTGGTGAGACGTGCCATCATACTCACCGAGTCTAACTACATACTGAGAAAAGAGATTCTTTGCACGGGGGAGAGTTTGCTCTTTTCCCAATTGACCCGAAACTGCTCTCTCGACCGGGCCATGATGAGCCAGGCGGCAAGATAGATACTTGATGCCCACTTCCCGTAACGGGGCAAGGGCACCCTCTGCGACCTTCGTAAAGACATGGGGGGACAGTGAAAGCCTGAAGGAGAGAACCCTGTATTGCCATGCCCGACCCTCAAACGCAAACCGTAAGAACGGTCTGTGTAAAGGCAGAATCAAGACATAAAAGTAAGCCTCCTTCAGGTCGACCGCTGCAAACCAATCCTGGGGTTGGATGCATCTGATGAGGCTATGAAGGGCTCGATTCAAGACCCGTAGATCCAGGATTGGCCGAAGACCACCGCCTTTCTTGGGTACAATAGTAGGGGCTGTAAAACCCCTGCCTCATCTCGGCTGGAGGATCCGGCTTGACGCTGCGGCTTAGATGTAGATTCAGCACGGGGCATAAAAGGGCCCGTCCACGACTTCGTCAACTCTACATGCACCTCTGGGAAGAAAGGCACTGGAGCTCTCTGCTCTGAGAAACCAATCATCCAGCCACGAGAGCTCAGGATTGGGCAGTCTGTTGATCTCCAGCCCGATGCTCAAGGCTGCCCAAGCAAGCATGACCATCAATACCGGGTCCAACTCGGCAATCTTCACTGTCAGAAGACGACAGCCCATCCCCCAATGCAGCGATTGGCATATGATCCTCCAAGGGGGTGCCGAACTATAAATGCTGGTAGCCTCGCAAGGCAGGCCGACAAAATCATTCGGGAACTGGACAGGACGCTCACTACATGAGGAGTAAGAGGTCTGCCGGAAATCATCCGACGGAGAAGCACTCACTGTAACACTCCGATCTCCCAGAGCGCCAGCCGGTGGTCCTCCGCTTGTGGAGAGACCGGGGCGGGTGGCGGCAGAGGGTTCCAGTCTTTTCAGAAAAGAGAGGCGAGATTGCAGTGAAGTCATGCTCATGAGCCCACAACAGGCACACAAGTCATTCATGAGCGCAGCTTCACCGTGTTGGATGCCCAGACACTAAAGACAATGATCGTGTCCATCCTCGGAGGCCAGAAAACGACCGCAACCAAGAGGAAACGGACAGGTTGGCATCTTTAAAAAGATGTGAGCTGTCCGTGATTTGCTCTTTTAGGAAATTTGCTCTTTTAGTTGAAGTGCCCAGGGGAATTGCTGTGAACAGGAACACCGCTGAATACACCTTAAAAGGAACACTCCACTTTTTTTGAAAATAGGCTCATTTTCCAACTCCCCTAGAGTTGAAGAGTTGAGTTTTACCGTTTTCGAAGCCATTCAGCCGATCTCCGGGTCTGGCGGTAGCACTTTTAGCGAAGCTTAGCATAGATCATTGAATCCGATTAGACCGTTAGCATCTCGCTCAAAAATGACCAAAGAGTTTTGATATTTTTCCGATTTAAAACTTGACTCTTTTGTAGTTACATTGTGTACAAAGACGGACGAAAAAATGAATATACAGGGGTTGGACAATGAAACTGAAACACTCGCCAATATAGTATTGGAGGTCTCATGGCTATATTTGCGCTGTCTGGTGCCCAATCTTCACTTATTGTACATTACACCAGTTAGAGCAGAGTGTAAAGTTTCATTATGTGCACCCAGTGGTTCAAACATTGTACCTTGAAGGTAGTGCTCTGTATCAGGATAATAATGCACCAATACACACAGCAAGACTGGTGACAGACTGGTTTAATGAACATGAAAATTAAGTTGAACATCTCCCATGGCCTGCATAGTCACCAGATCTGAATATTATTGAGCCACTTTGGGGTGTTTTGGAGGAGCGAGTCAGGAAACGTTTTCCCACATCAGCATCACATAGTGACCTGGCCACTGTTCTGCAAAAGGAAAATGGCTCAAAATCCCTCTGGCTGCTTTGCAGGACTTGTATTTGTCACTCCCACAATGAAATGATGTTGTATTGGCTGCAAAAGGAGGCCCAATATCATACTAATTGTGATCTAAAACCAGGTGTTTCAGTTTCATTGTCCAACCCCTGTATATATTATATATATAATATATATATATATATATATATATATATATATATATATATATATATATATATATATATATATATATATATATATATATATATATTTCCAGTCCTCCAGAGTCAAGTGGTGGTTAATGTCTCCTTTATTGGACACACCCAGTTAAGGTCTTGTGGTCTCTATTAATAAGCTGAATCGGATGTGTTAGATGAGGGAGACATACAAAATCAGTAATGCTGGGGGCCTCCAAGACAGGTTTGAAACCCCCAATTTACAGTTGTGGCCTAATGGATAGAAAGTCTGACTGAGCCTGACCCAAAGGTGTAATGTAGGTGATGGCAGCACTCTCTTCTACACTCATTACCCATTTCTGAGGTACCCTTGTTCTGGGTTTGTGTCCACGGCTTCATTATGTGTATGTTTACTACTCACTGCTGTGTGTGTGTGTGCACTTGGGGCCAGATTTACTAAAAGCTTGCGCCAGCGAAAACTGTCTTTTGGTGTTAAAAAAATACTGTCAGGATTTACTAAAGACACGCAGTGAACAATTAGTGCTGAATAGGCGTGTACGGAGTTATTTTTGCACCTAACTTTATTGAATATGCATTTGTAGGAGTTTCCTTTTCAGCTGCAAAATTATGTGAGAAGAGTATTAAAATGAATCACGCAACATGATTTACTAATATTTGCTGTTTGGTAAATCTGGCACTTGGATGGATTGAATGCAGAGGACATGAGTATGGGTTAACAATCTCACCGTCAATACACCACTCCAACTGATACTTGGCATTGTACTTGCTGATGTGAGACTTGCATGAAGCATGAAGTAGAAATTTAGAACTGCATGGCTAGATGATTCTACACACCTGCACCTGTGGCAATGGGTCTGATTATAACCTCAATTTAATAGCTAAGAGTTGTGTCCCAATACTTTTGTCCATATAGTGTACTTGTAGTGCCAGTTAGCAACAATATCTCTCTATGTAAGTTGAAGCATACACACACAAACTACATGAGGTATAATAAAGTACTTTTTTGATAATGCCTCACCTTCTCTAAAAGTGCAAAAGTTCTTGATGGAGATAAAGCTCTCGTTAGCAATGGCTGGATCTTCAATGACTTTTCTCTCCACATAGACAATCATATTTTTTTGCTGAAAGCCATAAAGAAGAAAACAAAACAAATGTCAACAAAGAGCAAATATGAACAGAACTCTTTGATAGCACTAAACTGAGTTTTTATATTAAAGAACACTTTAATAAAAGCATTTTCAAAGAAAGCATGTTAATGCAATTAGTGACATACCAAAGACTCACAATAATACAGTTTACTTTACCCTGAACCACAAATCTCATACTCAAAAATTAAAAAAAAAAAAAAACATGCTGATGTGGCCTTTAAGAATGTTCTTCAATTGTAAAGTGTGGACAGGCTGCACCCTGCAGGCATGCTTCTTAGAATTAAAGGTTGTGGAGGTATTGGCCCGAATATAAGACAATGTTTTTGTTTTTGTTTTGTTTTGTTTTCGGAAATGCATCAAAAGAACTGACTGTGATTGAAAACTTCCTTAATGAATGTGAGAAAGAAATCGAGATTATTCACGATCTAACGAAACTGGAGGAGTGACAAAACAAAATCCAATGTGAACTGGATGAATTCCACGACCACTTAAAGGATTTTAAGCTAAAGAAGTTCTAACAAAACACCATGAATTATGTGGAGAACAAGGTCTACAAATGGAAGTCAGGCACAAGACACAAACATCACTAATATGCAAAGAGGAACACATTTTCGTCAGCTGCCCGAATCCAATGAATCAAATTTATCTATGTCTTCTGTTGCTACTTTTTCCAGTGCTGCTTCTGGATCTAAAAAACCTTTTTTTTGGAACCAATTCGAAGATCACAACGTTCAAAAATGAGAAGAGGAAACCAACGAGGAGAGGCTCGAGAAGGCAGAAAACACGGCAGGTGAATTCCACTAATTCCATCATGGATAGCGTACATTAAAAAGGACAATGTGATATTTAATTTGTCCAAAAAAACACTGTCTGATGATCAAGTAAGTGTTCCGAAAAAAGGTCTTTCTTTCATTCCCTTTTCTGTCACGAAACCCTTTTTGGTAAATGTGGAATTATTTAAATTGTTAAGATTAAATTAAAATTGTTTTTTGCACCATCTGTTTCGGCCCAATGTCAGACTCTCTCCAGAGTATTTAAACCAAAAAGTACATTTACTCCTGCGACTTATTATCCTTCTGTGAATACTTTTTGTAGATCAATCGATCATGAAGTGGAGGAATTAGGCATACCACTCTGTCCCCTGTGCAGCGCCGGGACTCTCTGATCACTGTTTAGTTCATCTTCTACCAGCCTACAGGCAGAAACTTAAATCTGCTAAGCCTGTAGTAAGAACTGTAAAGAGATGGACTGTTGAAGCAGAGCGGGATTTACAAGCCTGCTTGAACTTACTGATTGGAGTGTTTTTGAGGCTGCAGCTACTGATCTGGATGAGCTCACTGACACTGTGACATCCTACATCAGTTTCTGTGAGGACATGTGTGTACCCACCAGGACTTATTTAACATTTAACAACGACAAACCTTGGTTCAGTGCAAAACTCAAACAGCTTCGCCAGGCCAAAGAGGACACCTACAGGAGTGGGGACAAAGCCTCACACAAACAGGCCAAATACACACTAAATAGGGAGATAAGAGTGTCAAAGTTAAACTACTCTGGAAAGCTAAAAAAACAGCTTTCAAGCAATGACTCGACATCAGCGTGGAATGGCCTGAAAACAATCACTAGCTACAAGAGACCATCCCCCAGCACTGAGGCCAATCAACAACTGGCTGATGACCTGAATGAGTTTTACTGCAGGTTTGAAAAACAAAAGACTGGTCTGACACTCTACACCCACCCCGACCCTTGCTGGACCCCCTGCAGTTTGCTTACAGAGCAAACAGGTTTGTGGATCATGCAGTCAATAAGGGATTGCAATACATCCTTTAACATCTGGACAAACCAGGGACCTATGCAAGGATCTTGTTTGTGGACTTCAGCTCTGCTTTCAACACCATCATTCCAGATACCCTTCAGAATAAACTGACACAGCTCTCTGTACCCACCTCCATCTGTCAGTGGATCACCAGCTTCCTGACAGACAGGCAGCAGCTAGTGAGGCTGGGAAAACTCACATCCGGCACCGGCACCCGCTCCCCAGGGCTGCGTTCTCTCCCCACTGCTCTTCTCCCTCTACACAAGTGACTGACAGCTTCGTAGAATTTGTGATTCGGAGGAAAGTTTTGAGGAACAATCTCGCATATTGTTTAGCCAATTTGAAGCTCAGGGATATCCAAGCTAAAGTTTTAAATAGACAACAATTATTACATAAAGTTCATACAAAAACCAAGGAAAACCTTTTCTGTTAAATGTGTGTTAACTTTCAGCGAACGATCCCATCAGATCAAGGAAACTATAATGAAATATTGGAATATTCTTTCAACTGACTCTTTTTTTACGTGAGATTTTCATTTCATATTCATTTACAAAAGATCAAACAATATTGCACATAGATTGGTAAAATCTGATATTCATACCGACAAGACTAAAACATTTATAAAAGGTTGTTTTCCCTGTAGAAATTGTGCTGCCTGCTCATCTATAATAAAAACTAAACAATTCAGTGAAGTGCATTCTGGAAGAACGTTTTCATTAAATAATTAATTACCTGTTCAACTTCCAACGTTGTTTATATGTTAAAATGTCTGTGTCCTTTTATTTACATCGGAAAAACGAGTCACCAGATAAAAATTCAGATTAGTGAACATAAATCTGCTATCAGGAGACATGATGTAAATTCACCAATAGCAAGACATTTTCATGATCGTAGTTATAATCAAGGATTTAAGCTGTATAGGTATCGAAAAAGCAACAATTTCTAGAAGAGGTGGCAACATGGGAGGAAAAACTTTTGCAAAGAGAAGCTTATTGGATGTACCGACTAAAAAGTTTGTCTCCCTTGGGTTTAAATGAGGATTTCGATCTTTCTTGTTTTTTTTAAGTATGAAAAAGTTGTTTATTTGTCGATTGTTTGGTTATAGAGGGTGATATGATATGGACTAATGAACGACCTGTGGCCTGATGTGTCAGCTCATTACCCCCTTTTTCATTTATGTTGATGTTTTGAAAAACTTTTGTACTTATGATGGATTATTTGTGATGTTTGATGTGCTTGTGTTATGTGTTTTTTCTCCGATGTGTTGAATTTTTTTGAAGTTTGGTTGTTTGTTTTGAAATTGCTTGATTGATTGGTCAATTAAGTGCACGATAAGTAACACCTGTGATGTGGCTTTTTACGTGTGATCTTTGGACTTCACCAGGGTTGAAGGGTTGGAACTAAACTCTGCAGGAAGATAGATCTCCAGGAACAGGGTTGGGCACCCCTGGTCTAGACTTTAACATGTCAATAATTCACTCACAACAATAGGTGGAGTCAAATATGCGTAAAACAAGTGTGCCAAGAAACACGTATGGTAATGTGTTAGAAAATCACGAGTGAAAACAAAAAAAAAAAAAAAAAAAGAAAGAAAAGAAAAGCTTACAGTGGCATGAGTCCTGACTGTCATGTTAGCCTGATGGGACCAAACTTCCTCTGTAAGTGATTTTAAAACTTAAGACAGAACCCAGATTTAAAGAGTACACTAAGATTTCACTTCCACTGTTAATGTTTAACTGTTCTACTGTTACTATGAGATGGATAGCCTAATTGCCTAATTGTTATATAAATCAGATTGGCTACCTGTTTTTTTTATGGTATATAAAAAAGTGCTTTTTTTTTAAATGTGACTGTTGGTACATTTTACCAGTATTTCCCATACTTTCAAAACAAAAAATTAAATAGGAAAAATAAGCAATTTGAAAATTATTTACAATTTTTTTTAGTATTTTTAGAAGTAGTAGTAGTAGTAAAACACACAATTTGGTTTTCAAAAAGCCTTTTCCCAAAAGGTACACCTTGAAAACGGAGGGTTGTCTTGTATTCAGGCCAATATGGTACAACACAGTCACATGTGAAACTCATTCACGAAATCACCACCAGGTGGTGCAAAGGGGAGATTTGCAGTAGGGTAAAGTCCATTGCTCAGTAAGGAGCAATGAACTTTATGTTTTAATAATAATATATAATTTTAATATTTAATCGTAACAAATTATTTATCATACACATGCTTAAGACCTCCAGCTATTTGATTACAGTTATAATATTAGTGACGGCAGTGCTTGAAGTGTGCTTACGTTTTATAGTACTAGCCAGCAGAGGTGGGACCAAGTCATTGTTTTGCAAATCACAAGTCTCGAGTCTTTGCATTCAAGTCTCAAGTCCCAAGTCAAGACAGACAAGTCCCAAGTCAAGTCCCGAGTCAGACGGGCAAGTCCAAGTTGAGTTGCAAGTCCTCCGCTTTAAGCGTCAAGTTGTAAACAAGTCATTAGTGCTCTATCCCCAAATTAGTGTCTCTGTATTAATTACTACAGTAAATTTAATATCAGTAATAGTCTATAGTAAGTATAATTATAAAGACAGAATAATTAGTGGTGTTTCATTGAGGAATGAATCATTGTTTGTAAAGAAATATAGGCCTAAGTGAATGAATAATTTAAGTCCCCTGTTTCATTTGTTTATGCTTCAGTGATTTTAATGAATCAACTGAGTCAATTATTTAATAACTTGCTAATACGTAGTACAGACGCTCATTTATCGCCACCTACTGACATAACATTAGGTTTACAGAAAAAGCTTTATTGACATGATTGACGGGTATCACTTATAATATTTACAAAATATAAACTGATAGGTTGATACAGAACGTTAATTACTGAGCAAAGAGATACATGAAATGAAGCAGAAAAGTAAATATATAAGAATAGTTATAATCAGTGGTGTAGTGGAGGGTATATGCAGGTACAGTATACCGCATATACACTTCTTTATCAGTCAGCTTTGTGTAGACCTATACCCACTTAAAACCCCTCTGATGCGCACCATTCAGTGGTGTCCTGCATTAGCCAAAGTCATGACAGTCCACCACATCCAGTCATGTGTGAATAAATGCAAAT
The DNA here is from genome assembly GCA_036247105.1 of Cirrhinus mrigala. NCBI lineage: Eukaryota > Metazoa > Chordata > Actinopteri > Cypriniformes > Cyprinidae > Cirrhinus > Cirrhinus mrigala. The sequence continues at coordinate 127,261 of CM070014.1, forward strand.
ATTCACTAAAAACACCCAGACAGTGATGATGCGGCCAGAACCGTGGTGTTGGCTTGCTTTGAAATATGTTTGATGATTGCGCCTGATGCACCCACTCAGTCTCAGTGCTAAAATAATAATTTTTATTGATTACTAATTTGAATCAGTACAGTATAACAAAAACAATACCTTACCAATAAAAAGAAGCAGGTTTTTACGATCAGAAACGGGTGAACCCCTGTAAACTTTTCAGTCCAAGGATCCCGTAAACGAATGCGTTCAAATAGTAAGTTTAAACGGCACTAATATAGGGAAAACCCGACCAATTTTATCAGAAATTGTGAAGAGTCAGGGAACAAATGAAGCGTATCCCCACTTTAGGCACCACTACACCACTGGTTATAATATATACAAATGTTAAATAAAAAATAAGAAACTATCAGTGAATGGATTTAAAAGATGGATTGGATGTGTTTCATTATAGTTCTATATTATGTTCTTATATAGGCTATTCCTTCAACAAATATTCATAATAACAAATTATTCAAATGACATGCTGTCACAAAGATGATCGAGCGCAATATCGGTTATAATCTATTTTAGTCTTTGTTATTCTTCATTCAAAACAAAATTTTATTACTGTAATAATTTTAGGGGATGAGTTAATATCTCGAGTTTTCAAGTTATGTCTCTTGGCCACAAGTAGCCAAACCGAACATGTCTGCCATCATGCCGTTCAGGGTTTAAGAAATGAAACATCCAAAATTATTCACGGTAAAACTGTAGCTATTCAGATAAACAAATATATGTAAGTAAATGTATTTTGTGTTTTAAGTTTATAGTGTTCACAGTTGATGGCTTGGGAGCTATATGTGCGATGTAGTAACCTGTCGGATATACAGCACGCTTTCATCTATTTCTTCTGAAAGACATGAAGGTGAGTGGCTGGTAAATAGGAAAAATAGAGTGAACTTTATATGTAGGCTACATACAAGCTTTCAACGTGAAAAAAAAAAAAATCTAAATATGTGTGAAAGCTTTGGCCTATTATTAGGTTACTGCTGTTTCAATATACGGTACATCAGTGTTTATTCTTCATCTTCTTATTATTATTATTATAAGTGGTCTATAGTGATTATGTGCATTTTAAATGTCTAAAAGATTAAATATCCTAAACATTATGTGGATGAAAACATTAAGAAGCGGTCACTTAGTGGCTCAGTGCCAAAAGCTGTGCTAATCATACCAGTGTGATCATATGCTTCATTAACCAGCCTACTGATCAGAACCGTTTTTTTTTTTTTTTTTAAATTAAATATAAGGTAAGCCATACAGACCTCCGAGTCACAGGGCTCAAGTCCAAGTCAAGTCTCGAGTCATTGTTGTCAAAGTCTAAGTCGTGTCACAAGTCTTCCTTTATTATGTCAAGTCAAGTCACAAGTCATTGGACCTGTGGTCCAAGTCATTAACTGTCCTTTTATTCAAATATTTTTACTGATTTTCATTATTATACAACATTCATTATTATATAATATTTAAATTGAGAAGAGTCAGGCATCTAGCCAATAATGAGAAAAAAGGCAATGATTTCTACCTGATTAGATTGATAGGTGTATTTCTACCGGCACTACACCGAAAATAGAAGTGAAGGGATTATAGGGAACATATGACTCAGGTCTGCTCATTCCAAACCACATCTGGCCCTGGATACATTTTAGCCAGCTTGCTCCTAGACAGATGGAGCCTATGAAACACCTTGAATTGTAAAGGTCTGTGTCTAATACATAGAGAAGATGAGTGCAATTCTACTGCATGCTGTCAAGCTGTATCTGATACAGTAGTTCTATTCCCAGTTCCTCCTTCTATTGCCTCCTTAAATGATCTAGAGATGGGGAGGCGGTTCTTTGAATAACCTCTTATAAAATGGACATCAGACCCCCTTCGAAAAGGCACTAGCCAGTGCAAATTGATGAAGAGAGGTGTGACGTGCGTTCTTTTCGGCTCATTAAAAATTAATCTCACAGCTGCATTCTGGATTGTAAAGGTTTGATCAAACTGTCTGGAAGACCTGCCAAAAGAGCATTGCAACAGTCCAGCCTGGAGCTTGAACAAGGAGTTGTGAAGCATGTTCCAAAAGAAAGGGCCTGATCTTCCTGATGTTGAGTAAATTATTGGAAAGTGCTGCAGGTGTAGCAGTGTCCTCTGGTTTAATCCAGGTCTTGGTCAGGGCTATGATGTTTAGTCTTGAATGACTAGTAATAGATGTAATGAAATCTGCTTTGTTTACTGCAGACTGGCAGTTCCAGAGACCAATAGAAAAACGAAAGTACACTGTAAAAAATTCCCGTAAATTTACAAGGAAATTTAACAGTAAAATGCTGTTTTCATACAATAACAGTAAGTTACTGTATTTTGCGATGCATTGTGGGATATGTTGATCAGCAACAGTATGACACTGTTGTTTAACAGCATAATACCATATTTTCCATTGTACATGTGCAGGGAAAGGAAGACATTTTGGTTTATCTGCACGAGGTCATTTTGCAGCTCTGCCTTTTATTGTTTTATTTCTAAAGTACTTATTACTTTTAAAAATTAATGTTTCAACATCCAATTAAGCTTTTGGGATTTAAATTGGATTCGTGACCGTGTTTTAATCAGCAAGTTACCACAGGAGTGTCAGCCCTTTGTACAGACTGGCATCATATGACACACAACTGGTAAGAAACTTTTTTTTCTCTAACCCGCACATCTTAAACTTTATCTGAGGAAAAATATGAAGTTTTGTGAAATTATGTTTTTTTTTTTTTTTTTTCTTTTGTGGTTCCAATTTTAGCGTGAGGTTCAAACCGGCTATTATCTGCTGTTGTTATTTGCAACCACACTTTTGGCTTTAACTTACCGCGTACACTTCTAAATATTAACATTATAAAGAGCCAGCAAAGCATAATTTGATGAAAGGATAGCATGTTTTAATCATGGAACAGTAACCAAGTAAGATATGATAGCATTGTTAGCTCGTTAGCATATACTCCGACTGCATTTTATTTGTTATTTATTACCATCACACAATTTATGTAACTGAAACATGCTCCGAACTTCATCTAAGCAAAAGATACATGTATATGAACAAAATTCATAATTCTGGCACGATTACTGTGAACTTACTTAAAGCGCTGCTAGCAATTGCAAAAATAGCAGCAGATGGACCGAAAGAATCTGTCGGTTCTTATTTTATTTTTAAACTTTATTTTAATGTTTTGTGTGTTGGATGTCTGTAATTAGTTAACTAGAGAAGCTATTTATTCTTTACATTATGTTTTCCTTTTCCTTGTAGTTCAAAGGCTGAGTTTGTAGAGAAGCAAATTATTCATACTTTAAGAAAATGTAAGTTTGCCTATTGTTTGTTCAAGAAATCATTCACTAAAAATCTCATTATTTACTCAACCTTATGCTGTCTTAAACTCATAGGACTTTCTCTTGGAGGACAAATGAAGATATTGTCCTGGAGAACTGATGTCTGTTTTGCCCATATGGAAGACCAGTGGGAACCAAACCTTCGAGCTCCAAAAGGAACATAAAGGTATGATTAATTACCAGTAATTTTGTCTGATATCAAAATATCAGACCAAAGAACCACAAATTAGAACCTGGAACTGCAAAATTCAAAATTGTTTTCACATTGTTTTCACCCAAACAAATTGAATCACTTCAGAAAACCTTATTTGTGAATTGTTGTTCTGGAAGTGGACTTCTTTAATTATCGGCTAGTTTTTAGATAGAAAGTTCAATTTGACCAAATCAAATTATACACAAGAATATGTTCTGAAGCTTTTCTCCTCTAATTTTTCAGATACTTTATTGGAATAAATCCAGAAAAGAGGATCAAAGCTGCCTGGAGAAAAGAGGTGTCTAAAATAACTGGAAAAACTGCAGAAGAAGACCCAAGATGATGAAGAAGAACATCAGTCCAGAAGTATCTCATCCTTAACTTAACCTTATGCTGTCTCAAACCAGTAGGACTTTCTCTTAGAGGACAAATCAAGATATTGTCATAGAGAAATGTTTGCCCATACAATGGAAGACAAATGGGAACCAAACATTTGAGCTCCAAAAGGAACATAAAGGTACGATTAATTAAAGACACTAGTAATTTCATCTGATATCTTTTATAAACCATTTGTTTAAAAAAAAAAAAAAACATTAGCTGGTGTTCACTGAAGCCTAATTTGAGAGTACATTTGTATTTTATGAATAAATAAAGACTTTATGCATGTTTGTATGTTTGTATGCATGCCTGTTTTAGGGAATATTGTAAAAGTTTATCTAGTGTTATATCAGAATAATCAGAATAAAATAACAAAACATAACTGGACTTTGTTCTTTTTGTAATAGTCAAATAGAAAATGCAGGGTATAATATGCATTGAAAATTGAGATCATGGAGTTATGAGTAGTATGTATTTTAACAGATACAGTATACTGTAGATGACAAAACGGCATTTTCCTGTTAATTTCAAAAACAGTAGCACATTGTATTTTTACAGTAAAATGCTGGCAACCACAGCTGCCAGTAGATTACCGTTTTCTTACAGGGAATTTTTTTTACAGTGTAATATGTAATTTAACAGATATATGCTGCTAAATTACAGCTGTATACTGCAGATGACAAAACGGCATTTTGCTGTTAATTTCAAAAACAGTAGCACACTGTATTTTTACAGTATAATGCTGGCAACCACAGCTGCCAGTAGATTACCGTTTTTTTACAGGGAAATTTTTTACAGTGTAGTGTGTTAGCAGACTTAGGCAAAGTGCGCAGGTTGTTCGGATTTCACTGCCTGCAGTGTGTGATGCATGGTTTGCGAGTGGTAGTAATAGTAGGGGTGTGCAAACACATAGTTAGAGTTGGTCATATAAACTGAAACAGAAGTGAAGCAACAACAACTGCACTAAACACTAATGAGACAAGAAATAAATACACTTACGTGCTGCTTATAACTCCCGCTGATTGACTGCTTCTCTCAAAGAATATTTCTTTACACTGTCTTTTGCTAAAGCTTGAACACACTTAACTGTTTAGCACAACAAAGGGCCAAGCAACGACACTGACAAGGTATGCGATCTAGTACGAGCCCATATATATATATATATATATACATACATATATATATATATACTATATATATAATATAATATATATACATACATATATATAATAACAGTACTGTGCAAAAGTCTTAGGCCATTAGTATTTTCATCAGCTAAAAATTGGTTTAAAGTCAGTTAAAGTCGGTCTTTTGCTGTAGTGTGTCAGTAGGAAATATCAGTTTACATTTCTAAACATTCATTTTGCCATTAATTATAATAATCCAGTGAGATTTTTGTATGGAGCACAGGCTGTTGTCAGACTCCTTGTGCAAACAGAGATCTGATCTCTCCATCATTCAATCCAGTCTGTCTTAAGAAACAGAAAAAACGGAGACAGACTAAATCCAGAAGAACTGTGGCAACATCTCCAAGCTACAGTACTGTTAAAATTTTTAGGCAGTTAGGCACATAAAATGAGGATGCTGTCAAAAACAATGTCATAAACAGATTTTCTTTATCAATGAACTTCTATTAACTAAAATAAATAAGCATTTGATGTGACCATCCTTTGCATTTAAAATAGCTTTTGCCCTATGTGCACTTGTGCATAGTTTTTCAGGTAGCTTTGCAGGTAGGTTACTTGAAACATCATGGAGATGTTGCCACAGTTCTTCTGGATTTAGTCTGTCTCAGTTTTTCTGTTTCTTCATGTCATTCCAGAGACAGACTGGATTATGGTGAGATCAGATCTCAGTGTGGAGCACTGGCTGTTGTCAGACTCCTTGTGCAAACAAAAATCTCACTAGATTATTACAATTAATGGCAAACAGAATGTTCGGAAATGTTAACTGATATTTTTTACTGACACACTACAGCAAAGGATAGAAATAACTTACTTTAAACTCAGATCTTGGCCTTCACTCACTCCCGAAAATATTTTCTGTCCACTCCAAACTGTTTCGCTAGAACAGACTGGTGCTACACAGTGTGTAATTTGTAGGCCTAAATATATAAATACAGATGTAAATTAAGGTAGTAAGTAAGGTAAGGTAAAAGGTTAGTAAGGTAAGTAAGGTAAAGGCACAAAAAGAACTTATCATTAAACACTTTCACTCAGAAAATTGATCATAGTTTGTAACTAGAGGGATTCCTCACTGAGACACATAAGGTGGGCTTTAAATGGTTTCACAGTGAGTAATGGTGAAAAACGTCAAAGTTAGAATCTTAGAAAAAAGATAAAATGTTAGAAAAAAATAATTTTTGCTAAATTGTTTTTTTTTTTTTTTTCTATCCCAAAACATTTTCAAAATCTGAAACAATTCTAAGGGCCTTTGGTATAAAGGAATCTGGATTAGACAGGCGAAGAGGAGGCGATTGTCCACATAAAGCAGAAGCTTATGCTCGTGTCCCTCCTTGAGTATTATGGGCCAGCCATCTGTATTCCGAGATTGCAAGAGGTTCAATAGCCATATCAAAAAGCAGGGGAAACAGAGGGCAACCCTGCTTTGTCCCCCTAGAGAGTGGAAAACTCTTAAAAATTGTTATTTGTTCAAAGGGATGCTTGGGGCCTAGTATATAGAAAACCACACCTTCTAAGTGTTGCGAGTAGATAAACATTTTCAGTTATTTCAAATGCTTTGTGAGCATCTGAAGATCACTGGATTAATATTGTTTTTGGGTGAGTAGATAACATTAAGTGCAACTGCCTCCCAGCAATAAAACCAGTTTGATTTGGATTAATTACCTTTCTCATGACCAGCTCAATTCTGATTGTCAGCACTTTTGCCAAGGTTTTATAGTCGCAGCAAAGTAAACTGATCCAACGATAAGATTCACACTTAAACAGATCCTTATCCTCTTTAAGAAGGGCCGATACGACACCCTGTGTCATGGATAGGGGGAGAGAATTTGAAACCATGGCCTCCTTAAATACCTTGCACAACAGAGGTGCTAATTTGGCAGAAAATTTCTTGTAAAACTCCAGATTTTAGTTTCTTAATTGCACTATCAATCATTATATTGCCTTCTAGAGTGGATTTATCGGAATCCCTGAGCACTGGCAATTCTAAATGACTAAAAAAAGTCATCCAGTGTCATTCACCTCAGAACTGTAAAGAGTTTAAAAAAAAATTAAAACCGATTATTGATTCCCTGTTGATTAGTAATAATGTTGCAGTTTCTAATTGCTGGTATAAAACCAAGTGATCAAGTAAAGATATTCTGCGTGCTCGCTGGTCAGAGAATCAAATTCAGCTTGAAGCGGAGTCTGCCCTTATGCAGTTCTTTGGAAGATGATGTTGAGTGCAACTGGTCGATCGTATTTATTTTATTCATAATTTCTGTTATCCGCTTTGATTTCATTTTATTTGCACTTGCTTGACATTAAATAATTGGTTCCCTCCTTTTTCATGACACTGAACTCCTTTTCCAGAGTAATAACAGAGTCCAAATAGCCTCCCAAGGCAGATTTCAGTCTGGTCACCCACTCCTCCGCTGCTTCTACTTTGGCATTAATGTGCTCAACGGCACTGCGTAACTCAGTCCGGAGCTGCTCGCTGAGTCCACGAATTAAGAAATTGTTCTTCTTTATCTGTTAAATGTATAAAAATTTAAAAAGACAGTGTAGTACTGTGTAGCCTACTGTAAAAAAGCACAGACTCACAGTCTTGACCTTTACTATGCTGCCTGAATTAACTTCCCCCCCGGCTTCACAAACAAGGCTTAAACCTAGTCCTACACTAAAATGTAAATCTGAGCTGTTTCAACTGAAAGAAACTTGCACTGACTGATCTTAAAATGTATCAGTGTCTTAGTTTTGTCTCAAGATGCACACCAATAATGTTTTTTTTTCTAAGCACATTTATAAAAAATACTTAAATGTCCTAATTGAACTATGGCCTAATCCTGGTTTAGTCTAAGCCATGTCTGTGAAATCAGCCCTTTAAATAATAAACATAAATCCAATATAAGTATATCTTTATATACTTAGACCTGTCAGACGCAAGAACTATTAGTTGTGTTCAGTTTACGGTTTGGTCCAGTCTACTCATTTCCTACATGTGATTCCTAGCTGTCTGATCTGTGGATTTTCCCTCGTGTGGATTATTAAAGACTATTTGCTTAGCAAACCGTAGCAGAACAGAAGACTGGAACTAGAAAAGAAATAGTAAGCTGTGCTTTTTCCCTGCATTTTCTTTTTTTTTTTTCTGTTTGTTTGTTTCTTTTTCTTTATGGATTGGGTGGCGAAGTTCTCTGCCGTGTCTCAGGAGGGCCAAAATCTTGTATGGTTCACCCTAAGATTCACCCATCTGGGTGTCACGTCCCCATATGAAGATGATGATGAGTCTCTGTTCTGGATTGGGGCGAATTACCATCGCCCCGTGGACCTCCCAGACGCCAAAGGGCTTAACTGTAGGGAGGCCATGTTTCAATGTCTTGAGAGCGTCCTACCCCAATCCAGAACACGACAGGACCCAGAGCCCAGCCCACCATCACCCCACTACGCTGAGCAAGAGCTTGAGCCCACCGTTGACGGAGAACCAGAGCCCGCCGAGACCAGCGAGTCATCGCCTAATGAAGCGACAGAGCTGAGGAACGCCCCCAGAGCCAGAGCATGAGACGTCAGACCAGGTGCGAGAGCTGGCTACTGAGCGCATACCAGTGGATGAAGTACGGGAGTGCGAGGGCTTGGAAGAAAGCCCCGCCCACTGGACCACCGCTGAGGGTGAGCAGAGACTAGACTTTAATTATTCCAAAATGGATAAATATGCAGACATGCCTGTTGTTCTCCCGCCTTTGTCTGAAATCTCTGCCTGCCCTGAACCTTCTACCTGCATGGATTTCCCACCCACCCTTCCTTGCCTGGACATTCCTTGTCCAATACTTTGCTCCTTTTGCTATTTTACTTTCCCCTCACCCAAAACATGCCCATCTATGCTCCTCCTTTTTTCTTTTCCTCCTTTTCTTTGTCTGCAAGGCTACCCCGCAAGCATGAGGCTGCCTCCACAAGGAACCGCTCTGGCTGCTCTCTTGCATACCTCTCTTTTCTTCTTGCAACCTTTCTTTCAGAAGGTTGACTTGAACTTTTCCATTGCCGCAGCAGTGGCTTGTTCCACCCTACGGTCTTTTATTAGCAGCTCACTGCCACAGCGACGAGCTGTCCCTCCACTTACGCTGTAAGCAATATTCTTCCCTTGCCACTTATGCAGTAGTGTCATATCTTCTTTAATACCCCAGCAGCGATTTCACTCCTCTGTAATCATTTGCTATTAATTTCTCTGCCGTAGCAGAGACTTTTGCTTCTGTATTCTCTTAAACACTTCACTGCCACAGCAGTGATTCTTCCCACCAATAACACAGGAGATTACATACTCAACTTTATTTCTCTCTGCAGCAGCCATGGCTTCTCCCTTCTCTTTTGCAGCTTATGTTATACTAACTTCCATTTCTCAATGCCACAGCAGCAAAAAACTTCTCCCACCTTTCTTGCAGCAGATGCCTTACTAACTTTCATTTCTCACTGCCGCAGCAGTGATTGCTCTATCCGGCTGCAGAGCAGATTTCATATTAACTCTGTTTTTTACCTCCACACCACACCCCACAGTGACAGCAGAGTTTAACAGGTTTGGTTAAAAAAAGAAAAAATCATCTATTTCTTGTTTTTAATAGATTAAAATAATTTTTATTAATCATTTTTATGAACCAATATTGATCCTTAAATCCCAATCAATCTTTTGGTCTATGCTGATTTCAATTGATGAATGAACAGTAAATAGTGTGCATCACATCCAATAAATCGCAATAGGCTAAGTAAGGTCTAAGCTTTGTTACTTTTGATTTGAAACAAAGTCTCAGATTTCAAATTCTGTCCATTTCATTAGGAAATTCAAGCAATAAATACCGTTTTGGCGTTCTTTAATGTGGTGTGATGGATCGCTGTAGCTTAAACTGGTTACTCTCCTGTGCGTAATCAGAGGCATAGCAAAAGGTTCGTCACAGTTTCGTTTTTGTTGTGGATCCTGTGCATTACTGCCACACTGGAGCGCACTTTCTTTAGTTTGCCAACATTTAATGTTCTCTGATGTTTGTTGAAATATGGTTTTGAAGTTTACAGATTCACTGACCAGCAGATCATCAGTACCAGCAGGACCAGCAGCTTCAGTACATGACATGACAAAGAATAAACATTCCTGTGCCAGAGCATGCCTTGTTGTCCTGACCTTTGGATCCTTTTACTTCTAACACACATTCTTAATGGCCACATCTGTTTTTTTTTTTTCTTGTGTAAAATGTTGTGGTGTTCTCACCTGTGTCAGAAAAATGCAGAGTTCTTTGAAAGGTTGTAGCAGATTTGCATCTCTGATTTTCTTTATAATAAGGACACTTTTGGGGGGCTTGCTCCATGTCAACCTCTGACTGGCTGGATCTTGAATATGCCTAAATGCACAGATATAAAAAAAAAACATATATAGCATCAAGTTTCCCTGATCTTTTGATATTTAAGAGGTCATTGTACTATAAAACACATAAAATATTAAATACACTGTACTACTGTAGCTGAGTTGTCCACTCAGAGAGAAGTGATGCTGGGATAATAGGTTTGGTTGCCCACATTCTTCAAAATAACTTTTATGTTCAACAGAAGAAAATTCAGGTTTAAGACAGCTTGAGAGTAAGTAAACAATGTCAGAACTGTAATTTTTGGATGAACTATCCCTTTATTGTTAATACAACAACAAATCACAAAGAGAAAAATCACTCACTGCTCTTGTCTGAAAAACCGCAGTACAGTTGCTCTAATAAGAATCAATGTAGGATCATTTTTACAGTGACGTGCATATAGACTTTTATTTGTATATTTGTTCATTCAATTTACCAATCAGTGTCACCTACTTTTTTAATTAAACTATTGTATAAAATTAATATCTAATGAAACTGTGCTTACTGTATATTAGGGAAGAAGGGGGGGGGCTTATGTTATTAGTATGTTATATGAATTACCATGAATTAATGCATTAATTATGCATTACTTCATGCATATGAACATGATTTATCAGACTCAGGCTGGACTCGGGCTGAGAATTCTGATAAGCCGTCGGACTAGGTTAATTAATTTTTGTGAACAAAGAAAACATGATCATGTGTAATAAATCATAAATCATGATCATGTACCCATCTTAGTTAATGTCTTAATTAAGGTGTTGTTCATGAATGAAAGACTTTGAATTCATGTTAGTTCCTGATAATTCATGACATATTAATGCATGAAGTAATGCATAATTAATGTATAAATTTATGCATGAATTCATGGTAATTCATGTACCCTTACTGCAAAGTGTTACAAATGTTTTTAATACGAGTATGAAAGGCATACATTTTGCCCCTTAATACTGAATCATACCCAATGTCAGATAGCACATTGGTAAAACAACAATTAGAATATTATATTATTATAAAATACAGAGGGAGATATCTAGTGGACTACAGAAATATTTAATAAAGCACTCACATGACAGCTTTAGGATTCTTCAGCATGCAGGCTTTGGGCCCAAATGTGGTGACAGGGCTTGGTCCATGAAGTGACTGTGTCCTCCTTTAAAAGAACAGAAAAATTACAATTACATTTTTTTAGAACTTTATAATTAGCAAGATATTCAAATGTATACAATGTTTAATAGGAAGCCAGTGTAGAGTTGACAGAACCAGGCTAATATGGTCATACTTTTTGGTTTTAGTAAGAACTTTAGCTGCTGCATTTTGGACCAGCTGGAGTTTGTTTATTAAGTGTGCAGAGCAACCACCCAAAAAAGCATTACAATAATCTAACCTTGAGGTCATGAATGCTTGAATTAATGTTTCTGCATTTGATATTGAGAGCATAGGTTGTAATTTAGATCAATTTTTAAGATGCAAAAATGCAGTTTTACAAATGCTAGAAACATGGTTTTTATGCTGCCATTAGAAACTGAACTTGTATTTTTTGTGTATTATTTTACTATTTATGCAAAATACGATGGGACCATCGCAACTGGCCCACCTTTACAGCTACTTGGCCCTGCACCAACTGTGAGCCAGTGGCATCGCTTCTCCTTTCCTTCTCTCCTCCTTTCAAGCACCAGGTCAAGGCTTGGCTACATCTCAACTGTACAAGGGTTGATAGTTATAACTGATCATCAGATGGGCACCCCCCCTTCCTTGCTGTTTCACCGATTTAAGCCCATGACACCTTGGGAGGGCTCGACAGCAAATCCAGCATCCTGGATCTACCCCTGCTGACCACCACCCAACTCTATGTCATTGTTCATCCTTCGACAGGTTGGCTCTGCCACCGCACCTCCCGCTGTATCCAGATCCAATGAGATGTTGTTTCTGCATGTTCGGTGACCTTGCCTATCAGCCAGTCCCTGGCCATCTCCTCAATCCACAGCAGCCCAAGCGTTCTCCATGGTGACTGCCAAACAAAACTTCTGCAGCTGACCTCTATTGCTAAATTCCAGGCCTTCCACCCATTTTGCTGGCTCTCGAGGATAAGGCCTTGATATTTCTTGAGCTTGCGCTCATGTGCCTTCTCCATCCTGTCTTCCCAGGGTACTGTTAACTCTAATGAGCACCACTTGCTTGGTACCTCTAGACCAAAGAACAATATCCGATCTGAGGCTAGTGTCTGCTATCTCTGAAAATTTGAGCCGCTTCTTCAAGTCTGCCCACATCTCCCAGCCTTTTGCTAAGGCCAGGACCCCTCTACTCCTCCGACCTGCTACAGTGCTCTCTCCTGTCCTGACAAACTGGGTAAAGTGGTGCCCATCGGAAAGTTGTTTAACCTTCTTCCTCGCCTGTTGTCCACCATCCGCCAACTGAGACAGGATCTTATCATGACACCACTGGAATTTCCCATCTGCCAAACCTGACTGGCATGCTGAGAGGACATGCTCAAGGTTGGCTTGCTTTCCACATAGTGTGCAGCAGGAGCTCTCTGCCATCCCCTAAATTTTGATTGAGGTTTGATGGAGTAGGCAGGACACTGTAGACAGAACACATCAAGAACTTTATCCAGCGTCCTTCCATGGTCCAAATGTTCTGCCACGTCAGGGCCCTTTCTCGTACACCCTCCTACCTTGTCCAGCTGCCCTGTTTTTTCATGGCAACAGCCTTGACATCTCAGGTTTCCTCCTCTGGCTTGCGAATCTCCCTCTGTACCATGTTGCGGAGTTCCTTTGGCTCAGCTTTGTTCCAGGTTGTTCTGATGAAGCAACCCAGTCCCAGCCTGCCCTGAGCTACTGTCCCAACAATGTCAGCATGCTGCAGTCGATCCTTAGCCTCTGTCAGTGCTCTGCTGGCTGACCATTTATGACCTGTTTTGACGACAATACCTGCCTGGCGTCACACAGCATTTTGGCCTGGCATGTCTTTGTTGCTTTATACTCCTCGAGCACTGAGGTCACTGGCAGTGGCAGCTTGTTGCCTGTGCTGTACAGGCCAATAGAGCAGAAGCATCTTGGGACACCCAGCCACATTTGGGACACTGTTTGTGAATGTTCAATTGAATTATGGTTTTGAGAAAAAAAAAAAACACTGAATTGTTGAACTATGTTGGTAACGACGGAACTTCTGACTATTGTTGGCTAACGATACTTTTGGGAAACACACTGCTGGCCATGGTGTTTAACTACAGAATGTTGTTTCTTTCACCACCTGGTGGAAATTGTGTGAAGCACGACAATGTTTTTAAAAAATCTGAAATAGCGCCTACAGGGAGCTCCGTGATCACGCGTGGCAAATTGCAGGCTGCCACATGAAAAAAGACTCTCAGTGTTCTCAAGACATTCTCAGTGGCCAGATCTGTAGGTGTTAATCTTCCTCTCCAATCCTTTTGATGGTAGAGACAGGTACCTCATAAACAAGCAGAGGCCAGAGGAGTCTAGGAAGTACCCCACGTTGGTACCTCCAGGCCTTATATTTGCTGGGTAGACCGCTCTTCTCTAAGGTGTCCATCCAGGTGTCTGCTTTGATAATCATCTCCCTCACCAATCATCTGCCCTATACCACATTCCTAAGCTCTTCACTGGTCTCACAGCTGGGATGATGGTATCTTTGATCCTGAAGCGGAACCCGTCCTAAATGCGCCCCTTCCCCAATACCAGGCTTCTGGACTTTTCAAGTTTAAACTCCATCCTTGCCCAATTGGTGAGCTCAACCAGATCCTCCAAGATCCATCTCCTTTCAGGTACTGATTTTGCCATGATGGTGAGGTCATCCATAAATGCTCTTAAAGGTACCTGCTGGATGCCAATGTCCAACACTGCACCGCGCCGCAACTTCTTTTTTTATTTGTATATATTATGAAAGATTTCCTCGGGGACTTTTATTGCGAAATCGCAATCTTACAGTGCAGATGCGTGGATGTTCAGAAATTAAAGAGAAGGAACGATGCCGCAGCACAGCTCAGAAATGCGATCTTTTAACAGTTTAGCCCTGGAAAACATATGACTGTAAGTAGTTTACGATATAATCAAGTTAGTATTAATGTTTGAATGAAACAAGTGATTTGACTTTCTTTGATGTTATAACAAACACTGTTATTGTAGAGAATTGTTGTAAATAAGAGCAAACAATTGATTGTGATCAAAAAGCATTATTGCATTTATGTTTTCTTGTAATGTGTACTTACCTATTGTATTTTCTATATTTTTAGTTTTACAGTAAGGGATAATCACCAAGAAAAGTACACCTTGGGACTTTATTCTAAATGTTTGCTATCTAATACCTACTGGAGCACAGTCACGTTCTATGACAGTTATAATCCCAGGTACTGATTATGTGCTTTATTCAATGTTAAAAGTGTCCAATGTGAGTTTGAATATCATTTTGTGTGGCATTTATAGCCATACTGAAAGCAACAAAAGATAGTTTACCTCAGATCTTGAAAATAAATTTAAGCAAACATATGTTAAAAAGACCTAACAAGTGTAAGGTAAATGTAAGTTAAAGTGTTGCCTGTGTAACCAGTTAAGTGGCAATGAGGTCTTAAAATGTATGAAAATATATAAAAATGTCTGAAAGAGTCTTAAAAAGGTCTTACAAACGCTGTAACAGTCTGTCACAGACAATTCTAGTTGCATTTTTCAACAATTAAATTCTTAAATTATCCTTTGACTATGTTCTGGCCCGCCATCTAGTGGCATTTTTTTTTTTTTTTTGGCCCAATGCCAAACTTACTTGCTGACCCCTGCTCTAGGTAATCATTTTAAAAAAGGTCCAGCACAAGCTCTGCAGCTATCCACCCTTCACCCCATAAGGCCTTGAGTCAAAGTGGGAGCATCTTCCAGTTCTAAGTAAACAAGCAGGAGGTCACACTCATTCATTCAACAGTTGACAGTAATGATGGGAAAATGAAGCCTCGTGAAGCATTGACATTTTCCTCTGACTGTATCGGGAAAAGATTCAACGCTTTGAGTGTGTCGAAAACAGCGCAATCTGGTGGTTAGTAAAAAAAATAAAGCGGCCAAAAGCCTGTGAAAGAAACACAGCCAGACGAAACATTCAACACACATTCCACGGATCGACTCATGTTACGTGCACGAATATAAGTCTAACAGTGTGTGTGTTTGTTGAAATTCTGTCTCTGATAAATTCATTTACCCATTAAACCAGGGGTGGGAAACCTTGATCCTAGAGGGCTGGTGTCCCTGCACAGATCCAACCCTGAAAAAAAAAATTACCAACCTTGTATCCTGAAG
This sequence comes from Cirrhinus mrigala, assembly GCA_036247105.1. Classification (NCBI taxonomy): domain Eukaryota; kingdom Metazoa; phylum Chordata; class Actinopteri; order Cypriniformes; family Cyprinidae; genus Cirrhinus; species Cirrhinus mrigala. The sequence goes on from CM070014.1 coordinate 143,066, forward strand.
ACCTTGATTAGCTTGTTCAGGTGTGTTTGATTAGGGTTGGAGCTAAACTGTGCAGGGATATCAGCCCTCTAGGATCAAGGTTCCCCACCCCTGCATTAAACTGTGGCATTAAATTCTAGTATGAATATCTACATGATGTAATAGAAGAATAATGTACACATGAAGTGCATATGGAAAATATTGAATTTTTTATATTACTTGTATGATTGGTTATTAAAAAATATAAATAATAGGTAAGATCTAGGGGTTTGAACGGACACACAAAGTGAATCGTGCACAGGACTGGAGAGAAAGTGAGGCTTCGTGATTTCTATGTTAACAACACAAGTCTCCAATCGAGGCTTCATCTGGCACACCCCTTAACATAAGCTCCGATGCCTCGGTACAAATGGCACAACACTAGTTTACTATGAATGGATGGATGCTTTTTCTAGCACAAACACAAGTGCATTACGACAATGGCGTGAATCTGCTGCTACGAGTCTCAAACCCTGTTTTTCTCTTGCAATTGACAAATTTCGTGCCAACTTTTGCACCAAATATCTGTTTGAAATATGGAGCAAAAGTGATTTGTGCATCTGTAGAGGCAACGGCGGGCACTCTTCAGAGTTCAGAGAAGTTTGGCCAGTCAGAAAAGCTACACTGTATCCGGTTTTTGTTATTCTTTATAGTTCTTTGGTTTTGTTATGACCAAGTTTGTGGATCTTATCGCCTGCAACATTGGGGGTGTATTTTGGAGCCATCGTGACGGTGATTGCATCAGCTGGTAAGTTCATTTCTAATGTCAATCAATCAGGGAATTAATCAGGGAAGTATAATAATTCTACACCGCCTTTTTATTGCAGGTGGGGGCAGAATCATCACATGGCTAGCTGTCATGGCTAGGTAACTCAAAATACATTTGATTTTACATTATATTTAAATTCATGCATTTGCCACATGCTTCAATCCAAAGCAACTTGTGCTGCATTAGGTACACATTTTATTGAGTTAACTCAAACAGTATTCTCAAGTATTTCTTTTGTTTTTTTTTTGTGGTCTGGATCATGTCATCTGCAATACATTCCAGTTGGACCGTTTTCTTGTGATGGTCATCGTAACGGTGATAACATCAACTGGTAAATTAGCCAAATAGCTAAAGGTTGTTGTCTTTAAATCGTTATCCATTCCCTGGGAATCAACCCCATTATTTCAGCAATATAACACTAATCTCTCAATGGCAAATGCAGAAACATTCATTCATGCGTTCATGACCTCAAAGTTAGATTAACTTAATAAACAAACTCCAGCTGGTCCAAAATGCAGAGTTCTTACTAGAGGAATTATGACCATACTAGCCCCGGTTTGGTCAACACTGCACTGGCTCCCTAATAATAACTGTATATATTTTAAAATCTTGCTAATTACTTATAAAGCCTTGAATGGTTTAGCATTTCAGTACTTGAGTGAGCTCTTATTGTATTATAGTCCTCCACGTCTGCTGTGTTCTCAAAACTCTGGCAATTTGTCAATACCTAGAATATCAAGACCACAGGAACAAGATGAGTCCTCTGCACAATCGGACTTTCTTGCAGCCTAGAATTAAATTCCTGTATTCATCTGGCCAGAGGAGAACGACACAGTGTTTAATCTCAAAGCGCATATAGCACAAAGTCTGGCCAGGGCTCTAGACTAACATTTTGCACTGGTTGCACTGGTGTGCCTAACTGTTTTTCTTAGGTGCACCAGCACAAAAGTTAGGTGAAACCAAATTCTCCCTTGACATGCTCTTGAGTATGAACAGGCAGCAAATCTGGCGCTGGCGTGGACGGAGCGTGCTCGGGCGCATCAGGCGCAATCAGTAAACATATTTCAAAGGAAGCCGGCGCCACGGTCCTTACTGTCTTTACTGGGTGATTTGAGCGAATATTTGCATTTATTCACATACGATTTAATTAGAAATGGTGGCCTGTCATGATTTCGGCTAATACAGGACACTACTGAATGATGCGCATCAGAGGGGATTTAGAAGTGGGTACGCAAAGCCGACTGATAAAGAAATGGGTATGCACAGGTTCTGCACTACACCACTGCATATTACCCTACTCAATAACATTAACACAGGCGTAACTCCCTTCAAACTTTATCTGGAATGTCACCTTTTCTGTCACAACTTTTCGAACAGGCGAATAGACACATACACACACACACAAATGAAATTGTTTGCCTGATGAGAAAATGTAGTTAATATTTGCATCATTATTGATTTATCTCATCCACTAATAAAAGTACATTTTCTTTCTTTTTGCTGAAATCACTCACTGTTATACTGTACATAATTTACATATATTAACAGATATATTTAATCATCTAGTATATGACACTCTCATAGTAATTTATATTATTAACAGATTAATCAATCTTTTATAAAGCCTCTTTGAGAGTTGAAGCATGGGCGAACTTGGATCTGGCGGGCCACTGTCCTGCAGTGTTTAGCTTTAACCCTAATCAAACACACCTCAACCAGCTAGTTTAAACTTTAATTAAGATTACTAGAAGGCTACAGGTAGATGAGTTTTATCAGGGTTGGAGCTAAACTCGTTTAATATTTAAACTATAAATAAATGTACAGTATAACGGTGAGGTGATTTTAGAAAAATAAAGAAAATGTACCTTAATTGGTATTCTCTACAACCACAAATTCTCAATTGACGCTCAGTTGTTTTGCACCAAAAATACCTCCATAGAGGACAATAAAACAACAAAATATGCTAGGATTAGGTAAAAAAAAAAAAAAAGATTTCTCAATTTTAATCCACTGCTGTTTTCAGTTGATGAATGAACAGTAGGCTACATAGTACACCTCCCATCCAATAAATCGCAAAGTGCTAAGCTCTGTGCTTTAGCCCACTTTTGATATGAAATAAAGTCTATTTCAAATTCTGTCCATTTCATTAGGAAATTCAAGCAATAAATACCGTTTTGGCACTCTTTAATATGGTGTGACTGATCGCAGCTTAAACTGGGTATTCGCCTATGCGTAATCAAATGCATAGCAAAAGATTCCTGTCAGTTTCAAGTGTGTATAACTGCAGACCGGAGATCTCCAAAATGGGGCATGAACTCTAAAAGTGTGCAGAACCTCCAAAATGGGGCGGGGTCTGGTCACGCAAATACTTTCACCATTGGCTCTAGGCTTCAGCCAATTGTTATTGACTTACATTTCAAAATAAAACTTTATACATTAAACACTGTTTAATAAAATATGCTATATAATATGCTCAGTGAGAGCAGAGCCCCAAAGCTTGCGGCCAGTGGTGTTCGGACTGGACTCTGAACCTCTGCTTAATGATATAAACGGGAATCACCCGCAAGCTCTCCCATGAGCCATCCCAGTGAAGCGCAGGGGAAAGGTTTTACACTATCGCTTTGTTTTAAGCAACGGGGGGATCCCGTTTTGGAGTTCCCGCCCCCATTTGGAGATCTCCAGGCTGCAGTTATACCCTTCTTGTCAGTTTCGTTCTGTTCTGTATCCCATGCTCAGCAGCCACACTGGAGCGCACTCGCCACCAACTGGACGGGGGTGGGAATTACAGTTAGAAGTTACAATAGATCACCCTCAGTGTAATCTGTCAAAGTGACAGACGGCCTTCAGATTTTTCCATCACTGGTTAAAAAATTCCTTCAATGACGTAAAATTTTTGGTTAACGCGACCTCTGGTTATACATCATACGTCGAGTCAGAGGTCAGTGAAGAAGCCGGAACTCGACTTTCTCGCGTATGCCGTTGCCGGAAGTCAGTGATTTAAGTTAATAATTTTAAAAATATAAATATTTTTGTTACAAAAACCCATTCATCTGCTTCAAAAGACATGTGTTAACACCCCCGGAGTATGGGTTAGTTTTATGACGGATGCTTTTAGGAGCTTCAAAATAAAAGCCACTATCCACCACTATTATAAAGCTTGGAAGAGCCAGGATAAATGTTAAAATAACTCCAACTGCGTTTGTCTGGAAGAAGAAAATCATATACACCTAGGATGGCTTGAGGGTGAGAAAACCATGGGGAAATGTAATTTTTGGGTGAACTATTCCTTTAATTGCACCAAGTTACACAGGGTAAATTTTTTCATTCAGCTGTACTGTTCACATGCATGTCAGACACTAACATTATGATATTGTTCTGTTCATGCAATAATTGCGCATCCTTGAATAATCAGGGTTTTATTTTAACTGTTCAGGTAACGTGAATGATATGAGCTATTTCAAGGGCGGCTAAAATTACATTTTAAAATCAGTGTAAGCTATTAGAAATGTATCTTCATACTTAAAAGTAAAGCTTCATATTATGAGCTTTTATTTATTTCCGTAACTTTTCTTGGTCTGAAAATATCAATTTTTACCTATATTACTTAAAATATACTCTAAATATTACTCTATCCAAATATTACAGTATTATCTGACATATTCCTCAAGGTCTCATATGCATTAAAGAAAACAGCAACAAAGATATCGTATGCTCATGCAAATAAAAAATGATAGCAGTAAAACGGCAGTATTTTCTCTTATAGAATCTTATTTCACAGTGAAAGCCTTATTTTAGCAGTAGTGGCCATACAATGAGTTAGCAGCTTTATCAGTGGTTTGGGCGCTTTGACTCAAAACTATTGCGCTTATTGTAAGACGGCTGTCATCATCTGCTCGTGATAATCAGTGGCTGTCCTGCGGAGGGATCAGTCATGAGCTGTTAAGAGTTATGGAAAGAATAGAAAGGACTTACACCTTCTTAGTTGAATCACAATAACAAACAAGACTAAAGACGCTTGTTTAGGCTACCTTTAATTGAGTCGAACTTTAGTCTTTATCCTGACCGTCTTTTTTTACCTGAACTTAGCAGAGCTGGGTGCTGATGGCATAGACATACTCCTGGCTTCAGTTCTGTTCTGGAACCCATTTGCACGGAAGGGCTCCTTACTGCAATCACAGGCTGAGCAACAGTAGGGAAAAGGTTCTGAGCTTGCATCTGACTCAAGCGTCCACTTAGACTCTACAGAATCCTCCATCTGGATGCAAAAGATGGAACACAGCGCAATATGAATGTAAGTTCACAAACAGACTGAATACACATAGAAAGATACAGCCTGGCAAGTTTCACTCAGGCCTAACATGCAACATGCCGTGTTCAGGTAAAGGGTTTGGGAAAATCACACATAACAGAGAGGAACAATGCTCTATATACCCTCCGCCTATTTAAACTATCTATTCTCCTCATAACCTTAAGCCTGCTGAAACTAAAAGATCTCAGAAGTCATTTTTTTTTCAATAGAAACGAAAAAAAAAAAATCTATTTATTTTTTTCTTTTAGGGATTTCAGTGTAATAACTGTATTTATGTAACTTTTATATTAACAAGTAAATTTAACATCTTGGCTACATGACGTAAATGAAAATGAACCACTACCGGCATTGGAATAAAGAAGTTGATGAAATTAAATGTCACTCAACCGGTCCCCACTACTTCTTGAAACACAGTGACGCCCTTCAACCATATCAGTGTACAACTTAGACCATTCTATTTACTAGACAGAAACAAACAAGACTCTGTAACAGTCTGTGAAATGAGCATTTATTACTAAGAAAAGCATGAAAGTTTACACTGATTGTCCTTTCCTGTTTCTAAGCTTGCAAACAGAATTTTTTGTCGCGATCGGAGTAAAAATAATACATACACCTGCTACGCCCACAATGTACGTGTCATAATACGCTATCACTATAAACGCTTAGTTTTACAGAACATGTTATAAAGTAAACGCATTTAAGCACAGGTTAAGTGCGTTAGCCGCTAATGTGCCAGCTGAGTAGCTGTAACGTTACCTCACTTAGTCTTTATCCCGATCCTTTCAAACAAAACAAAACAAAACAAAAAAGCAGATATTTAGCCCACTGTGTGGCTAGCAATACAGCGGGCGTTATCCGCTTTGACTCTGAATGTAGTAGGATATTAATACTTCCATTGCTAAACGTCTCGGGACGGATACAGGGCTAACCGGTTCAACAATCTCTCTTCAGCTGTCATCTCAACACGAGCGCAACACTTCCTACAGACGACATCAAACCTGCGCCCATTGGATTAGTCAAAAAGGCGGGTCTTGCTTTGAGTGATTAATATTCATTACTTAAAGCGTCCTTCGCCAAGCATAATTTTTATGAGTAAAATAGATTTTTTTTTTTAAAAAATCTCACTTTAATATGAGAGAGAGAGAGAGAGAGAGAGAGAGAGAGAGAGAGAGAGAGAGAGAGAGAGAGAATGTTTGAGATGCCACACACTGAACCAGCAAGGTACAGCAATATGTACCTGCCAAAGTAGGAAGAACCTGTCGATCGGGGCACACCAGTCAGAGCCTGCCCGGTGTTTCTTATCTAACCCCAACCCTAAACCTACGGTCACTAGTCGCAACCAATCGATGACAAGCAGAGGTGGATAGTGACGTATAGTGACGTATTTTACTTTACTCAAGTAAATGAAAAAGTATTTGTACTTTATCAGTGTGTGTTTTTTATTTATTTATTTTTTTATTTATTTTTTGGAAAACCTTTACTTCACTACATTCCACAGCATAATGTTGTACTTTTTACTGCACTACATTGGATAAATAAAAGTTTTTTTGTTTGTTTGTTTGTTTGTTTGTTTACCTTTAATATGTACAAACATTAAAATGTAGTACTTTCTTGTACTCAAGTAAATCTCTGAATTACTTTTACTTGAGTAGAAGTTTTTTTTGTTTTTTTTTTTGTTTTTTTTTAATTAGTTAGTTATTTAATATGAAATATAATGCAGTAAAAAGTACAATATTATGCTTTGGAATGTTGTGAAGTTAAAGGGGTCATCAGATGCCCATTTTCCACAAGTTGATATGATTCTTTAGGGTCTTAATGAAAAGTCAATAACATGCTTTGGTTAAAATTTCTCAATGGTAGTGTAAAAAACAGCCTTTTTACCTTGTCAAAATCAGCTCTGCAAAAATCAGCCTGTTCTGGTCAATGTTGCTTTAAATGTTAATGAGCTCTGCTCGCCCCGTCCCTCTCTTCTCTGTGGAGTGAAGAGCCTGTTTACTTAAGCCGCATTTAGCCGCAAAACTAGCTAACTAGCACGTTATAAGGAAGAGCGATTGCAAAGATTCATAAAAAAAAAACCTTTACATCCAACAACAGAACACCTCAATCGCTTAGGAGCCATTCTTGTCTATGTCCCTGTTTCAGCATCGAAACAATGGCGATCAGACTGTTACAGCTCATCAGGGCAGGTCTAAGGTAAAACGGCCGAGTCAATCAATTATCGTCACACAGACAAGATGCTGAAAATGACTTGATTTGAAAAAGGGGAAATTATTTTTACAGATTAAATAAAAACCACTGGGTGGATTTTTATCATTATATGGTGCTTGTGCACACACACTGCCAACACACATTTATGTTCAAACAACATGTAAAAGTGAACTTTGCATCTGATGACCCCTTTAGGTTTCCTAAAGAAGAACACGCTACTGAAGTACAGACACTTTAAAAATACTTTTAAAGCAGGATAAAAATACTTCACTACTCTGCCTCGCAAGCCAGCAATAGCAATGTGTAAATAAATAAATAAATAAATACTGGGTAGTTTTTCAGCACTCTTAAAAATGCTTTCTTATTATTATTATTATTATTATTATTTTAAACCCAAATGCTCGGTTCAGCTTGTTGGGTCATTTTATTGGGTTATTTTTTTTTTTTACCCAGGTGCTGGGAAGTTTTTTATGGAAGCCCGTTTCCGCCACTGAATAAAAATAAAAATTAAAAAAAGGTTATTGTGTCTTGTTATCTCACAATTCTGAGAATTTTTTCTCAGAATTGCGTGATAGAAACTCGCATTTCTGACTTTTTTCTCAGAATTGTGAGATATGAAACTCCCAATTCTCTGAACATATGAGTCTTTTTTTTTTTCTCCTCATAAATGGACTTTATAACTCGCAATTGTGAGTTTGCAGCTCATAATTCTGAGAAAAAAAGTCAGAATTGCTAGATACAAACTTGCAATTCTGAGAAAAAAAATCGGAATTGTAAGATAAAAAGTCGCAATTACCTTTTTTATTCCTTCCATAGTTTTTCTGTTACTAAGCTGCAGGGTCGTTTTTAGTAGGTTAATAAACTGATGAGCCTGATGAGCCTGTCTAAGACAAAACAGTCAGTGCTGCCAGATTGGGCAGTTTTGAATTTGTTTGTGCTGGTAAAAGTGGGCTTGGGCAGGTGGACAAAATTTGGGCTGGTTTGGTTTGGTGGTTTTCAAACATCTAAATTGTATAGGCTAACTGATTAACAAATAAACCCAAGTGTGCATGTACTGCATCCAATCAGCCATCACGATGTTACTAAACACACACACACACACACACTGCAGAGTCAGCTGATGCTGATGTTGACATCCCCCACCGATATAGCTTATCACTAGGGATCAGCAGACAGACGTGAATAAGTTCGACGGTAAAGAGTGGGAGAGTGACTCAAAACGTGAATTACACCTGTGGAGGGAGATGACATTGTAGTAAACAGTCAAGCTGACATTCCAAGGATCAGTTTATGGCAGAGCCCCTCTCTAACTGACAAGTGTGGAGGGAGATGTGCCACACTGTGACTGGATCTTGGTGGAGGAACATAAACAAATGTTCAGAAACATCAGATAAGATGCCAAAACAACTGCCAGACACCTCCAGCAGGACAGGAAGGGAGACCTTCTGCATCCACGACCACCTAAGAGAGGACTTTTCATTGGACTATGGGTTGACCCTCACCAATCCTAAGGTCTAGGAATGACTGCCATAAAAATTCCTTCAGAACTCTGGATGCAACGGCAGTGGCCGAAACAAAGAAAGATCACAAAGATCCATCCAAATCCATTTATACCTATGTTTGGAGACCTTAATTTGACATAAACTGCAACTTATTCACGTCACCCTCACATAAAGTACAGTTGATGGCCATTGACTGTTAACATAGCAGTTCACGGAAGCAGGCCTATTAACGTATCATGGTATAAATAAGTGATCGTTCAACAGTTTCCTATCATGTTTGGGCTCTTTTTGCTCCTCGTGATGTGGGTAACAGTTTGAAAGAGGTTTGGTAAAGAAATATTGCATGGGTAAAATGTTAAAGACACTGATTAACTTTGTACTCTACTATATGCAAATGAGTTCCACACTAGGGCAGGCAATACCATGGCCACCGCGGACACAAGCAGCCAGTCACATTCATGGCACCAGATTCCAATCTCCTCCTCATCAGAAAGGGATAAATGTACCCTTCCAAAAGACACTCCTTGTTCTGAGTCTCAGTCCTTTGAGGGAAGAGACAGCAACCGACACAACGTTCAGTCTTTCATCCAGAGAGACTGTAACAGACGACCTGTGTTCTGAGTTCCAATCCTGTGAGGGAAAGGACACTAACAGATACAACATCCTGGGTTTCTGGCCTGACGAGGAAAGAGACTTCAAGACCGCTAAGGTTCAGCTCAGCTTTTAAGTAAACCTTCTATATTGCATTCGGCTGCTCTTCAGTTGCAAAGAACCCAGCAGTGACGGACCCTGTCTGACCCTTGCTGCTCCAAAAGCAGTGCAGTCCAGTCCACAAAGGACCTCCGCATTGGCAGATGCTGCCTGAAACACACGGCTCCTCAACTACGCAGCCCGGCCGCAAAGGACCCTGTGAAAATCCATCTGACCCAGCTGCAGGACCCCCTTGGCACAACAGAAGATCAGCATTCTTAAGGCTAGCGCATCGTCGGCTACAGGAACGCAACTCTTTGCCCTCCCTACTGTACGCAATCTGCATCACCAGTGGAAGACATCTCTGCCGCTGGACTGATCACCTGACCGCGTGGAACGTAACTATAAACTTACCAAACCTCTGCTTTTCTGTGGCGTGTTGTCAGTTTATTGTTACTGGTGTTTTGTCTTGCTCTCTGTCAGTCCTCCTAGTTTCTGAGTCCGTTTTTCACCTGGATGAGGTTGGCACTGCCTTCGGTTTGATTCACGGACTGCTCTGATTTTTAAACTTTTCTTAACAAATCCTCAGTGATTAAATATATAGGGAAAACATCCCTATATTCAACTTTTATTCAACTGAAAAAGACAAAATGCAAAAAAATGTAGGTGCATTCTGAACTTTATGAAATTTAACTTCCATTTTAATTATGAAATATATGCAGTAATAAACAACATTTAAACAAGAGCTTTACGATTCTGGATAACTTGAGAATACCAGTTGTTTTTAATAAATTGGAAACCATGATCCTCTCACGATTCTGGAGAAAAAAGATTAGAAAACTAAATTAAATAATATAATTTACTAGTGGTTCTGACAAACTGTTCATTGCTTAAGTCTTTTAAAAACATTCATTAATTTAAACAAAATAAAAAAAATACAAAAAAAAAAAACATTCAATGAAGGAGTCAGTGTCTCACTTCATTAAGACTTGTTTGACTTGAAATCTTTAAATGAATGATTCAATGACATACTTTTTTTAAAAGGGCAGTTGTCGCCACCTCCTAGCGGAAGAGGTAAGCATTACAATACATACAAGTGTTAAGATACTTTCGTTTTGATCGCTACTGTAGACAGTAAGTGTGTGTGTGTGACAGTAAGATGTCACTCTCACCTTTTCAGGCTCTCTGACTGTTGCTTTGTATTTTGGACTGCATCTCTCATCCTCCACCGCGCTGATTGCGTCAACCCCCCTGACTAATCAGGCGCTCTATAAAACCCCGGACTTCCTTGTACACTGCACGGAGTGTTGAATTGTTGTTTTGTTAGTGTTTTCCCTTTGCTTAGCATTCTCTGGTTTCCTAGTTCCTGGTTTTTGACCTCTCGGCTGGTTTTCTCGTTTGGACTGTCTAGCCGCCTGCCTATTGGACTATCGCTCTTGTTTATTGGTTCTTTCTCTTCGTCTGCCTGTGATATATCTGTCTGCGCCCCTCTCGACCCTGCCTGCACGACTTTGTATCTGTCTCGCCCATCTAATAAAGCTTGCAAATGGATCCGCTCGCCTCCCGTCATTCACTCCACGTAACATATACCCAAACTACAAACTTTTATCCCAGTACTTCTATAATTTAAATGTCTGTAACACAGAAACAATGATTATAATGTGGTTGAAAATACTGTTTGTGTTGCTCTTTCTGCGTTCACATTTACCCCGACCCTCTGATTCATTAACATGGGCAGCGACAAAACGTGCTTCTCACGCTCCAGTGACACTCGCGGTGTGAAACAGTCCTAATAGACATAGCTAAATCGTTGTCATTCAGGAATAAGATCGCGTGTTTGAATCGAGATCTCGATATTTTAAGGATTAATCGTGCAGCTCTAATGTAAACACTATAAAATGTACGATCGTCAAATGAGGCAGACTGTGTGGATATTTACCTGTAATTTACATTTAGTCTGTAAAAGGCGTTAACAGCTGAAGACGGACATAAACAGGAAAAAACACTGTAGCAGGCAGATCAGTCTCACTGTTCATGATGAACAAATTATTAGAAGAAACTCTTAAATAATAAATTGGGGGTAGGAGTTTATATAAATGTGTCTCTGAGGGGAACTGTCTGTTATCAAGTTTACATGACGTTTTGTTTTAGAACAATGTCTTCAGTAGTACATTAACCATGCAATCTATGCTGCTGTTTATATCTGAGTATCGCCACAATGGCCAGGCATCCGGTTAACTGACCAAAACATCATTTAGGTGCAAACCCTCTATTATGTTCCACAATATAAACTTAATGAAAAACTTCCTCTAGTTATGTGTGAAGTTAAAGTGCAACACGAAGGTAAGCACATTATTGTTGCTGGATTATTGTAGGCTACAGTATGTATCAATCAACGAGTTCATTGGTTTTTCCTGTCCGGGCACTTTTTGCATTTAAATTGATTTAATAATAAGAATGTAAGAATCAGTGCACTTTGTGTGTGTGTATACATAGATAGATAGATAGATAGATAGATAGATAATGCATTGTGTCTTATGACATAAAATTAGGGCTGACCCCTAATAGTCGACTAACGCTTTGGCTTGGTCAACCAAAATTTTATTAGTCGCTTAGTCGCAGAAAAATATATATATAAAAAAATAATCCACAGGAAGTTGTGAAGTCATGCAGTCCATGACGGACTGCCACGGTGGCACATATACTAAAATTTAATCGATACAGAGAAGATTAGCATGGCCCCTGCGCAAAAGAAGATGCAGAACAATCTGCTCTGTTGGCCCTCCTTTGACCCCAGCCTGGAGAAGAAAGAAGAGGGCTGAACAGGATAAAAATGCCCTACTGCATCTGGACCAATCAGAGTTATTTGTTACATTTAACAAATAATCTTTAAACCCAACAGCCAGCTATATGCTGGAGTTCTGGAGACAACCCTCCAAAGCAACTAACACCCCAAAAGGGCTCAGTTGCCTGGGCGACCATCTGATAACATGGGTTTTATTGGACTCTTTCCTATTCATTCACAGACAAACCTTTCTTTGATCTTCCTATCGCACATAGCCCCAGGTCATTGTGTATAGTATTACTGCCTTGTAGTTTTGTGTTTTGCATTGTGTACTGTTATATGCATTTGTTATGATAGATAACTAGTAGTATAACTCACCTATGCCATGTTTGGTCTCTTTGAGTTCTTATTTTGATGATCTAAAAGATGATGTATATTATCTGTTGATACCTATGCAACATATTAGTGTTTTAAGAAACCTTAATAGTTTTTGCATCAATACCCAATCGAATTACATATGCAAAATACCATGTTCACAGACAAAGAGTCGTAAACTTTCCCTCCAAAAGTGAAAGTCACCATTGGCTCTTAGACCTCCTGGAGGTGTAGCTTTCAGAGACCTTAAAAGCATCACACACGTGATCTCTTGTTCTTACCCCACTCTCTTCTGCAAAATCTTCCGATCACTGCCCATGTGGAAGGACTCACAGGGAGCCTAAACCAGCACAGGGCGTGCCCGGTGGGCCCAACAAGCCCTAACATATAGAGCTGTGGCTCTCGACCACAGAGAGTCAGACTAATAACACTGGAGTTTATCTCCACTCAACCCTGGAATTCATCCTCATGGAAATGTCCTCGAACAGACATTTCTGGCTTCTTCTGCGTGTTATCTTTTTAGTTTCTTCACTCGTCTCACATGAGTGACTCGCCTCAGCCAGTCATTGGTTCTTTTAGACCCTAAGAGGATGAGGAGCATGAGCTTGAACTCTTCGGGACTTCCCTAAGCTTGCGCCAGGCCTTGCAGCCTTGTCTTTCCATTCCCCAAAGATCATAGGATTTCAGCTGGGTCCCTCCCAGCTCTTGGTTCTTCTTCACTTTTCACAAGAAACTCCCAGTCACCATCGAATCAGAACATCTTTGGAGTTCATCACTCTTCGGACCCGGAAAAACGTGATTGCGATTCCAAAACCACCACTGCTCCAAACCATCAAGACTTTCAGAAGAGACTGCATCCAGACGCTTGTTCAACGACCAAGGCAACGCAAGTATCGTACATTTGACTAAACGAAACAAAGGTTTAGTATAAGCTGTAAACCCGCTGAAAAACGGCACTGATGGTTTCATTCAGGGAGTTAACTGACTCTTTTCATAGCTTCACTTTCTTGTATCTCTCTAATGGCTTTTCACTCACCCTTCCCCCATGTATAAGTGATTTCATGTTTGTTTGTTTGGATTAGTTATGTGTTAGTCCTTCGCCTCGGACAACTGCCTAGAGGAGAAAGAAGAAAGAGGAAGCCATTGCACAAGGCCTGCCTCAGAAAAAGCAAACCGCTAACTTGCTCTCTTTTGCAGCAGTTATGAGGGCAAGACTGTGGAACTTTGGCTCGCAGAGCAGTGGGCTCTTGCTTCCCTTTAAATAAATGCCCCTGTAATTTTGTTATCTTTCTATTAATCATTTGTTGTCTTTGTTATTATTTAATTTGATGGATAATATCAGAAATCTGGTGGGAAAAAGCTATATTTTGTCACTTTAAACAACAGAAAGTAATAGTAAAATAGAGATTTCTTCAGAAAAACGAAACTCCAGGGAGCTACAAACGCAGACCACTCTCAAAAAGACCCATCTCTTTAACCTTGCTTACACATAACACATTAACACATTTCTATAATTCAAATCCGTTAAAGGATTGTTAGGCTGCACTAATTAGGTCAACCGGAACCGGGAACACTTCCCATAACACCCGATGTACTCAGTGCATCGTCAGAAGAATGGCATCTACGCTAATATTAGTCTGTTTCTTTCTTGTTCCGAGGTCACCTTAACCACCAGATCCAGTCCGTGTCCAGATCAGATGGTCACTGCAGTCCTCTGGATCCAGTCTGTACCCAGCCCAGACAGTGGATCAGCACCTAGAGACGACCTCTACAGCACTGAATGTCAGCAGAGACCACATCGACTAGATGAGCCCCAGAGACGGATCCCCAGTGAAGACCTCATCACCTAGACGGCCGTCGGCACAGGACCACGGGACCTGGTGAGAACTGGCCCCCCGACTGAGCCTGGTTTCTCCCAAGGTTTTTTTCTCCATTTGTCACCGATGGAGTTTTGGTTCCTTGCCGCTGTCGCCTCTGGCTTGCTTAGTTGGGGACACTTTATCTTCACTTTATCTTCACACATTATTGTATTTTATTTTATTGTATTTGACTAACTACCTTTACCTGAAAATTGAGTGTTTAGTGTTGCCCTTTGCATTGTTGATGTACTATTTCCTATTTAATACTGTACAGCCGCCTTGCCACAATTCTGTATTGTTAAAGGCGGTATATAAATAAAGGTGATTTGATTTGATTGGATTTGATATTTATTTTTTTAATAATTTCTGTTTGTAAGTAGTTTATTAGTAGTGTAGTTTCTGCTGTTAATAACTTTTTCTTTTAAAGATTTATTTTTTATTTTTTTTGTATTTTGTATTTCTTTGTATTTTTAATCTTTTGTCTCTAATGTGAACCATTTAATAAAACTGTTTCTAATTAGTTTCTGCTGTTTAATTCTAATGATATTTGTTAAAGATTTTTTCAAAATATTTGTATTAAGTATTTTGTGTGTTTTGCTCAAGTCATGTCTGCTGCTCCAGGGCCTGCCAAGCCAGAGCCCACTTACACCATGCTTGTCAAGCCTAGAGTCTGCACATGTCAGGTCTGCCAAGCCAGAACCTGCTCACGTCACGTCTACCATCTGCCACTGCTCCATGGTCCAGGTCCTCCAGTATTTCACTGTCTGCCACTTCTTCATGGTCCAGGTCCACCATTGCTCCACCATCCTGGTCCTCTGCCATGTTATGATCCAGGTCCGGTTCCCCTTCACAGGCATGGCCCTCCATCCCACCCCCTGGAAGAGATGGGAAGTAACGAAGTACAAATACTTCGTTACTGTACTTAAGTAGATTTTTCTGGTATCAGTACTTCACTATTTATTTTTCTGACTACTTTTTACTTTTACTCCTTATATTTTTACACAAATATCTGTACTTTCTACTTCTTACATTTTCAAACTAGGCTCATTACTTTAGTTTTAATCAGCATTTGGTGGATCACCATTCGATAACAAATCTCTAATAAATCATGGATCGGCTAGTCTTGACTGGCAACGCGATTCGGCTCGTGCGCGCTCCGCGTCTCCGCTAAATGGTTTCTATCAGAGTAATCAATGGGAGTGACTCGAGAATGGAGTGGAAGCACCGGGTGGATCATAGAGGCAAAACTAACTACCTGTTTAGGACTTCAAGTGCAAGAAGTCGGAAAAGGAATTATCAGTTCCGATTGATGAGGATGACTGAGATGAAGTCTGGGAGTGTGCTAAAAAAAATATCAGTCTGTAACCATGCAAGAGCAATACAGCTGAAGATATTACACAGATTACATATATCTCCTAATCACAGACATACTTTCAGCAGTTCCTTTTCCCCTTTATGTCTTAAATGTAAGACCAAAATTGGCACTCTGACTCACTGTTTATGGACATGCCATTTGATTCAGGATTACTGGTGTAACATACTTCGTGAACTGCAAAAGATTTTAAGTTTGGATCTGAATTTAAACCCTTTTTTCATTGTTATTAGGACTGCCTGACAGTAAGGTAACATCTGTGGCTAACAGGAGGCTCTTTAATGTCATGACTTTTTCGGCACGGAAAAATAGTCTTTTGCAGTGGACCTCTGGTAAAGCCCCTTCCGTGAAGAGCTGACAAAAAGTGTTAATAGAGCTTTGACCACTGGAATACCTTACATGTATAATTCATTCTAAGACAGATCTTTTTTACAAAGTATGGGAACCATTTATAAATTAAATGGACCCTGGGATTGCCAGTATAATGCTGTTTGGATTTCACGAAAACTTCTGTACTTCTGTACAATAAGAACTTCTGCCAATATTCCGAATTGTGGACGTTTGTGCGTGTTTTTTTTAATTTATTTATTTTTTTTATTATTATTATTTTTTTTTTTCTATTATTCTCTCTTGTTGATTTTTTTGTCTATTGTGATTTGCATTTTGTGAAAAATCTTTAAAAAAACAAAAAAAAAAACTATAGCATTTAAGCCATTTTAAGATAAAAACAACACCTGGTCATAATGTGATACTTTAAATTGAACTTTAATAAAATTGTTACTGCAAATAATATATAGTGAGATGGTTGTTGGAGACAGTTCTGCTCATACTCAGAATTTGTGCTCTGCATTTAACCCACCCAAGTGCACACACACAGTAGTGAGTAGTGAACAAACACACACACACACACGGAGCAGTAGGCAGTGCCTTGCTCAAGGGACTCACCTCAGTCACGGTATTGAGGGTGGAGAGAGCACTGGTTACCTTCAATTCCTGCCGGACTCAAACCCACAACCTTTCAATTACAAGTCCGACTCCCTAACCATTAGGCCACAGCTGCCCCTGAAAAAAAGTAGATATCATGGAAAATGAAGAGACCGAAAAGGAAAATGGAAGAGAAGGTGCAGAGAGCCTTTTTCTTATTTTGCACAGCCCCAGCCTGAGGTTTTAAACATTTTTTTAAATGTGATGCCCATACAAAAAAAATAGTGTTGTCCACGGATTAAGAATTTGTTTTGTGTGTATGGGATGGCCTGGATGCATGTGAAATTTCCTGCCCTGAAATTTTGTCCCAGTCCGGCCCTGTTCTACATGGTGGTTGTTTAGCCTTGACACATTCATTAGCTAACAAATTTTAATTGTGAGTTATTTCGTATTAATGTGTCAATACGATGTAAGGTCCAGTTACCAGCATGACACTAAAACAGGTAGTAGTAATGAGTACTTTTTACTTAAGTACATGTCTGACCCCAAACTTTTTTACTTTAACTTAAGTAAAAAAAGTGTAGTCAGTACTTCTACTTTTACCAAAGTATTTTTAAACATGAGTATCGTATGTAACGTGGGGTTTTGGGTTTTGTTTCATGTTCATGTTTTCATGCCTTTTATTTTGATATCTAGTCATGGTTCCTGTCTTGTCATGTGATTCCCTTGCCCTCTTGTTATCCTGCTGTTGGTTCCCTTATTCAGTGTGTCATGAGGTGTATTTGACTTGAACTATGGCTACAGACAGCGATCAACAAGATTAGCCGAGAGCAGTCGGGGGCGGAGTTGAAAACAGAGGTGTCAAGTCGGGCACTTTCTGCTCTCGTTAGTTAAACTGTCACGGTGTTTGCATGCTCTATTACAGATTAAGTGAATTAAATACAATATTTGTCAAATACACACATTTCAGAAGCATTTTCATTAGCAACAGAAACACTTTTCATATACTGCTTAATACAGCTACATCTGAACAAGAATAAAGTTGAACATAAACATATACTATTTAAATACAAATAAACTGGGGTTATATATGCTTTTATCAGTGTTATGATAAATGTGACTCAGCATAACGTTGCGACAACAGTAAAAAAAAAAAAAGCTTGTACTTGTAACGTCACTCATCAGAAGCACGGATAGATCCAAGTGCAAACTTTATTATACAGATCGTGGTCAAGACAGGCAGGGTCAGACACCGGCAAACAGTAACATCCAGGACAAGACAAAAGCGTAATCCAAAAAACAGGCAGAAGGTCAAAATACCAGAGAACAGTCCTTGCGGTCAGATGAGGCCTCGGGAGCAGACGAGGACAGACGAGGACTCTGGAATGCAGTGTGTAGCCCATACGCTCAAAATGGCAACAGCCATTACAGGCAGCACAGTAGATAGTGGGATGCCCGCCAGGCTTGAGGGTGTGGAGGCTGTGGGCATGTGGCTTGGGAGCGTGGGCTCTGCGTGGCTTGGGAGATGTGATGAGACCTGGCGAGGCTTCGGAAGGACGGCTGAGGCATGACGAGGCTCTGGGATGTCAGCTGATACATGACGAGGCTCTGGGGGGTCAGCTGAGACGTGATGAGGCTCAAGGTCAGCCGAGACGTGACAAGGCTCTAGAAGATCAGCTGAGACGTGACGTGGTTAGAATGTCAGACGGGATCTGGTGAGGTTCTGGCAAGGCTCTATGATAGCAGCCATGTCTTGAAGAGACTCTGTTAGGAGCACAGCTGTGTCTTGACTTGACTCAGGGAGGTCTGCCGTGACTTGACTTGATTCAGAAAAATCAGCAATGACTTGACTCGACTCGTGAAGAATAGCTGTGACTTGACCTGGCTTGTGAAGACCAGCTGTGGTTTGACTTGACTCGGGAACAACAGCAGTAACTTGACTTCGCTCATGAAGATCAGCTGTGGCTTGGCTTAACATAGACAACCCAGCTGTAACTTGGCTTGACTCAGGAACAACAGCTGTAACTTGACTCAGGAAGTGCAGCCCTGACTTGACTTGACACCAGAGGATCAGCCATCACTTGACTTGCTTGGGGTATGGCAGACATGACGGGATGAGATTCTGGTAGGGTGACCTTGGCGTAGGGAGGCTCAGGCGTGGCGGCCATCTTGGCCGGGGATTCAGATGGGGTGGCCATCTTGAGAACTGTCTTGGGGATGGCGGCCATCTTGTGAACTGGCGTAGGGATGGCGGCCATCTTGTGAACTGGCGTAGGGAGGCCGGCCATGACAGGTGCAGACCCTGGAGCGGAAGGCATGGCGTGAGCAGGCCCTTGAATGGCAGGCATGGCATGAACCGGCCCTCGAGCGCTAGGCATGGCGTGAGCAGGCCCTCGAGTGCCAGGCATGGCGTGAGCAGGCTGTGGCTTGGCAGACGTGAAGAGTGCAGGCTGTGGCTTGGCAGGCATGACATGAGCAGACTTGGTGGACATGACTTGAGCAGGCTTTGGCTTGGTGTGAGAGGTCTCTGGCATGATGTCAACAATTCCGGACATGAAGGTTGGGGTGTGAAAATGCTCTGGTGTGATGGGTACTGTAGGATTGCAGGTCTCCTCATCCGCAATCCTAACAGTAAACACAGAGCCACTTAAAAGCAAGGCAAAGTCAATATATTGCTCCAGTGACCAGTGAATTTTTCCTCCAGGTAGGCAGGAGCGAATGGGCTCATTTAATCCATGCCGAAAAATGTCCTTAAGCGCCACATCATTGAAAGTCACCAAATGGCACAGCTCACAAAAATCAATGACATAATCCTCAACAGGCTGGTTACCTTGGCGGAGGCGGAAGAGGCATGATGCAGGATCCATGGTTGGTCTGTATTCTAAAAGCCACTGGATCTTTGGGTGGCAAAGCATTCTGTAACGTGACTTGTCAGAAGCGTGGATAGATCCAAGTGCGAGCTTTATTGTACAGATCATAGTCAAGACAGGCTGGGTCAGACACCAGCAAACAGTAACATCCAGGGCAAGTCAAAAGCGTAATCCAAAAAACAGGCAGAAGGTCAAAATACCAGAGAGCAGTCCAAAGTATCAAAATAAACAAGACAATGAAACAAGCCAAAAACTATGGCAATGAAACAAAACAATGACCATGAAACAAGGCAATGAAAACAGGGAAAACACTTGGTAGAGTCCACACAGGCAAAACAATATTTCACAACCTCCTGTTTGGCATGGCCCTCTTTATATGGCTGCCAAACAGGAAGTCACCAAAGAAGCAGCAGAGGGAGCGGTAACAGGCAGTACATGGTAAGGGCTCCCTCTGCTGGTGTGGCATTACAGTACTGTTCTAAAAACAGATTTGTGAGCATGATTGGACTTGAGGACTTCATATAACAAAATATAGAAATTAATACCTAATAGGGACATAGTAGTATACTTAAAGTATGATGTAAAGTTCACTTAAAGAAAACTTACGAGTATTCTTGCAGTAAAACTACTAAACTAGTATTTTACTGAGAGTATACTTCAAAGTGTACTAAAAATGCTACAAGTACTTAATTAGTAAACTATCAGTATACCTTTAAGTTCAATTTTAGTATAGTTGCAGTACAAACTAAAACATAGATATAAACTAGTTGTGTACTCAAAGTTTGATACTATTATACTTAAAGTATACTTAAATGTATACTTTTATATATATATATATATATACCAGGAAAGTGGGCCAATTTAGTCCCAAGGAGTATTGAAATAGTACACTTACAAGTATACTACTGACATTTGTATACTTAATGCATAGTATACTTCCTTTTGGTAAGGGGATCCATCTGGCATGTTAACAAAAGTGCATCACATATCATTTCGAATTGTTCAACTATATGAGGGACAAATTTGCAGATTTTTTTCAGTGAGGGGTCTTAGGGTCTAGTATTAAAGAGGAGGATGAGTATAAATCTTCATAAAAGTTAGCAATTTCTTTTGCTATTAATTGTGTATTTGTTCTATATACCCCGTCAATGATTTGTTTATTTGTTTATTTATTTGGATCCCCATTAGCTATGCCCAAAAGCATTGCTAGTCTTCCTGGGGCCCACACAACACTTAACATTCATACATTATCATATACAATAAAGAACAATTACCAATTAAACACTTTCTCCACATTCCAAAAACAACTCCATAAACATTTCTTACACATTTTTAATATCTAAATCACCTAGTATATATCAAAAACTAATTACTCATTCAATTGATTCCTATACCTCAATCTCCTATAAATACGAAATTCCGAGGTGTGCCTTTACCTGCCTTTTATCCTGTTATCCTAATTAATGTTATCCTAATTAATGACAATGGTAAAAGATTCCATGATTTCATTGCCCTAAATGTTACTGTACATTTAAGAAAATTAGTTTTTGCACTGGGGAGTAAAAATCTACCCTCTGTTGCTCGTCTAGTGGCATATTCATGTAACTGAACATTTATTTGTAATTAATTATACAGATCCAATGGAGTTTTATACTGTAAAACCTTCCAAGTTAATAACAATATTGCAGCAATCATCCTATCTTCCACTCTTAGCCATTTAAGATCAAAATGCTTACTATTAATATATGTACCATACGGACGCTGGAGGATTAATCTCGCTGCCTTATTTTGTACCAACTGGAGTTTTCTCAAATCCTTTTTTGCAGCATTGGCCCATAGTATCTGACAACAGTCCAGCTGTGAGAAAAAGAGAGTATCCAATATAATTTTCATTATATCAAACGTGAAATATTGTCTACATCTCCTTACTACAGCTATGACCCTTCCCATTCTCTTCACTTTGTTCTCAATATGTTTTGACCATGACAATTTATTATCCATGGTGATACCCAATCATTTTTCTTCCTTAACTTGCTGAATAAGTGATGTATTTAAATATAAAATTCAACTCTGGCTCGGACCGTAGAGAATAATTAGACCCAAATATTATACTCTTTG
This sequence comes from Cirrhinus mrigala, assembly GCA_036247105.1. Lineage (NCBI taxonomy): Eukaryota > Metazoa > Chordata > Actinopteri > Cypriniformes > Cyprinidae > Cirrhinus > Cirrhinus mrigala. The sequence goes on from CM070014.1 coordinate 164,865, forward strand.
TTTTAGATGTATTTAGTATTAACTTATTTTCTAAAATCCACTTTTTTATACTCTACAAACTCATTCAAAATAGCCGTCAATTCAACCGACGTATGTGCGGATGCATAGACTGTCATATCGTCTGCATACATTGTTAATTTAGCACTTTTTAACACCAGATATAAATCATTTGTAAAAATGGAGTACAGCAGTGGTCCTAAGCAGCTCCCTTGTGGAACTCCACATTCAATTCCCCTTCTATCCGCATAACTTCCATTTAAAAAAAAAAAAAAAAAAAACTCTCTCTGATCTATTATCCAAATAACTTTTAATCCAAGCGATTACTGACAGTCTAAAATCTATAACACTCCAATTTTTCCAAAAGAAGCTTATGATCAATAAGATCAAATGCAGCTGTAAAATCTAAAAAGACTGCACCACATATACTTTTCTTATCCAACCCTCGATACCAATCATCTGTCATCTGTGCTAAAGCTGTACATGTGGAATGTCCTTTTCTAAAGGCGTGTTGATAATTTGATATCAGTTTATTCTGTGATACAAATTCTTGTAACTGATCAAATACTGCATTCTCTAGGATCTTACTTAACACTGGTAACACACTAATTGGGCAGCTATTTGAGCCACTAAATTGTTATTTTCTATCTTTAGACAAAGGCATAATTTTAGCTTCCTTCCAGGCCTGTGGAAATAATTGAGCGCTTGAAACTCATATTAAAAATATGACGTATTTGACCAGACACATAAAAAATGGCTAATCGCATCAGCTTATCATCTATATTATCTGTCCCTGGTTGTTTGTCATTACAGACAGATTTTATTAATCTTTTCACAGTTTCCTCTCCCAATTCACTAAACTCAAAATAACAGTTCTTACCCCTCATATAATTTTCAAAGTATTTTCTATTGCACATGATATGTCTTTCCTCAAATTCTGTATCTTATTGCTAAGAAAAAATCATTCAAATAGTTTGCAATTTCTTTAGGTTCTGTCATATAAATACCTTCACAGTCGATTGAAGTAGGTTGTGGGGTCTTCTGTCGTCCCATTATATTATTTAATATCTTCCAAAGCTTCTTCCCATCTTTCTTTTTACTACTTAACTAGTGTATAATATTGTTTCTTTTTCTTTTTATTAAGACTTGTGTTACGAATCTGGTCGGTGACCTGCGGACCGCTCACCACCAGATGTCGTTCTCACCTTACCCACACACTCTGACTCTTGTACCACACCCCGGACTACATCTCCCATCATGCATCACGCTGTTTGCGTCTACACATGTGACCAATCAGCGGCACCATAAAAGCCCCGGTCTTTCCCCATGCAAGTCACGGATTGTTGTTGTTGTTATTTTCCATTGTTAGCGCTTCCTAGTTTCCTTGTTCCCAGTGTTTAGTTCCCTTGCCTGGCCCATCTCGTTTCGACTGCTCGCCGCCTGCCTACTGGACTCTCACTCGTGTTTACTGGTTTATCCTCCTCGCCCAGCCCCTTACGGATTACGTTCGCCACGGTTGACCCTCGCCTGTTTCACGGACTTACTATTGTGCATCGTCTTCGTTATACCTGCCTGCCATTGTTGTTTGACCCTGCCTGTTTGACCATGTATCTGTCTCGTCCCTTAAATAAAAGCTCGCATATGGATCCGCTCGCCTCTCGTCTCATTCACTCCGTTACAACTTGTAACAGTTTTTCAATTGATAATTTTTCTGTCTATCCATTACACACTAGTTTTTTTGTTTTTTTTTTGCTATTCTCATTTCATCATCTCTCTGAGCCATATAATCGTTTAATTCACTATCAATCCAGGCTGCTCTACTATCCTTTATAATTAAAATCTTAATAGGTGCACGATTGACTGGCTGAAATTTTCTAATAAATAATTCAAGTGCATCATTTGATTCTCGTAAATCTCTGTGTAATGCCACGCCAGCAGAGGGAGCCCTCACCCATGGACTGACTGTTACCGCTCCCTCTGCTGCTTCTATGGTTACTTCCTGTTTAGTGGCCATTTAAGGAGGCCTATACCAAACAAGCCCTTGCGAAGTATTGTTTTGCCTGTGCGGACTCTACCAAGCGTGTTTTCCCTGTTTTCATTGCCTTGTCTTGTTTTTTTCCAGGGTTTTGTTTTTGTTTCATAGTCATAGTTTCGTCTTGTTTCATAGCCTTGTTTGTTTGTTACTTTGGACTTCTCTCTGGTATTTTGACGTTCTGCCTGTTTTCTGGATTACGCTATTGTCTTGCCCTGGATGTTTGCTGGTGTCTAACCCTGCCTGTCTTGACTACGATCTGTTAAATAAAGCTCGCATTTGGATCTATCATGCTTCACAAGAGTCCCGTTACACTCTGACCACTTTATATAAGCAATATCCCTCAAGAAAGCATCCTGGGAAAATCTTCCATATGACTTTTTATATACAATTCTTTACTTAGCTCTGGATATTTTTATTTTTTTTGCAGTCACAACTATAAGAAATCAGTATCTGGTGTGACCACCATTTGCCTCACGCAGTGCAACACATCTCCTTCACATAGATTTGATCAGGTTGTTGATTGTGGCCTGTGGAATGTTGGTTCACTCCTCTTCAATGGCTATGCGAAGTTGCTAGATATTGGCAGGAACTGGAACACGCTATCGTATACGCCGATCCAGAGCATTCCAAAGATGCTCAATGGGTGACATGTCCGGTGAGTATGCTGGCCATGCAAGTACTGGGATGTTTTCAGCTTCCAGGAATTGTGTACAGATCCTTGCAACATGGAGCCGTGCATTATCATGCTGCAACATGAGGTGATGGTCGTGGATGAACGGCACAACAATATGCCTCAGGATCTCGTCACGGTATCTCTGTGCATTCAAAATGCCATCAATAAAATGCTCCTGTGTTCGTTGTCCATAACATATGCCTGCCCATACCATAACCCCACCGCCACCCTCAGCAAACCGCTCACCCACACGACACCATACATGCTTTCTGCCATCTGCCCTGTTGTTACACCCCTGCCCCTTTTTTTGTGTGTGTTTCTTTTTGGTGGGACTTCCAGGGCGGAGACTCCTCCTTGATGGGTGGGACTGATGTGCTGGGAAAGAGCAACACCTGTGGCACCCTATTTAAGAGGTTCCTGGTCTTTGTCTCAGTCTCTCTCATTTTTGTTTCTTTGTTTAAAGAGTGAGATTTGGGTTTGTCTTTGTTCCCATCTGATTCCCATCATTTATTGATTTGTTTTTTTGTGTTGTTTTCCCTAGACTTGTTTTGTTTCAAATAAATACCTTATCTTTTTAAACCAGTTTTGGCATGTGTCCTCTTTGTGTTATGATTTCGAGCCGGGTCATAACATAAATTGGGGCCTCTTCCGGGATCAATTATGTTTTGGAGTTGGGATTTTATTTAGGGTTTTTCAAGAGTGGAGTGTGGAAGTTTACAGCTATTAGGTTGTTAGAGAACTCCGGTTAGGTAGAGTGATCCAGCTGGGTTGCTAGTCAGTTCTTCCAACGGACCGCTGTTTGTTTTGTTAGTTTGTTTTGTTAGTTCGTTATTTTTGAAGGTATCCCAGGTGGAGTTTTAATCTCTGTTGGGGGTACGTTGTTCAGGGCCTGGTTGATGCCAGGTGATATGAAGGTTGGCGTTTAAAGTGGCCCCGAGCCTGGTAACCCTTTGAAGATTAGATAGGTTGTTGTTGTTTTGTTTTTCTTATATACCGGGATTGTTCTCTAATAAATCTATTCTTGTTGATGTGGGATTTAGTATTAATGGGAACTTGTGAAATTTGTTTGAGGGAGCAGTTTTTTTCTCTCTCACCTTCAAGTTTGGTAAGCGTTTTTTTTTTTACACCAGTAATTGAAGTAGTTCTGTTAAAAAGACAGATAATGTGCAGATTTTGTGTAGCATGCTAGATTGAGGGTCAGTAATTTGGCTGTGCTTGTGTGACTAATGTTGATTTTTCTGCATGAATACTGTATTGATGCGCTAACTGTAGAGCAGGTTTTGTTAAACCTTTTGAGTTGGCTCTTTATGGACGAGGTTAAGTCTTGTTGACTGTTATTAAGTAGCCTTGTGGAAATGGAGTATGGTATAAGCTTAAGTCCTTTTAATTTTTGAAAGGATATTATTCTTTTTTATTAACTCTTAGATTGGCTGCTGTTTTGGTTGACAAGTGTTTAGCAATGGTGTGTAATGTGGAAGAATTTCTTAAAGAACCTTCTGAGGATGCACTTGAAGAGCAGATGTTGCTGGTTGCTGCTCATTGTAATATAGAGCTTACTAGTTATGATAAAAAAACTTAAAGACTCTGTGTTAAAGTGTTTGAAGAGTGCTTTGGAGGAGAAAGGAATTTTTTGTGCTAAACCAGAAGAGCCAGCTATTGAAGTTGACAATGAAGTTAAGCTAAAGGAGATTGTGCTACAAGAAAATCAGTTAGATTTGGAAGCGGTGAAGTGTTACTTAGAACGTGAAAGAATAGATTAAGAGAAAAAGAGTTGCAAAAAGAACTTGAGATGAAGAGAATGGAAGGTCAGGAAAGGAAACGTGAGCATGCTTTTGTTCTTAGGAAAATGGAGTTGGAGCGTCAGCAACCTATGTCACCTGTAGTGGTTTCCCCTGAGTCCTCTCAAAAGGTGGAACAAGTTTTTGATATTGGTAAACATATTAAAATGGTTCCTCCTTTCACTGAAAAGGAGGTAGAGAAGTATTTCTCGCACTTTGAGAGAGTTGCTACTTCATTGAAATGGCCTAGGGAGGTTTGGACACTTCTTTTACAATGTGTGTTAACAGGTAAGGCTCAGGAGGTTTATTCATCACTTAGTTTAGAGCAGAGTGCTGTTTATGTTACAGTTAAAACTTCCATTCTTCATGCCTATGAGTTAGTGCCTGAGGCATACCGTCAGCACTTTAGGGGCTACTTTAAGAGTGATAAGCAGACATTTGTAGAGTTTGCGAGAGAAAAGGAGAGCATGTTTGATGGATGGTGTGCTTCTAAGCAGGTTGAGACTAAAGAGCAACTCAGAGACTTGGTGCTTCTAGAGGAGTTTAAAAATTGTGTCCCAGAGGCTCTGGCCACCTATTTGAATGAACAGAAGGTTTCCAAGCTATCGGTTGCAGCGGTTATGGCTGACGAGTTTGTTTTGACTCATGAAGGATTATTTGTAAATGGTGGATCAAAAAGAAACTCTTGTCAGAGCCGAAGTAAGATGGCTGTAACGGAATCTAGTCCTGTTCCAACCTCCTCTAGTAAACCTAGTACCGTTCCTACTAAGGCAAATATTATCTGCTTTTACTGTAAAAAAACAGGGCATAAATTGTGTTTTTGTTCTCAGTAAGAATGCGAAGACAACCAAGCCAGTTGGATTAACTACTGCGTGTCACTTTCCCAAACGAACAGTGGTGAACATTTTAAGTTCCAGCCATCCAAATGTGTAAGTGTGTTCAACAGATTATACCCCTTTTCTTACAACTGGGGTGGTATCTCTCCCGGGTCAAAACAGTACTGTTCCTGTGTGTATTCTTAGGGACACAGGAGCTGCACAATCTATACTCCTTGAGGGGGTTTTACCTCTGTCTGACCAGACTGCTACAGGAGCCCAAGCGTTGGTAAAAGGTGTTGAAATGGGTTGTACTCTTGTACCATTACATCACATTGTGATAAACTCACTGTTGGTTTCTGGTCAGGCAGTGATAGGTGTTTACCAACTGAGGGAGTTCCCGTCATTTTGGGTAATGATTTGGCTGGTGGCAAAGTTATACCAAACCTTCAAGTTACTGCAGAGCCTATGCCTGGTGAGAGCATCGATGAACTGTCCAATCCTTTCCTGATGTTTTCCGGTGTGTGCTGTGACTCGTGCAATGGCTAAACAGACCCCTGAGTCCATAGATGAAAATAAATGCGTGGATTTTACCCTAGCTGATACATTTTTGGTGGGTTCTGAGGGGAGAGATTCAGATAAATAGGGGTTTGTTGAATCTTCAGTAGCAGCAGGTAAGTAAGGGTTAGAAACATCTAAGGAGAGTTCTTCCATTGAGACCTCAATGACGAGGGACCAACTCATTGTGGAGCAGAGTAAAGATTCTACTTTAACTTCTCTGCTTGATGAACTGAGTACTGAACAAGAATTGAAAGAGCTGGCTTCAGGGTTTGTTAAGTCCAAAAACTGATTCTGTGTGGACTGACCGTTGTCAGCAGGCATTTGATAATGCAAAGACACTGTTGATGCATGCTCCTGTTTTGAAAGCCCCAAATTTTGAGGCTCCTTTTAAGCTGACCGTTGATGCCAGTGATAGTGGTGTTGGGGCCGCTCTTCTGCAGGAAGATGATAGAGGCATTGAACATCCAGTTTCTTTCTTTTCTAAGAAGTTTAACTCCCATCGAAGGAACTACTCTGTAGTTGAGAAGGAAGCATTGGCCATGATTTTGGCCATCCAGCATTTTGAAGTTAATCTGAGTAGTGGCCATCCGATTAAAGTATTAACTGACCGCAATCCTTTGGTCTTTTTACAGCGGACTTGTAACACCAACCAGCGATTAATGAGGTGGAGTTTGTTTTTGTAGTCTAATCCTTTAAAAATTTATCATGTTAAAGGAAAGGAGAATGTTTTGGCCAATGTGTGTAATGCTCATGTTGCTGTCTGTGACCCCTGCTTTGTTTCTAATTGTGGATTCCATTATAAAGGTAGCACCTTGGAAGTAGCCGATTTATTTGTTCCTGAGTAGGTATATTTTGGGGGTGTAAAGTGATTCCTGTTTTTTTTTTTTTGCTTTTTTTTTTTTTTTTTCCTCCTTTAAATTTTCTTTAAGGATATGGATGATAAATTATTATTATTATTATTATTATTATTGTTATTATTATTATTATTGTTGTTGTTGTTGTTATTATTAGTATTGATGTTGTTGTTGTTGTTGTTATTAAATAATGGATTATTTAATATTTTGTGGGTGGAGGTGTTTCACCCCTGCCCCTTTTTTGTGTCTGTGTTTCTTTTTGGTGGGAGTTCCAGGGCAGAGACTCCTCCTTGATGGGCGGGACTGACGTGCTGGGAAAGAGCAACACCTGTGGCACCCTATTTAAGAAGTTCCTGTTCTTTGTCTCAAACTCTCTCATTTTTGTTTCTTTGTTTGAAGAGTGAGATTTGGGTTTTTCTTCATTCCCATCTGGCTTCCACATCTTCATAGTTTTCATTGAAAAATCCCATTTCCAATCATTTATTGGTTTGTTTTTGTGTTGTTTTCCCTAGACTTGTTTTGTTTCAAATAAATACCTTATCTTTTTAAACCAGTTTTGGCTTTGTGTTATGATTTCGAGCCAGGTCATAACACCTGTACGGTGAAAACCGGGATTCATCCGTGAAGAGAACACCTCCAAAGTGCCAGACGGCATTGAATGTGATCATTTGCCCACTCGAGTCGGTTACGACGATGAACTGCAGTCAGGTCGAGACCCCGATGTGGACGACGAGCATGCAGATGAGCTCCCCTGAGACAGTGTCTGACAGTTTGTGCAGAAATTCTTTGGTTATGCAAACCGATTGTTGCAGCAGCTGTCCGGGTGGCTTGTCTCAGACGATCTTGGAGGTGAAGATGCTGGATGTGGAGGTCCTGGGCTGGTGTGGTTACACGTGGTCTGCGGTTGTGAGGCCGGTTGGATGTACTGCCAAATTCTTTGAAACCCCTTTGGAGACGGCTTATGGTAGAGAAATGAACATTCCAACCACAGGCAACAGCTCTGGTGGACGTTCCTGCAGTCAGCATGCCCTCAAAACTTGCGACATCTGTGGCATTGTGCTGAGTGATAAAACTGCACATTTTAGAGTGGCTTTTATCTATCATCCTATCTAACCACTCATCAAACACCATTATAAAATCACCATTCAATATAACAAAATCAGTAATATACTTTTTGATTTTTTTCTAATGTCAGTGAAATTTCTGAAATTAAAAGTTTGTTTTAGGATACATGTTGTAACCATACACATTTCCTAAAACAGTGTAACAATTTTCAAATTTTTGAATATAAAATAACCAATGTCCATCTAAACTGGATCTTTACTCAGAAGTTCCCCAAGAAAATTGTTAAAAAGAAAAGCAACACCACCTTAGCGAATTTTGCCATGATAAATAAAATAAATAAAATCAGTTTACCCCACTGATTAGACCAAAATGTACGATCACGGCCAGTTTAATGAGTTTCCTGCAAAAGAACACAGTGAGCTTTTCTCTCTTTACAAAACAAAAAGTAGCCTTTCTTCTGGTATTGTCTCTTAGAACGTTTAGTGAAAGAAAAGAAATACAGCTATTAAGCTGAAAGTATAACAGCATTAACAAAACACATTAAACAATCCCCTACTGGAGATGGAATAACGCCATTTATTAGAATTAAAAAACAAAACAAAAAAGAAATAACATGAACTGATGCTCTGGCAAGTAATAGTTTCATATACAGTTCTCACAACTCACAGTCTCTTTGTTTCATGGGAGTACTTAATCAACGTTTTTATTTGCAGATGAGATTAGGCGGCTGTCAATGTATCTTAAAGGACCACAATAATATGCCTTCTTCCGGCGTTTCTGGCTTCTTGGATGAGTGTCCAAAGAGCAGCATGTGCACTCCGGTACAAATTCTTTGTTATCTTACATAATTAGTCTCTGTATCTTACCATGGCAAACTGAACAATCAATTGACCGTATCTTTCACCAATACGTTAGAAGCTGTTGCCCCCATCAAATTGAAAAAAGTTAGAGAAAAACGTACTGCGCCATGGTACAATAGTAATACCCATTCTCTCAAGAAAGAAACTCGCAATCTTGAGCGCAAATGGAGAAAAACTAACTTGGAAGTTTTTAGAATTGCATGGAAAAACAGTATGTCCAGATATAGACAGGCTTTAAAAGCTGCTAGGACTGAGCATATCCGCAAACACATAGAAAATAACCAAAACAATCCACCAAAACACCCAAAGAAAAACTGCAGTACTTTACCGCTATAGGACAGGAAGAGCTAAATAAACTCATCACTGTATCTAAACCAACAACATGCCTATTAGATCCCATACCCACTAAACTACTGAAAGAATTGTTACCTGTGGCAGAAGAACCGCTTCTCAATATTATTAACTCATCCTTATCTTTAGGTCACGTCCCAAAACCATTCAAGCTGGCGGTTATTAAGCCTCTTATTAAGAAACCACAACTAGACCCTAGTGAACTGGCAAATTACAGACCCATTTCTAATCTTCCATTTATGTCTAAAATTTTAGAGAAAGTTGTATCTGCTCAACTGTGCTCATTCTTGCAAAAAAATAATATCTATGAAGAATTTCAGTCAGGTTTCAGGCCCCATCACAGCACAGAAACTGCACTTGTTAAAATCACTAATGACTTGCTTCTTGCGTCAGACCAAGGCTGCATCTCATTGCTAGTTTTACTTGATCTTAGTGCTGCGTTCGACACTATAGATCATGACATACTAATAGATGGACTACAAAATGATGCAGGTATCCAAGGGCAGGCTTTAAGATGGTTTAGATCCTACTTGTCCGATCGCTACCACTTTGTTTATTTAAATGGGGAGTCATCTCAGTTATCACCAGTGAAGTATGGAGTGCCACAAGGATCTGTTCTAGGTCCTCTACTATTTTCAATATACATGCAGCCCCTTGGTAATATTATTAGAAAACATGGGATTAGTTTCCATTGTTACGCTGATGATACTCAACTATGTATCTCAACAAGACCAGATGAAACTTCTAAACTATCGCAGTTAACAGAGTGTGTTAAAAATGTAAAAGATTGGATGACCAATAATTTTCTGCTATTAAATTCAGATAAGACAGAGATATTACTTATTGGACCAAAAAACAATACACAGAATCTTTTGACTTACAATTTACAACTAGACGGATGTACTGTTACTTCCACTACAGTCAAAAGTCTGGGTGTTATATTAGACGTCTTTTGAAAATCATATTTCTCATGTTACAAAAACAGCATTCTTCCATCTTAGAAACATTGCCAAGCTGCGAAACATGTTACCTGTTTCTGATGCAGAAAAGCTAGTTCACGCATTCATGACCTCTAGACTGGACTACTGTAATGCACTACTAGGTGGTTGTCCTGCATCTTCAATAAACAAGCTACAGATAGTCCAAAATGCAGCTGCTAGAGTCCTTACCAGGTCAAGAAAATATGATCATATTACCCCAATTTTAAAGTCTCTGCACTGGCTACCTATTAGGTTCCGCATCAGCTATAAAATATTACTTCTTACCTATAAGGCACTTAATGGTTTAGCTCCTGCATACCTAACTAGTCTTATACCACGCTACAATCCATCACGCTCCCTAAGGTCGCAAAACTCTGGACTGTTGGTAGTACCTAGGATAGCAAAGTCCACTAAAGGAGGTAGAGCTTTTTCACATTTGGCACCCAAACTCTGGAACAGCCTTCTGGATAACGTTCGGGGTTCAGACACACTCTCTCTGTTTAAATCTAGATTAAAGACACATCTTTTTAGCCAAGCATTCAAATAATGCATCTCATAAACTTTTCCTGCAGTTATATCCGATCAAATGTTCATTATTAATCTTTTAGCTCTGGTTTAACAAATCTTTCTTTTCTTAGTTTAAACAGCAGCTACGCTAATTATGTTCCTATTTGTTCTGTGTTTCTGCCATGGAATTGACATCCCGTGGTAACTAAGAATTCACAAGCTCCAGTCTGGATCCAGAATACTTAAGAAGAGATGATGCCAACCCCTCAGAGGACTTCAGATGATACCAACCCTGAAACAACATACAGCACTTCCGAATTCTGCTACTAATTTATAGTGTTCTTTGTCCGTTTGATTACGTCATTAATTGATCTTTACCACACATCTCTGCCATATGTACATCAAGCTACTACTAGATATATTGTAAAAATGTCAGTTTGGTGTAAAGTTGCTTTGCAATGATATTTATCGTGAAAAGCGCTATGCAAATAAATTTGAATTGAAATTTGAATTGAAAAACACTACTTTGGGATTCTGTGTTCAGAAGAATCCCCACACCGCGTGTGAGAGTCATTGGAGCTTTGCATCCAAGTCTCTCAAATGCTGCTGTGTCTCTCTGCGGTCAGGTATGCATTTCCCACTCTTAGATTTATTTTTGAGTAATTGATGTTATGTATTTATCTGAATTTGAACTGAATTTAATTCTGAATTGGATTGTCATTGTTTGATTATGTAATCAGCATGATTTTTACCTGACAAATAAAATGTTATATTTGATTTTTTTTCTGATCTCTTCTGAAATCATTATGACTAGTAGAGCATGTGGAGGCTAATGCTACCACAAATCTATGACCAGGATAGAGCAAACTGCAGATTTAGGACTGAACAGAGCAGTAGGCACGTCATCTGAGACCTCCTGATTTCTGTCTATCACTGATGTTAGCAAGTTGTACGGGAGAAGACTAAGCAAACTACATTTTTTGTAAAAAGTAGGCAGTAGGCGATTGGCAAAAAGGGTATTAGTCACCTACAACCTTGGACTAAAATCAGACTGGCGAGTTTGTAATCGTATGATCCACAGAAAAAGGCCAACGTGAGACATAAAGCGGCTTCGGGTCCCTGAGGATTTCTAGAATAATCAAATATCTAAATTAATACATAATCGATATATTTACAATCAGTGTAAATTAGTAACCCAGTGTAACCCTAACCACCTAAATTTAACGATCACATAGAAATTGGAGTCAAATTAAACATGGAGCTAGATTAAAATTGAAACTAAATCCTCATAAATTAAGTGGGGCTTGCAGAAGCGCCATGAAAAGACCAAACATGCTTTCAACCTTCAACCAGGTCGCTGGACTCCGCCTTTGGGCCAGCGAGTGGATCCTTACAATTGGTGACATCCCTAGTGATCTCCCAGTCTCAGGCGAGGGTCTTTTGAACCAAAATTAAAATCTCGTGAAAGAGATGACAATTTAAAATTGGAATAACATCATCCAGATTTTATTCGGGTACTCAACAGAGGGCTGTACATTAAAATCGAAATTCTGGTATTTACAATTTCCTGTTTATTGTCTTCGTAACAATAACTTTGCAACATTGGAAAAGCAAATAGTTCTGTTTAAAGAATTTAAAGAAATTTGTGATTGGATTAACTAGAAAGATAATCAAATTCTCACTAGAATCTTCTGTATGTGAAAGTGAAGTTGGGCAAGACAAATGTGTCTCAGTCCCAGAGAACTACTGCTGCCATGCAGAATTCTCGGTTACTGTAAGAAAAAGAGGCTTAAACTCATTCAGATGACATCCACAACTTCTCCTGTGAGAGAATTAGTCAAACAGGCAAATTAATCAAATTGAGTGTATTGAAATTCACTCAAAAGTGGTAAAAACCTCTGATCACAATATTTGGCTCAACAACACTGCTCACGGTCTCAATAAATATAGCATATAGCCTGGTTTTATTTTGGACTTTCTTCTTTTAATTTACTGTGTGATTTTAAGTCTTTGTCTTTAAGCAGACAAACATGAAGAGACCATAAAACTATGTGTGTACTCTGCATTCACTCTGGGTTTGCCCAAGTTCCAAACTTTCTAATTCTCGAACAGATTCTGAAAAGATGCACTTAGTAACACCTTAGCTCATAAACAAAAGAATTTTGTCCAATCCCAGATTGTAGTCAGAAAAATCTGTGACACTGAGTTAATAAGAATACAGTTTTTGAATAATTTCAGAATACATTGTTTGCTCATGTTGGCCCACGGTGCACTAATTAATGTTAACAAACACATTACAACAAACACGTTACAACAAACAAACATGTTAACTAACTGCGTAGTGACATCATAACATGTGGAAAACAAACGCTGTAGTCCAAAATTTCTCCCTTTGGCGTGGACTTTGAGATTTGTAACTTTGTAGATCTTGTTTATGCCCAAACATACATACCACACACTGACTAAAATTCAAAAATTGAAAAAGCATAATAGGATTCCATTAATATGCAGATTTCATCTCCGCCTGTAACACTCCAGTTCTCCAGTTTCGACATTAACACCTCATTGGAGTTCATGAGACCTGCTTTTTGCTTTTCCAAAAATTCACATTTTCGCTTGCACTCCTTTATCTCCGCAGCATTAAACTTAACCTATTTGGAGATTGTTGCAATAATGATACTGTTTTGTCTGCAAGACAAAGTCTGAGTTTGTCTGCAATATCCTCCAGTTTTTTGTCCTGAGAGTCAAACCTCACTGTTAATGAGTTCATTGCCTGCAGCAAGGTTGTTTTGGAAATGTCAGTGTCTTCTGGTTTAACCTTTTTTGGAAGTTTTGTAGTTGGAGTAATATGAGAAGATCAGTTTCCATGGGTACACTTTGGACTCTGTTTGCCAAATTCACCATATTCCCATTAATTTTATACTCAACGATTAAACTAAGCGCAATAAAAAAAAAAAAAAAAGTAAAGTCAAGTCACCTTTATTTATATAGCGCTTTTAACAATACAGATTGTGTCAAAGCAGTTTTACAGTATTAAATAGGTAATAGTGTGTCAATAATACAAAAGGACCACAGTAAACACTCAATTTCAGTTAAGGGCAATTCATCATTGAATTCAGTGATGTCATCATCCAATTCAGTTCAGTTCAAATAGTATACGATATTGCTGAAAATTAAGTGTCCCCAACTAAGCAAGCCAGAGGCGACAGTGGCAAGAAACCAAAACTCCATCGGTGACAGAAATGGAGAAAAAACCTCAGAGAAACCAGGCTCAGTCAGGGGGCCAGTTCTCCTCTAGTCAGATGAACCAGTAGTTTGTTCCGTGTTGCAGAAAAGGCAGATTGTGCAGAGGACTCATCAGGTTCCCATGTTCTTGTGCCGATGGCCATCTAGGTGATGAGGTCTTCACTGGGAATTCTTCTCTGGGGCTCATCTAGTTGACGTGATCTCCATTGACATTCAGGGCTGTAGAGGTCGTCTCTAGGTGCTGATCCACCATCTGGGCTGGGTACAGACTGGATCCGGGGGACAGCAGTGACAATCTGATCTGGATACAGACTGGATCTGGTGGCTACGGTGACCTGGAAATAAGAATGAAACAGACTAATATTAGCGTAGATGCCATTCTTCTTACGATGCAAGGAGTACATCAGGTTGAAGGATCCTTAGATCCTTACATGCAAATTATTGTGTTGTTTAAATTTTATGTTTGTTTTTAGTTTTATTTATAATCATTTTACAATCATTAGTCATTCACATAATTCATATTTAATTGTTTATTTGATTATTTAAGTATTTATCATTTATTCATATATATTATTAATTTATATGTTTTTATATTTTATATTTTTTATTATTTTTCTTGCTTATGCATTTTCATTATTGTTCAGTTTCATGATTGTGGGGTTTCATGAATTGTTTGGTCTAAGAAATAGATAATGGGGATGTTTATGGAAATTCAAGGTTTATGGGATGTTGAATCAGTTTGACATATCATTGTTCTTTGAGCTGTACTCCCCAGACGAAGTTTGAACATTGAGACATAAACGGTTCACAACTAAAACGGTTCAATAAATTCTGTTATACCTTTTACCATCATCACTTTGTCTCCTGCTTCTGCTCTTTTCTGGCTTCCATCAGTCAACTTCATAACTGACAGAAACCTGCTGTTAGTGGGGTTGGGGTAACTACAGCTTGCTGACTAGTTGTTCTGTTACCGGAAAGACTGATATTTTCTGACGGGATCTGGTGTCCGGGGCTGGATCCTAATTGTCTGGCGTGGGGACTTGATCTAACAAGGAGTTATGGGAAGTTCCAATTGATCTAATTAATGCAGCCTAACAATCCTTTAACAGATTTCAATTAGTTAAGTCATGTCACCTTTACTTATATAGTGCTTTTAATAGTAGATTGTGACAAAGCAGCTTTATAGTATTAAACAGGAAATAGTGTGTCAATAATGCAAAAGGACAACAGTAAACACTCAATTTTCAAATAAAGCATTGAAATAAATAAAGTTCAAATAAAGTTCAGCATTGAATTCAGCGATGTCATCATCCAGCTCAGTTCATTTCAAATAGTATATGATATCGCTGGAAATTAAGTGTCCCCAACTAAGTAGGCCAGAGGCAACAGCAGCAAGGAACCAAAACTCCATGTGTAACAGAAATGGAGAAAAAAACATTGGGAGAAACCAGGCTCAGTCGGGGGGCCAGTTCTCCTCATCTAGTTGATGTGGTCTCCGCTGACATTCAGGGCTGTAGAGGTCATCTCTAGATGTTGATCCACCATCTGGGCTGGGTACAGGCTGGATCCGGGGGACAGCAGTGACAATCTGATCTGGATACAGACTGGATCTGGTGGCTACGGTGACCTCGGAATAAGAATGAAACAGACTAATCAGGTGTTATGGGAAGTGTTCCCGGTTCTGGTTGACCTAATTAATGCAGCCTAACAATCCTTTAACGGATTTGAATGATTTGTTTTCCGCAGCTGGAGGAAAACTAAACTAGAGGTATTTCGTACTGCCTGCCGTGAATGTGCCCTATCCTATAGAAAACCATTAAAACTGCTAGATCTGATTACTTTTCGTCTCTTTTAGAAAAAAAAAAAAGCAAACAAACAAACATAACCCTAGATATTTATTTAATACAATGGCTTAATTAACGAAAAATAAAGCAGCAACAGGCATTGACTTTTCCCAACAGCACAGCAGTAATGACTTGAATGAACTACTTTACTTTCAAGATCAGTAGAGATAAAACTGTAACCATGCAGCCATGAGTTGCAGTATCGATCATTAATTCAGAAATATTAATTCATGCGTTCATGACCTCAAGATTAGATTACTGTAATGCTTTATTGCCTTAATTAACATGCTTAATAAACAAACTCCAGCTGGTCCAAACTTCAGCAGCTAGAGTTCTTACTAGAACCAGAAAGTATGACCATATTAGCCCGGTATGTTGGAGCTAGGCACAAGAATAGTCCGAGAAGCAGGCGAGGGTTGATCACAGAGTGAAACAGAGGGGTAATCCATAAAACGAGCAAGAGGATCACAAGGCAGGCGGCGAGACAGACAAGACGAGAAAACCAGCTGAGAAAGCTTAACTCAGGAAACCAGGAAACTAAGAGACTAGGAAACTAGGAAAATAAGAAACTACAAAGTAAAGGGTGCTAGCACTAGGGGAGCGCTAAACGCAACGAATACCATTCTCCACAATACAACTCCACAATACTCGGTGAGTAACAGGGAGGAAGTCCGGGGCTTCTATAGCGTGTCTGATTGGCTACAGGTGTTGGCGCTGTTACCAAATTGATGTGGCATGGTCAGGGTGTGGTGACAATAGCACATATAAAATTTGGTGTCAATATGTCAAAGTTTTGCAGAGATACAGCCTCAGATGTAGTTTGGCATCTTTCCAGCAAATTCGTTGATGCGCTAAACGAAAACGGTTTCGTATATCGACACGAAATTCATAACTTTTTGCCAGTGCGGTCTGAAGATGATCTGAGTCAAATTTGGTGAAGATCAGACTAACGGTCTAGGAGGAGTTAAAAAAAATAGGTTTTGTACATTAATCAAAATGGCGGACAGGAAGTTTGGCCAATTTTGGCATAATGGATCAACGTTCTCGGCTTGACATCAGTTTCATTACAATAGACTAATGTAAGCAGAAGTTATTAGCATTTTTGTAAATTTCTTTATAACTTTTGATTTTATTTTAAAATTGGACATGGTTGGACTCGGCATGACACACCGAATCTAAGAGACCAGTTTTGTGGTTTTTGGCCAAACCATTCAGAAGTTATAAGCAAAAAAAGCCATTTTTCGTATCTCCTGAACACTAGGCGGCACTGTGCCGAAACACTGCAGGTAGCCTCAGGTCATGCTTGATATGACACACACCAAGTTTGGTCTCAATACGCCAAACCGTTGCGGAGATATAGCCTCACAACCATTTTTGTGTGCTTTTCGTAGAAATTGTTCGCGAGTCATTCGAAAATGGTTTGACTACTCAACTTGAATTCCATAACTTTTTGCCAGCATGGTCTGAAGATGACCTGAGCCAATTTTGGTGAAAACCGTCTAGGATGAGTTCGAAAAAGTAGGTTTTACGAACAAAAATTTATAGAAAAAAAAACTAAACCTTACGCTTTTTTGAATTCGACTCGGCATGAGCCAAGGGTTCAGAGGAAAAAAGAATTTTCATTCTATGGCTTACGGTTCAAAAGTTATTAGCATAAAATAATTGAAATTTTCGTGTGAGTTAGAGACTTCAAACTTGCTATGGTCAATGATGGGACTGTCCTCTATCAGTGTGCCAAATTTCACAACTTTCCCGCAATCGGTTCTATGGGCTGCCATAGACTCGAGCGGAAGAAGAAGAAGAAGAAGAACACTAACGAATACAATAAGTGCCATCACACCTTCGGTGCTTGGCCCCCAATAATAATAATAATAGTGGTGGAAGTAGTGCTGTAACTTGACTTGACTCGGGGAAACACAGCTGTAATTTGACCTAACTCAGGAAGAGCAGCTCCGACTTGACTCAGGAAATACAGCTGTGACATTACTTGACTCTGGTATGGCAGAAGTGACATGACGGAGCTTTGCCCTTGCCGCCATTTTGTGAACGGGCTCCGCTGTCGCCGCCATTACGTGAACGCACACCGGCGTGGCCGCCATTTTATGAGCGGGTTTACACACCGGAGTAGCGATCAAAACACTAGAATGTCCCGCAGAAATTCACAGATATGTTGCTCAAGTGTTCGTGGGCCTTGTTTGAGTCTAAACAATATTTTAGTTGTGTCTATACCTGTACAATGTCCGGATTTAAAGCTGCTGGATCCTTGTTTGACTGAGTATTCTGTAACGTGGAGAGGGAGACGAGCGGATCCAAATGCAAAGCTTTATTTGAAGGGCGAGACAAAGAAATGGTCGAACAGGCAGGGTCGGATCAATAGCAAACAGGTATGTTGGAGCGATGCACAAGAATAGTCCGAGAAGCAGGCGAGGGTCGATCAGCGGCGAACGTAATCCACAGAGCGAAGCAGAGGGGTAATCCATATAATGCGCAAGAGGTCCACAAGGCAGGCGGCGAGACAGACAAGATGAGAAAACCAGGCGAGAAAGCTTAACTCAGGGACCCAGGGAACCAGGAAACTAAGAAACTAGGAAACTGCAAAGTAAATAGTTTTGCCACAGACGAAAATTTGAAAAAGCGTTGGATTTGGGCCATACGGGGAGAAGAGGGGGCGACATTTACTGTGAGCAAAAGTAGCACTTTTGTGTGTGCTAAGCACTTCATGGAGGATGAGGTCCGTATCCATCCAGAGTCTGGTCGTAAATATCTTGCACTGTGCAGGCTGTGCCTTCCAGGTTTGCGTGGAACAGTTGGGGAGAAGTTAAATCTTGCCAGACTCAGACGTCAAAAGGAAGTGTTTGTGGTGTAGAGGAAGCAGTACATGTGGAAATGGAGAGTGCTGATGCAGCCTTGGTGGTGCAGGAGCATGATTACAACAGCCGTCCAGCCCCAGGTGAGTGTAGCGTGTTAAGTAATACAATAATTAAATTAATAACTTACCTGCAACTATAGACATAATAAAATATAATATGTTTTATATGTATTGTTAGATGTAACGTCATACAATTAAGGTAGCATATGGTAGCAGTTATGCTAACAGTCGAGCATGTTAGTAAGGTGTTGTTTTTATACTTTTGCCATCCCCTTTTTATACTGCTCTCTTACTGGCTTAAGTCACACAAAATTAACAAAGACTATTCTAGTTATCAATAAAGTCCACAACAATTTAGGCACACAGACAAACAATTCAAGCTATTTAATAATGGCTTATGAGGTTAACTTGTGTAAAAAAACTTCTGCTGGAGTGAATAAAGAATTTGAATTGATTTTCTAAGTAACTGGTATATTACTGTATAAACCTGTGATAGTAACTTTTCAAAGTAATGAGTACATTTTGTAATAACGTGTTATGTTTAACACAAAATAATACATTTATTATTGTTTGCTTTACTTTAATTAGGTGCACTTGATGAGGCCTTGGAAAAAATAAAGGAGCTGGAAGAACTGGTGTCAAGCCTTACCATATCTCGGGCTTTGCTGGATAGATGCTGTGTGTCTGATGAAGACTTCAGGTACTTCACAAGATTCTCCTCAAAAAACATCTTTTATGTTTTCTGGTGATCTATTGAGCCCTTTGCATCTAAGATAATCTACTGGTCCAAAGCCAAGAGGATTGGAATTTCCACTTTAGAGAAAGAGGTCGTTAAGCCAAGCCCCCAGCAGAAGATCCAGCTCATTGATGAGTTTTTCATGTTTTGCTTGCGGTTCGCTGTTGGCCTTAGAGAGAGAGTTTTGGCCGAGATATTTGGAGTGAGCACTTCTACAGTGAGTCGCATCATAATTACATGGTCAAACTATTTGTACCTTGTACTAGGATCAGTTCCAATCTGGATGACCCAGGAGCAGGTGAGACGAACAATGCCTGTAAAATTTCAGCAATACTGCCCAAATGTGAGGGTTATTATTGATTGCACAGAATTCAGATGTGAGAGCCCAGAGGCAATTACCCTCCACTCTGAAACATTCTCAACCTACAAAAGCTACACCACCTTCAAAGGTTTAATTGGAGTTGCCCCCTGTGGTGCAATCACTTTTGCATCACAGTTATTCACTGGCTCTAACTCTGACAAGGAGTTGACAAGACATTCAGGAATCTTGGATTTACTGGAACCTGGTGATGAGGTTATGGCAGACAAGGGCTTCCTCATTGTACAGCTACTGGAAGATGTAAGGGCAAAATTAATCATTCCCCCTTTTAAGCACCAAGACCAGTTTAGCAGAGAAGAGACTGAAAGAACCCAGGCCATTGCCAGATTCCGGATCCTTGTTAAACGTGCAATACGGCGAGTAAAGGAGTGCCGCATTTGGGATTCCCCAGTTCCTCTCACCTTGGCAGGCACAGTGAATCAGATGTAGTCCTGCTGTTGCATGATGGCAAATTACCAGGGTCCCTTAGATCTTGAAGGTGAAGCCTGGCAGCCTGGCAATAACACCTGCTAGTAGCATCAGCCTCATCTCCTCACCTGCTAGTAACATCATGCTGCTTCTCACCTGCTAGTAACATCCAACTCATCTACTTACCTGCTAGTAACATCAGCCTCATCTACTTACCTGCTAGTAACATCAGCCTCATCTCTTCACCTGCTAGTAAGATCAGCCTCATGTACTTACCTGTTAGTAACATCATGCTGCTCCTCACTTGCTAGTAACATCAAACATTAGCCTCGTCTACTCACCTGCTAGTAACATCAGCCTTGTCTACTTACTAGTAACATCATGGTAAGTTTAGGCATTTGTTGTACGGAAATGAAGACCACATTTTACTTGTATTTTAGAAAAAAAAAAAAATGAAAATCATACAATTTTAACTAAAATCTAACTCTTTACTTTAAATTCAACTCTTACTTATGATCTGCAGTATCCTCTCAGATTGTGAACGCATCAAACATTAAACCCTCCTCACATATCATCTTTCCAGTCTGGGATAGGTATGTTGCAACAATATTTTTCACAATATAACACCTATCATGAAGCTTAATCTAAATCTATAAATATATATGTTAAATGTAATTAATTGAAGCATGACTTACAGAGGTAGTTCACCCAAAAACGAAATTTGTCTTTTACTCACCCTCAAATTATTTCTAATTTGTTATGTTGAATGTGAAAATATGTTTTGAAGAATGTGTATAACCAAACAATTGCTCATCCCCATTAACTTCCACAGAATGAAGAAATGAAATACTATGCAAATGTTTGGTTACACGCATTCTTTAAAATATCAACAGAAGAAATTTGTACGTGTTTGAAACAACTTGAGTAAAGTACAGAATTTCCTTAGTGAGTGAAATATCCCTTTAATTAGAAAGTAACTTTTTTTTGTGAACATATAGAACACTATTGAACTATATTCACTACAGAACAGGGACATCATTTGTTGGTCACTTTTTCTTGCCTATTTTCTTCCTAGCAAAACATGAATATATGTGCTGAAGCAGAATTCATCAACCTTAGCCTTGATCTCTGTGATCAGCTCATCATCTCTCCATACCCTCTCCACATGGAAGTCACTCCTTGTACTTGTCACTAGATCACACCAAGCTTAGCCAGTAACCATCAGCTGACCTTGGACTTGCCAATGGTAGGCGTTTTTTTTTCTTCTTAGTTTTGCTTGGCCCCCAACAAACTCAGTGTGTGATGCCTCTTCAATTTCTTTCACATCAGGGCACTTAACTTCTACCAGGCCATAGGGAGGTTCTTCATTTGGGTCCACCACTTTGCCGTCTGGACTTGCACCAAGGTGCGGAGCACCGGGGTGGATGATGAGACCAGATGGAAGAACGTTACGTCAAAGGTCTCAGCATAGCGGCGAAGAACCTGTTGCTCAAATTCCAATCCTCTATGCATTGCTTTGGTCTGGGGGGCACCTTTAATGATCCGGCCAGCCAGTGTCAATGCAGTGGATTCAAACCTCACATGAGCTGCTTCATAGAACTTGCTTGCTGTAAGTCGAGGGCAGCGGATACTAACCCATAGTGGGCTTTTTGATTGATCACATGTTCCCTCCTCAATGATCCCTGTCATTTCAGATGTTACCTCCAGACTCTCCATATGCAGGAGTTCAGCCCAGCTGCCAGAGACGAAATGATAAGGTGGAAGCTTGTGTTGCGGGACAGGTAAGGGGGGGAATTGTGGAGCATTTGGATTTGTTTGTACATCCTTTGACAGCACAGCTGGACACTGGTATGACAGCAGTGATCCTTTTGGGACCTCTCCAAATTTAGAAGACACCATGGTAGAGCAGACATTCCATCGACTATCTTCGCTATCAGTGGTTGTGGACGAAGGGAAATGAGGGATGTCGCTCCAGCAATTACATCATTGTCAGGTAATGGTCCTAAACAAATGTTCATGCTTTAGTGTTTTAATTGTTACCTAATGTGAAGATGTGTTTTATTAGTATTTGGATATTACCTCCATATGCTTTGTACAGAGTAGACTGCACGCAGCTCCTACCAGAGGCTTTCGGTTTGCGTGCCACAAGCTCATCGACTGGTTCGGGAGTGATGCCCTGACAAAACATGTATATCTTGCACTAGATTGCAATCTGATTTGCATATCATGCACATTACATGAATTTTATTTGTTAACTGTTGGAGATGGTTGCACAAACTTTTTCCAGCAGCACAAGAGCACGAATATGCTGCCATTTGAGGTGGGGTGTTGGCTTCAAGTGTGATCTTAAGAAAGTGATAGAAAGACATCTATTTCACATCTTTATTTAACCATTGTGCGCTGTTCAGTTAGGGTGTATACAGGGGCGGATCTAGAAAATAATTTTTAGGGTGGCAAAGGGGTGGCATGAGGTCCATGAGGAGTGGCAACACCAAAGCAAGCCCCCATGCATAGTTTTTGGGTATTTATAGTCTGACATATACAGTTGTATTCCCAAATATTGCATTACCATTAAGTAATCATCTACTGTTTAAAATGAAAAAATAAATAACATTTCAGTGTCCATCATGGCACCAAGTCAGTAACAGTATAAAAAAAAAAAAACTTCAACAGGTTATACTGTAAATGTTTCTGAGCTTGTATCACTAAAGACGACATGCGATTCTATTAAATTACTACTTAGATGGTATAAATCGCATTTTAGTGCAAGTTTAAGATATTAATGTTGATGATTTGATGTTAATTTCCTAACATTAGAAATAAATATTATAATGTTAATGCAATGAAACTGGATCAGTTTTGGAAACAATGTTTGATTTTCGGTTATTAACAGAGGTGGGAATGTCTGTAATCACCCAGAACACACTATAAACCATAAAATCTAGCAACACCCCAGCAACTGCATAGCAAGAGCCTAGCAACCACCTAGCAACACTTTAGCAAACATCTAGAACATCTAACTGACCAAACTATTTATGTTTTTAAACAAGACTTTAAGATAAGCCAGCATAAATTCTTAAATGCTTACAATACAGAAGGCTACACATAAAAAAATGGTTACAAATAAAATTTGACAGTCACACTTTTGAAGGTGTACAACATGTGCTACAATTTACTGTACATATAGAATAGTGAAAGTCCATCATCTAATGTACTGGTATTGTACTATGTAATTATACTGTATGTGTAAAAGATTTGTTACTTTCTCTCCTCTCTCCGTTGTTGGATGCAGATATTCTGATTGGCGTGTCATCAGTTTTACTTAATGTTTAACTTACTTTTGAGAAATGTGTCTTTGTTTTGAGCACTGAATGAATGATTTGGGAAAGTGATGAGCCAACTAAAATCAGTTACATTTTGTTAACAATAGAGAAAACTGCAATATGACTAGATGCTTACCTAACTCTGCTATTAGTTTCCGCGATCGGCATCTTCTTATTGATTTCATGCTATTACTGCCTATAATATAAATTTGCCTATGATGAAAGTGGAGCGAGCGGTCAGAGAATCGGATCACCAAACAATTACGCGGTAAATCTCAGACATATCCGGACATGATTAGATTTCTCAGAGGACTTCTGAGTTAGCCGAGAAGCAGTAATGATCGGATTCACGAACAAATGTAAAACAGTTCGTTAGCGAACTGGGCCGCGCTTTGTGTTTTTGACTCAACAGAACCGGTTCATAAGAGTCATTTGTTAATGAAGTCGAATACACTAAACATATATTTTATACAATGTTGCCTGCACTGCAGGAATGTAAACTTTTAAATATAATAAACATTGAACAGTTTCAATACAGTACTGTAAACATGTAAATATAAATAACTTTAAACATTTGTACTGCAGTAAAGTAAACATATAAATATAACTGAACATTTATAATGCAGAAATGTAAATATGTAAATATAAATAACTTTGATACAGTGTTAAACATTTCCTGTACAGTGATGTTGTGTAAATACAATATTAAATGATTATTTGTCTTCTTTTTATTTATTTGTTTATTTATTTTTTTGTTTGTGTGTTTTCTACACCTGTAGGCAATGACATGAAAATAAATTGAAACCAAACCAGCAGGTGGCAGCAAATGGCTGTTTGAATAAGTGAGTTCAACAGATTCGTTCAAACAGCTGATTCATTCAGAAACGAGGCAAGCAACTGCCTTTATGAATGGATTACTGAATCACTGACTCACTTGATTTGTTAAAAAACGTGGATTCATTCAATAACGAAACATCGTTGTATTGCTCGGAGACACAAAACAGTTCTGCTGTGGCAACGCAGGCTGCACAAGCAACATCTGGCACAACACAGGTCGATCGGTGCATCTCTATTTAAAACGTTAACTTTTTAAATTGTGTCCTCCTATTCCCAAACTAATCTGACTTTCTCATCGACCTGAAACATGTCGCTCTCATGCAGATCTCTCCTGTCACCTGATCCTTACTAGAAACTGAGATACTACTTATAGTTAGTAACGTTCATAAAGTAAAATCCAAAATGTATATTAATTAAAAAAAAAAAAAAAAATCACATAAGATGCAAACAATGTACATAAAATCTAACTAGACAGATATATAAATAAATAAATACAAACAATGCAAAGACATATATAAACTGTGAGAAACGGAGATGGATAGAATGGATATTCGTATAACATTATAGCATGAGAATACTCAGCCTCAAAATTGTAGATGTAACTCGAAATATATCATTTGAAGCCCTTCTCTTTCTTACTGTTGAGCGGATTGCCTCACAATACGATTAACGTCATTCACAGTTATCCAGGGAAGCTCTTGTAAACAGAGAGTGTAGTGTGTCATCCTCTCCTGCGGCATTTTCACACAGTTATCGCCAATAGCGAAAACGGCTTCAGGTGCTGCACCGGATGTAACTGAGCGGACTGAGACCAAACGCGGAAGTGATCGTGCATAGAGTCAATGGCTGCGTTCGAAACCGCATACTTCCCTACTATATAGTAGGCAAAAAACAGTAGGCGAGCGAATAAGTATGTTTGAATCTTCAGTATTCATAAAAGAGTAAGCGAGAATTAGTAGGCGAGTGCACTAATTCTCGCGAGATTCGGACGTACGTATACTTAATTTGCGTTCTAATATGCCTACTTACCTACTATATAGTAGGAAAAAAGAGTACGTGAAGAAAGAAGTACGTTCGAAAGCTAAAAGAGTAGGCGAGAAATCCCCGGATGTCCTACTGCTTCAGCCCAGAATCTGGAGTGTTCATCGATGGATACTTTTCAATCCCAAGAGTCCACGGGATAGCAATACGTCATCATCGACCGTGATTGAGAACCGCGACAAGGGTGTTTACAAATGTGAGTATTGCAAACCAAAACACGGTTCCTTGTGTTAAAATCGTATTTGCGGACTTACTAAACTGTACATTTAGGTGCAAAGACTAGGCAGTAACATTATAGTATATTGTAATTTTGCTGTAAAAAACACGTTTAATTGTGTATAGCAAACAGTAGAGCTCCAGTAAGCACACGTACCTCAACAAAGTGGATTTACATAAGCCATACACATCTTCGATTACTTAATATTTATTTAACAACTGACAGTAAAGTGTTGTAAGAGAATTGCAGATGAGCACATCACAACATGAAACAGACATCTGAGTGAGTGATGTACGTTATGTGTGCTTATTATGTAGAATTCACTGCTGTCAACACTGCTTTAGTTGAATGTAAATAGTGTAAATAAACACATGTACATAACTAAACATGAGTTCATCTGTTTCATTTGTCCATTACTGTTGATAAATTGAGGAGCATTTGTGTCGGATAAAAAGCCAGTTAACAAATCAGCAACTACCTCAAAATGTGAATGCAGTATTGAATCACAGAGGTAACTGAATCGTGTGTGGATGTTACAGGGACAGATGAGACACCCGTGTGTGTTTATCCGGTGAAGAGTGACTGATGAAGGAATGCTGCCATCAAAGGCTTTCAGTGAGTATACATTACATAAAAGAATAAAACATCTTTTAAATCTTAAGTTGTACTTTATTTTATTTATTGTAACATCAAACAGAGTTATTACAGCACTTTTGATTTGTGATTTCTGTGAATTTTCTGCAGATCTTTTGTGGTGGAGCAGGTGACTGCAGCATTTGTGGGAAGAAAGGAAGACCTGAAACAAAAATATAAAGTAAGAACATTTCGTTACATTAATACAGAAATCAAAAAAAAAAAAAAAAGTTAATGTGAATGCTTTTGTATTATATTTGTGCTTCTTTGTATAATCTGAAATGTCTGCAGACTGGTGTGAGCAGTGAGAAAGGAGAAATCCACAGCAGCATCCTGGAAATGGTCTGGTGCCATGGATGAGATCCTCCATCACTCCACCTGCTCTTACTGCCTCATCTGGGCCAGATGTTGCTGTGGCCTCTTCATCCTCAGTAAGCTCAGAGCCAGTGAGAGCATCTAAAATAGACTAAAAGACATTGAGGATGTGATTCTGTTCTGCCGGTTTCTGTTCATACAGTATTAGTCAATGCAGGCCGACTTTCAGACGTTCCAAAAGCATCAACAAATAAAGTCATGAAACTTACAGTGCTCTTATTACAGGGACCCCCAATCCCCTGGAGAAAAGTGCCTTGCTCAGGTAGTTGCGAACCAGCAACCTTCTACTTACCAGTTCAGCAGTTTAGCCCACTACAAAAGTAACAGAGCTACAACAAAAATTAGCATGTGAGTGTAAACATGAAATGAAATTTGTCAAGAAATGGAATGCTGACAACATGAATGGTAAAATGTTTTACTCTGTTTAAATGTTTCACAGGTGGTCGAGCAGACACAGTGATAGCCAGATTGTCCCGCACATGGTCTCCTGCTCTTGCCTCAAGGTTGTGGGGTTCAGTGGTGTCTTCATGGTCTTTCTCATCATCTGGCTCAACAACATCCCCATTGAGAAGAGTGAGATTGTGAAGCACAGCGCAGCAGCAGAATTGGCACAACTGCATTGAGATGGCAATAGGATATGGGGTTCACCAACTGTAAATACATGATTGTTAGATCAATAAGTTTGAATAAAGCTGTTTCATCTGTTGTTGACTTGTATATTTATGTATTTATTATGATGCTTTTATTCCTTCTTTTACTCATTTATTCATGTTTTCTATTGTTGTTAATAAATAAAATATACATACTTTGTTAACTAATGCATGAATTCATTGCTTAACTGAAAACTGATGGATTCAAATCAGCTGCATTTGTCGAGTGTATATTCATGCATAGCTATGTCCAAAAAAAAGTTATATAATTAATTATTAGTTAGCATGTATCTTTATTATTGCGTGTAAATGTTGGGGTGGGCTAGCAGTGCAGTTCATTATGGTGTTATCTTAATTTTTAAGTAGTAATACTTACATTTTTCAAATGTAAAATCAACAGTCTCCAAATGCGAGATGTTCCAGCAGCTGCCTGATGTCTCCTTTGTGCAGACAATGCAAACATGGAGGTGTGTTTTAACCGTACTTGGTAGGTAGGGTTGTTGAGTTACTGATGCTATGAGGTGTTAGTGCACCTGTCACTCTTATCATTATTATTATTAATATTGCTTATAATTACATATAAGATCTGGAAATATGGTTGTACCTAACAATGGACAACTGTAATGACAAAAAAATAGAAAACAAATATCATGCATTCATCATGGTATGAGATTATGTACACAGAAAAAAAAAAACAACAACAACATAATAACAAGGTTAAATATATCTAAACAATTCACCCCGGTGCTTTTTTTAGAAGCCTGATGGATGAAACGACAAGATTCAATAAGAAAAAAAGAAAAGAAAACAATGGAGATTTAAACCACTTAAGCCAATTTTACACATAAAATGAAGAAATTAACTACATATTAAAGAGAACGATTTCATCTTATAAGTTTCCTTATAAAATTAAAAAAAAAAAAAAATGGTTATACTACAATCACAATAAAATGTAAAATTGTTTCTTTAACAAGACCACAAAATTAGCAAATTATCAACATCAAAATATTTACGGATAGATCAAACGTGCCGCTCGTATCTTTTAAATTGTTGCGCTTGTTATGAGCTCGTAGATCACATGATAACGTAAACATGGCGGATGACGTCCGAATTACATTCATACTCAACGAGATTTGGCTGTAAAGTACGCACTCTTTTAGCGCTCCTTAAGTAAGTACTTATTGAAATTAAGTACCTACTCACTGAGTATGCGGTTTCGAACGCAGCCAAATACCACTTTCCCTGCAATAATGTTTGAGACTGAAGTGTCCACACACACAAAACACGCACACACACACACACACACACACACACACACACACACACAGGCAACAAGAAGAGTTTTTATTAAACTGCTATGAAAATTATCTATAAAAGTAAACAAATTCGAAAATCAGTATCATGGCACCTGACTCATACATACCTTAATAACCAAAAATAAATTGCTCAAAAAAGAATTTGTAGCCTTTGTCCAATTTGGATCTCTTCACATCTGCCTTAAAATTCTCAACAATACAGACAACGTCTGTAATTCTGACTTCTGGCAGATAATTTAATGATTGGGAAAAAACGCGCTGTTCGTAATCCATTATTTTAATGAATGGCGATCGTAGCGGCAGCGGGACCGGAAGTACCACTCCCCTACTTCCAGTCTCGGTCGCCATATTGTGAAATAGGCGTATTCTCCACAATACCAAAGAACTTATATTGACAAGAACTGAAAGCCAATAGAACGTTCCATTGCAACAGCGCCGCCCAGCAGCAGCCCTACGCTTCCGCCATTTTGGCAGTCCACTAGCTTCTTGCTGTGGCTATGGCAATTATCAGCTGCTTTATTTAAAAAAAAAAAAAAAAAAAAAAAAAGACACAACACTTTAAAGCTAAAATACACAACCTGAATGATGGCAACATTTTTTAATATTTTTTTTACTCCGTTCCACATTTATTTCTTAAAAATTTTTGTACTTTTGTTAATTATTAAACCATAAGTTGTTTAATTTTTGTATGTTTTGTACGTACTGTAATCTTTGTTTGTTATTATTGCAATTAAAAAAATGATGACGGCACAGAATAACGTACAATCACTAGACTAGCCATTATCAAAAACAGACCTTGTCTTCTTCACTAAATCTTTGCTCTCTATAAACCAGTTTCGATTGAAATTCCTATTTTAAGTGCAAGTATTAGCATCATACATGCTTAATTAATACCAACATATAAAATTAGAGTTTCACCTCAGAGTTTCGCCTCTTGGTATTCTATACTCCTTGACAATTAGCCTTTTTCACGGTGCGCGTTCGGAACCTGGAAGAGTCGAATAGTTGTGTAAAATAACTTCCGCTGTAGCCTGTATGAATGCTAGTGCCCATAGCACGGGATGGTTGTGATTTATTAATGAACAATTCATCATAGATGTTTCATCAAAACACATTAAACACAGTTTCCAAACATTAATCGGGTATGACGAAACGAGGAAAAATGTTGTCATGATATTCCGACGCACATTTCATGATTTAAAGACCGCACAAGCTGCGTATGCACAATACTTCAGAGACAGACCAGCTTTTTATTTAAAAAAAAAAAAAGCAAGAACAGCATACAAACAACACATCACATTAAAGAGCAATAAAATTGACGTTCAACAGGTGTTTATTATGATAACAATATTGCATTGCGCAATAATAAAAACAATAACATTAAAAATAAAATTAAAACTGTGTATATTCCGAGTATTTCTCCAGCAGTAACGTGCAGCCGCGGGCAGATTATCAGTTAAAAGAATCTATTTAACCTTAGACATCCCCTACCATATATGTAATCTTCCATTTTAACGTAAAACATGTAAGCGAGCCGTTTGTGTTGTCGGTGTTGTGACAATCATGAGAATCTGCCCGCAGCTGCACATGGTACTGCTGGAGAAATTCTCGGAATATTTATATATATATATATATATATATATACACACACACACACACGGTTTTAATTTTATATTTTAATGTTATTGTTTTTATTATTGCGCAGTTTTTTCTACTACTATGTCACATTTAAGATGATAACCAGTTATCTTAGAATAACTCTGGGATGAAAAATATAAATGTATTTGAACAACTCCAATTTGATCTAATACGTGACGACTGTATCGAAGAGCAAAGCAAGTGCACTAAAGCAATGCTATCATTATTTCTGTTTAATTTGTACAGTCTAATCGTGGTTAATGTTTTATGAGATAAGCTTGTCCGATTTTGTTACTCTTTAATGTGATGTGTTGTTTCTATGCTATTCTTGCATTTTTTTTAATAATAAGCTGGTCTGTCTCTGAAGTATTGTGCATACGCAGCTTGTGCGCTCCCATTTAAATCATGAAATGTGCGTCGGAATATCAGGACAACATTTTTCCTCGTTTCGTCATACCCGATTAATGTTTGGAAACTGTGTTTAATGTGTTTTGATGAAACATCTATGATGAATTGTTCATTAATAAATCACAACCATCCCGTGCTATGGGCATTTCCATTCATACAGGCTACAGCGGAAGTTATTTTACACAACTATTCGACTCTTCCGGGTTCCGAACGCAGACCGTGAAAAGGGCTAATACTTAGTGAGTAACAGGGGGGGAAAATCCGGGGCTTATATAGCGCGTCTGATTGGCTACAATGCCGGGGTGTAGTGCAACAGTCTGTGTGATGTGAAAGTGCGAGAGCGACATCTGGTGGTGAGCGGACCGAATGTCACCAGCCAGATTTATGACAATTTTATGTATGAAATGTTGAAGACATTTGGAGGTTAAAATTCACTCTTTGGACTTAGTCCCCCCGAGTTCCCCAACCCCCATTTCCAGCCCTGGCAATAAAACATACAAGTTTAAATAGTTCTGCCAGAGCTCAGCAAAATATGTGCGTCTTTAGCTTGCCATCTTGCTGGAACTCCCCAGGTGGCGGTAATTCACCAATACGCTGAATGCCAACTGTCATTCCAAAAAAAGAAGGAAAAGAATGAAAAGGAGAAGAAAATCTCAAAGAGAATACAAAACAATATAAAAATATAGCGCAATGACGAGTCCCCTGTCATAAAATAGTTTCTAAGGCATGTCTTTTTATTCAAGATTTCACTCAGTAATATCAGCTTTTTCACTTTTACAGTCACAATTTATTTTGTTTGGCACGGAATGAGTTTTGATAGAATTACATACTGAAAAGGAAAAGTTAAGTGTGCGGAGTGGACAGGTCAAGCCTTCTTGCTATGCCTTACTACAGTAATGCGAAAGTGTGGTAGAATGAGCAGAGAGCCTTATATTTCCTAACAGTAACAAAGGTCCAAAAGTACTTTAAGGTTCACTTTAAAGTCAAACATATATATATATATATATATATATATATATATATATATATATATATATATATATATATATGACAAAATATTTACCTGTGACCATTACCGCGAGATCAGAGAACAATGAACATAGACTATAATGTTTTGTTAAACTATTATATTAACTATTAACTACTATATTAATATTAATTTAAAATCTCTGGGGGCCTACTGTAAATCAAAAGGGTTCTGTAGTCAAGAAAAGACTGTTAAGCACTGCATGCACTCTGCACAGCATATGAAAGAGAATGATATGAGCTTGCGCTAAACAGAAAACTAAGTGCTATAGGTGAAATCAGCCATACTGAAATCTCGTAGCGCCTCAGGACACGTAAACCCTACAAACAAGCAGCAGCGGTATCTCCACACTCCAGCTCAGTAGGTGGCGGTACTTTACTTTTAAGCCGGTTTGCCGACTTCTAATAATCGTTAGAAGAAGATGACAACTACGAGCTCTACTTGTGACAAACATGGCAGCGGTGGTGCCGGAGGTGTTGACGAGTACGCACGTGGGGAAAATGAATAAGAAAAAGGTGAATATGATCATTCATTGTTTTGACTACAGTGTTATCCGCTTTTATATATCGGTGTAAATGTCTTTATGTCGGATGTTTACAGTAAAGATGTTGTTAAAAAAAAAAAAAAAAAGCTTGTTGTTACCGCTTGTTGATTTCATCGGCTTTATTAAAAATTGTATTCGACGTTTCTTCGTGATCTTTTTGATAGAATGGAGGAAATTTACCGCTTACAAAAGGGGCTGATTGTGTCATATAGGTCTAGGTAATATTATGGCAATTTGTTGTATCATAATACGGATTAAATGTCGTATTAACTTTGAGTATTTTGTTGTTTATATGACATTCTTTGGGATTTCAGTGACCTGAATACACTTCTGTAATGAGCATGTTTTTAATTAATATTCGTTGTTATATTTAGGCTAATGTATCTGTCACTGTTATAATGAAAACAAGCCTTACTGATTAATGAAGTTCTTAAAACAAGAACTTTAAAAGTTTAAAAATATTCTTTCATTATTATTAATCCATAATAAAACGTTTGACTACTGAAAACGCATCTTAATTCAGTGTGGAATTAAGCCAGAAGTTAATTTGATGTAACCAACTTGAAAATAAAACAAACAGGAATAGAATGAAGACATTTGCAGACATTCATGACTGTTTGTATTATTGAAGAACTCGATTTTTCTTCATCATGGACAGTTTTATTTGTCATTTACCCAACAATGTATGAATTTATATGTGAATATATTTGTAAATATGATTGGCTTTTTCTCACTTAGCCTCCAAAACGCTATTGGGAGGAAACAGAAAACACAGACCAAAAGAGAACAGAAGAAGAACAAGGTACAGCTGGGCAGGACCAGAATAAATCAAGAGTAAAAAAAAAGTTTTTAAAAAAGAGGAATGATGAAAGTTTTGAGGTAAGAGCAATTTTACATTCAGTGAAATATTTTGACAGTTTACTAGTAGTATCCTGTTAATAGTTTGAAATCAGAGTGTTTCTAATAATGAACTTTTTTTCTGAGTTTTAAAGGGGCTCCAAGTAGTTTTTGTTTGTTATGCCTTGTTTTCACTTTCACATAGTATATTAATATCTATCAGCGCATATAGGCATCAAACAAATACAAGTATTGGTGTGTTGAATACATGAATAGTACTTTGGATAAATATGTTTGCAGTTATTTCTTAAAAAAAAAATACTTTAAGTTTGAGCTAGTACAGCCGTTAACAATTAATTGCCATACAATTAATTTCAAAAGATTGAAGGAATAGTTGGCATAATTTCCTCACCCTCAGGCTATCTAAGATGAGTTGTTTCTTCATGGGAACAGATTTGGAGAAATTTAGCCTTACATCACTTGCTCACCAGTAATAAAAACAAACTCATCTATATCTTGAACAGCCTGTGGATATATTAGGCTTTTAAGACTTTATGTACGGATCTATTATACTGAAGTCCGATTTTTCCAAACTTTTTACGTTCACTTAAGATATAACAGACTCTATTTACAAGGATACTTGCCAAGACAGGCATTTTGGCATACTTTTCCATGTGTTTGTCCTTATTTGTCCATTGCGATAAGATATGGATGAGAACTCGGATTTGCACACAGTCTGAGAGGCTGCTTTGAGTGTGTGCACAGAAAACTGTGGACAAGTGCCAAATTGAGTTCTTACATGTTATCTTGTACTTAAATAGTTTGAAATTACTTGAATGTTCAAATTGCCAAGACTTAAAAACAGTTTTTTTTATTTTTGAGCCCTGGTCAAGTCACTCAGTTATATAATAAAGTAGGCCTATATGATTTTCTAGAACCAAATTGTTCTGTTCTACATGTGCTGGAGAGCATGTATGAGTTAAAATGGGTATTTTGTTTTTTTAAAACAAAACCTACTGTTCATAACAATTATAAATTTAGTATTGCATCTAGGGGTGTAAGAAAATATTGATACAGGTGTGCATCACGATGTTTTGATTGCCGATATTGTATAAATTCTCAAAAATGGAATACCGATATTTTAAAGTTGAGCCGTTGCTCGCGCCGCGGTCTCGGCGATTCCACGTGGAGCATAATTACTAACTGAAAAACTTGCGAAATCCAAAACTTTTGAAATTCTCAGAACAAAAAGGTTATCAGAATGTCCAATATCTGTATTCATTTTACAATTCTTTTGTTTTCTGTAAGCACTTTATTTTTACTGATATTAAGTAGATGTAATTCTTAATTTATATATTATATATATATATATATATATATATATATATATATATAGAGAGAGAGAGAGAGTTTATAAAAGCTTACTTTTTATACATTTATTAACTAAAGAATCTTGCAAGCACCCCTGTCCTTGTACTGCACAAAAAGTGATTCAGTAACACTGAATGGTTTGCATATGGTGGTGTGTTTTTAATTGCAGCTTTAAAAGTATGTCCTATTCATAAAATAAGAAATATCCCAATATATCGCCTTGTTTACCACAACATATCGTATCGCAACCCCTGTATCGTGATATGTATCGCATCGTCAGATTCTTGGCAATACACAGCCCTAATTACATCATGGGTGGACTTGAATAGGCTTGGACTTGGTCCTGGTGCCCCAGTGCTGTTCAGTGTGATGTTTTATGTCCCTGACAACCTCTGTAGTCCTCTTTAGGAATCTTTACCTTTATTGTTGTTATCACTAATAATTGCAGTCAATCAATGTAACAGTCGCCAACGTCGGAACTAAAGCAACTTTTTAGTTTCACATTTCATTTTGATGGTTTTGCTTCAGTAGTCTGGCCTGATCTGAGTCAGTATTTGAACAGCTGCTCTCGTTGGTTTATATTGTTATTTTAGAAACAGGACCCCTTCCCTGGTGAAGCTCCTATACCACATAAGCGACTCCAGAAGTTTCGGAGAGGAGCGAAGTACGAAGTGGTAAGTCCAAATTATAAAAAAATAAATTATTGAAAGAATGAATGTTATAAATTGTCAAAATATATCTTTAATGTTTGTGTTTTGAGTTTATTTGGCATTTAGAAATAGATGCAAGTCACTGTAAGGGGTGGGTAATGTAAACAAAATCTTATCACTATTTTTCTGCAAATAATAAAAAAAAAAAAAAAAAAAAGGATTTTAACAGTCATCCCTGAATTTTAGAGTTCTTAATTAATGCAAACGTTAAAAATCTTACATAGGAATGGCGTTAAAACACCTTTCAGTGGTTTCTTATAGGGCTGCGCGATAAATCGCATGCGATTGTCAGGCGCGTTTAGTCAGTAAAGCCGGTACTTTGATTAGTAGTAAATCTCCATCACGTGCGTTCAGCTGGAGCCGCAATTAATACACAGAGCCGTAAATCACTGACAAGCTACGCAAAATCGTGCTCATAATCGAATGCGATTCATCTGCGTTTATGAGCGTGATTTTTGTGTAGCTTGTCAGTGATTTACGGCACTGTGTATTAATTGTGGCTCCAGCTGAACGCACGTGATGGAGATTTACTACTAATCAAAGTACCGGCTTTACTGACTAAACGCGCCTGACAATCGCATGCGATCTATCGTGCAGCTCTAGTATCTTACTTTCCTGGAAATGAGATACCATTGAAATGCTGTGTATAACCAGTGGTATACTGATGACAAAAACATGGAAGAAACGAAACTTTAAATATAATCATTGATTGTATTAATGTTAATGTATATTGATTGGGCGATAGAAGCAATCAAACCAACAAAAGAGCAATAATATGTAAATGCTGTGACAAGTCCCAGTTAGTCTAACACAGTAGAACAAATCAAGTTGATAGAATAGAAATAGAGACCATTGGTGTTAGAGGGTCAAGTGTAGATGAAAGAAATGTGTCTTTAGCCGTATCTTGAAGATGGCTAAAGATTCAGCTGCTCTGTTTTCCACAGTAAATGATATTATAATTCATAGATTTGGACAGTTTTAATAGATTTTGTGAGATTCACCTAAATTTGAAACTTTTTCTTTAAAACATCATCTGAATCTGTACTTGGACTGCTTTTCATGTTTTCAATTTCACTCTGTTTTTGTGTGTCAGCCTAAAGAAGCCCGTCCAGACCTGAAAGAAGCCATTATATTCTCTGAAGCCATGTCTGAACTTGCTCAGAAACAGGCTGCACGATATGATCTTCTGCTTCCAGAGGATGCTGGGTAGTGTAGTTCACACATTCAGTTTTTTTTTTTTGTCTGCCACATTGACTATAAACCCTGAAAAGTATTAAAAGAATTGTTAAAAAAAATGTAAAGGATTACATCACATTCATATAATGTCAAATATGACTTTCTTTGTGTAGCACAAAATGAAAATGGAGAATGAATGTCCAAGCTGCTCTGTTTCCATACAGTAGAAGTAAATGTGCACTGTGACTGTTAAAAGAAGCACAACAAAAGTAGTCCATAGAACTTTTGTGCTATATTACAAGTAGTGGTTGACCAAAATTGATTTTTTTGTTTGCTGATGATATTTAAGACAGCAGGGTCACACTATTTAATATAAAGAAGTAAAAACCCATCTTTAAAAGTTTGTGAAAAGTTTTATTGAAAATTATAATGTTTAAACTCTCCTATCAGGGTTCAGTTCAAACAGAGGAATGGTCATGCACACTAGCATTTTTTTTTTTTAAATGTAGTCTGCAAGTTCTTGTTTTTTTGTATACCTTTACTTTTTTTATAAAAGTTCTGTGTAATAATTTATTAGAACTGTATAACAGAGACAATAAACTAATAAAGACAGGTGCAAGTGTTTTCGTCGCTGTCAAAGTAAAACTTTGCCATTAGAATTTTGCTGAGCAAAAAAAAAAAAAAACTAGCCAATGTACCGAACCAAATTTTTTTTTGTGTGTACAGTTACACCCCTACTAAGTTGTCATAGAAACTTGTTCTCTGAACATTACGTCCCAGGGTTAGTTTGCTTCAGAAGTGTTTAGCGCATACATTCCCTGTTGATGAGGTTCCACTGGGTATGACCGATTTCATGCAATATTTTATATTAAAAAATATTTAATATATATTTTTAAAGGGCTGATTAGTGCATGGGCCTACCAGAAGAGCAGTCCAGGGGAAATACCATTCTCCTGGGACCACTATTTCAACCAAAGGGATACCTCGGTTTATCTATTATAAAGCACTATTATAACACAGCATTATCATTTACATATTTGTTTATTTATTTATTTTTATTTTTTTTGCAGTTTCTAAATTCTATAATGAAAACAAAAAATACATGAGACATCTTGCCTTGCAACAAATGTGGAAGCAAAATGGTTAAACAAAAAAGTACAGACTGTTTGTGGTTTATCTGACCCAGAAGTCTTGCGCGTTCAAGTATTGCATAAAAAAGGTCAGCTCGGACATTTTGTAGAACTACTCTAACACAACTGCTTGTGTTTTGAACTATTCTTAACACAGTATATTTATCTTGATTGGTAAATGCACACACAACACACACAGCTCATAACTGTCTGTCTGTCATCAGCTTCCTGGAAGGAGATGAGGATGAAGACACAAACACAATCTCTCAAGATGACATAGCAGATGCAGTTGACATCACTTCTGGATCGAAGGTGATAGGTCAATGATTTATTCTGAACACTTTTGAACACTACTGTTTAGTATTGGTCTTACAGGATTTTGTAGAGTTTGAAAAAAAAAAAGTGTTGAAATTAACCAGTTATGTGGTGTCAATATCCCCTTTCACACACGGCCTTTACTGGTAGATTATCGTTAAGAGATTGTGTAAATGACCATTAAAAGGAAGTAAACAGGGCTTTTTCAAAAGTACCAGTAATCAGTACTGCCTTTTTCTTTTCTTTTTTTTTTAAAGTTATGAGATGTTGTCACATTACCAGTAAAGTAACATTATATTGCTATGTTTGAACAAATCATAAGATTACTGGTGTGAGCATGTATGAGGTCAGGATGCACGTATAAGCATGTATAAGAAGACTACTGTGGGTTGATCATAAATGTCTGAAGAAGAACCAATTATTGTGCGCCGTTTACAGTAAGCTTTGCTGCTTTTTAATTGTATTTCTATGTAAACATGCGCTAGATCAGTGATTCTCAACCCTGGTCCTGGGTGCCCCCCAACACTGCACATTTTGTGTGTCTCCCTAATCAAACACACCTGATTCTACTCAAGAGCTCATTAGAAGAAACTCCAGGACCTGAGATGGGTGTGTCAGAGAAGGGAGACATACAAGATGTGCAATGTTGGGGGGCACCCAGGACCAGGGTTGAGAAACACTGCGCTAGATGGACGTATTTGGCTATTGCGCCATGTCTGCTGCAAAAACTTGCATTTTTTAAAAAAGGCCCTGCCTTGAGAGGTGATACAGGCTGGTTTGAAAGACGGGGGCAGACAGTATCTAAAGAAGCTGTCAGAGTGGAGCAGAGAGTGTCAGTAGCACTGTTAGCATTAATTAATGAGAACTGTTTAGGGAGGCACTGAAGATGAAACCATATCAAATGGCTGAGAGGGTGAGAGTGAACGTAGGTTAGTAGTACCATCCTCAGAAAAGGTTGAGAGCAACACATCTAATTCTTCCAGGAAGTTACTTATAGGGCCCTTATGAAATCTGTTTTTTTTTTTGTTTTTTTTTTCCAAATTACGTTTTATTTATTTATTTTTTCAAATTCCGTTTTTTTGTTTAAATTTTTCTAGGTTCCGTTTTTTTTTCCAGTTTTAATTTTTCTCAACTCCTTTTTTTCATTGCCCGAAAGTGAACCAGCTCCAGCATAAGGCTAAAAGCTGATTAATTGTTTTAATATGACTTAATTTGTATTTAACTTGATAACAATTTAATAGAAACATTGTAAGTTACTAATTTTAATGCTTAAGTTTCCTTAGTTATTCAAAAAGCAGCTACAGAAAATGAGCTAAGAACATTTACATTATCAAAGAACATCTAGCGTAGTCTAATGTGAGTTTAGGTACTTTAAAAAAAACACTCACACTATATAGGGCTGCATGGTTAATAGATCATGCGCATTTTGTCAGTAAAGCTGGTTGTGTAATCAGTAGTAAATTTCCAGCACGTGCTTTCAGATGTAGCAGCATTTACTACATTGAGCCGTAGGTGACAAGCTACGCTATATCATTCATTATCACATACAATTTAATCGTGCAATTACGAAATCTAAAGAAATCGTTCTGCAATAATGACAGCTATTTGCGTAGCTTCTCAGTAAACTACAGCTCTGTGTAATAAGTTATGCTACAACTGAAGGCACGTGAAAATACCACGTTTAATGACATGTTTTTACACCAAACTGTCTTCATAACGTCAGTAACGTTCATAACGTTGAGGGTTTAAAAATAAATCCTCCTGTGAGATGATGTGGCTTTTTACACAGAATAAAGCATGCATAGTATTCATAGTGTTCTAAGCAGTGATAAAGGCATTGCATTATTATATACTGTATTATAAGGAAAATTACAATAAAAACTCAGCTGCAGCGATCGTGATTTCCTAAGGTTCTTCTTCAGGCGTATTTAGAGTTCCCTTTCGATACTACACTCGTACTGCGTCGTTAGACGCTATGGGAAAAAGTCCTTTTTTTCTCCTTGACTGAAGCCTTTTTCATAAACGCAGTGCAACTGCACGGCCATTGGATCGTGCAGAGAAACGAAACGAGCCAATGACTCGGCAGCGGTGCTGCACGAGCCTATGGCGAAGATGCCCGCCGAAGCCCGCCAGAAGGGGCGGGGTCAATGGCTATATAAGCGGCCGCTTCGCCATAGGGAATCAGATTTCTTCTTCTTCAGCGACGATCCTTCGCTTACAAGAAAGAAGCCTACTCGCCATGACAAGCACCTGCAAGCGGAGTGATTCTGCAGCTGACTCGCCGCCCGCTGACGCCGGCTGCAACGCATCCTCCCCTGCCGCCATCCGGCGATTTTCTCGCGCTAAGAGTAAATAAAGGCGTTGTTTCAAATGCAGCGCCGTTTTTGTCGTGCATGCAAGGCCCCCTTGCATGCTGCCGACAATCACGGTGAGTGCGTCTCCTGCTTGGGGCTTCCCCATGCGGAGGCGGCACTCAAAGAGACGGATTGTCCCCATTGCGGGGATATGAGTCTCTCCTCTCTGCGCTCACGGATAGCGTTCTTTTCAGAACGCGACTCCGCCCCTCGCGCCCTCCCGTTTCCTTCTTCACAGGAGCCTGTGAAGAAGAAACAGCGGGGTAGAGGATCTCAGCGCTCGGAGTTAGGTGAGCTCACGTCGGTCCAGCCCCCGCGTGCCTCGCCTTCTCCACAAAGAGAGGGTTCCCCTGTGCTCTTCACCCGCCCGGATCTGTGTCCCTCTGCGGCTGCGAGCGACATGGTCTCCTTCGGCGGGAGTGAAGATGACATGCTGGACAGCATGTCACTGGCTGCTTCGGATGCTGAGGAGCTGTCGGGCTCGATCTATGACCCCGCCCCCCTGCCATCCGCCGACATCAGCGATCCCAGGTCCAAAACTGGCATGGACGCCGAGCTCTTCCGCGTTCTGACCAGAGCTGTGGACGAGCTGGGATTGGAGTGGTCTCCTCCGGAGGAGCCCCCACGCAGCCTCCTCGACGAGTGGTTCCTGCCGGGGCGCCGTCAGGCCCCTCGCCAGCGGGCCTCTCCGTTCCTCCCTGAGGTCCACGAGGAACTCACCAGATCCTGGCGCGCCCCCTACTCAGCGCGCCTGCGTGCCTCGTCTTCCTCCACCCTCACGTCTGTCGACGGCGCCGAAGACAAGGGTTACGAGAAGCTGCCTCCCCTGGATGAGTCAGTGGCCGCCCACCTTTGCCCGCCCACTGCCATCGGATGGAAAACCAAGGCTTCCCACCCGTCTAAGCCGTGTAGAACGACCTCGGCTCTCGCCGGACGCGCCTACACGTCGGCCGGACAAGCTGCTTCAGCTCTGCACTCGATGGCAATTCTCCAGGTGTTCCAGGCCAAGCTTCTCGCCCAATCAGACAAGTCTGCCTTGGACCCTGCCACTTTGACAGAGTTGCGAAGCGCCACTGACCTGGCTCTGCGCGCTACAAAAGCCACAGCCCAGGCGATTGGCAGATCCATGGCCAGCTTGGTCGTGCTCGAGCGCCACCTTTGGCTCACGTTTACGGAGATCAAGGATGCGGATAAGGTCCCCTTCCTGGATGCCCCGATCTCCCCCACAGGTCTGTTTGGGCCGTCCGTGGAGGGATTCGCTGAGCGTTTCTCTGCGGCACAAAAGTCGTCCCAGGCTATGCGACACTTTCTGCCAAAACGCTCGAGTTCCACAGCTGCTCCCGGGCGCCCCAAGTCTGCACCGCCCCAGCAGCCGGTGAAACCCGCGTCTACGACCCCTTCTGCCGCTGCTGCCGCAGCCCAGCCAGCCAAGGCCGAGCCAAGACTGCGCTCTCGCTCTGCTAGACGTTACCCCTTCCCCAAGCATCAGGGACCGCGTCCTAAGCTGGCGTTGGATCCGGCGCCTCCGTCGTCGTCCTGATCCAGGCGAAAGGAAGAGGAGGGGGCAAAGTCTCGCGCTGGCCGGGCCACCCCCCAAGAGGCCTCTGCTGAACCTCCAAGCACCTCGCTCAATGCCGGGTGCCGAGGGCGGTGTGTTTTGTGTAAAAGCTGTTGTGAATACTGGGTCCATGTGTCTTGCGCCCATACAAACAGTCGCTGTGACAGCGAACAAAATAAAACACAAACATCCTCAAAAAGAGAGCAAATTTCCTCTTCACATCATAAAGGGTGTCTCGTGCCATTGCGATGGCCAACCGCCCGAACCGATTATACCCTTGGCCACTCGGGCAGAGGCCTGGCAGGCCATCCCCGGAGTGTCAGACTGGGTATTGGGGATAGTAAAAAGAGGCTACTCACTCCAGTTCGCTCGAAGGCCCCCGCGTTTCAGCGGCGTGGTCCCCACCGTGGTGATGAGCAGGGACGCTCACGTCCTGCGCTCAGAGGTGATGATATTGCTGGAAAAGGGTGCCATAGAAGTGGTCCATCCAGCCCAGAGCGACTCGGGGTTTTACAGCCGCTACTTCCTCGTCCCCAAGAAGGATGGGACTCTTCGACCCATTCTCGATTTAAGACGCTTGAATCAGGCCCTCATGAGACGGCCGTTCAAGATGTTAACTCTGAAGCAGATCCTCTCGCACGTTCGCTCAGGGGACTGGTTTCTCTCGCTGGATCTGAAAGACGCATACTTTCACATCCAGATAGCCCCCCATCACAGGCGATTCTTGAGATTCGCCTTCGAGGGAGTGGCTTATCAATACACGGTCCTGCCCTTCGGCTTGTCCCTGGCTCCCCGCACGTTTACAAAGTGCATGGACGCGGCTCTCGCCCCCCTGAGACAGAGGGGAGTCCGCATCCTCAACTACCTCGACGACTGGCTCGTTCTGGCCCAGTCGGAGGAAGAACTGTTGTCTCACAGGACCCTTCTCCTCAGCCACTTAGAGTGCCTAGGACTCAAGGTCAATTTGCCCAAGAGTATGTTGCACCCCAGCCGGAAAATATCGTTTCTGGGAGCAATTTTCGATTCAACTCAGCTGAGGGCTATGGTTGTGCCAGAGCGAGCTCTGTTAATACAGCAATTAGCGGGTTCGTTCAGGGCCGGAGCCCGCTTCCCCCTCAAGCGGTTTCAGAGAATGCTAGGTCTTATGGCCTCGGCATCCCCAGTGCTGGAATTGGGCTTACTACGTATGCGACCCCTTCAGCGTTGGTTGAAACCACGAGTTCCGCCTCATGCATGGCGTCACGGCCGTCTGCATGTCAGTGTGGACCGAGCTTGTGTGAAAGCCCTGGCCCCCTGGAAGGACCTGCAATGGTACAAAAGGGGCGTGCCCTTGGGTTTGGTCTGCAGGAGGAAGGTAGTCACAACGGATGCCTCCAACAGGGGTTGGGGGGCGTTGTGCGATGGCAGCCCAGCCTTCGGCCTATGGTCAAAGGCAGAGGAGGGATTTCACATCAACTGCTTGGAAATGCTGGCAGTATGTCACGCCCTCTGCGCCTTCCTGCCAGATCTGAAGGGACACCACGTACTGGTCCGCTCGGACAGCATGACTGTGGTGTCTTACATAAATCGCCAGGGGGGTCTCTCCTCCAGACTCCTCTTCACTCTGGTGAAGGATCTTCTGGAATGGGCTCAGTGCAACCTGGCTTCATTGAAAGCGGCTCACGTGCCGGGCAAACTGAACCAGGGTGCGGATATGCTATCACGAAGCAATGTCCCCTCGGGAGAGTGGATGCTTCACCCGCAGATGGTTCAGAAAGTTTGGGAGGTCTTTGGCAAGGCAGAGGTCGACCTCTTCGCCTCAAAAGACAACTCTCACTGCCCAATATATTTTTCGAAAGAGAGAGATGCGTTGGCCCACGATTGGCCCAACCTCCTCCTGTATGCTTTTCCCCCGACGTCTTTGATTCCTCAAATACTCAAACGAGTCAGGGAACAACGTCACAAGCTCCTCCTGGTGGCCCCGCTTTGGAGGACTCAGCCATGGTTCCCGGAGCTATGTCAGCTGCTTTGCGCAGCCCCTTGGCCGATCCCCTTGAGACGAGACCTTCTCTCTCAGGCGAACGGGGCCATTTGGCATCCCCAGCCCAATCTATGGGCCTTACACCTGTGGTGTTTGAACGGGAACCTGAGAACCTCTCGGAAGGAGTTTTGAACACAATCTCTCAAGCTAGAGCTCCGTCTACTAGGCGCCTCTACGCTTTTAAGTGGTCCGTTTTTTCCACCTGGTGTTCCACCCGTGGAAAAAATCCAGTTTCTTGTGACATATCCGTGATACTGTCTTTTCTCCAAGAGCTGTTGGATAAGGGTCGTTCCCCTTCCACACTCAAGGTCTATGTGGCTGCTATAGCGGCCTCTCATGCCCCAATAGCAGGCCAGTCGATTGGCAGGAACAACTTGGTTGTTCGTTTTCTGAAGGGGTCTAGAAGGATGAATCCTTCCCGCCCCCACACTATCCCTACTTGGGACCTATCCACGGTTCTGAGGGCGCTAAAGAGTTCCCCCTTCGAACCGTTGTCGGATGCAGACCTTAAGACCCTGACACTTAAGTCCGCCTTGCTGCTAGCCTTAGTGTCAGTCAAACGTATGGGAGATCTGCAAGCGCTCTCTATAAGCCCCTCCTGTCTTGAGTTTGGACCAGGCGACTCTAAGGTCATCCTGAAACCAAGGCATGGTTACGTGCCTAAGGTGCCCTCCACCCCGTTTAGGGCACAGGTGGTAACGCTCTCTGCTCTTCCCTCTTCGGAAGGTGATCAAGAGTTGAGTCTGCTCTGTCCTGTTAGGGCATTGAGAATGTACGTCGAGCGATCCGCCCCCTTTAGGAAGTCGGATCAGCTCTTTGTATGCTTTGGTGGCCGCAATAAGGGACAACCGGTCACAAAGCAGAG
The DNA here is from genome assembly GCA_036247105.1 of Cirrhinus mrigala. Classification (NCBI taxonomy): domain Eukaryota; kingdom Metazoa; phylum Chordata; class Actinopteri; order Cypriniformes; family Cyprinidae; genus Cirrhinus; species Cirrhinus mrigala. The sequence continues at coordinate 209,168 of CM070014.1, forward strand.
ACTTTCTAGATGGATAGTTGATGCTATCTCCCTAGCCTATTCCTCCTTGGGTCTAGAATGCCCCGTCGGAGTGCGTGCCCACTCAACAAGAGGCGTGGCCTCTTCCTGGGCGTGGTCTAGTGGTGTATCCATGGCAGAAATCTGTGCGGCGGCCGGCTGGGCCTCGCCGTCCACATTTACTAGGTTCTACAGCCTAGACATCCCCGCCCTACAGGCGGGAATCCTTCTGCATGAGTAATCACAGGAGAGCGATTCTCGACCAGACCTTGTTCTACTCGTCACTAGGGCCGTTGGGTCTAAGTACGGGTTCGGTCGTTCTCTCCATGGCATGGCGTTTATGGACCGGTTCCCATAGCATCTAACGACGCAGTACGAGTGTAGTATCGAAAGGGAACATACTCGGTTACTGTCGTAACCTCGGTTCCCTGAGATACGGGAACGAGTACTGCGTTACGGGCCATGCCATGTCGCTGCACGACATAATCGTCGCTTCAGTCGAAGTAACCTGATTCCCTATGGCGAAACGGCCGCTTATATAGCCATTGACTCCGCCCCTTCTGGTGGGCTTCGGTGGGCATCTTCGCCATAGGCTCGTGCAGCACCGCTGCCGAGTCATTGGCTCGTTTCGTTTCTCTGCACGATCCAATGGCCGTGCAGTTGCACTGCGTTTATGAAAAAGGCTTCAGTCAAGGAGAAAAAAAGGACTTTTTCCCATAGCGTCTAACGACGCAGTACTCGTTCCCGTATCTCAGGGAACCGAGGTTACGACAGTAACCGAGTACGTTTTCCGAGAGTGCCCTCCAGCTTTCTGATGGAGATTTACTCTAAGCGTCGCAAAGAGTTGCTTTCTCAGTTGCTTATGAACATATAAATGGCAAAAGTCTGAAAACACTGTTCAGCAAAACCTGAGCTAGAACTATAAGTTAGCAACATGCATGTACATGACTGTGTTTTTAAACGTTTAAACGTTTATGCATGGTTAGTGGAAAAACTACAATTTTTAAGTCACTGAAATAAGGCCATGAAACACATACTGAACATTTGTTCACAAGACCTTTGCTTCAAAATGATGTGAAAATCACATTCGCAAACAGAGTATATCACAGTAAAATTTGGCTAAACATTCTTACTCTACTCTTACTTTTAAATCGTATGACTATTTTATAAAACGTTGAAAAAACATCCTCACATTGTGGGACATATACCCTGATAGCACATATACATCAGAGATGTCTATTTGACGTCTGCATTTACATCAGGAACTCAGGAAGACTTTTTTTTTTTTTTTTTTTTTTTTCTCCCCTAAAGTATAGCCATAAAAAAAACCAAAAAACAAAAAAAAAAAAAAAAATGGATTTTTAGCTAAAACCATGGACCTTGGCGATGTGCCTTGCCACATAGATTTTGCTTACAGTATATAAAGACTCAATCACACAGGTTATTTCTTCATCATCGTCTAGAAGCTCGGCCCCTAATTAATTAATTGAAGAAAAGCACAGGTAAAGGCTTTCATGAACAGCATGTCCTCCTTAGATTTATCAGGGGAAAGTGTGTTGTATTATCCAGGGAACTGCTCTTCTGTTTTTGACCATATTTAGAAATTTAGAAAAGAAAAGAGGCATTTAGTAAATAGGTTTTTTTTTGTTTTGTTTTGGTTTGTTTTTTTTGTTTTTTTATAAATGTGTAAATGTAGTGTATAATATTTTAATTTTAGTTTACAGTCCTTACCAACTGAAGGGTTTCATGTCCTCAAGCAGTCTTTGTGTGATTAATTTTATGTTCCAGTTTTTCTTTTCTCTGTCCCTACAGTACTTCAACTTGCATCTTTCCCAGTTTGGGCCTTATAGGCTTGACTACAGCAGAACTGGACGGTATGTGATAAAGAGTTTTCTGAATTTTCTGCTTAATAGATGATTTATCAGGTTCAAGGGTCAGTAAGAAATGAGAATCTTTAGAAACCTTTAGAGATCTGGTGTTAAACATGTCAAGTTTTGAGTGTTCCTTTTGGTGAATCCCCTCTTTATGTATTTTTAAAATTAAAGGGGTGGTTGATTGTGATTTCACTTTTTGAACTTTAGTTGGTGTGTAATGTTGCTGTTTGAGCATAAACAATATCTGCAAGGTTACAACGCTGAAATTCAATGCAAACTGAGATATTGTCTTTTTAAATTATGGCAGTTTAATACCTACAAAAACATCTCGTAGGGACTACAATGAGCTACTGACATCACAAACCCAGACATTTACATATACCCCGCCCCCAGGAACATGCAATAAAGAGGGCCAGGCAAGAAGAGTTGTTGGCATGCCGTCAAAACTAGGGGTGCATGAAAAAATGTCTTGATATATGAATCACCATTCTGTCTTCTAACAATTCCGTTGGATTTACAAGTTTCAAAATCAATGTTCTAAAGCAGCGGTTCTCAATCCTGTTCCCTGCATCTCCCTGCTCTGCATCTCTCTCTCTCTCTCATTTAGGTCAACAGCTCTTCAGTTCCATCAGTGAACTTCGTTCCAATTATACACTTTAGACAGACAGATATTTTTCACATAGTTAAACGAGAAGTGTTAAACTGTTACAAAAATGCTACAATGCAATCATGTATTCTACTCTATTAAAGCTTTAATCAGGATAAAACTGTATATTAGAAGCTAACATAATCAGTAGCATTTAGAAATAACAGCATATCTAAAAGTGTGAGACAACAACAAACAAAGAAACATACCATTCTGAAACGTCCTGTAAGAGTCATGCTTGCATAGGTTCTGTGCGATCCTCTTCACTAATATTTTCTCAGTCTCAATCGGGCTTAAATCGATAAGCAGTATTGAAGATGCCATTGTTTACAATTCAACCGGAGCGCATGCCACTGAGGTGAGGGGCAGCTAACCAATCTGAGCCCATTGCGTATTTCTGAGGGGAGGGGCTACACACAACTATGAAATCACTTTTTTTTTTTTTTTGCCCCTTCATTCAAAATTTTGTTTTGACATTCTCGTTGTATATTGTCTCGCCGTACATTGCGTAATATCCTATGGAAGCCCGTTTCCGCCACTGAATAAAAAATAAAAAAGGTAATTGCGACTTTTTATCTCGCAATTCTGCCTTTTTTTTTCCTCGCAAATTCGAGTTTACATCTCACAAGTCTGTCTTTTTTTTTTCTCAGAACTGTGAGATATAAAGTCAGAATTGCTAGATATAAAGAACTGCGCGATATAAACTCGGAATTCTGACTTTTTTCTCGCAATTCTGACATTTTTTTTCTCAGAATTATGAGATACAAATTCTCAATTGCGAGTTATAAAGTCCAGTTATGAGGAGAAAAAAAAGACTATGTTCAGAGAATTGCGAGTTTATATCATGCAATTGCAACTTCATTTCTCAGAATTGCGAGTTTATATCACGCAAGTCTGACTATATTTCTCAGAATTGCAACTTCATATTAGAATTGTGAGAGAAATCGCAATAATTTATTTATTTTTTTTAATTCAGTGGCGGAAATGGGCTTCCATAATATCCTGACAATTGGTTTTGTTGGCAGTTTGTTTGGATTACACTCGCTGTGAAAATAGTATAGCCTGGTAAATGTTTTTTTTTTTTTTTTTAAACCCTTTATATCACCGTTTTATTGTGTTTTTCTATTTAAGAACCTTACTAATAATTAAAAAACAAAATATCTCTTTTACCTTAACATTTACATCGATACCTTGGACATTTTTATCCAGAAACTAAAAACTCATTATATGCTTAATATAGAAGAGGTTTATTGAAATCATTTTGTGAATTGCATTTTCATTGTATTTATTGAAAAATTACAGATCCATAAAAATGTATTTCTCTACAACAGGCATCTGTTAGTGGGTGGAAAGAGAGGTCATGTCGCCTGCATCAACTGGCATTCCAAAGACCTCATGTGTGAGATGAATGTCATGGAAACAGTGAATGATGTCAAGTGAGTGCACATTTATTGAGACATAACTCACACATGCTTCACATGTTGTAGTAATCATTCCAACTGAAACAAAGTCTTAGCTTTCAAATTATGTCAATTTCATTATGAAATTCTAATAATAAATGCTCTGCGTTGTTTAATGTGGTGTGATGGACCATGTGAGCCTTCTGTTCCACTTTAACACAAGTTATAGCATGAAATGAACATGACTATGTATGCTGAAAGATGCAGTACAACTTACTGAAATGCATCATGTCTTATGTAATAAGTCAATCTATACATTTATCTCAGAAAAGTCAGGATATCAGCAGACAGCTGGCAATGTTTATTTGCTGTGCAATTTGCAAAAGTTTATAAAAAAAAAATAAAGAATTGGAGTAGAAACAATTATTGCTATAAAAACTGCCTTATTTGCAGTTCAAATGTTTGTATGCAAATAGGTTGTTAATTTTAACCTTTAATATTATATTAGTGTACCGACAGGTTCCCCTATATAGTTTACAGCATTTTTACTGAAAAAATAAAAATTGACATTCTGTTCCTGATACATATCCAAATGATCAAATTGTGAAATTTGTCGATGTCCTGCCCTAGTTACACCAGCATTTTCTGCTTTGCAAAATCTCCAGCATTATAAAAAAAAAATCATATTTTACCAATTTGTAATTTTGCTGTATGTTTCATTGCAGTGTTTGATGCATTTAAAAATGTATCAGATTTCTGAGAAGTATACTTGAATTACCAAAAGTGGCATCGTTTTTCCAGTATTTAAAAAAAAAAAAAAAAAAAAAGTGTATATCATGATATATTGGTATTGATCAATATTGTAACTTATACATTTCTCCTTCTGTTACCCGCCCCGTGCGTGAGAGTGATCAGTGAACTTCAGGGAAAAAAAACCTTGCAAGCCCTTGTCTTGTTCACATCTCATTTGTTTCCTTAGAATTCCTTTAATTTATGTATTTATTTATTTGTTTGATGGTCTAGATTTTGTGTGTGTGTGTCAAAAACTGTTTAAAAAACTTTATGTAGGGTTTTTATCACAGTGCATTCCTGTCCTTTACCCTTGTGCTTTAGTAATGAGTAATTGTCTCATTCTGGTCTTACGTAAAGCTCTCACTCTGCGCTCTTTGTTCTACCTACAGGTGGCTTCATACAGAGGCCATGTTTGCTGTGGCACAGAAGAAATGGCTCTACATCTATGACTCTAAAGGTTTAGAGCTCCACTGTTTGAAGAAATTCAATGACGTCTTAAGAATGCAGTTTCTGCCCTACCATTTCCTACTTGCCACAGCGGTGCGTCAGCAAGTGCTTTTGGCAAAACTTTGAATATCTTTAGGCATTCAACATTGCAGTCCATTCCAAATACAACTAAGAAATGAAAGTAATGAAAAAAGTTCTGTTTGTTCAGGCAGTGTCATAATGAGTAACTTAAAGGAGAAGTCCACTTCCAGAACAACAATTTACAGATAATGTACTCACCCCCTTGTCATCCAAGATGTTCATGTCTTTGTTTCTTCAGTCGCCAATAAATTGTTTTTTGAGGAAAACATTTCAGGATTTTTCTCCATATAATGGACTGATATGGTGCCCCGAGTTTGAACTTCCAAAATGCAGTTTAAATGCGGCTTCAAACAAATGCGGTTGTAAACGATCCCAGCCGAGGAAGAAGGGTCTTATCTAGCAAAACGATTGGTTATTTTCATAAAAATAATACAATTTATATACTTTTTAATGTCAAACGCTCATCTTGTCTTGCTCTCCCTGAACTCTGTGTATTCTGGCTCAAGACAGTCAGGGTATGTTCAAAAACTCTGATTGTATTTTCTCCCTCAACTTCAAAATCACCCCATATCGCTGTTTTACCTTTTTTGTTAAGGGTGTTTGATCTTTGCATGTTCACTTTGCAAAGACGGGGTCAGAACTAGGGCTGCAACAATTAATCGCACGATGTCGTGAGGCGCGTTTAGTCAATGAAGCCGGTACTTTGATTAGTAGTAAAGCTCCATCACGTGCGTTCAGCTGGAGCGGCAAGTAATACACAGAGCCGTAAAGCACTGACAAGCTACGCCAAATCGCGCGCAAAATCGAATTCGATTGGCTTCATTGACTAAACGCGCCTCACGAGATCGTGCGATTAATCGTTGCAGCCCTAGTCAGAACTTCTGCAGTGATGTAGGATGATTTTGAAATGTTTTTTTGAAGTTTGAAGTTGTCATCCAGGATGTTCTTGTCTTTCTTCAGTTGCAAAGAAATTAATTTAGGCAAACATTCCAGGATTTTTCTCCAGTCACGCTGGAGTCACGTGTGACATAAGTGGAAGTACCGACCCAGTGTTTACAAAGCGAAGAAGAAGGTTTTTTAACACCCTTTACTACAAAAGGTAAAACAATGTGTTGGGTGATTTTGAAGTTTTTCAGCCTGCCCTAACTTTTTTAACTGAAGTACACAGACAAAGAGCTACCCGCATGTGACATTTCCAACATGATGACATAGTGTGTGAAGATGCCCATCGCAGAGCTAGAGCAAGCAGAGCATTTGTGATTTTAAAAAGTGTTTTATTCATTTATTTTTTTTTTAAGAAAATGACAGATCGATTTGCTAAATAAGATCCTTATTCCTCGGCTGGGATCATGTAGAGCACTTTAATGCTGCATTGAAACTGAAATTAGGACCTTCACCCCGTTGAGCAAGTCCACTATATGGGGAAAAATCCTGGAAAGATTTCTCAAAAACCTTAATTTCTTTGCGTCTGGAGAAAGAAAGAAAGACATGAACGTCTTAGGTGACATGGGGGTTGAGTAAATTATCAGGAAATGTTTATTCTGGATGTGAACTTTTGTACTTTAAAACTGGTTTTCCATATGCCAGTTATGGAAATATGCAAATAAATAATAATATCACCTTTCAGAGTGCCACAGGGTTTCTGCAATATCTGGATGTATCGGTTGGTAGAGAGGTTGCAGCCATCTGCACAAAAATGGGACGGCTAGATGTGATGTGTCAGAATCCCTATAATGCAGTTATTCACCTGGGCCACCCAAACGGCACTGTCAGTCTATGGTCGCCCAACCAGAAAGAGCCACTGGTAAAGATGTTGTGTCATCGGGGTGCTGTTCGTTCCTTAACAGTGGATAAAACTGGCACGTGAGTATCACTAATTGTTTTGGGGGGGGGGGGGGGGGGGGGTCACTTTAGTACCTGGTTCATGGAATGAGACCAGCAGTCTCAGACAGGATGTTACAGTAGAGCTTACGGATGAGGACTAACCCTACCCACCATTAATCCTTATCTCACTGAGACTTTAAGCTCTTCAGTAATGAATTCCGGCTGGAGTTTGGCAATTTTCCAGAATTAAAAAAATCCCAGTGTGAACTTAAAAGTGAGGCAAAACCGAGAAATTAACTTGCCTACAGATGAACGTGGTTGTTTGTAGTTATGTGATTTAGACTTTGGTTCCTCAGCTTAAATATGTTTTGAGGTTACATGCAATCATTTTGTATACATCATGAACAATATCAAAACTAGGCCAGCATTATATTGGAAAAAACTAATATTGTGATATTTTGATATTCTGAGATTATTGCAATAGGAAAGAATAAAGGAATTGAATAGCTTTATTTCAAAAGAATGGCGCATTCTAGAGGTAGTGGAGTGATTGTTTTTGGGAAGTGCATATATATGAAGAGTTCAGATGCAAAACCAGCTAAATCCATCTGACGTCTTTCTTGAAAAAATGCATTTTTATCAGGCTCAGATGTATAGGTTTCTATGTAAGTACCGGTACTTCTGATTGGGCTGAGGCTGGTATTTTAGCGAGTTTGAAGAAAAAGTATTTGATGGACGTATAATATGTGTCGAGAGCATTCACTTAGTATCATTATCTCATTTTTGAGCGAGATGGCTTTTAGCTGTGTATATATATATATATGTGATGTATATATAATGTTTTATCAGTGACAGAAAAATCTGAAGACCATCCGTCACTTTGACAGATTACACTGAGGGTGATCTTTTGTAACTTGTAACTGTAATTCTGCGTTCTTAATAAAAAAAAAAAAAAAAAAAAAGGTCTTGTGACTTTCTGGTGTTTACAGGTTAGGATCTTAATATGCAAGTTATTCACTGGGTAAAACGCATATTAAAGACGTTAAAAACACACCTGTGAAAGCATCTGGCATGCATGCTTATGAGTTTGTTTGTTGTGAACTTTTCCTTCTGCTAAATACTATCTATATGCATTCATCACTACTGTAAAGTTCTGTTTTCAGTGTCAAATTTATCAATTGTTTTCACTTTGATTGTTGATTAGTTGTTGCAGTCCTAGATCATTCCTTATATGCCCTTTATTTATACCATTAAAATGTTTATTGCAGGTACATGGTGACATCAGGTTTGGACAGGAAGCTAAAGGTGTATGATATCAGAGCTTTTAAACCTCTTCACTCCTGTTTCCTCCCTGCTGGAGCCTCTTGTTTATCTCTAAGCCAGAGAGGACTACTTAGTGCTGCTACTGGAGATATTGTACAGGTAGTGTACATGTACACACACAAGTAAAATTTCCTGGATAAGCAGTTATTGTTGTTGCTTGCAAAGAGCATGGTCCTAACCCAACTCCAAAAACATTGCTTAATCTTTCTAAAGTGCAAAAATTTTAGATTAGAAATGCCCTCCGAGACAAAACAGCGTTTAATGCTATTAGAAACGTGTCATTGTTTGAGTAAAATGTCCATGTCTGAGTACACACAGCATCTTTTATAATACAACAAATAATACTTTTAAAACTATATACCTTGAATTAAGCAAGCAAAAGCAATTACCAAGCTGAAACAGACTGCTGCAGTCGTTGTGGTTGCATTGTTTTGAATTTCTTATGCTTCTGGATCAAACTCTAGGTCAAACATGTATGGCTCTGTTCCAAAGATGCTGTATCCCTTAAAGATAGAAATGTCCATTTATCTCTAATTTACTTGACATTTGCTTAAGACAACACAGCACTCAACATAAAATTGAACAATAACTGATATACATTGCTTGAAATGTTATATATGGATGAAAGATTTGAAAGGGATAAAAAGACTGCATAAAGTACAGCACATTGTATGCTTGCACTCTTGAAGCTGCACACACAAGATGCTGTTAAGAATTCTTAGAAGTTTATGTACACAGCAGTGGAATATTGTAATATTACAATATTGTTCATTAGAGTTGCAATACCTTTTATTACAGTAATAGAGCTGTATGTTTGTATCCATAGGTTTATCAGAACATTTTGGGAAGCAGTCCTGTATCCAAACCCTACATGGCTCACCGCCTTCGAGGGCAAATTTGGGGTCTTGCTTACTGCCCCTTTGAAGATGTTCTAGGAATTGGACATGGAGAGGGCTTTACCAGCATGATTGTACCAGGTAAAACAGGAATACATGTTCACTCAAAGCACATGTTCACTGCTTTATAGCAGAAGTGGGAATATAGTCGGGTGTGTTTCGTGGATGATAGATCAGCAGTGGTGGATTTAGGCATGGGTATCCGCCCAGCTCCGCATCTTGCTGGGGGCGGCACGAAGTGGGTGCACAAGGGAAAAAAAAACAAAAACAAAACAACAACAGCGGAACCCGCGATCTGGGTTTTACCACTCATTGGTGTGGCACATCAACATCATGTCACCATGTGGGTCAGGGACTCTGAGTGTGCGCCCGGAAAAGTAGCTAACCTACTCTCTCACTCAGACACAATGGCGGAGATTGAACCAACTGCCGGGTAAAGCTAAAAGTAGCCTAATGTTGTTGATGCCACTGAATTTGTGCAGGGTTTCCGTGGGTCTTAAAAAAAAAAAAAAAAAAAAGTCTTAAGTCTTAAACTGCTTTTCTGTGAATTAAGGCATTGAAAAGGTCTTAAATTCATATGATCGTGGTATTAATTTTCGTGAGGGATTGTTTCCTCATGTGTTTCATTTTAAAGTGAAACACATGATTATATAAATTATATATATTTATATAATATATTATTTTATTTTATTTTTAATATTAATAAAAAACATTTAGTTCAGTTAGAGAACAGACAATGCAATTAAAACTGAATGCGGCTGCTCAATGCAGTGTACCGAAAGACTGTCGCATCACGGATCAGATTTCATTTATCACGTGAAGAGAGTGAGTGGAGCTGACTGACAGGAGAGAGGTGGGAAAGACAAGACCATGGCGTAAGAGTTTCAAACCGAAATGCAAAAGTGCATGTTTTAAAAATATTTTGGATTTTGAAAAGCCTTTTGACTTCTGCCATATAAGGTGATAGTGGAAGTTTAATATTTTTTTGGTTACAGTGTTTGCAGATTTTTTTTTTTTTATTATTATTATTTTTTTTTATTTATTTAAACTGTCTTTTTTTTTTTTTTTTATTTGTTTTGCCAATAAACTTTAGTAGTTGTTTTTTTTTTTTTGTTTTTTTTTTCTTATTTTCTTTAGGTGGTCTTAAAAAGGTCTTAAAGCCTTAAAATTACTCTTATAAAACCTGCAGAAACCCTGTAAGTTACGCTTTAATTTCCATTGTTATTCAGACAGCGAAAACACAAACAAAGAACATCTACATTGTCAAAGAACATTATCACCGACTTGAGTCTAGCATGTTTAAACTCTCAGAAAACTCCTGTTATAATCACTGAAGCTATCTACATTGTGAAATGAATCTCTTGCCTACATTGTACGTATATCTGCACTTTGTTGTTTATGATGAGAGAGTCCGCGAGATTGCAAAATTCAGGCAGCGAGTGCGCGGTGAACAAATCTCCAGCATTTTAGCGATGACACATCTGAAGGCCACTGATTGGCCTTTGTTACATTTATAAACTTAAAGGAAAAGTCCACTTCCAAAACAAAGATTCACATATAATGTACTCACCCCCTTGTCATCCATATCTTTCTTTCTTTCTTTCTTTCTTCAGTTGTAAAGAAATTGTGTTTTAAGGAAAACATTTCAGCATTTTTCTCCATATAATGGACTGATATGGTGCCCCGAGTTTGAATTTTCAAAATGCAGTATATATGCGGCTTCAAACGATCCCAAATGCGGTTGTAAACAATCCCAGCTGAGGAAGAAGGGTCTTATCTAGTTAAACGATCGGTTATTTTCATTTAAAAAAAAAAAAACAATTTAAATACTTTTTAATCTCAAATGCTCGTCTTGTCTTGCTCTCCCTGAACTCTGTGTATTCTGGCTCAAGACAGTTAGGGTATGTCAAAATTGTATTTTCTCCCTCGGCTTCAAAATCATTTCAAAATCATCCTACATCACTGCAGAAGTACCGACACAGTCTTTGCAAAGTGAACATGGAAAGATCAAACACCCTTAACAAAAAAGGTAAAACAGCGATATAGGACGATTTTGAAGTTGAACATTTTTGAAGGAGAACATGAGATGGGAATTTTTCAACATACCTTAACTGTCATGAACCAGGCAGAGTAAGACAAGACAAGCATTTAACATTAAAAGGTATATAATTTTTTTTTTTTAATGAAAATAACCGATCGTTTCTAGATAAGACCCTTCTCTCTCGGCTGGGATCATTTACAACCGCATTTGGGATGGTTTGAAGCCACATTTAAACTTCATTCTGGAAGTTCAAACTCGGCACCATATCAAGTCCATTATATGGAGGAAAATGCTGAAATGTTTTCCTCAAAAAACATAATTTCTTTACGACTGAAGAAAGAAGGACATGAAAATCTTGTATGACGGGGCTGAGTAAATTATTTGTAAATTGTTGTTCTGGAAGTGAATCTATGGAACTGTTACTGATCTTGCTAAAATAGGCTAATATCAGTTATATTATGCTGTGTTATTGCAAATAGGGCAACAACATTCCCTTTTCTGTCTAACTAGCTACTTTACAACTAGCACTTTATTAATAGATTTTACTGTACAGTTGTACATTTGTGTATATATTAGAGATACGCGGATGAGCTCAGACGTCACCCGAATCCGCAGCTTCAAATAAATTATCCTCCCGCCACTCACCCGCACCTATATTTTTCTATGATTTAGATAACCGCACTCGACCCGCACCCGATCGTCATTTGAAGTATATTACAGAGCTGCAGGGTTGATTGTCACCAAAAATGTACAGGTTACAGTTCCTTTAAAAAAAAAAAAAAAGGAGAAAATGCAGCTTCTCTCTCTCTCTCTCTCTCTCTCTCTCTCTCTCTCTCTCTCTCTCTCTCTCTCTCTCTCTCTCTCTCTCTCTCTCTCTCTCTCTCTCTCTCTCTCTCTCTCTCTCTCTCTCTCTCTCTCTCTCTCTCTCTCTCTCTCTCTCTCTCTCTCTCTCTCTCTAGGTGCCGGGGAACCAAATTTTGATGCTCTAGATGCAAACCCATACCGCAGCTGTAAACAGAGACGGGAGTGGGAGGTCAAGGCTCTGCTAGAGAAGGTGCAGCCTGAGCTGATAGGTTTGGACCCAGGACAGCTGAGTAAAGTGGACAAGGCCACCTTTGAGCAGAGGCATAAGAGAAGAGTTGAGGAATTGGTAAGTATATGCCCTTTGATGCCCTAGGTTTTGAAACAACATAGATGATGAAAACCAAGTGAGGTACCTGCATATGCTGTTGTCTTGGCGTGTGTCCGTGAAAACGGTCAGTTGTGTTTTAGGTGAATGTAAACAGCTGAGAAAGAAATCAGTGTATCATGATATTGGATTAAAGTGACTGCACCTACATCTAATTTACTAGCTGCGGTTAGTGTTTTAATCCATAAAAATAAGAGAACATCACTCACTGCTCTTGACAGTAACTTAACAGTGATTAATTTATATTTCATTTATACAGTGAATAATATGCTGATGTTTTACAATTGATTATTCAGTTTCTGTATCTGAACACCTACAAACCTAAAATTTACCTTATTTTTATCATCGTTTTATTTATGGTCTTGCTTGTAATTTGTTCATTAATTATTATTTACTGACTTTTCACTTGTCTTTAATAATGTTTGAACTTTGTTTGTTAGGCTAGTAGTTTTTGCTGTGGTATCAAAATTGGAATGGAGAATTGTAAAAGTTAACTAGTATCTAAACTGGTGTCATATGCTTATTTATTAAAATAGAAGATAGCATGGGTCAAAAACAACAATAACAACTTTTACTTTTTGTGGCAGGGTTAGTGAAAATGTTGGCAAGGCAAGCGATGGGTGACTAGCAAATTGTCCTGTTTGTCACCTCATATTAATACCGCAGTAAAACATGAAGTTATGGCTTGTCACTTATGTCTTAGGGTGGCAAATATTGTGTGTGTATCCATCATCCATCAGTTTTGTCTCATTAGTTCTTACTTTGTGTCTTGTCTTTGTTTCAGGGCTTTGATCCATTGGCAAAAGAAAAATTTATACCAAAAAACAAGCAGAAAGGAAGAAGCTCAGCTGGTGCCATAGAGAGAAGAAAGAGTAAAGTTGCCCATGAGGATCAGAGGGTATTTTTATTTTTTTTCTCTCTCTCTCTGTCTGTTTGAAATCATCTCACATTGTTTGTGCTACTGACATTATGATGCCTCATGTGGAAGGAGAAGTAACATTTCTAGCCAATCAGACTAAAATGTTTGCCTTGTGGACAGCAAGTAAAAAGTTTCATTGCATTCCAGAAGGGACCAAGTATCTTATTTAAAGGCCAGAATATCTGGTTTTTGAGAGCAGAATGTCTTTGTGGAATTTTGTTGAGCCTCTCTCAGTGCAGTGTGTCTTTTTTGCTCGGTGTTCACACCACTCCCTCTCTATTGTGATTCTGCAGGACGTAATTCAGCAATCTGTACAAGAGCGAATGGAAAGAGAGAAAGAGCTTAAACAGAAGTCCAAAGAGAAGAAAACGTTGGAAAATAAATCAACACTTGATCGATTCAGAAAGTAAAGATCCCTGACTGCTGTGAACCAATCCTAGAGTAATTCAGAGGAGATCATTCATACATGTTAATCTGTTGTGAATGTAAGAATGGTGTTGTACAAGCCATTTTTTATAATAACAAAACATCTTGAAAGCTCTTTGCTTGTTTAATAAAATTAAAAAAAAAAAAAAAAAAAAATGTACATCTGATTTGTCTTTAATTTGTCTTTAAATGCATCATGAAATGGGGGGGGGGGCTCAGATGTGCCTGCCTGATGAAATGAAAACTGGATATAAGACTTTCATGTTTAATTTGATTATTGTAATTACATGTTACTATATTCATAAAGTTAAATGGAATGATCAATTACAAGTTTTGAACAATTTAAAGTTGATATTAAAATATATTTGCAGACAATAGAAAAAAGTAAAAAAAAAAAATTAAAAGCAAGAAAACTATACAGCTGTTTAATAAGTACAAGTGGATTTAGTTCTTTTTAATTTATTTATTGTGTTCTTTAATAGTGTTGGTGTTGTATCATATACAGGGTCATTGCAACAGGGAAAAAGGGGGACACAGTGCATAGGCCACTGAGGTTTATAGGTGCCCATAACATCAATACAACCCCACCCCTGACTTTCAGCTTTCTTATTGCATGAAATGGCCCATAGACCAATGTGAATGAGAACATTCACAACTATTTATAGTAATAGAGCAGAGGCACAAAAGCTTTTGTGGATCTGCTTACCCAAAACCCTCCCTCACTGGGACAGATTTGCAAAAAAATTGTTGTCTGGCAAATAAATAATTTTACGTACCTATTCCCAACGTTTTATTATTTAAGCTTTGTTACACCTCAGATGAACCACTCCCTGTAATCATTCTCTCAAATGGCAGAGTATTTGCAGCTTAAATGGATAAAATGCCCCTCTTGAACTGTTAACGTTTGATCATCCTTAGAACTTGTAGGAATAATGTCTGTTGATTTCTGTGTATGTTTATAAGAGCAAGTGTTTCTGTATTTTAAGCTCAAGACTTACTGGATAATTCGTGCTGCACAATGAATCGTATTTTAATAGTGATCACAATTTCCACTTCTCTCGATTCATTAAGCATAATTGTGCATAGATGATTGCCCGCTGGTTATTTATCCTCAAAATGTTTCATTTTTATTTGCCATTAGCAAAGAATAGATAGCCGGGGATTCTTTTGCTAAACGGCCCTAAACCGTTTCCCATTCATTTTCAATGGTAGTGCTAAAACACTACGGATGCAATATACTTTCGGCCACTAACGCCCTTGTGGCGCACTTCCGCGTTTTGGCACCCCGGGAAGTTTGAAGTCGCCATTTTCATCCCGGCTCGGAGAATGAAAACACACAGCGGCGATCTGACTCGTTTGTTTAATTCAACGCATTCTCAGCGCATCGATCAACGGTAAGATACTTTATGTGACATCAGTTTACGTTTTGTTACCGTTAATGCTGAAATTACATTAGTAAACTTGTTCGTTTCCAAACTTTACCCTGTCGGAGTTTGCTTACTATAGTTCATCGTAGGTTGATTTGTTTGCATGCCAAATTATGAATGAACTTAGCTGTAAGTTACGTTTATGTGTTTTGTTTGTCATCATTAACACGTCATCTGTTAATTAGAAGCTAAATTATGAATGGGCGTGACAATTATTTTCATTTTTGTAATAAGATTACATGTATTCCAGTTTAAAAATGTTTTCTAACCATGGTTTTCTATAGTAACCATAATTTAGCCATGGGTTTTTAGTACTAGAATCACAACAATAAATTTACCATTGTTGTTACCGTATTGGACATTATATATTTGCAGTATGAAATTGTAAATGAAAATCAATCTGCCAAAAACAGCAGGATTACTACTAAGTTAGTACCTTCACTGTTGTTTTATATATATATATATATATATATATATATATATATATATATATATATATATGATATATATATATATATATATATATATATATATATATATGAATATATGAATATGAATGTTTATATATGTGTGTAATAGAATTATTGCTTTTTGTAATGCTATTTTGTTTTTCTTGTAGAGACCACTATTTCTACACTGCTTGTGCCCTGATCTTTTCATGGTACCCATGCAGATCCCCAGACAGATACAGGTAAATATTTTGACACATTAACAACATCATGCACAAAATTCATTTTTCTAGGGTTTCTGCAGGTTTTACGCAAATTAATTAGTCTTAAAATAGACTTAAATCAGAGCAGAAAGTCTTAAATTCATTAAATGATGGCATTAAATGTTGCATGCATAGCAAAATGTGAATTAATCTCTTCCTCTGAATTTTGTCTTGTTTTCCAATACAAATATCAAAACATATTTCAATCAAGATACTTTTTTTTTTTTTTTTTTAATATCAGATGCAAATGTAAAAAGTGTTGAAAATGCAATAAAATTAAATGATCATACTTAAAACAAGAACAAATATTTGTCAATGAGTTATCAAAACTTCATTTTAAATTAAGGTGACTTTTTTTTGGCCAAATGACAGATATTAGTTCTTCTCTTAATCATAAACTTACTACAAACAAGACTGTATTTCATGTCATTTTGTATCTCCTGTAAATGCATCTTGATTTAAGAATCGTGAGGCATTTGCACTGGAAAACAAGCAGTAAAAGATATTTCCATATTCTGGTGTTTGGGATCAAAGTGTTTCAGTGCTTTTTTGTAAATGAATTTAAAAAATATGAATATATTTTGGAAGTTGTATTTTTAAACTGAAGTTAATATTCTCTAGACATTTACATTTAAGTAACATATTTGTGTTTTTCCTCATTTGTTCCTCAAATTTGTTTTACTTGGTCTCAAAAAAGTCTTAAATTTACCTTCATAAATTCTGCAGAAACACTGTTACCTTACACATAAAACTAAATGTTCAACTTGTTCAACAGACACCACTGATGCATTGCCTGTGCCCTCACTGTTCTCATCTTGTGGCTCCCATGTGGAGCATCAATCAGCAACAGGTAAATTTTTGACGAACATGCAAATGTTGTTAGAAATTTTCAGAATGCAGAAAAGAATTAAATCTTTTTTTCCCTCTATGTAGGAACTACATAGACTACCATTTAAAAGGTTTTGAACAGTAAGATTTTTTTATGTTTTTTAAAGAAGTTTCTTCTGCTCACCAGGCCTGCATTTATTCGATCTGAAGTACAGCAAAAACATTAAAATAGTGAAATATTTTTACTATTTAAAATAACTGCTTTCCATATGAATCTATTTTGAAATTGCAATTTATTCCTGTGATTTCAAAGATGCATTTTCAGCATCATTACTCCAGTCTTCAGTGTCACATGATAGAAATAATTCCAATATGCTGATTTTCTGCTCGAGAAACATTTATAATAATAATAATAATAATAATAATAATAATAATAGTTATTATTATTATTATTATTATTATTATTATTATTATTATTATTACAAACAGCTGAGTAGCATTTTTTTTTTTTTTCAGTTTTCTTTGATGAAGAGAAAGTTTAGAAGAACAGTATTTATCTAAAGTAGAAATCTTTTGTAACATTATAAATAGGGCTGCGCGATTATGAAAAAAATCATAATTGTCAATTATTCCCTTGAAACTGTATTTGCCATTATTAAGATTATCACAATTTACATTTAGTAATGTTTGGAATAGCTTTATACCATTGTTTGAAGCAACTGCATGCCACTTTTTTATAGATATAGTTTCTTTCAATATAAAAAAAGTAAAAATGGAAAAATTAAAATAATGAGAAAAAAAAACCTTAAGATAACCTGTAGTAAAAATACAAACACACTCTCACACACACATATCTTAAGAAAGTAGAATAATGTAAGTGGATTTTTTTTTTTTTTTTTTTTTTGTAATTGTGCCTTTGAACAATTACATAATTGTGGCATCTGTAATTATAATCACGATTAGAAATCCAGTTAATTGTGCAGCCCTAGTTATAAATATGTTGATCATCATTTTTGATAAATAAAAGTGAAATATATGTATATATATATATATATATATATGTATATATGTATGTGTGTGTGTGTTATAAAAGCTTTTTATTTTAGACAAATGAAAAATTGAAAAAATGTACTCAACTGTTTAAAATAATAATAATAATAATAATAATAACAATAATAATAAGTTTCTTGAGCAGCAAATCAGCATAGAGTTATTTCTGAAGGATCATGTGACACTGAAGACTGAAGTAATGGTGGTGAAAATTCTGCTTTGATTATTCACAGGAATAAATTACACTTTAAAATATATTCAAATAAAAAGCAGTTATTTTAAATAGTAAAGATATTTCAGAATATTACTGCTTTTGCTGTATTTTGGATCAAATAAATGCAGTCTTGGTGAGCAGAAGAGATTTCTTTAAAAAAAAAAAAAAAAAAAAAAAATTTTAGTGTTCAAAAACTTTTGACTGGTAGTGTATATGCCACCTCTGCCAATGCTGGCCTCCCCTGCGAGCACCTGTACTGGACCTGTGAAGACTGGTGGCAGGGTGTTTGTACTGGACCACAAATGCTGGACATCCCCACTAAAGGAGGCCATTGACAATGAGCTTAATGAACAGCAGGAAAAGAAAAACATTCTAATGAGTATACAGCAATGGTCCACAATTCCTCTACTGAACTATGTCTGTTGCCCTCCATTAACCAACCTGAGAGCATGCAGAAAGAGATGACCTGGAAAGAGTTTAAAGAGTCTGCATTTTACGAGATGGAAAGACAGAGATGTGTGGCAGAATAAAAGACATAAATTATATTTCTTGATCTTTTGCCCCTTAGAAATATTTAACTCATGTATATACTGTATATTTGTATTTATTATTCAGTGTGAGATTGTAATATGCATTTATTGTCGGAATTCTGTTTTTCTTTTTACTTAATGTCTTAGATAAATATTTACTAACCTTAAAAAGTGCTTAAAGCATTTAATAAAAACTACTGAAAATTAAAATTTGTTTCATGAGTGCTGTTTTCTATTTCATAGGACTAAAATTTCACAGTTTACATGGTTTTGGAAACACCTAATTGGTCATTTAACTAATTAAGTGTGGCTTAAATTATTCCATCAGTCAATTTTCATTCAATATTTGAACATTACTCAGTTTGAGTAAAATTTAAATGCCTCTTATTAACATTTTAAAAGCTATTCAATATTTAATATAACCATTCATGTTTTTATATTATCATGAAACTATTATTTTACTGTATTTATTTTAATACTAATCATTTATTCATAATACCTTGCTTTATAATCCAAAAAGGCAAGACACAAATGTAAAATACTTTGCAGGTGTAATATATTCTTAAGTTTTATAATTTTGTTTTATTAAAAGCACAAAGCTGTGTGAAACAATGGTTTAGACCTGCTTGAGTGGGATTCGAACCCCGGTCCAAATAAATACATGAAAAAAATCTGATTGGCTGTGACATCATTTTCACTCTTTGGCCAGCTGTTGAAATGCTTCAATTTCATTGGCTGTCGCTGAGTTCCAACTATTCACGATTGGCCCAGCTCGGTAGATCATAAATAAATGTACTAAAGAAACCATTTGCCAAACAACTGTCACCTCTTGGGTAGTGTGATTTATGTAGTGTATCATAATAATCAACCAGACTCTGACGCTTTGACTCAGCAACATGTGAGAAGTGTTGGGAAGGTTACTTTGGAAAGGTAATAGGTTACAGATTACAAGTTACTTGATTTAAAATGTAATAAGTAGTGTAACTTTTCAATTACTTTATTAAAGTAATGTAACTTATTACCTTTAATTACATTTGTTAATCATTTTGAAACATTTAAAGCAGGCTGAGTTAACCTTACAGTAGCACTCAACACTGATTACTGTCAGACTGTCAAAATCCTTTATCACTTGAATTAAGATTATAATAAGTAAGGGATAATATACATCTTTATTTTGCAATAATTGGCTAAATGTACATTATCTCACTTATTACACAGCTGCTTGATAGATTATTAAGATGTTTCGTGTCAAAATTGTTAGACACAAAACACTGATCTGAGTTGAAATATTTGCACGCAAAGCTTCCATGAAGAAAGCAGTTGCTAGCAAATGGTAAGTTCAAACTAGACATTTTAGGGACACAGTGCAGTCATACCAGTTTTCTTACACAACATTTCACCACAGAGTACCAAAAAAAAAAAAAAAAAAAAAAATGGCAGCAGCTGCATTATGAAACAATAGAGCAAGTCCACGATACCAGGATTACAGAATTAAGAAATTGTCCACATAATATTGAATTAAGCTAACCAAACGCAAAGCTTCCGCCAATAAAAATTATGACTTAAGTTGCCCCGAATGAGCCTGAGCTGTGTAATAATTAAATTTAAAGCACAGCCACCACAAATTCAGACTTTTTTTTTTACTTATTTTTTGGGGCTTTTTATGCCTTTTATTGTGATAGGACAGTAGAGAGATGACAGGAAAGAGCTGGGAGGAGAGAGGGAAGTGGGATCTCGAGACGGGAATCGAATTCGGGTCACCGTCATATATCATAACAAGATCATAACATAAATAAAATCATAACAAGAAATAGTTTAATAGCTATGATACTGGGTTTGAAATCAAATGTTTGCATAGTTATGACAGAAAACACTAGCATCTAGCAATGCCTTGGAAAAAAATATCTTAAAAAATAAAGTTTATGCATAAACCCAAATAGGAAATAAAATGGTTATCGAATAAGCATGTGTCCTATTCTGTGTCCTAAACTCCTGAAACATTGGTAACAATTTGAAACATTTTGAGCAGTCAGTGCGATTTATGAAAGAAGTCAATTAAATCTGTAAGTGGGGGTGGGTGGGTGAAAAAATTCAGATGTAACCCCCTTTGTAATCATTGCCACTTTTCAAAAGTAACTGTAATTTAATTGCATATTTTTTCTCAGTAACTGTAGCTAATTACAATTTATTACGTAATTCCGTTACATGTAACTAGTTACTCCCCAACACTGGCTACGCAATACAAAGTAAAGGTGCTATATTAAGTTTAAAATAAAGAACTGTCAGTACTGCATTAATACCGGTCCACTTTGAGCGTAAAAATGTATCCGTGAAAGGCACGTGCCGCGTAAAACAGGAAACATAAATTCAAGTACATTAACGAAATTTTATTGCAGTGCATAGTATCCACAATACTTTCCTTTCCTACTGGGTTCTCGGAGAGAATGTATCTTCATTTTAGGAGTTTTTCCCCAACAGTGTCCCAAGAAGCGCTCTTATTTTACAGACACCAAGAGATGTCCGCATACCCAACCATGAACATGGGGCTGTGGAGTGCACTTCCGTCCAGTAGTGCACCATGTCCCCTGGCTTGGTATGGTGGACAGACACCATAGTTTGGTAGCAACAGCGACTGTACGGTACAGCTGGTCCACCAGAGAAAAGTGGAGAATGGGTAGGTGTAATGCCTGCTGTGTGAGCACAAATACCTACAAACACATCCTCTGGAGGCAACGGCCTGGGTAAACGTATAGCAACAGCTGCTAGTGACAGCTTCAGCAAAGCTGGCCGAGAAAGTACGTATGCGGTTCCACTGCAGTAATCGGGAAAGACCACGCCAGCGTATGCAGTTTCTGACATGAAGTGTTTGCTGGCGGGATTGCGGTCCGGTGCTACCTGCATGTGGACCCGCCCCAGATAAAGTTCGGGGAGTTCGTTTTCTCCTGTTTTAAAGCTGAGGTTGAGATATTGCAGAAGTGCATTAGGGTTGAACAGTACATCATCATCTACTTTAGCCAGGTAGTGAGCCTGTGGACAGAAACGGCGTGCCCAGCCCAGCATAGACAGTGTTTTCAGGGTCAAGTTGCCATAGGAGTCAATGAAACGACCCTGTATGAGGTCCCCACGCTCCTTTGACTCTTCTACCAATTCTTTGCCAATAACTTGGTCAGTAGGCTGACCTACAATGAAGAGGGTCATGACTCGGTGACCCCTGACTTGTACCTCCCCACCCCAGGTGTCTCGAATGGCCTGGCGGGCCTTTCTGTTGTGAGGTGCAGTTGCCACCAAAATGATGAGGTAAGGTTTGGCACGCTGGCAGACATGGATGCTAGGCATAAGCAAGTACTCTTCGGAACGGGTTGGGGGTATGCTGTGTGGAAGGAGTAGTCCGTGAGGACCTTCCACTCTGCTCATGCTCATTAAGGTTAGCCACAATTCAATTACGTCAACAAAGAGTAAAGATAGCAGGAAGATACAGAAGACTGTTATGAAGAGGTAATGGATTAACTTTAAATCGCCTCCTCGCTTCCCAAAGCGACCCTTACAGATCCTAAAATTACACCCCACCATTTTTTTACAGATCACAGGAAAATCTTTAGTCTTCTTCCAATTCCGCTTTTCTTTGCACTGTTGCACCACCAACTGCAAGATGGGGGAAAAAAAAAAAAAAACAGTATAGATTAGTGCTTAATGAGCAATTATTGCTATTCTGATATTCTTTAGCTGTAATATATATATATATATACACACACACTCACACAGTTCTAATGACACATCAGCAGTATCTGGTTTGGTAAAATAGACAGGTGGAGTTACAGCCTCTGCTCATGGTTTTAATGTGGCTCTGTTAGGCGCCTCTCAAACAGAACGCATTTTGCTTTGAAAAACAAGATTGGCAAGTGGAATGGGGAAAAAACCACAAAGTATCAAGATGCAAATTTTTATTTTTTTTAACTAACTTGGAGGCATGTGTTAAAGTAGAGTTGGGGTACTCGGACTCGTCCGGTCTCGAGTACAATTTTTAGCGGACTTGTACTTGTCATGGACTCTGACTCAACCGAGTCCAGGGACAGTTGACGGAAATATCACTGACTCGATGTATGTGCGCGCACACACTCAAAGCGCACTCACAGAACGCGCCTCTCAGTGTGCGAATGCCGAGTTCTCTTTCGCTTAAGTTCTATTAGGTTCTGTTATTGCTACACATATGCTCGTCTTGGAGACTATTCATGTAAATGCAGTCGGTTTTGTCTTAAGTAAACATTGAACAGTTGGGAGAAATACTGATGCGTCAAAATATTTGATCTGTGCTGTGCGTCAGATCTTAAAGCGACAGCAGCGTAAACCTGCAGGCGCCAACCGTGTCGTAAATGTTAATCAAACAAAAGAAAAAGAGAAAATCACTCACTGTTCTTGACTGCATCACTTATTAGCTTTAATAAATCATCTTTAATGTATACAGTGAAGATTTTGCAGTGTTTTATTTTTACATTTATTACAGACCTATCTTAAAAACTTAAAATTATTTATCCTTTTTCTTTCAGGTAATACTTGGAGTGTTTACTTGCCTTCAGTAAGTTTGAGAATGTTTTACTTACATTAGTTTATTAGTTTTTGCTGTAGCCTATTGAAATTATTATTATTATTATTATTATTATTATTATTATTATTATTATTATTATTATTATTATTTAAATATGGTGGCAGTTTCTAGCTTCAAAGAAAAATAAATAAATTCTAACATTTTTGCAGCAATAGTTTTTATGGGTCCAAAACCACCTTGGCTGTGCATGATTTCAATGGCCCGTCATCAATTATTTCTTACATAATGTAATTTATTGTTGTTGTTATTAATTAATGTAACTATAAATGCATTTAAAAATAAAACAGGTGTGAGTTGGCTGTAAGTTATGGAAAGTATATGTAGGGCTTTTATACACAGTGTGAGCCATTGCATAAAGACTAGGTTTATCCCTCACAGCTTAATTTTCATCCAAGAAAAAAAAATCATAATGCCCTCTCTAAAGTCTAACCATTTGTCATATAAAAACCAAAACACACACAGCCACCCCTGCTGAAAAAAAACAGCTTAGGCTGGTTTTAGCTAGTCAACCAGGTTGGTTTTGGCTGGTCATAGCTGGTCAGCAGACTGATTTTAGAGGGGTTTTGGCCACTTCCAGGCTAGTCTTACTTGGTCAGGCTGGGAGACCAGCTGGAACAACCAGCTAAAACCAGCCTGACCAGCCTATCCAGGCTGGGAGACCAGCTAAAACCAGCTACTTCCAGCTTAAACCAGATAAAACCAGCCAACCAGCCTAGGCTGGTTTTAGCTGTTTTTTCAGCAGGGACAATCAGAGATAAGAGGTGCATTTTCCACTCTTAAGGTTCCATTCACCAAAATAGCTACTCCTTTACCCCCACCCTTGAATTTATACATTTACTATAACGATGAATGCAGTCAACTCACATACTAATAGTGAGTCATTTATTTACTTATGTTGATCTTGTCTATTTATTTATTACATGTGGGGACACATAATTTTGAACAATGTTGTTAGTTTTTATATGTGGACATTATCCAATGAATAAAATATTCACAGTTCTAGACATTTCCACATTTATTTTAATCTAAATTAGTTTTTTTTGTTTTGTTTTGTTTTGTTTTTTAAATTAATGTTATTTAATTCATATTAACATACAACATATAATCTATCATCATGAAGTTTTCTCTGGACTTTTCCACGAACCCCAGTTATGCCCTTGCGGTCCTACTTTTAAAAACCCATGATTAAGACATTTCTGTCTTTCCACCAACAGTCTAAATAAACAAAACTGTTCAAGTAAAGTGCTACTTTCAAAAACTTAAAATTCAGAAATTTGTGCATGTTCAGTTTTTATTATGGCAAAATTAAGTGCTTTCTCTCAGCACAAGTTTGGTATTTGTAAAGCGCAGCATCCCAGCTTTCTGAATATTCATAACGAATTCTCGATAGCATGTGTCTGAACCCATTAAAAGACCTTAATCGCGTTGACTGACACATGTGATAATAAAATACATTTGGTGAGTCTGTGACCTTGTTAACCTGTGCTGGTCAGCGGCATATAATTTTAGCAGGTGTAACAGTTAAGGGTGTGAAAATTATACCCCCCATGTAAACCCGTCCTGTTGAAGCTAGAGTCAAATGCTTTTAAGCACACATCCTCCATGGCATGATGTAGTAAGAAAATAAATTTGGTGAGTCTGTGACCTTTTTAACCTGTGCACAGACGTTTTGAGGGGCAGTGGCCCAAACCAAAAAAAAAGGGGCACTAAGGCATTCCCCCACCCCCTATGTAAGTTATTGATGCTACGTGGCAATTATTATATGCACACAGCATGTCTGTAAAAAAGGCATAACATATATTCATAGCATAAGCTAAATGTAAATGAATGAATGAATGAATTAATGAATGAATAAAAACATCCTAATAAGTACATACAGTTGCAATTTAAATTATTCAACCCCTCTGACCCGCAAGACATTTTGCTGCAGAGAACAACATTTAGTAAAACAATTCAACAAAGGCAGTACACTGTTAGAGAAAGTTTATAAGTACACATTTGAGTAATGAAAAAAAAATCTATGGCTCTAAATGTTTAAAATTATTTAACCCCCAAAAGTCAAATTTGGTGCAGAATCTTTTATTCTTTATAAGCTATACTTTATAATGCTGCCTGTAAGTGCTCAGAAGCTTCTGTCACTCTACTCTTATCCTTACCTGGAGATGGTGTTCTTCTGCTCATGAGTTTTGCCTTTTTTGCACCAGACATACTCCTGATCTATGGGTCCAAAAAAGTTCCAGTTTGGTCCCATCACTCCATAAATTATTCTTCCAGAGCTAAATAAATTTTAGCATATTCAAGTCAGCGTTTTATGTACTTCATGGTCAAGAGTGCCATTTGACAAGATGCCCCAACATGAAAGCCATGCGTGTCTTGTGTACATCTTATACTCTGCATTGAAATGTTTTTCCACCTTTTATTGGGTCATCTTGAAAGTCTTTGGCTGTACATTGCAGGTTTTTCCTCAGTTGTTCTGATCAAACATTTTAAGATATTGTACTTCTTTTTTTCAACAGCCTCAAATGTTTTCTGGTACAAAACACCTTAAGCTAAGGAATAAGGCTGTCAGCTGTGTCTCTGGGAACTTTTAATGTCTTTGAAATCTTCATATAGCCTTAGACTTTCTAAAGTAATAAAATGATTTCTTCTCTAGCTTTTTTGAGAGCTCTGTTGAATTTGTCATATTAGCTACTCAAACTTGAGCACATGCATTGGCTAAATACTGGCACCCTTGATAAATATGAGCAAAGACAGCTGTGGAAATAAATCTGCATTGTTTATCCTTTTGATCTTTTATAAAAAAAAATAAATAAATAAATAAAAAAATTCACAAAATTCTAACCTTTCACTGAAGTAAAACAAAGGAAAGTGGGAGGGGGGGAATCTCATTATGAAATAAATGTTTTTCTCTAGTTCATGTTGGCCACAATTATTGGCATCCTTAGAAATTATTATGAGTAAAATATCTCTGAAGTACATTCCCCTCCATATGTTTTAGCACACCAGGGTGATTAGTCCACCCTTGACTTCCTGTTGCACAGGATTATAAATATGAGGAACACAAAGGCCAAATTCCCTCAATCGTCCATCACAAGGAGTAAAAACAAAGAATATAGTTCTGATATGCGGGACAAGATTGCTGAGCTTCACCAAACAGGAAGTGGCTGTAAGACAACAGCTAAAGCATTTCCACCATCAGGGCAATACTTAAGAAGGTCAGATCAAATAAAGATTTTACAAATCTGCCTGGAAGAGGATGTGTGTCTATATCGTCCTAATGCACAATTAGGAGAAGAGTTTAAGTGGCCAAAGACTCTTCAAAGATCACAGCTGAAGAACTGCAGAGATTAGTTGAATCTAGGGGTCAGAAAGCCTAAAAAAAAAAGTCAAATAGCCCCTACATCACCACATATTGTTTAGGAGGGCTTGAAGAAAAATCCTGCTCGCTCATCCAAAATCAAACTCCAGCATATTCAGTTATCAGAACACGACTGGAACTTCAAATGGGACTGGCTTCTATGGTCAGATGAAACTTAAAAAAAGAGCTTTTTAGCAGCCAACCCACCAGACGGGTTTGGTGCAGTACCCCAGCCCACGGTTAAATATACTGCTGAATCTTGGCATCATGATTTCTATCAAATACCAACAAATAAAAAATCTAAACCTAACTGCCTCTGTTAGAAGTCTTATAATGGGTCGTGGTTGGATCTTCATTAGGACAATGATCCAAAACAAACATCAAAATCAACACAAAAATGTATCACTGAGCACAAAATTAAGCTTCTGCCAACGCTGTCTCAGTTCCCTGACCTGAACCGTAGAAAATCAGTGTGGTGAACTGAAGAAAAGAAGCACCAACATGAAGCTGGGAATCTGAAGGATCTGGAGTTATTCTGTATGAAATAATGGTCTCTGATCTCTTGTCAGGTGTTTTCCAAACTCATCAGGCATTATGGAGATATAGAGACTCGGAGCTGTTATCTTGGGAAAAGGACTTTGCAACAATTGGGTGCCAATAATTGTGACCTACATGAACTAGAGAAAAACATTTATTTCATAATGAGAAAGTTTTTATTGTTTGTTAGAATTTTGTGAATTTTTTGAATGAAAGATCAAAAGGATAAATGACGCATATTTATTTCCACAGCTGCCTTTGCTCATATTTACCAAGGGTGCCAATATTAGTGGAGGGCACTGTATGTGTAGCAGCCCAAGCCAATTCTCTTTTCTAATAGTTTCTAAAGGGTTAATTTTGTTTCAAGACAATTTTTCCCACCATATAAATAGTGACAAAAAAAGCAGCAATGTTGAACAAGGGTTGAATAATTATGACATAGCTGTGTTATTTTAAAAAAAAAAAAAAAAAAAAAAAAAAAACAAAATCCTAGAAGCTTGAATTTGTAAAGCACTGCAGTCTCTGGGGGTAATATATACTAATATACATTAGTAATATATACTAATATATAATATAATAATATATATGTATATTTACAATCTTTTTCATCAACTGTCACAGCTTAAAAAGTGTGTTACATTGCAAACATTTATTTGCCTCGTTTTATAGCGTGTTATTTGCGTATATAGGAATGCATACGCATTCTTTATGACATTCATATGCAAGTTCAAAAAAAACGAAGAAAAGCCGGACGAAATGCGTCTAAAGTCGCTGCACTGCGTATTAATGTGAGGAGCGCGTGCACGCGAGGGGGTAAGATTTTCACGGGGGGTCGGATTTCGGTAACAACAGGTGTTGTTGTTAGGCGGTTACGTCGCAAAATTGTTTTAAACCATGAAGGCGATCCAATGGATATCAAACTTTGCGCAATAGTTATGCCGGTGAACGTCTTAACTTCTGTTTTAACTTTACAATTCACAATACGGAAAGTGAAAGTTAAAAAAAAAAGGACTGTAATCCGTGGTGTCCGTGGTGGTAAAGAGGTTGGAGACCCGTGCTGTAGGCCTACTGTATTTTTTTATTTATTTATTTTTTTTAATTCATGGAACAAAAGTAGTAGCAGCAGCAGTAAAAATAATAGTTTTTATCTATCTTTTGTACTTACTTGTCCTGTTGTCATTTGTTTCTGGGCAAAATAAGCGTCATACATTTTGTTTGGTCTTTGTGTCATGTACGACTAATCTAACATAATACAATCTGGTAAATGTGCAATCATAATTATTAAAAAAAAAAAAAAAACATTGCAAATTTTGCGCAATTTTTTGGAAATTACCACCACAAAATCAGACATTTGAATCGCAAAATTCACTAAAAATATTCACGAAATCCTGGAGGGACTGATAAATAAACATATGACTGAAAATATCATTACAGTCAACTCAGCGCTGCTTCGCTGTCTCATGATCAAGAATGCCGTTTCGATGCGTGTGTTATTCTCTATAGTTTAAAGTAGATGTGTTACCTTTTTAGTGCTGAATATCCTCTGTAATAAAATCTACGTTGCAGTTTCAAGATGATAAATGCATTGTTTATTCAAGGCCTTTTGGACGTCTGTTTCTCCATAGCGGCTTTCAGTTCAAATGTAGTGTAATCCACGGGAATGTAATACAGAGCAGCATGCATTTCTATAGAGTGACTATTGGTTAATAAGAATTATTGCAGTCCTGATACAGTTTGCCGTATTCGTAGAGGACCGTAGAAACAGCCATTTGCAGCAGTTCAGCTGAAAGCAGCACAACAAAACCCGCCCAATCGCGTTTCGAGGGGGTCCCTCATGGAAAATACACGTTTTCTGTCGGGGTTCCCCTGGTAAACTCGCATTCCATGGGCTAAATATGACGTTATTGGCGTCGCTTAAGCCCGCGGACATGAAAAACAACCTTTGGAAATAGTGTTAAAGTAGCCCAGTTCTGATAGTGATGCGCAGAAATACACTGTAGGTCCTGTAGGTGGCAGCTCTCTAGCACCTTATAGGTCGTGAGTCACCAGAAAATAGAAATTGATACTGGTTTGGAAAAACTTGTGTGCGAGTAATTGATGACAGATTTTTCATTTTGGGGTGAACTATCCCTTTAATATTATGATGATCATGATGATTATTATTATAAATTATTATTACTATTATTATTACTACTACGATTCTAAAGATTTTAGGTAATGTCCACCTAACATTATCAATACCTTCTGAGAATAAGTATTTATAAAAAATAAGATGTAAATCATATTAAGACTTGACTGTAATTGTACATTTAAAAGAGGTCTTGTATCTAGCACCATGCATGCTTGTAATAAATTACTTGCCACTGTATTTGCATTAGCTCAGATATTGCTCACTGAGTAACGCAACACTCATAGCCAGCCAAAATCCAAGCTCAGCACAATGCATGGTAAACACAAAAACTCCAACATAACAGGAGAAACTTAAGTAGTGACTTTAGGCTGTAGCTCATTTTAATGTAGTAATTTATACAAGCAGCTGGTTCAGCTTATACAGTGATGCTTTACAGTGGTGCATTCAAACCACTTTGGCCAGATCAAGATTGCGATGTACCTTTTCTAAAAAATTACAGCAATAATGAATACAAATTGATGAATGATATATTTGCACCAGGTGTGTTTTTGATTTTATGTTTTTATTCAGTTTATAAAGGTGCTGTAAACAGAATCATTATTCATGCAACTTGTTAATGCTTAAGTTAACATTAATTATTTATTTATTACAATTTATGAACAAGTCATCAAGTCACGTTTATTCATAAAGCGAGTACAATACATATTGTTTCAAAGCAGCTTCACGATAAAACAAAATGGGCTTTTTCACAGACCCAGGTTTCGTCATAGTTGAAGAAATGTCTGTTGAATGGGAAAATATTACATTCCCCTTTACTCAGATAGCAAAAGAAAAACTCTATTATAGTGTTTTCATGATTTTCAAAAATGTAATTTAATGCAAAGGTAATGTTTCACAGTGAATGAAACATGAAACTTTTAAGTAGAATGACTGAAATAGTATTTTCTTGTATTTATATATTTACGAATTAACTGTAAGGTTATAATGGACTCTGTTCACAGACTGTGATGATGCATTTCAATGGTCATCAGTATCATAAATCCTGCAAAGTTTTTTTTTTATTTTATTTATTTTTTATGTACATTTATAACAGTATACTTTTTATTACATTTTAGATTACTAGATACTAGATTGTGATCACATTCACTGTGCTGATTGTTCTGTTACATATCTGTAACATTTTATCTGAAATTGCACCCTTTGGGGTCTGAGGGTGTATTTTGGTCCTGGAGAAGTTTTGACATGGTCTGGAATGGGATTATGGCACATTTGGTTACTTTCTGAGCCCGCTTTCTAATCTAGGCCCCACTTCAACTTTTTGTTTGGGCCAGAGCTGTGCAAGGCTGTCAGTTCATTAAGAAATATACTGTTTCTTCACAAAATGTGTACATTCAACATACTGAAGCCTATCCTGTACACTATTTCTGGTGTTCCCAGAAGCGGAAGTCATCATAGAGAGGTAAACTTCTAGTGTTTGCACCACTCTCCTTTACATAAGAACTACAGGATATATACAGGATAATTACCTTTAAAAACAAATAAACGCCACAGCAGAATATACACATACAAGAAAAAGTTAACAAACCTGGTATATAAACGCAGTACTTTCCTTTGTAAACGAGGGAACAAAAACACCTTCAGTATTTTCTGTGCGATAACTTACTGAATGCTTTGGACTGGATCTGATCTGAACCATGTGGCTTAATTCTATCCCTGAAGTGCATAGTTGATGCAAAGCAACAGTAATAAAACAAGATACTTCATCAGAATTACTGACTTGTTTAAATGAAATGTTCTAAACCAACCCCTTTCATGTAAAGCCATGTGTAAATCATTCTCATGTGTGACCCTGGACCACAACACCAGTCTTATGTTGCACGGATATATTTGCAGCAATAGCC
This sequence comes from Cirrhinus mrigala, assembly GCA_036247105.1. Taxonomy (NCBI): domain Eukaryota; kingdom Metazoa; phylum Chordata; class Actinopteri; order Cypriniformes; family Cyprinidae; genus Cirrhinus; species Cirrhinus mrigala. The sequence goes on from CM070014.1 coordinate 240,314, forward strand.
ATAAATACATCGGAATGGGTCAAATTTATCTATTTTTTTATGTCAAAAATCATGTTCCATGAAGATATTTTGTAAATTTCCTACCGTAAATATACCAAAATGTAATTTTTGCATAGCATTGCTATGAGCTTCATTTGGACAACTTTAAAGATGATTTTCTCAATATTCTAATTTTTTGGCACCCTCAGATTCCAGATTTTCAAATAGGCCAAATATTGTCCTTTCCTAACAAACCATACATCAACGGAAAGCTTATTTATTCAGCTTTCAGATGATGTATAAAGCTCAATTTCGAAAAATGTACACTTATGACTGGTTTTGTGGTCCAGGGTCACATTTGTACAAATCTAAAGCCCTTACTGATTAAATTCTGCATGAATATAATTAATGCTGTAGACACAAAATCAAATAATTTAATGTTTATCACTTTCTACCAACTATCTGAAATACAATTATTTTTATGACAAACATGTAGTCATAAAATTACCATTTAAAGCTAACGTTAAAGTACCATGATGTTAAATATTTTTCTTGCATACCTAAGCTATCACTTATAGGTATCAGTTATCAGTGATCTTTTTGCACAAGATTAAACGTTATTTTTAATAATGTATTACTTTGGAAGGCAGAAATAAATGATGCAATGACAATTAATATCTATGAAGGTTTAGAAGCCCATTTGTTTCTCACTAGAATAAGCATTTAAAACCCCACTGTTAATTCAAGATTGCCGTGTGTATACAAAATAATATTTTCACATTGTTATCTAACGTCAAAGCTTTGTGAATCAGGAATAAATTGTTAGCGCAGGCTGCCAATCCGCGCTGTCGTGTTGGAGACAGACACGATGACGTCAGCGACGCCTTGCTCCAGACGCTCGTGTCCGCGCAACCGTGAACGAGCCCGAGAGGAAGAAAAACTCTTGCACGCTTGCAAACGGGGTCACGAACTATGACCTTTCACTGGAGTAAAACAATAACAAATAATGTGCAATAAACCCGAAAACAAAAAACCTACGTCCGTCCCTAACACAGGTGAGTAGCTTTTCATTTCTACATGTCGCAAAATGGTTGGTCAAAACGTTCGCGTGAAAAAAAAAAAACCGTTTGCGTGTGGAGTGCAGCGATACAGGCCGAAGGCTGTTCTCAAAGCTCATCCGTGCTGTAAACAGTCAAGCTTGTGTTTTTATTTAACGACAAAAGCATGTCCGAGTATAGTATGGTTTAGATTGACTGCCATATTTCATGTTATTCTAGAGCAAGTGTTGTATATAAATGTAACTGAATCAATCAGTGTGATATGATTTATACATCGGTATACATGATTTAAGTATTAGCTGGTTAGCCTGAGAGCTAACATATGAACTCGACCCTTTTACCTTTGCCACCGCGGGTCCCTCCAGTGGGAGGATTTACCCTCAATGTTCATGCAATTTAGTGGATGCTTTTGAGCTGTCGCCTGACTTGCCCTCAATATTACTGTCATGAGGAATCACGGATGTTTTCAATGTTAATTATTTTAGCAGACGTTTAACAAAGGCTCCGTGTTTTTTTTTTGTTTTGTTTTTGTTTTGTTTTTGTTTTTGGTCTTGCGCCAAGGTCTCCATTTTGTTCCGTTTTTTTGAAAACGACTTCCTGGAGTAAAACGCTCTGAGGCGTTTTATTAACCTTACCGGTAACCTATCAGCAAGTCGTTAATTTATGACACACAGCAAAACCAGCCAATCAATAACAGCCTATACTGCTTCATCTAAATTCCGTGACTCTAAATCTTTATGTATCAGAGCCTTGCAACTACTAATCTATACAGTGACATTTTTATGGATGCGTTGATCACATAAATGCTAATAAAACTAGTATAAATTGATACAGTAATTTATTAGTACATACATCGACTTGCAATGCAATGAAACACAACTTTTCAAAATGTATACACCCAAATATTAATACATATCTGAAATGCACAATTTAATTCACAAATATTGAATATTGGGGAAAAGAGAATTAAATTTATTAAATAATTTCCACGGAAAACCTGGAAATAACAGGTAATTGAAAAATTTGGTGATAAAAACAGGAATCATATATTCTTTAGTAAACTATATTTAGAAGTTGCTAAGTTAAACTTAGAGGTTGTACTCTGTGAAATGGAAGCATCATTAGTTACCACTTAACTAACATTAAACAATATTTTTAAAGCAGTTTCTTAATATTGATTAATGTTCACATATACATCTAGACTAATAGGCTACATTGCGAATGCTAACAGTTAAACGCTTTTTATATTATCATAAATGAACGCATTTAGGAACTAACTTGAAATAATAATGAAGAATATTATATTTATAAATCAACACCAACTAAGATTAATAAATATTATTAAATGTTGTTCATTGTAAATTTGTGATAACCTTCAGTAACTAATGTGTCAAATTTTTGATTTTGCTAATATTTATTTTGAAGAAAGAAAGACATGTATAGTGATGAAAGGCAAAATATTAAATGTCATGGATGAATATTTACTGAGTAATCCACTATTTTGCAGAGGGAGGTCAAAATGGCAATTTTCACCTTAGATTCAGAGTCAAGTTACAGGGGGGTAAAAATGACTTCAGAAAGATGGCAGCATCATTACCTTATTTTTACGCAGAGATTAATAATTCTATGAGTAAAATCTGTTGACTTTAGCAATATTTGGTGCATTATGTGCCAATGGTGACCATTCAAAAATAAATGTAATGATTTCTCCTGGAGCCATATTGAAATTTCATTATCTCTGGAACCGAACCATACAGGGCCTTAAAAATAAAGATGCCAAAAAGAAAGTTTGTAAAGGCCCAATATCTGAAAGGGCATTAAAATATCTTTAAAACTTCCTGAGTTACAGGCATGCAAACCTTGGGAAAGAAAGAACTTGAAAAGTGCTGTTTCCCCATTTTTTAATGGTCAGCATTGTCACATAATGCAACAAAGATTGCTAAAGTCAACAGATTTTACTAATAGAACTACCAATCTCTGTGTAAAAGTAAGATAATGATGCTGCCATCTTTCTGAAGGCATTTTTACCCCCCTGTAACTTGACTCTGAAGGTGTAAATTGCCATTTTGACCTCCCTCTACAAAATTTTAATTGGTGCCTAGAGGCTGCAGTCTTTACCCTCCCTGTTAGTGTGCCCGCCTTCCATGCCAGAGACCTGGGTTCAAGTACTGCTTGGAGTGGGTGCGAGTAGGACCTCGGGGGGTTACACCTATTTTAAAGAAGTGCCAAAATATTTTCTGTAAGAGTGGACAATTAGCATAGCTGTGTTGGAGTGGAGTTAAAGATGTAAACAATTTGAGCTTGTTTTATTCCTGCCTTGATCAAACCTATGAAATCTTCCAAAAGCTCCAGATGGGTTGTTGACTTGACATGGCATTTTCAATTTCCCACAAGATAGAAATGAATTTAATTAATATTGTCGTTATTTAAAATGCAGTTAATCATTAAACATTTCTTTGTCCTACATGTCCTGTTTTTTTTTTTTTTTTTTTTTTTTTTTCTCCTTTTTTTGAGCCAAATTGGGAAATTGCCCTATCTCAAATGTGACTCAAGCATGGTTCAATAAATTACAACTTTTATAAATTAAACAGAAAAGCATAAACATGTTAATAAATACCTCCAGCATAATTGTGTAAGTGTCTGTTTTAGTAAATGGCAATAATTTTTTTCATCTATATATCTCTGAAAGCGTAGGAACTTGATACATGTTGTCTCTGAAAACCATGTCCTCTGGTGTGACACTATATCCTGATTTTAAATCGGCCAATTCCAGAGAAAAATGTAATTAGTTGAAGGGCTACATTCATGGTCATGTTACCGAAGCCCCTTGTCAAACCCATGACATGGTACATTTTTGGCTCAGAATTGTTCAAATATTTTCCCCTTTTTGGAACCACTACAAAAGTGTTATGCTGTGTTATGTTTGTCCTTTGGTGTGACAACCCTAAATGATATTTTTTTAATTAAAAACTGTATGTTAAACTACATAATCATGGAAAATTATGCAAATGTGTCTTGCTAACTGCTAATGACAGGTTAGCTTAGAATAGCAAGGTCATTAATTGACACAAAAGGCTAAAACGTCCTTTGGTGGGGCAGGTTATGTCCAGTGGTGTGACACCTGTACTGTCACGCGACAGGACAAAGATGTCACACCAGAGGAGAAGGTCTCTTTAAAAAGCTTTTTTAGTATTTTTGATCCTTTTCATTGCTCTTAAATGCAATAATTACATGAATTAAACTATTTTCTGAAATGGAAAGAATTGAGAGAAATTAGTATGAAATTAGTAAAAGAGAGAGGACATGGAAATATAGACAGAAAATTAACAGGGTTAAGGAATTTATTCACATCTTAATGATTAGTTTGAAAATCAATCATATTTAGCTGTGAGGAGGCTAAAGAGTTTCAGTAACATACTGATTGAAAGAGACTGAATTTTCTTGATGAAAATGATTTTCTTTTGTTTAAAAAAAAACATGTTAATATTGTTTGTGAGACATAAAAGAACCACAGATTTGTTTTTTTTTTCTCAAAATATCTAAACAAAAAAAAAGGGTTGAGTATTGTAAAAGGAGAGATAGAAATATCACTCATCCTAAAATGGTATAATTTTCAGCAGTTTTGAACAGATGACAGCAAAGTTTGTCTTGAAATTTTCCAAGTCGAAGGAAAAAAAAATTATGTTAATTATAATTTCACATTAAATAAATAACACTAGCTATATAAAAATAAGTGTCTAACAATGAAGATAAATCTCTCTATATATCTATATATATATGATATAAAAGGAAATATTTCAGGTGTTGCATGCAATATTCTTTTGTGCTTGTGAAACTTATTTATTATTCTTTAATATCTGTATTTGATTGGCACATAGGTAGAGGTGTTGTTGGCAGATGCAGAGCTGGCCTTTGTCCAATCAGATACTTCTAATGACTTCATATCACCATGACAACCAATGTGGAGGTGCTGGCTCAGCAGATATTGACCACTGAGCAGGTTTCAGAGGTGAGTGATGTGAGAGATAGGTACAAAAACAAGGTGATTTAAAGGTTTAAAGGGGTCATCGGATGCGAAGTTCACTTTTGCATGTTGTTTGAACATTATTGTGTCCTGGCAATGTATGTACAAATCTACCCTATAATGATAAAAATCCATGCAGTGGTTTTTAATTAATCTGTAAAAATAATATCCCCTTCTTCAAATCAAGCTGTTCTCAGATGCCTGTCGTTGTGGCGTCACACCAACAGAGACCGCTCCCATGATAGTTGATTGACATGAGCTCTTACCTCAGATCAGCTGTAACAGTCCGCCCTCTTTTGTTTCGATGCCGGAGCAGGGATGTAAATTAGACAAGAATATCTCCGATTGAGCGACTGAGGTGTTGTTTTGCTGGATGTAATAATGAACATAGTGGTCATCATTTACTCCTGACATCTGAGCAGCTGAAGATGCAGTGGATTACGTTTGTTTGTGAAGGAAATGCGCCTCCCGATCTACATATATCCGCCTATGTTCGCGCGAATCATTCGTGATCCAGCTCCGCTTACAACAGAAGTGAGTATAAGGGTTTTTTTTTATCAATCTTTGCGATCGTCTTTCCTAATAAAGTGCTAGTTAGCAAGTTTAGCAGCTAAACACGGCTTTCCACAGAGAGAAGAGAGGGGCGGGGCGAGCAGAGCTCATTTGCATTTAAAGGAGCCTCAACCAGAATGAGATGATTTTTGCAGAGCTGATTTTGGCAAGGTAAAAAGGGTGTTGTTTTACACAACCATTGAGAATTTTTAGCCAAAGTATATTATAGACTTTTCATTAAGACCCTAAAGAATCATATCAACTTGTGGAAAATGGGCATCTGATGACCCCTTTAAAGTGTTGGGGGTAACGCATTACAAGTAACGCGAGTTACGTAATATTATTCGTTTTTCCAAGTAACTAGTAAAGTAACGCATTACTTTTTAATTGACAAGAAAATATCTTTTTTCAAATAAGTAACGGCAGTTACTTTTCCCCCATTTTTTGATTAAAAGCTCTCCTGTCCCCATGTTGAGAGAAATCGGGAGTAAGATGTTAGTTCTAGAATAAATGTGAACATGCATTAATTCATCTCACTCACAAAAAACAGATTCAGTTTTCCTCAAAATGAATTAAAACAGGGAAATTCAACTCAGAATATGTTAAATAATACAAATATCCTTTATGCTTTTAATCCCATTGTATTAACCGATGTCTGCCGACCTTCGATGATCCAATTCAACCATACTAATAAGCAAAAATTGCTCAAGATAATCTAACATTTGTTTTCCTTTTTTTTTTTTTTATTGCTGAAGAGTTGACATTTTTTTTCTTCCTCGGTCTACTGTACAGACGTGAATTTACTTTTCTCAAAGCCTGAGGCTTTTGGTGTGAAGAGGCTTTTGGTGTGAAAAGGCTTTTACGTTTGACAAAAAATAGAAGTTTTTATATTAAAAACAAACAAGCAAGCCCTGCCCAGATTTAAAAAGTAACGCAAAAGTAAAGTAACGCATTACTTTCCCTAAAAAGTAACTACGTAACGTAATTAGTTACTTTTTTAGGGAGCAACTCAATATTGTAATGCATTATTTTTAAAAGTAACTTCCCCCAACACTGGCTGTGACGCACCAAGCCAGTGGTCGGTCTACGGCCAGTGTGGGGTTGTTGTTGAGCATCTGTCAGCCCAGTTTTTGCTGTGTGTTTTGTTCCTTCGCCACTTATTAACCTCAAGTCAAGTCAGTACAATGTTAACTGTAACTTAGTTTAGTAAGAGTGGGGTTGATGTTACTAAGCCTATCAGTTATGAACCAAATTAGTATAGAATTAGTATTTAACTGCTGGAAAATATCCTCTCCTTCGCATCCTTAGTGTTGTTTGAACCAGCACCTTCCTTAAAATAGTGGATTTAAAGGCAGCTAGATGTTTTTATTTTCCGCACCCCAGGGATCGATCCCTCAAAGAAGTCGTTCACTTCCACAACAAGAACATTTACAGAAAATGTACTCGCCCCCTTGTCATCCAAGATGTTAGTGTCTTTCTTTCTTCAGTTGATAAGAAATTGTTTCTTGAGGGAAAAAAATTCAGGAATTATCTCCATATAATGGATTTCAATGGTGCCCCCAAGTTTGATCTTCCAAAATGTAGTTTAAATGCAGCTTCAAATGGCTCTAAATGATCCCAGCCGAGGAAGAAGGGTCTTATCTAGCGAAACGGTTTTCAAAATTGTTTTCAAAACAAATTGACAGTTTCTATAGTTTTTAACATCAAACACCTGTTTTGTTTAAGTCTGCATGAACTCTGTTTTTTTCCCGTTCAGTACGGCCAATACAGTTAGGGTATGTCGAAAAACTCCCATCTCGTTTTCTTCCTCAATTTCAAAATCATCCTACATCACTGCAGAAGTAACGATCCAGTGTTTACAGAGTGAACATGTAAAGATAACACAGACTATGCATGAGCATTGCAGAGACGAGACAAGACGAGCATTTGACGTTAAGTGTATAAATTGTCAGTTTGTTTGAAAATGACTGATCGTTCCGTTCTCGGCTGGGATCATTTAGAGCCTTTTGAAGCTGCATTTAAACTGCATTTTGGAAGTTTAAACTTGCGGGCACCATTGAAGTCCACTATATGGAGCACATTCCTGAAATGTTTTCCTCAAGAAACATAATCTCTTTATGACTGAAGACAGAAAGACATGAACATCTTGGATGACTAGGGGGTGAGGAAGTGAACTACTCCTTTAAGGACCACACTAGCAAGCTCCTCTAGCTGGCTTGCCAGATGCCATGTCCGTCCAGAAGGGGGACTTAATGGACTTTAGAAATCTGGGATTCCCACCTACACTCCCTGAGGTCCTTCCTCCCTTGTCAAATATGATGGAGTCCTTATCCACTGATCCTGCCCTGCCTTCAGGTTCCTTTGTCCTCGCTGGTTCCTTTCAGCTTCTCGGCTCCTCCTCTTTCTGCTGGCTCTATCCAGTCTCTGTGGTTAGATCCCTCTGCTCCACCTTGGCCCCTTGACCCATCGGCTTCATCTTGGCTCCACACTCCCACATCTCCTCCGTGGTTCGTCATCGGGTTTAAATCATTATTCCTGTAGTGAGGAACAGTGAACGAGAATGTTTGGGAAAATTATTTTGTGATAGAATACCAAAAGCGCTGCTCGTTCATTGCAGTGAGTGGTTGGCAGATCCCAATAATTTAGCCATAACTTACTAGTGGACCATTTGGTGACCATAAAAACACGCTTCCTTTGACCCTCAGATAAAGATGAATTTACTGTGTGTTGCAGGTGCAGTCATCTGCGTCAGACAGCTCAGTGATGAGCACCTCTCCCCAACGCATTCAGATCATCTCCACTGACCCCTCGGTCACAACCCCCCAGAGAATACAGGTTCACACACAAGCGCAAACACATGCTTTATTGTAGATGGTGCACTGACACATTCAGACACACTCACACTTTTTCTCTTTTTCAGATAGTCACTGAGCAGCAGACAGGTCAAAAAATCCAGATAGTGACGGCACTGGACTCCACTGTGCCTAAACAGCAATTTATCCTTGCAGCACCTGATGGCTCTTCAGCAGGCAAAGTCCTCCTGGCATCACCTGAGGGTGCTGGCGCCAAGCAGCTTATTTTTGCTACTGCTGACAGCCTGGTGCCTGGCCGAATTCAGGTATGAAATCACATAAATGCGTGGGTGTTTCTCTAAATGTGGGCACATTTATGTCTCAGAGGATTTTTGCATGTTATTTTTCAGTACATGCACTTAGGTGTAGTTGCCAAGTATTTGCCTAAGAAAGTACTAAGGAATATACATGGGTTAAGGTTAGGTTTTGGGGTAGGTTTAATACCTAGTTATTGCCCAATTATTGTAAATAGTATAATATGTACATAGTATATACATGCAGAATAGGACTGTAAAGTTAATTTTTTGCAGAACAGATTTCGCTTATGTCACATTAAAACTATTTACTGCTACTTTTTTTTTTTTTTATTTTTTTTTTTTATTTTAAAGCACTGTCTTTTATTTATGGTACTTTCCAAATGCCTTTCATGTTTAGATTTTATTGCTTGAATCTTGTCCCAGACCCAGAATTTCAATCTTAAAATATTAAAGTGGAACAAAGTATATCCCTTCTCAAAGCAGTCTGTATTTACTTCACTCCATGCTCACTGGTAGGAGAAACTATGGAAGACTATGTCCTTCACAGAATAAAAAATAAATTCTCTCTCCGTGCAAGAGAAAACACTGACCCTCTGATTTTCTAAAAGCTTGCTTCTCACTGCAGGCAAAAATCATACAACTGCACACCACTCACAGACACAGTGATGATGCAAATCATCTCTGTGATGTTATATTAAATAGATCTGTATGGCCAAACAAGTTAGAGGACCAGAACTACCTGTTATGGGGGCAGCCGTGGCCTAATGCATTTGAAGGTGGAGGGAGTGAATAACCAGCGCTCTCTCCACCCTCAATACCATGACTGAGGTGAGTCATGGAATCCCCCAACTGCTCCCCGGGCGCCACAGCGATAGCAATATGGCTGCCCACTGCTCCGGGTGTGTGTTTACGGTGTGTGTGTGTGTGTTTGTTCACTACTCACTACTGTGTGTGTGCACTTTAATGGGTTAAATGCAGAGCACAAATCCCGAGTATGGGTCACCATACTTGGTCACACGTCACGTCCTTTCCTTTCCTTTTCCTTCCTTCCTTATGAAAATGATTTATATTTTAAATAACAGTGTGCTAATGCCTGTTGTTGAATAGTGCAGTAAGTTTAAAATATTGATTATTTTCTTGTTGATGGACAGAAGGCAAAAATCTAGGTTATTCGTAATTGAATTCTATCTGGCATCAGTAAATAACTGTTTAACTGTTACATTATGTATTTTCTAGGGATGTTCATTTCAGTTATTTTTCCTAATCGGCAGCTGACACTCGTTAACCGATTATTAACCGTTAACTGAAAAGATTATTTTAAATAAGAATTTAATTATTTTAGAAAGGATAAGTATCTGTGACCCGTTAAAAATACCAAAATTTGTTTTCCAGGGATTAATTTTACATGCACAAAAAGCAGCAAACAACAGAACATGAGGATTCACATGGTCACATCACACACCTGCAGCGCTTCTGCGAACGGAAAAAAACATAATAAAGCTAGGCTTTGTATATAATGAATGCATAGACCTGTACTGTACTGATAAATATTTTTACTTAATTAACAAAACGAAAGAAAAAACTACAACAAGTAGCTATATACAGAGTTTTGGTTCATTTTTGTACTGTGCGAAAGGAAGACGGCTGAAAGCGGCATCCTGTTTTTTTTTTGTTTTTTGTTTTTTTTACAAAAGCACAAAGATTTGTTTTTATTGTGAATGTACACAAATAAAAGCAAACCGTTTACAGTATTATTATCTGTATGACTAGGAGTAGTTGTTTCCAATGTTAGAAGAAAAAAAACACGATTGCGTCGGCGCTGCAGGCACACACACACAGTTAAGCAAAAATCTCTATTAGATGATGCATTTTACTGTATTTTACAGTGTAGCCTACATACTGTCATACTACCCATCTGTGAATTAGACAATTACTTTTATCCCAGGCATCATCATCATCTGTGACCTGGGTTGATCTGTGGGTATCTAATTGTGCTGTAAAAATGCTAACGCTAAATGCCAAGTAAGTAATCCTTCTGCCTTTTCGGGTAGTTTGTAACAGATGCGGTGTCAGTGGAGAGGCTTCTGGGTAAAGGGGCAGACATGAGCCGAGCCCAGCCTATAGAATACTGCGTGGTGTGTGGAGATAAAGCCTCAGGTACAAACACATTCAATGTAAATAATGCCAGTGCATGCAAAGCAACATTACGTATGAGAGACATATGTTGCCTACAGATGAGTATTGCATGCTGAAATAGCAAAAATCACCAGGGCTGCATTTCCTAAAAGAACTTTAAGCCTTATTTTATTTATACACTTTGTTCAGATTTATACGTCTGATTTCAGGTTTAAGATATTAAACATTTGCATCACTCCTCTAAAGGTCATGTGAAAAGAAAAGGAAATTTGGCTGGTCACTTTAGCACTGATAGATGTGTTGGCCCAAGTGTCAGTATGAGGCAGTTGCTGCTGCTGACCATTTCCAAAACAAGGAAGCACTGTAGTTTTAATCGAACATTAAAGAAGTAGTTCACCCAAAAATTTACCTTTACTGAGAATTCACTGACCCTCAGGCCATCCATGGATTAGATGAGTTTGTTTCTTCATCGGACCATAATCCTTTCAAATTGAATAATCCAGTGAATGGGTGCCGTCCAAACAGCTGATTTAAAAACATCAAACGGCTTAAATCCATCAATTAACATATTGTGAAATGAAATGCTGCATGATTGTAATAAACATCCATCATTATGGCTTTTTAACTTCATACCAGTTTCCACTTAAAATATGAGCCCGCTATCCATAATACTGTGTTGTTATGGATTATTGATTATGGATTTTTTATGGCCAGAAGCACAAATTTGTGGCCAGAAGCTACAGACACATACCCTTTTACAAGATGTTAATTGATGGACTGGAGTGGTGTGAATTCCTGTGAATTCTTTTTGTTGTTGTTGTTAATCAGTTGGTTGGACGTTCTGATGGCACCTGTTCACTGCAGAGGATCCATTGGTGAGCAAGTTGTGTAATACTAAATTTCTCCAACTTTGTTCTGATGAAAAAAACTAATTTATCTAGAACTTGGATGACCTAAAGGCGAGTACGTTTTTTTTTTTTTTTTTTTTTTTTTTTTTAGCCAATTTTTATTTTTATTTTGGGTGAACTATTACTTTAAGTAAGACACTCGGAGACAACAGGAGGGCACCTGGGACAAGTGAAAAGAGGATTAGAAACTCTACTCTGCTTCAGGTGCTTTTATTTACCTGTATTTTCTAGTTTATAGATTGAACTGACTACAGATAAAAGAGTGGAAATGTTACATGTGAGTTGGTCATTGTATTGTGTTGAATGTTTTTATTTACACTGTATTATTTTATTTCTAAACACACTATGTGCGGGTTTGTGTATTTGAAGGGAGGCATTATGGGGCAGTCAGCTGCGAAGGGTGTAAGGGGTTTTTCAAGCGAAGTGTGCGCAAGAGTCTGACATACAGCTGCCGCAGTAACCAGGACTGTGTGGTCAACAAACACCATCGCAACCGCTGCCAGTTCTGTCGTCTCAGGAAGTGCTTGGAGATGGGCATGAAGATGGAGTGTGAGTGAAAAAAAAAAAATAACAACAACAATGAAAAGTGGTACAAAGATGTCACTGGGATGGTACCTTTTTAATTAATATGTACACTTTAGGTACTAATACTGTACCTTTAACTTTAAGTACTAATTATGTACCATTCAGGGGTAAATTTATGTTTTATCTTTTGTACCTTAGGGTACTGCCCCAGTGATGGCTTTGTACCTTTTTTTCTGAGAGTCTATACCTGTATCATATAATCTCATTTGAACTTATGCGCTGGTGCTTGGCTGGATCTCAGCTGGAGGATCTGTAACCTGCTTTTAGAACTGTCTACAGTGACGTGAGAGCCGAACAATGTTGTAACTGACTATGATACTATATAACCTTCCCACAAACAAACATACGACTTCACAGTCTTGTGTAGATTGTGGCACCTTTAAATGTTTCATAATTGCACAGTGAAAATTTGGAAGGCTGGAGCTTCTGACAGAACTTATGCATTTTGTATTACTTACATAGCTGTACAGAGTGAGAGAAAACCCATTGATCTTCCTAGAGAAAAGCCTGCCAACTGTGCAGCATCCACAGAGAAAATCTACATCAGGAAAGACCTGCGAAGTCCCCTCATCGCAACACCGACCTTCATCTCCGAGAAAGACGCCACACGGTGAGACTCGCATTCACGAGCCGTCTGCATGCTATACATAATGCGTACACCTGTCTTAGACCAGAGGTTTAGTTTCAGACATTAATATATTCAAATTAGAATGAAGAATTTAGTGTAGTAGGGTTCAATGCAGGATATTTATTTCTTGGACATAAGTATATCAGATACCGGTTGGATTTTAGTTGCTTTGGATAAAAGCATCTGCTACATGAATTCATTTGTTTATTTTTTATCATGATTTAATCCTCTGTGCAGGTCCAGGCTGTTGGACTCTGGGATGCTTGTCAATATCCAACAACCTTTAATACAAGCTGATGGCACATTACTATTAGCGACAGACAAAGTAAAAACATCTGCGTAACTTTTCTGTGTGTGTCCGGTTTTTCTTTTTTGTGTTTTGTGCCGTTTCCCAAGCTGGAGTTTATGATCTTGTGTGTCTTTAGATTGTGATTGGCGAATTGCCAATTTATAATAATGTTTTACTCTCATGAACATATATAATCTCATATAAAAAGTTGTCATGAATTGATTTATTTGTTTTATTTATTTAAAAAAAATTAAACAGAAAATGAAATCTGAGGGGGGTATTTAAAAATAACAATTTATTTTCGAGGGGTTTAGCTGACAGTTAAAAGGAGTCCCTGATCCAAAATATTTTGGTATTTGATACCGTTAAATTAAATATTTTTTTTTATTATTAGTTATTATAATAATTTTAATTATATAAATTATATCTTTTATTTATTTATTCTTAAATTTAAATGATGTTATTTGTTCATCAGACGGAGTCAGGACAAGGTGATCTGGGGACGTTGGCTAATGTGGTTACGTCGTTAGCCAACCTGAACGACGCGGTTAGTAACGGAGAAATGACAGACAGTCAGCTGGAAGAATCACCCAGTGAAATCACACGGTGTGTTATTAATGCAGACAATATAAGTGTATGTTTTTCACAACATTGTGGTTTTAGTTATCGGAATAAGTAATCTTAAAAAGAAAATTACTCCGTTCCAAACCCATACGACTTCCTTCTTCTGTGGAAGCGGTTTGGATAAATTACTCAAACAAACCTGATGTATGTATGGCTCAAGTCATACGGACTACTTTTATGATACTTGTTTAGTGCGGTGGCTGCGGTTATATTTTTGAAGTCAGGGTTGCTATCTTCTTTCATTTCAAAAAAGAGAGGGCTGAAAATTGCACAATTTTTTTTTTTTTTTGTGCCTTTGTAGAGGGTTTTGTATGGTTTTGGAAAATTTCAAAAAGCTGGTTTTGAACTATACCATCAAAAAAAAAAAAAAACAGGTTATTTTTTCGAATTATTTCTGAGTGTGATGTCTTTGGTGTTGCAGTGCCTTTGACACGCTAGCTAAAGCTCTGAACCCTAGTGAGGTGGCGGAGGGCCAGAGCTTGTCGGAGATGGATGGGGTGGGTGGAGCTACAATACAGGTGATCAGCAGGGATCAAATCTCACCACTCATAGAAGTCGAGGGGCCTCTGCTTACAGACACACACATCAGCTTTAAGGTGTGTACATGACATATTCGCACTCTTGCAAAAGCCTTGAAGTCTTGAACATGAAGTTAAAAAAAAAATAAATAAATTTAAAATGTTTAGGCTACTGTTGTAGAGTGTATGTCTGTGTGCTGTTATTTATTACTGGTTAGCATTAATGTAATAAAAGTTACAGCAGTAATAACATAAAATCTGGATAAACAAGAACTTATTAGTTAGAATGAAATAAACAATAATGAAGTTCTTTTATAATGACAGTACATTGAAGCTTTGAAAATAACAATAATACAATAAATACTTTTTTTTTTTTTTCCTCATGAAAACGCAGTGGTAACCTTAACATTTTATTTTAAGATTTAACACTAGTGGATGGTCTGAAGCAAAAGAGTTTCTGAAAAATTCCGAAAATCTTTTAGAGCTCATAATTTATTTAAAAAAATAACATATTAGACATTAATGAATAAATTAGTATATATGAAATGATCTAATTTCCGATATCAGTCCGATAATGTCACACATCCCTAATCAATAGTATATATTCGTCATTCAAAAGGAAAAAACAAAACAAGGATATACAAGATACACACTGATATATGAAACGTAAAAAGAGCAGTGCTTGCTTACCATTTTGAGATCATTTTTGTTGATAACTTTCTTTTTTTTCTTTTTAAGCGTTTCCATGTTGTTTTGAAAATATTTGCATACTGGAATGCTTGGGTAAGATTACGCGACATTAGAACAGCCTTCTGTCTGTGCTCCTTTTCATCTCATTTTTGTCCCGGGCTTAACACTACTACACCGGACGTGAACGGCCGAACGCCCCTGTTGAGAAACACTACTCTAGAGGGTGAATCCACATTCTGGTCTAAATGTCTCCTCAAGAGTGGGTGACGATAGATTTTTAAGACAGGACTAATCTTCCACAGTCCACTGCAGATGAACTCATTTTCCATGCTGACCCACTTTTCACCATCCAGTTAATTTCTTATAGATCATATCAAGCATTGTCCTGTATTGTTTTATCATATTAAATACTGGTTAACTCTGAAATGTCACAAATTGGTTTTTGAAAGCCATTTGAGTGGGGGTAATTAAGAGTTTTGATGTTGAACGAAGTCTCTTCTGCTTGCAAAGGCTGTATTTGTTTGATCTCAAATAAAGTAAAAACAGTAATAATGTGAAATTATACTACAATCTAAAATAACTATTTGAAGATATTTTGAAATGTCATTTATTCCTGTGATTGCAAAGCTGAATTTTTAAGCATCAATACTGCAGTCTTCAGAGAAATCACTCCAGTATGCTGGTTTGCTGCTCAAGTAACATTTCTTATTATAATCGATTTTGAAGACAGTTGTAACACTTCATATTTTCATGGCAAAATACTTATTACTTTGTGGTGAGCACAAGAGACTTCTTTCAAAAACATTACAAATCTTAATTATTCCAAACTTTTGACTTCCAGTGAATGTGTGATTCCAGTGAATCATTAGGCATAAAGTGGGGCATTAGAATAGTCTTTTTGTTTTGTTTTGTAGTATTCCTTATATATATATCTCACATTAATATTGTTGATACTGGTTAATATAATAACACTATTGGGATCATTTATATTGACTAAATCGTTGATTTAACTGCATTTCATGGTATGCAATGATAATACAGTATAAGTGAATTGAGATGAATAATTACACTGTTGACTTCTGTGGACTTGATTTATATTTCAATTTCAACTTTCAACTTTTCATTTACTTATATAGCACATTTTAATGCCATTTTATAGCCCAAAGTGCTTCACAATTTAAAAGAGAACATACACAAAAAATAAAAACAATAAAATCTAACAAATTAATCAGAATAAACCACTTTATGAGCCAACCCACAGATAACCAGTACGCATCGGGTTGTTCAAGGTCTTTCCTCTGTGAAAGCTAATGTAAAAAGATGAGATTTCAACTGAGACTTAAAAACTTCTAAGGATGGAGCCTGCCGAATATGAAGTAAAAGACTATTCCACAATTTGGGAGCCACAACCATAAATACTCTATTTTTTAGTTACAACTGAAAGAATTGTTTCTTAATTGAAGAATGTTGCAACACACTTTGTGTGATTTGACATTATCGAGTATATTGCAAAAAGCAAATAAAACACGCCTACAGAATGCACTCATACACGACTACATGAAGAAGTCTGGTTAGACTAACTTAGTGTGCATGCACATTTAGAGCGTGTTCTTGAACTGCATGATTTAGTCTATTAAAATGCATTTAGAATGATCACAAAATTCAAAATATAGGGGCAGAAAATGTATCTGTTTTTATAATTTCATATAGCTAATATCACACAAAGTGTGCCTTTTTTTAAAAAAAAAAAAAAATCAGCGTGATTACAAATGTGATATTGATTTTTTTTTTTTTTTTTTTTTTTTTTTTTTACAAATCAATTTTACAAGTTCAATAAACAAGAAGTTAATATTAAAGGAGAAGTCCACTTCCAAAACAAAGATTCACACATAATGTACTCACACCCTTGTCATCCAAGATGTTCATGTCTTTCTTTCTTCAGTCATAAAGAAATCATTTTTTTTGAGGAAAACATTTCAGCATTTTTCTCCATATAATGGACTGATATGGTGCCTTGATTTTGAACTTCCAAAATGTAGTTTAAATGCAGCTTCAAACGATCCCAAATGCGGTTGTAAACGATCCCAGTATTTAATAAAAATAATACAACTTGTTTACTTTTTAATGCCAAACGCTCATCTTGTCTTATTCTGCCTGGACTGTTTTTTTTTCCGGTTTATGACAGTTAGTGTATGTCGAAAAACTCCCATCTCATGTTCTCCCTCAACTTCAAAATCGTCCTATATCGCTGTTTTACCTTTTTTGTTAAGGGTGTTTGATCTTCTTTGCATGTTCACTTTGCAAAGACTGTGTCGGTACTTCTGCAGTGATGTAGGATGATTTTGAAATGATTTTTGAAGTTGAGGGAGAAAATACGATTGGAGTTTTTCGACATACCCTAACTGTCTTGAGTCAGAATACACAGAGTTCAACGAGAGCAAGGCAAGATGAGCATTTGAGCAGAAAAAAAGTATTTAAATTGTATTTATTTTTTTTTTCTTAATGAAAATAACCGATCATTTCGCTAGATAAGACCCTTCTTCCTCGGCTGGGATCGTTTACAACCGCATTTGGGATCGTTTGAAGCTGCATTTTGGAAGTTCAAAATCGGGGCACCATATCAGTCCATTATATGAAGAAAAATTCTGAGATGTTTTCCTCAAAAAAACATAATTTCTTTACCACTGAAAAAAGAAAGACATGAACATCTTGGATGACAAGGGGGTGAGTACATCATATGTGAATCTTTGTTTTGGAAGTGGACCTCTCCTTTAAAAGACTTACGTTTTAGTCACCATATTGTCTGTTCTTATACTGGCTCTATTTCGCCAACGAAAATCATTCCAAACAGCCACAGCACTGTTTTGCTTCTCTGAGCAACATGACGATGTTTCGTTCCCGAATGAATCAACCATTCAGCCCATTTTAATTTCACATTTTAAGTATTCAACGTTTTATGTTTGAAATATCAAAATATTATGCATTTGTAACTGCAAGTTAAAGCATTTCATGTCCCTCTAAGCTGCATTAACATGTGTAAATACAAAATGCCTCTTCATATGCAACTTCTGCAAAGATGAATTTTGTTGATACTGATTTTATTAGTTTGGTAACAGCCTAAATGTATTGTTATTATTATTATTATTATTATTATTATTATTATTGACTGATTAAATATAAGAATCTGACTCAAAAGATGACGCACACATTCAGGAAAAAATGGTTTTACGAAGATAAACATGCCCATAAAAGGTAAAAATCAATTTAAACTTATTGAAAAATAATAATTTCTATCACTGCTGTGAACAGAATATGAAGAATATAAAAAGCTGATATAAAAAAAAAAACAGCTTTCCACGGTAGTCCTTAAGATATCAGCACAGTAACGCACTCAGCAAAATATTGTCTAATTACCGTAATCGATAAAATTACATCAAATATTGAGATATTGTTTTTTGCCAAAATCGCACACCCCTAATTTTGAATTTTTTTTGTGTGTGTTTTACTTTTCTAAATAATTAAAGAAATGTCTTATAAAGTGTTTGATTATTTTCTCTCTGTAGTTGACGATGCCAAGCCCAATGCCCGAGTATCTGAATGTGCATTATATCTGTGAGTCTGCATCACGCCTGCTCTTCCTCTCCATGCACTGGGCGCGTTCTATTCCAGCATTCCTTGCTCTCGGGTGAGAATTCTGTTGTGGGGTTTCTTCTCTATACTTACGGATGTTATCTCTCTAGAGTATGTCAGTTTTCTCTCTGTATGTGTAGGCAGGAATGTAACACAGCCCTGGTGCGAGCATGCTGGAATGAGTTGTTTATTTTGGGTCTGGCACAGTGCGCTCAGATCATGAGTCTGTCCACCATCCTTGCTGCCATCGTCAATCATCTGCAGTCCAGTATCCAGGACGGTACGGTACAGTTAAACATCAAGGCTGACATCCACAGTGCTCACAGAGTGTACTTTGTGCTGGAGACTAGAGATATTATACAATAAAACTGGCCGTGCACATAGTCTGCATCCAGAAGGACAAAGCGGCAGAGCATGTGCCAAAGCAAGATCTGAACAACAGTGGCAAATGTAAACCATAATTTTTTATTTTATTTTATTTTTTATTTTTATTTTTTGCAATATTCTTTGTTGGAAGTTCTTCCTGCTTTCAGTGGATTTTGGTGCAGCATGACAGATCCTCCAGTAACCATGAGGATTCCTCAGACCATTAAAACTGTCCGTGCAGAATAGCAGCACTGCAGCACAGCTGATGTAAAAGCACAGCTCTGTGAGTGGCACTCAGTTGTGTTTCAACCACAGATGGTGGTAGAAATGCACATGATGCATTTTTCAGCCCTTTTCCCACCAAAATGTTTTACTACTTTAACTATTTTATTAAATTGTCCCACTCTAGTAAAATTCTGTCTTTTGTTTTTGTTTCAGTAATGTCAACAGCAGAAATCACTTTCAAGTGCTTTTGAACATACACATTTGCCTCACATAACAGTCTATGCTCTTCCTCTAATTTTTTAAAAATTTTTTTTTTTTTTTTTTTCAGTGCAGTTAGAATAATGTGGAATCATGCACCCAATGATGCCCAACAAAACTTTCAAAAAATAGAAAGTCCTGCACCTGTTGTGGTTGAAATGGTAAATGTTGCCACACAGTTTCAGTCGGGACATAAAGGCATTGATATAGAGACAAATGTATTGATACATTTGAGCAACATTGATACATTTTCTAAAAATTTCTATTTCCATTTTTTCACAGTGTTTTCAAATGTACACAAATATGGCGCAGTGGCGTCATAATAAATGTGTATAATGGCTTAAAATGGATGGTTTACTGAAAAGAAACTGCTCCTAAAGTAGGAGCGAGAAGGGAACCTTCAAATTTAAGGATTTCTATATAAGGATTGTTTTAAATATTTTTTAAATCTAAAAAATCCTTGATGTTGGAAGCATTGCTAGAACAAGTTACCTCTGTTAATATGTGGATGTAACTGAAGTGCTGTCATTGGTCTTTAAGTAACTAAGGACTGATTTCCTCTCAGTAGACAAGCTATCGAGTGAACGCATTAAACTAGTCATGGAGCACATATGGAAGCTACAGGAGTTCTGCAACAGCATGGCAAAGCTGCAGACAGATGGATATGAATATGCCTACTTAAAAGCCATTGTCCTCTTCAGTCCAGGTACACATGCCAACAGCTTTACACAACCATGACATTGTTCGAAGAAGTCCAGAATGCTGCATTTGAGTGATTGAAACACTTGTAGTAAGAGGGATGTAAACTCACAACTGATTCATTTATTCACAAGATCATCCAGGTTTGAGTAGCTGTAGCCAAATTGAAAAGTTCCAGGAAAAAGCACAGATGGAACTCCAGGACTACGTGCAAAAAACCTATCCCGATGATACGTACAGGTCTGTTCCATATTAAAGTAATACTCTGGGTGAAATGCATCACAGTCTCGATCAACAGCATTTTTGGCATGCTGTCAGTTAACAAAATCATTTTTTTACACAGTTTTAACAGTTTTAAGGAAAAACATGTTTGCGCTGTCCTTCTGGTGGGTATTTAGAATGCAGACGGCAAGCAACTCAGCAACTAAATATTAAAACACTGTTTTGCATCTACAGCCATAATAACTTTCAGGTCCTGGGCCAACCAAGAAAACACCATTGAGATGAATGGGAATGCTAACGAATTGCTTGCTGCAGGTATTCTTGACCTCATTGGACACAAGTGTCCTTAAGAATTGTTTCCATAGGGCAAAACTCCCCCACGAGAATTACACTTGTAACGCACAACCAGTAGTCTCAGATAAAGTGTAACGAAACTGTAAATTTCTCTGTTTTTAAATTCTCTATTTATGTTTTTTTTTCTGTGGTTACTGACAGTATGCCTTATTTGCTGGAGTTATATTTCATTTAGGTCTTTTGTTAATTGGCCGATTTGTTAATGTCCTTTCATTCATTGCTCTTTGATGTGGCAGGTTGGCCCGAATCCTGTTGCGTTTACCAGCGTTGCGGTTGATGAGTTCCAGTATAACTGAGGAGCTGTTTTTTACCGGCCTTATTGGAAACGTACCAATCGACAGTATCATCCCATATATTCTTAAAATGGAGACTGCAGACTACAACAGCCAAATCACAGGCCCCTCTGTGTGATTGCACTCTGACTGTCATTTCATTTTGACCTTGAGACTGAAGTCATGCAAGTCCCATCATCCCTTGCCCTCACGGTGACTCAAATATATCACATTATATTGAACCGACCAACAAGCTCTACCTCAGGAGGAGCTGCATCAGTGTAAGCCTTTCAGTATGTGACCATTACCCGAGAAATATTGTGTTGTCGTTTACAGAGAGATGCATTATGGGACTTTCAGTTCCAATGACAGAACATTTGCCTCGAAAATTAAACAAAGGCCTTTCTTTTCTAAACCTTAATTTAAAAACACTTGAGCACTTCATGATGATTCCAATGGAAACAGTCTAAGACAACAATCCATTTTTTTAAACCCCCCATTTTTCCCCCTTTTTTTTAATTACTTATGAGGACAGTATCTACAGCAGTGATCCTTTCCAATGGAAGATGTGATCTTTGGTTGAATGTAACAGTCGACATCAAGACAGTTCGCTTCTGAATCTCTAGATTCCTGAATCTCTACTCATTAATTGTTCTCACTGATAAAGCAGTTATTGATTAGAATGCAAATTTTCTGTGTCCCACAGGTCATGTACTTTGTACCGTCACCTCTGCTGTCATGACAATCAGCCTCCTTCTCCTCAATATCATGTTTTACCTTCAAAGTCATGTATTTATTTCATTGAGTCTAACTCTATGGTTCACACAAATGTAGATTTCCTAGGTTTTAAAAAAATCATCTGTTATTAAATGATATATAGGAAGTATTTGATCTGTATCTCTATAGCGTTTGACTGCTGCTGCAATGTACAAAAGGTGTCATTTTCAGATTTAATATATCCACAGTCGTGATGGTTTAATGCACTTAGATTACTAATTTGCTTTTTATTTGCAGATTTGTGCACAGGTCGGCCTAGTTTCTAAGTTAGTTTCTAATTTTGTTGTCATTTAAAAAAAAAAAAAACTACAAAATGTCTCATTTTGTCCTAATTGTAAGAAAAGTATTGACATGCACTTATTTATTATGCCACCCCCCTCGCCTTTTTTTTTTGTGTTTGCCTATGATTTGTCCAAAATGTGCCTCATATATTTGAAAACCTACAAACTAACTCACAAAACTGGTGATTTTGAGTTTATGCAGCAAGAGCATCTTTAAACATGTTCGAGTCTAATATTTGTAACCAATTTTTTGTGAATCAAGTCAAAACAAAACAAAAAAAAGTTTCTATGACTTTTACCATTGTTAAACACAGTACTGTAAATTGATGGTTGTTGAATAATGTTCATTGGCAAATATGTAGATTATATTCCAGAGAATATTAACTTCTCCATGCAGATGAGGATACAAACATTGACAGCCTTAATCATCAGCAATGTCAAAAATATTCTTTATGGATTTGCTTAAACCCTGCTTTACAGTTCAGACCTCTGTTATAAACGAGGTTACTGTTTCCCATAAATGTTCTATAGGATAAAGTTTTTTGCTTCAGAAATCATCTCTACTTGCTCTCCGTGATTTTGTCCAAAAACCCTACTTGTGTCAAAAGCACGACCCCCACAAACTGTTTTAAATGGTTTCAACACCGGCAGGCAGGTATATATTTAAAAAAAAAAAAAAAAAAATGTGTACGTATTTTAAAATGCCTAATGTTTTTGATTTTGGTCTGTCAGTGACTGGTTTATAGGTGTTGTAATGCCATGTTGTAATTCTAGTCATCTCTGTTTTCATCTGTCTGTGAGAAGAACTATAAGAAAGCTGTGCATGAACTAGCTTATGAATTTTATTAAATTCTATACCAATGTGGAGTTTATGCATTGTTGCTTGAATATATAATATATATAGATATGCATGCATACATACATACAAATATTTAGTTAATTCAGAATGTACTCAGAACCCTTTAATTTCTTTTTTTCTGTATATTTTATGTTGCAATCTTATGTTAAAATGCTACAAAACTAGAGTCCTTTCTTGATAATAACAAAACTCAATACAGATTTGAGGTAATGTTGTAAAATGATTCAAAAATAAACACTGAAATATCACACTGACAGATATTCAGCTATGCCCACTGATTTTATTTATTTATTGATTTATTTTAAATAAAGAATGCAAAAGAGAACAATATTAACAATACTGCATAATACCATCCAGTAGGAACAGAGAGAGAGAGAGAGAGAAAGTATTCATATATAAAAGATCTAAGAAGAAGCTAAGATTTTTTTTTTTTTCTTTTTGAGAAACCTTTCCTAAATCCTAAATCATATAAACATTTGCCAGTTTAAATGTGTTCTTTTTATCACCCCTCCCTTCTTTTGTTTCTTTTTGTTCACCTGCTTTGATAAAAATAAAAATCTATTTCAGAAGCCAATAATTAAATATATTTTTAATTTTAGACAATTGAGAGGAAAAATTCAGGTGCTTTATGCCAATCCTTTTTTTTTTTTGTAATATGAATCCTCCAGTATTTCACTTCATTTTTAATCAGTATACTATCAATTTGGGTTTCAGCAGTGTCATACAAGCAAATTATTTCACATTTAGATAAATTAGATGAAGTCAGAGACCAGATACGTAAGAAAAAGCGTTGATTCCGCTTATACGGCCGGAGTGATTTGCTCTTTAGCCTTCAAGAATATGGCCTGCAAACTACTATTACGAAAAATATCAATAGATAAATAAAATTTATACTACAAATAAAAACAGAAATGGACTCAAAGGGCAAGAATAGGCAACCTTGGCATGGCTTTAACATCATTAGTAAACTTTGGGGAAGCCAAAACCTTGGGGAAGGTCAGATGAGAGTAGGTGATGTTGGCTATTATTGATGATGACAGTTGTCATAAAGTGGTCTGAATTGCTGATCACATCTGAAACCGGGGGTCTCATTTATAAACAGTGTTGGGGAAAGTTACATTTAAAAGTAATTACAATTACATTACAATTTTGCATTACTCCCTGAAAAAGTAACTAATTATGTTACTTGTTTTTAAAACAATTTTAATGTAAAAGCCCTTTTACACCAAAAGTGAAATGAATTCACCTCAGGCTGAAAGAATGCAGGAGATCACTCTTCAGCTAAAAAAAAAATGAAGCACAAATGTTAGTTTAACTAAAGTAATTTTTGTTTAGATTAAAATGCCCATCATCAAAAGTCAGCTGCAAAGACACTGGTTAATAAAATGGTATTAAATACATAAAGGATATTTGTTTTATTTGACGTATTTAATTATTGCAGTGTTGCCTCATATTCTGAGTTTGCGTTTCACTGTTTTCATTCATTTTGAGGAATACTGAATCAGTTTTTTGTGAGTGAGTGAATTAATGCATGATCACATTTAGTGTAGAATACAGTAACATCATGTTTGCTCCCAATTTCCCGACAGGAGACATGTCAATCAATAAATGGGGAAAAAAGTAACTCAGATATTTTTTTAGAAATTCAAAAGTAATGCGTTACTTTACTAGTTACTTGAAAAAAGTAATATTATTACGTAACACGCGTTACTTGTAATACGTTACCCCCGACACTGTGCCCAGCGAGCGTGCGCATAAATTTGATCTCAGACGTCGAAAGCCACGGGAACGTTCATATTTATAAACAGTCTTTTGCGTGGAAAAGTGCTTAAAGCCACGTCAGGGTCTGAGCAGACGTACGCACTTTTCCTTGTGTCACATTGGAGTACTGCAGGTATTTGGAAATGATGATGATGATGATGATGATGGTAATAATAATAATAATAATAATAATAATAATAATAATAATAAATAATCGTATTAGGGATGTGCATTTAGGTAATTTTTTTTTTCTGACAGATATCATACGCTGGAAAACTGTTAACAGGCAAGATTAGAATGTTAAAAACTAAATAAGATTTGTAAAAAAAAAAAAATTCATATATGAATGTTTAAGATCTGTTAATAAATGTGCCATAAATGTGCAAATATCACCATAAACATGAGTTTTGACATGTCACCGCGCATCTGCCGCACTTTTGTGAACGGAGAAACAAAAAAAATGGCATATAATTAAATAAATAAGCTTACACGAAAGTTTATTTGTATTTATTTTGTTTCATTTTACTTACATAAAACGAAGGGGAAAATATAACCATATAAATTACCATATAAATATGTAATTTCTAATAAAGTAAAAAGTACTTTACAAAAATATTTACAGATACTATCCTGTAAATGTAGCTGTTAGCAGGTACCTTTTGTAACATATCTGTTGAAGATATTGAACATTTCTTTTTCTATTGCCCTTTTTCTTTCATTTTGGGTTGACTTTAAAATAGTCATAAAAAATAAACAAAGCCTCATGATATTTTTGTTTTCAAAACCCATCTTTTTCTGATGAACAAATTTACATTATTAATCTGTTAATTATCTCAGCACAGTTTTATATTCATAAATCAAAAATAATTCAAAAGAAACCATCATATATTACCTTCTGTAAAACTGATCTTAAAATATACTTTGAAACCCTTTCTAATATGAGATCACAAAATAAGAAGCTTATAAAAAAGAATCATTTTCAAATTTATGTAACTGCATTTATTTATTTATTTATTTATTTGGTTATCGGTGTTGTTGTTCTTGCATGCTTTGAGATGTGCAACGTTGTTTGCTTGTGCTTGTGTGATCACAAGCTATGCTGAGTTTTGGTTTGTTTCTGTGATTCGCTCCATAAATTAAAAAGAAACAAGACTGCTAAAAAGGCATCCTGTTTTTCTTGATGCTACAAATCAGTTATTCTATTGTGTGTACATAAATAAAAGTTTAAACTTTATAGTTTTGTTTTTTTCTAACGTGTAAATTATTTTTTAACTTCGGCCTCACTAAAATTATTTTTCTTGCCACTCGCCGTTCTCAACTCTTCGACGTTGACTGATTCTCTTTTATGTGCTAATGATATTAATCAGGGGGTGTTTACAAGACGGAGATCTGACACCAGTCAGCTGCGCACAATTTCAAGATCATTTGCGATTTATAAATGTCACATCTGGAAGAGAGGAGTATGTACTAGTTTACTGAACTGTTGTATAAAATCAATATCAAATCTAAATTGTGATTTCTTTTTGTGAAAAAAGGCACTCTTCGTGTGATATTGATTAACTATATTAAATGATGTAAATATACATTTTCTGCCCCCATATCCTGAATTTTGGGAAAATGCATTTTATTAGACTGAATCACGCAGTGAAAGAACGACTCTAGTGTTTAAGCACTCATACCTCCTCTTATAACCAATGAAGCTGTTCCTACCCAGTTCTCGCTATTAACAAACCATGAACTATGCCTCAATAAACTCCTAATTTGCTGCTTATTGTTAGTTAGTAACGTAGTTGTTTACAGGACATGGGATTAGGGATTAGGGATGTAGAATATGGTCATGCAGAACAGGTGCTTTATAAGTACTAATAAACAGCCAAAATGTTAATGATAGGCATACTAATAAGTAACTAGTTAATAGTGAGAATTGTTCCCTACTAAAGTGTTGCCAGTGTTATTAATCCATCTAAAAATGATATTGCTGACCTAGTGATACTGCAACATTCACATGTGCAGTATTAAAACAGTTGATCATTTGCAGAATTTTACCCTTTGCCCTTCTGGACAATAAGTTTTGAACTACTGTATTATTTAGACACAGACATCAAGA
The DNA here is from genome assembly GCA_036247105.1 of Cirrhinus mrigala. NCBI lineage: Eukaryota > Metazoa > Chordata > Actinopteri > Cypriniformes > Cyprinidae > Cirrhinus > Cirrhinus mrigala. Next base: position 267,225 of record CM070014.1, read on the forward strand.
ATCAGTGTATGAATCTCAACAATGCTGACAATCAGCAGAAAGCTATATGCTGCAGTGTCTTCTCATCTGTGACTCCCAGCATGCACTTAGCTTGTTTTGTCACCATTGTTAAGCTTTGTATGATGAGTGTTAATGTGATAAGTGTCTAAATTCCCAGTTTTAAACTGTTGCACAAAAGATGTTGTTTCAGATATTCTTGGTTTGTGTCATGCGCTAATGATCTTATAAAAAGTGAAGCCACATTATTACGTACAGTGTGTTTTTAATGAGAAAACATCATCTGCTGAATTTATATCTGAAGTCTTCCTGTACATTCTTGCAATGCATCCTAAATATATAAATGGTTATTTGTTTATTGTTATTTACTCTGCTTATTAAAAAGTTACATTCATATTTAGTAGCAAACATTGGAGCGACAGATGGGTTGAGTTCCTCAGTATACGTATTACAAATATCAAAGTGCGCATTCTGAAATCCAAATAAAGATTTATGCTTTGAAATGCACGCCATGTACCATATACCATTGCTTTGTATGAAATAGTTGTTGCTTAATTAATCAGGAAATAAAATACATGCATCATAACAACTGGGGAAAGTTACTTTTAAAAGTGCATTACAATGTTGTGTTACTCCATAAAAAAGTAACTTATTGCCTGCCTTAGTTACCTTTTTATGAAAAGTAATACATTATCTTACTTTAGTGTTACTTTTTGTCACCTGTCACCTGGCATACATACATAAAGTGTTTTTTTTTTTTTTTTTGGTGAATGTCCCAGCTGGGGTACAGGATGTGCACATTTTTGATAAATGTTCATGTTACATATTTTGGTTGCATCTGTGCATTAATAAAAATGTAACTGGTTGTGTAAAATAGGTACATAATATCATAATATCAATACTAAACTTGATATACTCCTGAATCAAATCGTATTGTAATCGTATTGCAGAATTTTTTGAGGTATCGGCAAATTTCGTATCGCTGGGCATTGTTGCAACATATAAAACTTTCTAAAGGCACTGTATAATACATCATACATTTATGACTGAATAAATATTGATTGCAAATTTTCATGATGTATCAAAATATATCGTGTATCATGTAATCAATAATTTTATGTTGCCATATGTCGTCTGCTGTCTTTTATTTCAAATTATTTCATGAGGGTTTTCTATTCATTAAGACGTTTTTTTTTTTTTTTTCATTTAACATGAAAAAATTATTTGACGCCTTATTTATGCTTACATTTTTTATTGTATTTTAAATCATTGCGTATTTAATAATTTAACTGTAAAAAAAAATTAATTTGATTTAGTCTAATCCCTCCATAAACGCTTTGACTGTGCTAAGTGTTTCTCCAGTCCTCTAGTTGGCGCTAGACGGTGTATTTCGATTGAGCAGACGTTGTCAATAAACACGAAGCAGGAGCAGTATGAGCTGATGTGTTGAGATCACGTCTGTGGATCATTCGATGACATAATTTACACAAATTAATAATTTAATCATGCCGATGAAGGGAAGATTTCCCATACGGAGGACACTGGAGTATTTGCAGAAAGGAGAAATTGTGTTTAAAAAAGCAGTGAAGATTATGGCTGTCAATTATAACACACATGGAGATCTGAGTGAAGGAGCAAGGTCAGGAAAACATCATCATCAATAGCTGACTTTATTTGCCTTGCCTACAAGATGATTTATTATTATTATTATTATTATTTTTTTTTTAAGAAATGTCTATATTGTCGTCACGCTACCACAGACAAAAATACCGTTCTGAAACAAACAAACCAAAAAAAAATATCATTATCATGAGCATTAACTACATGTAATCAAGAATAAGTTGTATTAGAAAAAAAAGACAAGCAGTGGCTAAAATTCCAAAGGCGCAAATGAGAATCATAATATTAATGTTTGATGTTGTTTGGCAGGAAGTTTGTGTTCTTCAATATCCCTCAAATCCAGTACAAGAATCCCTGGGTTCAAATAATGATGTTTAAAAACATGACACCCTCACCCTTCCTCCGATTTTACCTCGGTAAGTCGTCTGTTTGTTTGTTTATTTCTTTTTTTTTTAGTTTTATTTTCAATTTTGTTTTCCCTCACTGTGATAGGCTACATATTCTCATTTTAACACTGTATTTAGATGATGGAGAGCAAGTGTTGGTGGACGTAGAAGGAAAAGACCATAAAGAAATCACGAGCCATGTGAAGATGATCCTTGGCAAGTCAGAGTAAGTATATTTACATTTATGCCTTTGGTAGACACTTTAATTCAAAGCAGTTTATTTCATTCAAGGTATACATTTGAATCAGTTTATGCATTCCCAGGGTTTGAACCCACGACTTTGTCATCGCTAGTGCCTGTCTCTTAGGTTACTACATTAAGTAGTGTTATGTGTGCTTTAAATATAAAAATAAATCAAAACGAACCGTTTTGTTAAAGTACTCAGCATAAATGAGTACACATCTTTAGAAACTTAATTTTAGCAATTAGTCTTTACTAATTAGGGTTAGATATATAATGTTCCAGCAAGTCTGTTTCATCAATTACCGAAGAAGCATGTTAGAATTATTATACTTTATTTTTCAGTTTTATTGAAATGTTTGAAGTTAAAAACTTTAAATGAAATATGTTAATAAGTTACATTGGCTAAGTAGCTTTTTTTTTTTTTTTTTTTCTAAACCACAATCATCCTTAATACCGAACAGTATGGGAAAAGTACAGTACCTTGTACTCAGACAAATGAAACTACATTTATGTATCTTACATATACTACGCATCACTTATTTTGCAATCACGATGTTTGATGTATTTTGAGTTATCATTGCAACACAACTGATCTGTTTCCTCTTGTCTGAGAACAGTATGTCTGCCATGCATCTGCTATGGTAACAGGGTAACTGTTAAAAACAGTTATATAAACAAATAAAACAATTAGTTATCCATTTACATTGTATCTCATCTCAATTTCACCAGCATCTTAATATTCACATTTAAACCAGTGTTTTATCCAGTGTTATGTGTTCCCTCAGCATTATGTTCCCTGAATCGTATGTTCCATCCACAAAATTAATATATGCTGTCAGGTCAAATATTTAGTATGTATACATTATTAGAAAAATACACAATAATATAATTAAAAATAACTTGAAAACCACAAAATATGATGACTTTACGTTGAATGTCCCATCACCGCTGTCAGACATAAAATCTTATGCTGGTGACATCTAACAGTGTTTACAATTTAGCATTTCTTTCACAAAACAAATGGAGTTCATATAGTAGCCTTTTTGTTTTCTCTGTTGGTGCTAGATGCCAGTAGAAGCTGCTTCAGGAGAAGAAAATGATCTAAACATTTCAAATAATTTCCTTAGAAATTGGAAGAGGGTGTTGGCATATCATGGTTGTGACACAGGAAATATTAACATTAGGATTTAAAATATTTGAAAACTTTAAAACTTACCAGAGCCTCTCTGACATTGATGTACTCTGCGCACGCATGTGTCATTGAAAAACGACCTTGCTTTGACTTGAGATGATATTAAGTGTTGCTCTTTTTCATCATTAAAAAACATTTTTATCCATTTTATAGCACATAAATAAATGAACCCCTTCTCTGTGGACACAGTACGTTGAAAAGAAGCCGAAGCCAAAAAATGAAGGGTTGCAAGAAGTTTTGATAGACCTGGTATGGCGTGACTTCTAGTTGAGGGTTCCAAGTCGTCTTTTATTTCCGGAAGCAAATTAAAAATAACATGGCTTGGCAAACGATATGTTCAGATAATGTGTTCTTCTGGCATCTCAAATAAATGAATGCGTGTGGAAAAAATCTCCCACGGGCTCTCTGTTCTCTGCGGTGCCTCCTCCTAGCAACACCAATTGCAGCAAGAGCAAAATTGTTTAATGCAACCTTTTTGGGAAGTTAAATACCAGTAATTTGACGAGCACAAACATTTACGAGCATTTTAATATCCTCCTTCCATAAATTTTGCGTCTGAAAGGGAAACTCCTACAAATGCATATTCAATAAGGTCAGGTGCAGAAAAATAAGTGTCCATGCCTTTTTAGTGCTAATTATTCACTGTGCATCTTTGGTAAATCCTGACAGTACTACTTTAATGCCAAAAGACGGTTTGCACTGGCCCTAGTGTCAGATTTCATATAATAATGATAAAATTAAATTGAAGGGAATAATCGTGTTAAATACATTGTTATTAATCCCTCATAACATTTACAACTGAAAATATTTTCATTTTTTAAAGTTATATTTTTATGGGCTTTTTACACCTTTATTATGAGTGGACAGTGGAGAATTGACAGGGAAGTACTGGGAGGAGAGAGGGGAACAGGATCGGCAAAGGACCTTGAGGCAGTTGCGTTATATATGTCGATGCACTAACCACAAGGCCGTAGGTGCTGACCATTTTTTAAACCTAATAGCAGTTACAATTGCTGGACATATTTTGTCCCATGTCTCAAGAATCAGTGACATAATGGGGTATATGTTAAATGTCACCTGACCAAACCCGAAAACTGTGGATTTTTAAGGCAATCAGCTAACCTAGCTAGTTGTTTTTAAATTTTTGCTGTTTTATTCAATTTTAATATTAAAATGTTAGTGAGAAGAAGAAAAACAAAGTTTTAGATATCAGTCTGAATACGTGATGGACATCAGTTATGATCATCTTTGGTTACTCCTTAGATCCACTTTAACGAGTGGAGAAACAAGATTTATCATTTGAATTTCGTAATAAAATGTGAAAGCTGAATGTTTGTTTCATATTAAAACAGCACAAAACTTGTGCGATTTTTATTAGTGGGTGGCAGGTACCCTAAAAACATTGAAAACAGCATAGATTAAATAATGTTGAGATTCAAGAATCCATATCGGTATGCATTAAAATCGAGAACTCTATATTGTCAACGTAGCCCTAGAGTTCACACAGCTGACATGTTTATGGGTGAAAATGATTATTTCTAATACAGTTCAAAATAAAGCTGATTACATTCATAAAGCTACAGAGTGTTGAACACTTTGGGATGGCCTCTGGAGCCTTAAGCTACAAGATTCATGTCTTGAGAAATGAGAAATATTTTGTGCTTACTTTTGAGTTTTAAGTTGAGAGCAATCCACTGTAGTATGCCTGAGTGAGGAAAGTTTAGGCGGAAATTTTGATTGGTTTTATAAGAAGTTATACAGTATGTTATCTTGCCTTTCAAGTACTGGCTGGGTGTTTTGCCTTATTTTTCTTCTTTTGAAGAAGAATTTTAATTTTGAAATAAATTGATCTAGTAAAGTGTGCAGTCATTGGTGTAATATCATTGGCTGGGCAACATAGACCTTATAACATCTTATTGATGGTTGTCAGGAGTGAATGATAAAGTAAGTTGACAGTGTCACATGTGCAAAAGGCAAATCTTCAGAAATTATTTTACTTGCACATGAAAACTCAGTGATGATCCCTACAAAGCATGGGGATAAAAACATTTGGGGCTTCAGCCCCCTTAGCTCCACCTAGTGTCCAACCAGTGATAATACTGTTATTACTGTTTGAATCCCAACCTGATTACAATGACCGATAACTGTGTAATTAAGACATATGTGCCTGTACACTGCTCATTCTCCGATGTCTCTTTCTGCCCACAGTAAAGTTCTTGAAGGTGAAGCTCTGGCTAAAATGGAGTTGTCTAACCCTGCTAACTTTGGGCCCAAGAAATATTTTCTGCGGGAGTGCATCAGTGAAGTGGAGGGTCAAGTTCCCCATCCTGGATTTGTCCCGCTTCCCAAAGAGATGACTGGCAAATACAGGGCCAAATTGGCTACAGGCTCTGATGAGTAAATACTGTTTGGGATGAATGTGAAAATACCCTCTTAAAAAAAACCCCTCAACTTTGATGTTTTTTTGACTTTCACTAAGATTGTGACTGTGGGGAGCAAACTTTATTTATAAACTTGCAAAAAAAATAAATATGTACAACAATTAAAAATTGGTCGTTTATTCTTTTGTGAACAAAAACCTAAAGAATAGTTTTCATTCAGTAAATTTTATTAATTATTAGTGTTACATTTGATACCTGATATTGCTAAGTGTAAACACAACATTATCCAAAAGCTAGTGGAGAGGTTGTTAGTCACAATATGTTACTCTGATGACACATATACAATCACAAAAAGCATTACATTCAGTCTGTTCTCGCTCTGTACAGGAAAGCCTTGAGATAGAACTCATCGGTTTTGATGTCTTTTTGTGGTGGGCACACATAAACGAAGGAGTAATAATACATGCAAGCAAAATTGAGGAGATTTAACATACAGATGGTACAGTTTTTGCACAGCTATTCAGAGGAGCAGCAGGCAATAATGACCGTATGCCTATGTTCGTTACGTCAACACTGGTTTCCATAGCATTGGATGTATTTGAAGAATAGGTAAATCATTTAAGTGCAACAGGAATTCAGTACTACTAATGGCATAAAACTATGTAAATGTATACAAACTTAATTACAGACAATTGACACTGATTATGCAAATTTGTAACCAACAGACTGTCCACCCAAAAATGAATAATTGAAGAGATGTTTTGTTTATTTTTTGGGCCTGTACAATGAAAGTAATCGGAGTTCTAAAATTGCTTTTGACAGCATCAAAATAAACAATGGTTTGGAACAGCAAACGAAAGGATTTTCATGTTTGAGTGAACTATCTCTTGGATGTTTCAAAGGTAGAAACAGGAAATTAGGGTTTCTATTCAGTGAAGTGCTGGTTATCCATTAGATCAATATAAAAGCTCAAAGCTGCAGGAGTGCGTTCATGCTAGACTCTGATACATAAATTAACAAAATTCTAAAGCAAAATGTATTCTGAATCAAAGTAGCTTTGTGCATGAAATACTGACTTTGTTGAACAAGAAATTCTTCAGATATTTCAACAACTTCCATAAAACCTACCCATTTATATGACTTGAAACTACATAATAATGTATAATTAAGATTTTGTTCACACAAAATATTAATTGAAATATTTAGCAATGCTAAGACGATTTTTTAAATGTATTAAATTACAAATTTAAATCAATGCAACAAATTCAGTTGTTCTGATTATGAATTGTCTGTGTTCCTACTCCTGCTTCCTTGCACAGAAATTTCAAATTTGTTTGAAGTTTTTGTCTAGTGCATCTGTAGCTTACATTGTTATTTGTAACTGAAAACAAGCATCACCAATTACAAAACGAGTTATTTTTTTCTTTTCTGCTCTTGTAGTGTGCGTTGCAGCTCCTTTAGGTTCTCTGACAAAAGCTCCACTTCATCAGAACGTCCACTCAACTTGGCGTCAAAGATATACGCCCGGATATTATCAATCTGTTGTAGCAGTAGCTCCTCCTCAATCGTGTCATCAACTGCTGCGCCATCCTCATCATCCTCTTCGTCAAACGGATTGGTTGAGGCGGCTGGAATCTGGTCAGAAACCTCTTTAAAAGGGTTACCTCTATCTTCATAATCTTCATCTTCAAAAGGATTTCTAAGTGACGTCACTTTACCTGTATCTGGATCTTCCATTTCATCATTTTCTTCCTCAAACGGGTTGTACTCTTTCTTTCCGTTGGTTGTCTGAGAGTTTGTCGGTTCCTCCTCAGAAGGAGAGAAATGCTCCTCTTCAAAGGGGTTTCTGGTGGGTGGAGTGGGTGTATGTTTATCTCTTTGCCTCTCTAAGGGAGGAGAGTTTCCTAACCGGCGTGACTTTGAAGACCCAGGGCTTCCGATCAAATGTTCTCCTAAGTCGCCTTCCTCTTCTTCTCTTTTCTGAACATTTTCTCGGTCTCTGAAATCCAAAGAGGAGGTTTTCGATTGGATCCTGTACTCAAGCTCTCTTTGCTGTAGATGTTCGATTTGTCTCTGCTGTAGGTCTGCCTCCTCAGCCAACCTCTGTGAAAGCTGGATGGCCTGACTGGTCTGCTGAGCGTCAAACTCATCCTGCAGCTGGCGCAGGTTCTCCTCCAGCATGGCGACCTCATCTGTGCGGTTTGCGGAGCGCGCCTGCCGTAAGAACGACTCGATGTTTTTGATTTGCTGCAGGAGAGGGTCATCCAGCTCAGAGCGAGTATGTAGAGTGTCTGATTGTGGCAGCCAGCCACCAGCTTTGGTCATGCGTGGAGCTGGAACATCCTCATTTGCGCCGAGGGCCAGTCGGTTATTTTCATTCTCCAGTCGACGTTTGTGTGCCTCCAGGCCTGCCTAAGTTACGTAAGACGAGTCAAGAGTTTTCAAAAAAATGACATGCATAATAATGAATTGCATCAGACCAGCTTTTTATCCAGCAATTTCACTGTAATTGTTTGCATATGTGTTATTGTACACAGATGAAATTATTTATTCATTAGAAACTAAAAAACGTCATCTAGACTACTAGTTATCAATCAGATCTGACTCTTAAAATAACCGCACTGATTACCAGGTGCCATTAATTAAATATGTTCAATGGATCACCTCATAGGAACCTAAAACCGATCAAAAGGAAATTATGCGTGGACATTTGCGCACTTGCAGTAAAGTGATTTAGATCCTGCTTGTTGGCCAACACTTTGTTTGTGTAATTTAGGAACGGTCAAAAACAAGCATCTCTATACCAGGGGTCTGTTCTTCGTACCTCGCTTAACAGATCTGAGATGATTTGACAGACGCCAGATCTTCTCATCGTGATAACTGATCTCTGGCTAATTTGTTTCTTCAAACGAATTTGCGGATTTGATCAAATATCTGGACTAAATTGTCTACGATCAGTGCACGTTCTCTTGTTCCCCGAGAAAAGGGCAGATGTATCGATACTGGAAACCACGATCAGCAATGCACCGATCTGCAGGTGGCAAGACATCATATAATTAAAAAAAAGACACCTGGTGAAAAACTTGACAAATTTCTGGACATTTACCAGGAAACAGCCATGCAAACGAAACTACAGAAATGTTATAATCGATAAATGAAATGTGCACTTGTTTTATTTTATTTTATTTTTAAACATGATTCCCAATTATATTCACGATTTGTAGTATTTGTACAGGCTTTACATTATTATATCAATGTTGTAATGAGCAATTCATTTAATTTTTTATCATTGAAGCAATGTGTTATGTGACAGCATTAATTCATGCTTCTTAAGGGTCAAGATCAAGTTATCTGCATCTTATTTTACACTATTATATTATTTTCAAATTATTGTTTTTTTAATTATTATTTTAAATTATTGCCCCAGGATCAGTAGGGAACTCTTGTAATAAAGTAGCAGTGGCTGGGACAGATTTTAGTTAAAAAGATGCCACCTAATCCTGTTTACTTAAAATAAGCTCCTGCTCCCTATGACAGCAACTTTGTAGAACCAACCAATCCAAGATCATACCAAACCGTCAACAATCAAATCCAGCTAACTGAGTCAGCGACGTACGAAAAACATATGAACCCCAGGGATTTTCAAACCTGTTCTGGAGGCCCCTATCCTAGAGGTCACTACACATTTTGAATGTCTCCCCCCATCTAACACCTGATTCAGCTCAGTAGTAGAGACTGCAAGACCTGAACTAAGGGTATTTTTTTTTTAAAACCTCAGTATCAGGTCACTAAAACCGAACCTTTTTGAAAACTCCTGCCAGGGTGAAGATTTACAGAAACTCCGTGTTGTGCAGCCGTGAAACCAGAGATGATGAAGTGTGGACTTTTTTCCATGGCCTTACAGTTAGGATTATATCGCCACTTGTTGTTTTGCATGCTCTTGACATAATGCGTTTTTGCATTTTCATGTGGACGAGGAGGAAAACCTGTTTATAAAAAAAAAATACCCCTGTACGTTGCTTCCAATTCCTTACACACACTTGAACCAAAACTAATCATTCATAAAGTTTGAAAAGGTTGAAGAGAATTACAAGGGTGTTCACAGTGGGCTGTGTTTACATTAATCTTGCATCATAAAAGCATTTGAGCATTTGAGTGTGCAGTTAAAACAGAGATTAGAGCGCCATCTGCTGTTAAAAACTAAGCTCAGAATCGATTTCAGAGAATCGCGATGCATATGGGATCGATCCATGAATCGTGATGCATCGTTTAATCGTCACAGCCGTAGCTACAAATAAACAAAGTACATTTTCCTTCATGTTCTATTTTCAGACATCAGGAGATGTGCAATGTGCAACAAGAATGTCTATGGCAAGAGCTCTTCACTCCACTACTTTCTTTTCCTCCTGATTATTTTCCTTTGTATTCCACTGTAACAATACAAAAGAAGACAATATATACTGCACATTAACGGTCTGCTCTCCCGATTTAATCTACGATATATGCATGCAAGAATCTCTCCTTCTTCTCCCAAAATCTTCACATCCCTTTCCAGGTTAGTTATCACACAGACGTTTTAAAATGTAATATTGCCCCTTTCTAACTTCAAATCCCAATTAGCAGAATTGGGTGTTATTCATGGTCTGTTAAAAGATATTTGTTGATACTTTTACACCTTTAAATTTACTTTTAACATTTGATGGTTGAAGAGCGCAACATATGATGCACATGATCCAAAATATACTTCATAATACAATTCGGAAATATTACAAACACCATACAGTGTTTTAAAGTGAGTTTTGGTGGACAAAACAACAGTACTAACTGCAACATTGTAACATGTTCCCAGGTGCGATTATATAATGAATCTGTCAAAAGAATTCACATACTGTAGGAAGAAAATGTTTTGTTTTCGAGGAAGACGTCTGATGATAAGTGGGTAAATGTATAGAGGGATTAAATGAACATGGCCAAGAAAAACTGTCCCAAATGGGCAAAAAGCAGAGTGGCTGATTATACTGTCAATCCTGTGTCCATAAAAACAGGTTGATTCAGTGATTTTGTCAAGTCACATAGCATGCCATCAGCCGCTATTTAACACAACCTTGAACATGGCTGAGAAAGACTGCTCCAAAATTCAGCTGTATTATGCAGTATGTTAAGCTGAAGGTCTATTAAAATTGTCACAGTAAGAAATGCTGAAATGTAGATTTCGTAAGGACATTTGACTGTGTATTAAGCCCCTTTGTTAAAACACAGCCTCTCCATGCCGTGCTGTTGGTGTGGCCAAACTACTGCAGCAAGCACGAGAAAGACTAATAGAAAAGGGCCTTTCATTCTGGTACATAGTTACCGCCCACTAACATGCAGCTTCACATACAAGCAAAACTTTTCAACTTTATTTTATCAAATAAAGAAAAACAGATTAGCAAACTGGATTGATATGTGACCCTGGACCACAAAACCAGTCTTAAGTAGCACAGGTATATTTGTAGCAATAGCTAAAAATACGCTGTATGGGCCAAAATTATTGAATATTTTTTATGCCAAAAATCATTAGCATATTAAGTCAAGATCATGTTCCATGAAGATCTAATTTTTAGATCTTTTTAGACTAATATTTGATTTGTCATGTGCATTAGTAAAAACTTCATTTGGACAACTTTAAAGGCAATTTTCTCAATGGTTAGATTTTTTTTGAATATTGTTCTATCCTAACAAAGCTTAATTATTCACCTTTCAGATGATGTATAAATCTTAATTTTACAAAACTGACCCTTATGACTGGTTTTGTGGTCCACGGTCACATATCAGAAACAGAATATGATAACGTCGCAGTTTATTCACCTGTCTCTCCTGCTGCGCCCTTTTCTCCTGCTCCTCTCTTCTCTTCTCTTTAAGCTCCTCAAATTTCTCCTTGGTGGGGAGTGACGTCAGACCCAACAGTTTCTCCTACGGGTGTAAGAAAGTAAGTGCTGAATGGAGAATTTGAGCCTATACTGTCATACAATTTTACCCATAAGTTTGTCAACCTCTTTCAGAATTGTCATGATGTTTAACATTTAAAAATAATATATATATAAACAAACAAACATTTCACCTGTATAAAAAGTGTAGCTGTGTAGCGCACCATCCTTTGCAGTTGCAGGGCTTTCGGGTGAGGCTGGACCTCATCTTTTAGTCCGAGTGTCAGTATCTTCTTACTAATGCCAAAGAACCCCCACAGAAATGCATGCTGTGAATCCTGATTTAGATCATCACAGTATGTATCTTTAGTCTGTTTCCTACCTCAGAACATCAATGAGCTCATAGTATTTCTGTATCTCCATCCTTAGTCCAGCAGCATTCTCTAGATTATAGGTTGTCTCCCCAGCACTACACAATACAGAGAAAACTTTGTCTGGCAATGTTTGGGCTGCGGCACCAGGCATTAAAATATCATTTAATATACATTTGCAGTGCTTTTCTCATAACTTGAGGGCTTACTTGAGAGACTCTGCCATGCGCGTGTACTCTGGAGCCTTAGCTTCAACTTTCTCCATACATGTCCTTAACCTCTGCACAGCAAAAACAAACAATACTATGAATAAAGACTATACTGTATAATAAGAGCTACCATTACAACAAGATATCGCTGCAAGCAGCAATCATCACAGTCCAATCATCAAGCACCAATGGCCCATGTGGATGTGGAGGTAAAAAAAAAGTCAACATGCTTTGAATCCTCACAGGTATAATGGAACAATTTACAAAAATACACGCTATTCCGAAAAGATGCGAAAGAAATTTTATCTGCATTTTTTTTTTATTCATTCAAATACATTTACATATTATGTACTCAAAAAATACCATGCAAAAACTGGTATATTTAAAGTCTGCTAGATTGGAACAACTAATTTTGTGCAGAAGTAGTGCTGAAATCCAACTAAAGATATACCCGAGTATATATGATTGTGGTAAAGTGGAACTACTGCAAGTATACTTTAGGTACACTTAAAATATCTTGCATTTAAAGGCCGATATTATTTAAAGATCACACAATCCTCATCAACAGGGACAATAAAACATATGTTAGGCTTACTATTAAGAAATGTGCATGAAGTGTAGTTACAATTTTTTATAAGAGTAAGTCTCAAGCGATATGTCAGTAAATATGTTAATAGACTTGAACTATACTTTGTATAAAATAAATGCATTTTAAATCTATTACTTTTTTATACTAGGGAACACAAAACCGTTAAAGGCTGTTGGACTCATGAATATTAATCACGTCTCTGCGTTCGCTCAAACTGATTTGCTAAAGTCAAAATGGACAGTGATAGGGGAGCATAAGCGAATGTAATTGACATTCCTGCTTTAGCGCCGTCTACTGTTGTTTTATGCGAAGTGGCTAAAATAACAAATAATAATACCATCTAAAATCATTTTGTCAAGAAAAAAGAGAAGGAAAGAACACCATTTAGCACATGTAGCATGCCAATTTTAACTGGTAAGACTCTTTCACTTTCTCTCTTTGAGTGCGTGGGAGAAAAAATGGCAGTGAAAGCCATGTTTTATTTTTTCCTATGGAGAACATTAAGTGGTCTCCAGAAACATTCATTTCTAATGAACGCAGTTGTGACAAGTATGTCATTTACACATTTATGTTTATTTTGGGTTAAATAAATAGAATTAAATTAAACACTGTTGAACAAAAAACACTTGACTCTGAAGTTCGTACCTCATAGAGTTTGACGATATCAGGCACGTGGTCTTTTTCCTCCAGTTTGTGCTGATGCCGGAGTAGTGCGTTCATGCAGTGATGGCAACAACGTACACGGTCCTCATCTTTCTCCTCCAACACAGAGGTGACAGATGAGATGCTGTTAATGGAGCCACGGCGAGAAGTCTGCATCGCCGGGATTGTAGTTCCAGGAGACCCGCTCTGGCCAGGAGCCCACAGGGCCTCCCTTGTTCCACTGGTTAATTTATCTGAAAGCACATTATAGTATGTTCACATTATCTACTTCATTCAGTGTAAAGTAAAATGACTATTTTCTCCAAGACATTTGTGATATGCTTCAAAACCAAAAAGACCTATTCTGGAAAAGGGGGCAGGGAGCAGCTGCTCATTTACATTTAAAGATACATGCACGACAACAGTGCGTTTCTGATTCCCCTCAAAATAGGCACTTTTTAAAATGACAGAATTAATGATCTGTGGGGTATTTTGAGCTTAAACTTCACAGACACATTCTGGGCAGACCTGAGACTTACATTACATCTTGTAAACAGGGGCATAATAGATCACCTTTAATGTATAGTACTTTCCATTTAATCTAAAATGTGTAACTCACATGCCAGTGGCAGAGGAATAAACTCTGTGCACTTTCTGCACATAATGGACCCACAGAGTCTGCAATGGTGACGGCGGTTGCGGATGTTGAATTTGCCCCCACAATCAGGGCAAAATGGCACATCCTGATCATTCACCCACGATACCACTGACTTCTCAAGTGCTGAGAAAACAAAGTAGCATAGTAGTCACATTTTAAGTCATTTTTTTAAACAGTACAAAGCACATGTGTAAATATTTTGTTCACATACATCTTATTTGAGCTGCATCCATGGTGGTTCTGTCAAAGGACGTTAGCTGGCAACAAAAAGCAAAGCAGAAATGTGAAACAATTTGATCAAATGGACAATTCTATTTAAAATTAATCCATTATCTAAATTTGTCAGATTTGTTAAAAAATCAATGTATGTGAATCCAGACATTTCTAGCTATGCAAGCCCACATTCCAAAATGTGTTAAAACACATTTCAACTATTGGGTGCTGCTGTGTAAGCGTAAACTGAAAAGTCAGTTCTGTGTTTCGGGTTAACGACTCAACTACTACATTAAGCATGTACTGTACTGTAGAACTAAGCCATGCACTTGCAATGTGTCTGTTTTCACATACTTGCTTAGAGTATATCAACAATCACACAAGACACAACTGAAATTACTAGGAGCACAATAGACAAGTATTTACCTTTTCTAGTCGTATAATGCATTTGTTGACTTCAATAACATAATGGTCAATTCTTGCAGCTCTTTGCTTCTTAAAAAAATCCAAGTGACTGCGGGTGGCTCCTATTATAACAGAAAACTTATTACAGTCTGACAACTGTTGTTAACACCCAATGATACACGAACAGTCTGTCTTGCTTTGAACTTGGTAAAATTTTATAAAATGTAACTTTTTGTCTTGCTTGTCTTCATTTTTTTTTTTTTTTTTTTCTCCCCAATTTGTCTTTGGTAGTAAGAACCTTACCGAGCTCCTGCGGCTCCCACATGTAGGGGTCCACTCCTCCATAATAAAATGATTCATAGCTGTTGTCTGTCCGCTCGTCTCCTTCCCTCTTTAACAGCTTGTCTTTGGCTTTCTTTGCCTTTTGCACCAGGCCTGAGAAACGATGTGAAAAATGCTTAACAATGGAATACATCAATTCCCCCACTTACTAGGAAACTAGGGTGTAAACTGACATAGTGGTCTAGAAGAATCAGTGTACTCTGCCTAAATAAATGACCTTTTGCATTGATTTAGGTTCTCAACCTTTGTCTGTTTATAAAACAACATGATTACAGTATGACCAGATTTGCTATGCTTCAGGTCACGAAGCATTTTAGATGGATGCAAGGCCTTTTTAGGTTGGGTGAAATTTGCTGTCTCTGATCCAGTTTATACTGGCTTCCATGGCTGCAGAGCACTATGTTTTCCTGCCAGATGGCAAGTTGGTGTGTCAAAATACTATTGGGAAAATTGGCAGCAGGGGGACCACAGAGGCCTTGGCTATATATTGATGACAGAATCTGAATACAAATTATTATAACATGATAACAAATACCAGTTTGCAATATCTCAACAGCTTAAATAGCTGCAAGAGAATGGCACTGGAAGTCTAGCACATTCAAGTTACAAATAGCAGACCTTACTCCTACATTAAAATTAAGGTGTATAGACTTTCTTTTAAATAAGCAGGACTTAACTACCAAGGAAATCCTTTAGAAATGATAACAACATATGAAAAGATTTGTCCTGTGTTTTATTAAACAAACCTGCATCTAGGCTAAATTTATGTCGATAAATATAATAAGCTCTGGACTGTTTTACTCAGTAAGGATTGATCTAAGTCTATCACACAGCAGAAATAAACAAAACAGCCAGTCAGTGCATGTCGTCCCTGTGTGAACGAAAACAATTTTGCCTACCACACATGCACATTTGCAGCTTGTGGTCAAAGATCTTTACGACAAACTGCCAAAAGTAAATTTAGGTTTATCTTGAAGAAATTACGAAAGAAATGTATAACTATTTTATTCTAAAACCAATGCTGTTCTTTCTAAGGTCTTTTTGTATTAATCAAAGATTTCTGGAAAGAAAGAAAGAAAGAAAAAAAAAAACTGTACACATAATGATAACAATAACAATTTTTTAAAAATATATTCAAACAGAAAAGTGTTATTTTAAATTGTATAAATATTTCACAATGTCTGTAACATCTGTATTTTGGATCAAATAAATGCAGCCCCAGAGAGCAGAAGACCTTTTAAACTCTTTTAAAAACATTAAAACCTTACTGATCAAACATTTTTAATGGTAGCATTTAATATATGCATGTGCATTTATGTAACTATTTTTATTATTATTTTAAATCTAATTTAACCATAGTCATGATAGTTACACTGTACATCTCATGCACTTTATACCCACAAAATTGGTATTAAATATACTTAATAAAAAAAACTTCAATTAAATCATTTTCACTGCTTTTGTTTCAGTCAAATTTCTTAAAGTACAATCTTAAGACTTTATTCCAGCTTACTTTTCAGCTGACCACCAACGTGGCGGTTGTCACCGGAGTGTTCCTCTTCATAGTGGCCTTGTAGCTGGTAGAATGACTGGAGGTCTTTCAAACAGAGTGGACACAGGAAGCCCTCCTTCACCTCTGTTGAGTCCTCTAATGAGGGTGGGTAGATGGAGGCCATAAGGTAGGTTTGGATGTGAAAGGCTGGATCCAAATCTTCTCAGATTATGAGTCCCCTTTCTGACAGCACTGGCCATGCCAGACCCTGTCCATCACTCAAACAGTCATACATGCAAAAATACATTATTACATAAATCATGTGACTTCTCAAAATAAGATGCATTCATATCACGTTAAATATTCTAAACATATTTTGCTACATCATGTTAAATTTTCATATTAAAGGTTTACCCATGGTATTTCCATAAAAAGGGACACACTTATATGCATACTAAATGCTTCATCTCAATGTCTAGGTCTTAATTAGGCACTTCCCCTTAGATTAAATTTGATCCCCACGCAATTACTGTATGGACATACTGTATGCACAACTCAGTTAAATGATAAAGCAAACTATTTGCTGAAATAACCACAACAATACCAACAACCCGAAATAAGAATGCATGGTTTATCTGTCAGTCAGACGTGCGTCCACTACTTTAGTAATCATCATTTGTCCAATTCATTTATTAATAATACAATAAAGTAGCATCACTAAAAACTGCCATGATCTAATTTAACATCAACCAAGAAAAAAAAAAAAAAAAAAAAAAGACGTTAGTTAATTCATGGTACTCAATCAAATTGTTTTGTAAATAACTTTATCCTAAAGACTTACTAATCACAAAATCATAAGCTCAATCACAACCCCCCTGAAGGTCACCGTGTAATTCGCACCCTCTTAAATCTAAGACTGCGTTATGCTACTAACACCTTTGTTTATAATTATAAAGATGTGTTTTCTGCTTGGGTCAGCGGTTTGTTTGTTTATTTAATCTTTATTTTTGTCTTTTTGTGTTTGTTAAAAGAAATAGCAAACAAATACATAGGCCTAAGTGTGTTCTTATAAAAAATATTTATGTATTTATTTGTTTGTTTCTTTATACTTTTTTTTTTCTTTTTAACCGGAACATGAACATTTTAAGTTCGAGTTATAGGCACCCATGTCATACCAACAACATAACGAGAAATGCTTTTTTAAGAAGCACTTAATTTTATAGAGACTGGACAAAGCTAGATCTAAAACAGATACTTCAATAAAAAATGAAAATAATCTGTCATTCGCACAAGATTTTTATTTAGTTGAGTGTTAACCTAAAAGGCTTACGTCAAATAAACAAATGTTCAATCTATCCTCTATTGTAAACATGCTCGTATGTCTGTTAGTTTGTCAGCAGGCCTAACGTAAATCACAGTGAAATGAGAAAGGAATCTACCTTTTTCCTCAGTGACGAGCTTTCACCTCCTTAAAAGCCACTTAAATACGAATGCTTAGAGATATCGTCAATAAACGCGCTTTAAATGAACAGTAAAGCCCTGATCTTTTAGACGATCGTGTGACTCGGTTTACTAGGCGTGATCACAGGAACACTGTGCTAACGTACACATCACATCATCGTGTCAAAATAAAAGTCCCCCTTAAATTAATGTAGTGAAGCGTCTTGTTGAATTTATTATTCTCGAGGAATGGAGTGGAAGTGTCCAGGTGGAGCAGAAGGGCAAACCTGTCCTGTTCAGGACTTAAAGTACAGGTCGGTCAGTTACATCTGTAAATAGACTAATGTAATTTTGTCTTTGCTTACTTAGTTAAGCATTAAACTCCTAGCAAAAGTTAGCAGTAGCAGTCAATTACTGCAAAAATAACAAAAGGACATAACTACTATCGTAAAGAGTAGGAATTTAGCACACAAATATTCATATCGTTTTAAAACGGGTTTAGAGGGAGCTAAGGCAGACAACAACACATCCCTTACGAAAATGAACTGTGGTTTTACTAAAAATAAAACCAAAAACACATGGTTACTGTAGTTAAACCATGGTAACCACAAATTAACAATGGTTTTTCCACACTTTATAGTTTCACCATGGTATATGTAGTAAAACTCTGGTTATACAAATGGTAATCAATCTGCCAAAAAACATGGTCACTATATTTGCACCATAGGCCTAGTAATACCATGGCTAATTTTCCTTAGGACAAAACATGAGCCATGTTAATGCCAAAACATGTTCAGTTTTAAGATTTTTCTATAAAGATATATTCGAGATGTAGCTATTATTGTATTAATTTTGATATTTAGGCAAGATAAAACAATAACACATGGTCCTAATGTAATACTTGCACGGCCCCAGCCTAGAGGTTTAAAGTTTTTTTGTGACGATGATGGCCATCCAAAAAAAAAATTTTGTTGTCCGTGGTTTCAAAATTTGTTGTGGGTGTATGACAGGGGTGCTCAACCCTGTTCCTGGAGATCTTTCTTCCTGCAGAGTTCAGCTCCAACCCTGATCAAACACACCTGAACCAACTAATTAGGACCTGAAGCAGCGCTTGATAATTACATACAGGTGTGTTTGATCAGGGTTGGAACTAAACTCTGCAGGAAGGTAGATCTCCAGGAACAGGGTTGGGCACCCCTGGTGTATGAGATGGTCTGGATGAGTGTGGCCTGACATTTTGTCCCAGTGTCCCACTATTTTTCTAATTTGTCCTTGAAAAAGAAGTTGTTACACAGCTGTTTGTTTATTTGATTGTTTGTTTTTTGTTTTAATAATAAACTCAAACTAAAACTTGGTTGAGGACAGGTATTTTTATAAAGCATTTTAACCTAAGTAGACAATATCTAATAAAATAAAGATTTAGACCTATACAAAATATGCTTATTATTGCAGATCTGCCAGAAACAGCTGAACCACTGAACAAGTCTGCTGTTTAGAAATGACTCTTCACAGAGGTTTCTTTCATCTATGCTGGCATCTTTGCCAATGATTTGGTGTTGTAGGTGATATCGATGCAATGTTATATGAAGTCAAAGTCAAAGTCAACTTTATTGTCAATTTTGCCATATGTGCCAGACATACAGAGAATTGAAATTGCGTTACTCTCAGACCCTAGGTGCATACACGTAACATTAAATACAAAAAGTACAATTTTAAAGATGCAAATAAATACGATTATACATATAATATATAGAATATATAGAAATATCGTGCAAAAAGAGCTTATGTAATAAAGTGACATAAAGTGACATAGTCTTTAGAGGTAGTCTGGGGGTAGTAATTGAGTAGTATGAGGTAGTTAGCAGAGCACCAATACTACACAAAGTGACTGGTGCCGGTCGGTGGGGGGTGTGTGTGTGTGTGTGAGTGTAGGTGTAAGTGCGTGAGTGTTTGTGAGTGTGTGTGTGTGTGTGTGTGTGTGTCCCAGTTCAGGAATATCGTGGGGCAGGAGAGGGGAGTGGGGGCAGAGCTGGGAGAGAGTTTAGCTTCCTGACGGCCTGATGGGTGTCACAGTACAGGAAGTCTGTGGGGCAGAAGAGGGGAGTGGAGGCAGAGCTGGGAGAGAGTTTAGCTTCCTGACAGCCTGATGGAAGAAGCTGTCCTTCAGTCTGCTGGTCCTGGCCTGGAGACTCCGCAGTCTCCTCCCTGATGGCAGCAGGCTGAAGAAGCTTTGCATAGGGTGGGAGGGATCAGCTGCTATACAGAGGGCTTTTTTGGTGAGGCGGGTGCTGTAAATGTCCTGGAGGGAGGGAAGAGGGACACCAATGATCCTCTCAGCTGCTTTCACTATGTGTTGGAGAGTTTTTTGGCAGGAGGCATTGCAGGCTCCAAACCACACAGTGATGCAGCTCGTCAGGATGCTCTCGATGGTGCCTCTGTAGAAGGTGTACATGATGGGGGCCGGTGCTCTTGCTCTTCTCAGTTTGCGGAGGAAGTAGAGACGCTGCTGTGATTTCTTAGCCAGTGAAGTGGTGTTGTTCGTCCAGGAGAGATCCTCAGTGATGTGCACACCCAGGAACTTGGTGCTACTCACTCTCTCCACAGACGCACCGTTGATGGTCAGAGGAGCATGCTGAGTGTGCGCTCTCCTGAAGTCAACAACAATCTCCTTCGTTTTCTCCACGTTCAGAGAGAGATTGTTGTCTCTGCACCACACGGCCAGGCGGCTCACCTCGCTTCTGTAGTCGGCCTCATCCCTTTTGCTAATGAGACCCACCACAGTCGTGTCGTCCGCAAACTTCAATTCAAATTTTTCAATTCAAATTTATTTGTATAGCGCTTTTCACGATACATATCGTTGCAAAGCAGCTTTACACCAAATTGACATTTTTATAATATATGTAGTAGTAGCTTGATGTACATATGGTAGAGATGTGTGGTAAAGATCAATTAATGACGTAATCAAACAGACAAAGAACACTATAAATTAGTAGCAGAATTCGGTAGTGCTGTATGTTTTCAGGGTTGGCATCATCTGAAGTCCTCTGTGGGGTTGGCATCATCTCTTCTTAAGTGTTCTGGATCCACACTGGAGCTTGTGAATTCCTAGTTACCATGGGATGTCAATCCCATGGCAAAAACAGAGAACAAATAGGAACATAATTAGCATAGCTGCTGTTCAAACTAAGAAAAGGAAGGTTTGTTAAACCAGAGCTAAAAGATTAAAATGAACATTTGATCAGATATAGCTGCAGAAAAAGTTTATGAGATGCATTATTTGAATGCTTGGCTAAAAAGATGTGTCTTTAATCTAGATTTAAACTGAGAGAGTGTGTCTGAACCCCGAACGTTATCAGGAAGGCTGTTCCAGAGTTTGGGTGCCAAATGTGAAAAAGCTCTACCTCCTTTAGTGGACTTTGCTATCCTAGGTACTACCAACAGTCCAGAGTTTTGCGACCTTAGGGAGCGTGATGGATTGTAGCGTGGTAGAAGACTAGTTAGGTACGCAGGAGCTAAACCGTTAAGTGCCTTATAGGTAAGAAGTGCTATTTTGTAGCTGATGCGGAACCTAATAGGCAGCCAGTGCAGAGACTTTCAAATTGGGGTAATATGATCATATTTTCTTGACCTGGTAAGGACTCTAGCAGCTGCATTTTGGACTATCTGTAGCTTGTTTATTGAAGATGCAGGACAACCACCTAATAGTGCATTACAATAGTCCAGTCTAGAGGTCATGAATGCGTGAACTAGCTTTTCTGCATCAGAAACAGGTAACATGTTTCGCAGCTTGGCAATGTTTCTAAGATGGAAGAATGCTGTTTTTGTAACATGAGAAATATGATTTTCAAAAGACAAGTTGCTGTCTAATATAACACCCAGGCTTTTGACTGTAGTGGAAGTAACAGTACATCCGTCTAGTTGTAAATTGTAAGTCAAAAGATTCTGTGTATTGTTTTTAGGTCCAATAAGTAATATCTCTGTCTTATCTGAATTTAATAGCAGAAAATTGTTGGTCATCCAATCTTTTACATTTTTAACGCACTCTGTTAACTTTGATAATTCAGAAGTTTCATCTGGTCTTGTTGAGATATATAGTTGAGTATCATCAGCATAACAATGGAAATTAATCCCGTGTTTTCTAATAATATTACCAAGGGGCAGCATGTATATTGAAAATAGTAGAGGACCTAGAACAGATCCTTGTGGCACTCCATACTTTACTGGTGATAACTGAGATGACTCCCCATTTAAATAAACAAAGTGGTAGCGATCAGACAGGTAGGATCTAAACCATTTTAAAGCCTGCCCTTGGATACCTGCATAATTTTGTAGTCGATCTATTAGTATGTCATGATCTATAGTGTCAAACGCAGCACTAAGATCAAGTAAAACTAGCAGTGAGATGCAGCCTTGGTCTGACGCAAGAAGCAAGTCATTAGTGATTTTAACAAGTGCAGTTTCTGTGCTGTGATGGGGCCTGAAGCCTGACTGAAATTCTTCATAGATATCATTTTTTTGCAAGAATGAGCACAGTTGAGCACATATAACTTTCTCTAAAATTTTAGACATAAATGGAAGATTAGAAATGGGTCTATAATTTGCCAGTTTACTAGGGTCTAGCTGTGGTTTCTTAATAAGAGGCTTAATAACCGCCAGCTTGAATGGTTTAGGGACGTGACCTAAAGATAACGATGAGTTGATAATATTGAGAAGCGGTTCTTCTGCCACAGGTAACAATTCTTTTAGTAATTTAGTGGGTACAGGATCTAATAGGCATGTTGTTGGTTTAGACACAGTGATGAGTTTATTTAACTCTTCCTGTCCTATAGCGGTAAAGTACTGCAGTTTTTCTTTGGGTGCGACGAAAGAAGTTGACATATTAGATGCAGTATAATCTACATTGGTTATTGTATTTCTGATGTTATCTATTTTATCAGTGAAGAAATTCATAAAGTCATTGCTATTAAGCTGTAAAGGAATATTTAGCTCAGGTGGTGTCTGGTTATTTGTTAATCTAGCCACTGTGCTAAATAAAAACCTTGGATTGTTTTGGTTATTTTCTATGAGTTCGCGGAAATGCTCAGCCCTAGCAGCTTTTAAAGCCTGTCTGTATCTGGACATACAGTTTTTCCATGCAATTCTAAAAACTTCCAAGTTAGTTTTTCTCCATTTGCGCTCAAGATTGCGAGTTTCTTTTTTGAGGGAACGGTTATTACTATTGTACCATGGTGCAATACGTTTTTCTCTAACTTTTTTCAATTTGATGGGGGCAACAGCTTCTAACGTATCGGAGAAGATGGTGCCCATATTGCTAGTCATT
Source organism: Cirrhinus mrigala (assembly GCA_036247105.1). NCBI lineage: Eukaryota > Metazoa > Chordata > Actinopteri > Cypriniformes > Cyprinidae > Cirrhinus > Cirrhinus mrigala. The sequence goes on from CM070014.1 coordinate 290,631, forward strand.
TTGTCTAGATCCTGTGTATTAAGGGGTACACAGAGCAGTTGAGATAAATCAGGCAGGTTATTTGTGAATCTATCTTTGGTGGCTGGAACAATAGTTCTGCCAAGACGATAACGCGGAGCCCTACAGTTAATATCAGTGATACGCAGCATGCACGATACAAGGAAATGGTCAGAAACATCATCACTTTGAGGTACGATATCTATATCAGTAAGATCAATTCCATGCGATATAATTAAATCTAGCGTATGATTAAAACGATGAGTGGGCCCAGTGACATTTTGCTTAACTCCAAAAGAGTTTATTAGGTCAGTAAACGCAAGTCCTAACGCATCATTTGTATTATCAACGTGAATGTTAAAATCTCCGACAATTAGCACTTTATCAAAATTAACCAATAGTTCCGAAAGGAATTCTGCAAATTCTTTTAGGAAATCTGTATATGGCCCTGGCGGCCTATACACAGTAGCTAAAACAAGAGATAGGAGAGATTTCTTTTGCATATCTGGCAGAGTAACATTAAGCAAAAGTATTTCAAATGAATTAAACCTGTATCCTGTTTTCTGAGTAACATTGAAAATATCACTATATATTGTTGCAACACCACCACCACGACCACTCTGACGGGGCTCATGCTTATAGTAGTAGTTTAGCGGAGTAGACTCATTTAGACTAATATAATCATTAGGTTTTAGCCAGGTTTCAGTTAAGCAGAGTACATCAAAACTATTATCTGTGATCATTTCATTCACAATAACTGCTTTGGGTGCTAGTGATCTAATGTTTAGGAGCCCAAGCTTTAAAAATGGTTTCTGTTCGTGTATTTTGCTTTTTTCTGGTTTAATTACGATCAGATTTTTTCTAGATCCTACATTAAATTTACGTTTTGACCTCACTATTCGAGGAACAGACACAGTCTTTATAGATTGGACAGTGCAACTACTATCATTTAAGCGTTCAGAACAAAAGCCATCGTAGCAATCATATAAGAATGTACTCACTAGTCAAATGGAGCGTAGCGTCCTGGAGATGTTGTCCGACAGCAGCTCCGCTCCGACTCTGCTGGGGTGCAGGCCATCAGCACGGAAAAGCCTAGGACGCTCCCAGAAAAGATTCCAATTATTAACAAAGAGCAGTTTCTGTTCTTTACACCATGTCAATAACCATTCATTTAGAGCAAGAAGTCTACTGAACCTTTCGTGCCCACGTCGATACGTGGGAAGCGGTCCTGACACGATGATCCTCGTCGTGGGCGACGTGCTGCGAACCGTCTCGATCAGGCTGCTGAAGTCCCTCTTCAGAACCTCCGTCTGCCGCAGCCTGGTGTCGTTCACCCCCGCGTGCAGGACGATCGCGCCGACGCTCTCGCCGTCCTTCAGGATCGCGGGTATCTGCGCAGAAACATCGAGAACGCGAGCACCAGGAAAACAGTGGGTGTGGACTTTACCTTTAGCTAAAGTAGCACGTACGTACCGGACAATGGAGTCTCCGACGATCACAGTGTCGCGTTCCGTCTCGCGGAGGGGAGCGAAGCGGTTCCGGGTGGAGATCTCGAAGACCGGAGGCGGCGGAGGGGGCGAGGTCCTCGGCCAGGGCCTGGCTCGCGTCTTCCGCTGCTGCTGCACCCAGGGTCCGTGGTGTCCCGGCGCCGGAGTGAAGGACATCTGGGAGGACCTGGGCAGAGAAGCACACGGAGTAGAGGTGGTCAGAGTGTTAGTATCACGCTGTATACTCACCCGGGAGGATTCCAGAGCGGCCCTCCGCTCTCTCAGCTCCGTCTGCCGCACCAACAACTCCTGGATCTGCTTCTCCACGGCCTCCAGCTCGAGCTGCAACGAGTGCAGCTCGAACGTGTCCTCACCTGCACTCAAAGGTGGACACAAATTCGCCATTAAAGCAAGTAACAGTGAGTAAACAATGGAAATGTGTGTAAGCAGTGTGTAAACAATGCAAGCAGGATTAGCGGCAACCACGTTGGTGCTGCTAACGGGCTATAAGCTAGCGACTCCGGAAATCAAAACAAAACTAGTGATAACAAAGCAATCCGGATGTTTTAGTTGTAGAATACAATAGGGGGTATATTCACACGTTATAAGAAACAAGAATGATTGTGTATAAAATTCAAACTCCAACTTGATGAAGAGGTTGGAGCTGTGTGATGGTGTGCAGTCGTGGGTCAGCAGAGTGAAGAGGAGGGGGCTCAGCACACATCCCTGAGGGGCCCCCATGTTAAGAATGATGGTGCTGGAAGTGTTACTGCCGACCCGTACTGCTTGTGGTCTTCCGGTGAGGAAGTCCAACAGCCAGTTACACAGTGAGGTGTTGAGCCCCAGCTGGACCAGTTTTTGAGTGAGCTGTTGGGGGATTATGGTGTTAAATGCTGAACTGAAGTCTATGAACAGCATTCGGACGTATGAGTCTTTTTTGTCCAGATGTGTGAGTGCTGAGTGGAGTGCAGTGGAGATGGCGTCATCAGTCGAGCGGTTGGGCCGATACGCGAACTGAAAGGGGTCCAGGGAGGGGGGCAGGACAGACTTGATGTGTTGCATGACTAGCCGTTCAAAGCACTTCATGAGGATGGGAGTAAGTGCAACAGGACGGTAGTCATTAAAGCAGGAGGGAGATGACTTTTTTGGGACCGGAATGATGGTGGTGGCTTTGAAACAAATCGGGACGACGGCCTGGTTGAGAGAAATATTGAAGATGTCTGTGAAGACATCAGTGAGTTCCACTGCACAGTCCCTCAGTACGCGACCAGGAATGTTGTCAGGACCCGGAGCTTTGCGTGCGTTGATCCTGCTGAGGGATCTCCTCACACTGTCTGGGGACAGAGTCATCACCTGGTCACCAGGAGGGGGTGGGGTCTTTTGTGCAGTGGTGCTGTTTTGCACTTCAAAGCGAGCGAAGAAGGTGTTCAGCTCGTTCAGCAGGGAGATGGTGCTGTCACAGGTCTGTGGTGGGGGCTTGTGATCTGTGATGGTCTGTATGCCCCGCCACAGGCTCCGTGTGTCTCTGCTGTCTTTGAAGTGGTGGGATATTCCCCTGGAGTACTGTCTCTTAGCCTCTCTGATGCCACGGGACAGGTTGGCCCTAGCCGTCTTCAGGCTCGCCTCATCTCCAGTTCTGAAGGCAACGTTGCGAGCTTTCAGCAGCCTGTAGACCTCCCCTGTCATCCATGGTTTTTGGTTGGCACGGACAGTGATGGTTTTAGTGACTGTTACATCCTCAGTGCATTTGTTGATGTAGGCTGTAACAGTCTCTGCGTACTCCTGGAGGTCGGTGGTGTTATTGTAGGTGGCAGCCTGCTTAAACATACTCCAGTCTGTGGTGTCAAAGCAGTCCTGTAAAGCCTCTGAAGACCCTTCCGGCCACACTTGTATCTGCTTACGAACCGGTTTGGTGACTTTAACGAGTGGTCTGTAAGCAGGCATTAGCATGACAGTGATGTGTTCCGAGGCGCCGAGGTGGGGGAGGGGGAAAGCTTTGTAAGCTCCTTTCTGGGTGGTGTAAACAAAGTCCAGTGTGTTATTTCCCCGTGTTGGAAAGTCTATGTGTTGCTGTATTTTGGGAAACACACTCTTTAAGTCTGCATGATTGAAATCCCCAGCCACGATGAGAAAAGCATCAGGGTGGGCTGTCTGCTGCTCACTGATGTGCTGGTACAGTTCATTCAGTGCCTCACTCCTGTTGTTGCCATTGGAGGAGGGAGGGATGTACACAGCACACAGCAGTATGGCTGTATATTCCCTCGGTAGATAGAACGGCCGGCACTTAATAACCATAAACTCCAACACTGGTGAGCAGTATTTGCAGACCGCAACAGCATCGCGGCACCAGGCGTCATTGATGTAAATACAAAGTCTGCCACCGCGGGTCTTACCTCCCGCGACAACAACTCTGTCAGCACGGTAGCATGTTAGCTGGTCGAGCTGAACGGCGCGGTCCGGGATACTGTCGCTGAGCCATGTTTCCGTGAACACAAAAACACAACAGTCCTTTACATTCCTCTGAGATGAACGTAGTAGTCGGATGTAGTCCAGTTTGTTGTCTAGTGAGCGTACGTTGGCCAGAACGATGGAGGGGATAGCGGGTTTGTGTGGGCTAGCCGCTAGCCTAGCTCGGATGCCTCCGCGCTTACCCCTCTTCTGCTTCCTCTCACGCCGTTTGAGGCGCCTCCATTGTGGGCGAGGTGCAGGAGTGGGGGTCGGTGATTGAGTAGGCCTCCGGAGCAGACTCAGATCATTCAGCTCTTCGGCGTCCGCGGAGTTTAACTTAAAAAGTTTGTTCCTGCCGATGTTGAGCAAAAATGGTCGGCTATACACGCGCTTAAAGACAGATAAACGCGACGAAGACGTACAAAAACACTGCGACTTACAGGACGAAAAACACGAAAACACCGTTTTGTCGGGAGAGAGAGAAGCCGCAGCGTGTGCACGCGCCGCCATCTTGGATATCCGAAGTTCCAAGCATAGGTTAGGGAGGAGCCTAATCATTCAGTCCTGTTGAACTCGGAGCCCAAGCTAAGCCTCGGGTTCAAACCTCTGTCAGGACAGCAAGTCAAGTTTGTTTACCATTAATTGTTAGGACTGGATGGCTTGATATTGGACATTCATTTGCATCCATAAAAGTGCATGACAGGCATTCAAAATCATTCAAGAATTCTAACATATGCATAGCATTAAAAGGGTCATGAACTGAGGAATCAAAATGTTTTTGATCTTTTGACATATAAGAGGTCAGTGTACTATAAAACATCCTGTATGTTTCAGAGCTCAAAACTTTCTCGCAGTCTAAAATCAGCCTATATTAAAGCCAATCTGTCAAAATGACAGGTTCTGGAATGTGTCATTTTATGACGTAATAGTGTGGCTAAACTGCCTCTGCAAAAGAGCAATGCTTGCTTCTACATCACTGCCTGTTTAGCCCCACCCTCCATTTCGTGCATGTGGTGTAAATAACAAGAGAGACAAATGTGGGTCTATGCAGAAATCAAACGATAAAGATGGCTTAAAAGACAACAATGCTGTTCAGTGCCAAGATGTGGAAAAACGCAGCCTTTGCATTGCTTTCCTTCTGATCCTAACATTAGGAAAGAGTAGGTGAGCTTTATTTTCAATGAAGATCCAGACCGCGTCAGTAAGAACTTGGTCCTTTGTTCACTTCATTTTACTATGGATTTGTTTACAAACGAGACACAATTTGACACAGGATTTTCAGAAAGACTGAAACTAAAAGACGATGCTCTGCTGACTATAGAGTGTTTTCATGTTACGTCATCAATCCGGAAGTTGGCCACTACGGCGACTTTGTGTGTAAACAGTGCTATTGAACCGAACGAAACTTGTGTATGGGCTTGGCGAAAAAATGAAGAAACGAAAGTAATTCACAGTTTTAGGATAAGAAATAGAAGCAAGAACTGTCGGGTCATCAGTCCGCGACAAAGGAGGCCGATTGTATGGATGTTTAACACCTGTTACAGGGCTCGACAATATGGACTGCCCTATGGCCCGTGCAAGTCGTACATTCACTGCACTGCATTCATGTTCCAAAATGTCATTTGTGTGGAAATATTACGTTATTATTATATTTAGTCTGTAAAAGGCCATTAACAGCTGAAGACGGACATAAAGAGGAGAAAATACTGTAGCAGGCAGATCAATCTCACTGTTCATGATGCACAAATTATTGGAAGAAACTCTTAAATAATTAACTTGGGGTAGAAGTTTATATGAATGTGTCTCTGAGGGGAACTGTCTGTTTTCAGAAAAGTTTACATGCCGTTTTCTTTTCATCTAGCATCTGCATAACGCATTATAAAGCGTAGCGCAGCTTTGTGTACAGCAGGAACCAAGGAAACACTATCACTGTTTAGCATTGAGCCCTGTATTAACTTTAGTTTGTCAAAATATAACACCCTCTCCTGCTTACTAAGTTCTTCTCCATATGATTTAGCAGCTTTCACACATTTTCCGTGGTTTAGACAGCATAAATTTATTAACATTAACCGTGTAATCAAGGCTACTGTTTACATATGAGTATCGGCGTAATGGCCGTGTATCCGGTTAACTGACCAGAACGTGACGTCGGTCAGGGTTTCCAGGTTTTCACAGCAAAACCCGCCCAATTGCTACTCAAAACTATCCCAAAAGTAGCCCAATTGCGTTTTGAGGTGGTCCCCTGAGAATAATTGCGTTCTGGGGGGTAAAATACTTTATAAATTTATAAATGTTTTTTGGAGGGATTCCCCTGGTAAAATTAGCATTCCAGGGGCTAAATATTATGTTATTGGGATCGTTTCAAGTAGCCCAATTTTGTCCAAAAATGGCAACACTGACGTAAGGTGCAAACCCTCTTTATTGGATTTGACAGTTATGTTGCAACACACGAGTGTGAGTAACTGTTTTTATTACGTGGTCACCATTGCTTTGTCTGTTATTACAGATAGTTTGATATATACTCAGTATTTGTGCGTTTTAACCTAAATCACAGTAGCGTCTATCTATGAAGGATGTAGGCTGTCAAACATAGACAGCTGTTAGCCAATCATACCAGTGGGCGTTTACTTTGGAGCACTACATCTTACCAGTTGTCTGAGTTCAGCTATTAGTACCCAGAACTGTTGGGTGTAGCCCCACCCACAGCTCTACAAATATGTGCACCATTTGCTAGAAGAGGCTACAACACCCCCAGTGCAATGAGCCCTTACTCCCAAGGGCCACGGTAAGCCTTGAGCCTGGACAGACAGAAGAAAGAAATCAACAATCCAGTTGGCTTGCAGAGAAACCAGTGCTGATGCAGTCTCATATGCATCAACCCGAGCAGTGTTACTGTGGCAGAGGATGCCACGTGCCCCTCGTGCCATGTGTTCACGTTCCTCTGGGATGAATGGAACAACCGTAAGCAGTCAGGACAGCGTAGATGTTTGTCTGAGAAATCGCAGTTTTTAAAGTTGTTCACAGTTGTCTTAATCACAGTTATTTAAATAGATTTGTAGTTTCATACATTTTAATTTTACTGTCAGGTGGAAAATTTTACCTAAACTTAAGTTTAAGATGATGACCCTGGTGAATTACACAAATGCTGCCTTTTCTGGGGTGATCGAAGTTGTTAGGTAGGGTATCGTGCCAAACTCTGGCTGCAGTTTGTTCGGTATTTACTTTTCAGCTAAGAGAGGGAGGAGAATGCACTTTCACAAAGATATATTATTATCATGGCCTTTGTCGCCAGTTGGGGAAAGTCTTCCTGGCACGAGATCCAGAACTGGGTGAGAAGTCTTCTCTCGTGTATGTTTTTGTATGTACTGTCAGTGCTTAAATTAATGTGAAACAATTATATGTGTCACGACTTGAGGCAAAAGCACTGCAGAATCAGAGACAAAGACTCTCTATGCAATATCCATGAGTCCACAGCGGATTTGGGGCTACTTTATGTGACAAGTGCTATTAGCCCGCTTTTCAGTCTGGCCATGGATCTCAACCCTGTTGAAAAAAACAGCATATGCTGGTTAGGTATGTCTTGAAGCATGGCAGCTTGTTCTTAGTTGGTCATGAGCTGGTTATAAGCTGGTTCTGAACAGGAGCTAGTTGCTCAGGACCAGCCTTTAGCTAATGCTAACTCAATTGCCTCCTTGTTGCTTAGAATGGTGAATCACCCAATTGATAAAATGTTTCCTGATTCTTTGTATGAGGCTCATGTATGTCTTTTGGGGGATGCTACAGAGCCGTTTAGGTAGAAAACAATAAGTCATCTTAAATGTGATCAAAAAATGATTGCCCTCTGTTTGAATACGCTTCTCTAATTCATTTTGATCAATCTGGCTTTGTCTCTGGGAGATTTTCAATCTGCTTCGCTTACTAAATGTTTTGTATCCACAAGTTTCTTACGCCCCATGAGGCCTTGCGTCAAAAGTGGGAGCGTCTTCCGGTTCAAAGTAAACAAGCCGGACGTGACACTCATTCATTCAACAGTTGACAGAGTGACCGGCAAATGAAGCCTCCTGAAGCACCGAGACTTTCCTCTGACTGTTTCAGGAAAAGATCAAAAGCTTCGAGAGTGTCGAAAACAGCGTGATCTGGTGGTTAGTAAAAAATAAAGCAGCCAAAAGCCTCTGAAGCTCCGTCGGAAGAAGCATTCACCACAATTTCCATAGATCGATTCATATTATATGCACAAATAAAAGCTTAACCGTGTGTGTGTTTGTTTTTTTTGTTTTTTTGAATTTCTGACTCTGATAAATTAATTTACCCATTGAACAGTGCCATTAAATGCCAGTCCGAATATCAATATGATGTATAAGAAGAATAATGTACACATATATTAATTGGCAAATATTTAATTTTGCTGAAATAATTTGTATTCTTCATATTACTTGTATGACTGGGTATTTAAAAATATAATTATTAAACAGGTCCCAATGAAAATGTACTCGCAAAGTAAGATCTGGGTGTCAAACATTAGGACACGCAAAGTGAATCGCGCACATGACTGGACAGAAAGTGAGGCTTCTACGAAAGGTATTTCTATGTTAACAAGCCTCGAATCGAGGCTTCATCTAGCATGCCCTTTAACACAAGCTCTAATGTCTCAGTTCAAATGTCATTTCACTAGTTGACAGTCATTCAAGATTGAGCGATCCAAACTTGCTAATGATGAAGAACGTAATGATATCTCTCATAAAGGTTTACAAAGTAAACAATTGTCCAAAAAACACTCTTCGCTAATTAGCACACAAAATACCATTGGTATACTACGTCCGCCACCTCACCGGACGTTGTACCCACGTTCTTTTTTACAGTAGCGCCCCCCGGAACCTTGTGGATAGTAATCATAGTAAAGGCTCAAAGGCAGATGTTCTTTTTTAGACCCTAAAAAGGTCTTTGAATGAACTGAATGGTTGAACGTTTTCTGTGTTGGACTGACTTGGCTTTGGTGAGAAATACAAACCCCTGATAAAAATGCTTTAATCTACTTTGCTACAATGGTGCAGAATCGTAGACAAAATTCTCAATTCACATGTCATAAAACAATGCTTGGAGAGCGATACAAAATCACAGATCTTTTTGAAAAATGTTCTTTAATACATTTCAACCATTTCATTGGTTGCAATCATTTAAGGAAAACACGTACTGAACATAGGGCTTAAAGGGGTCATCGGATGCAAAGTTCACTTTTACATGTTGTTTGAACATAAATGTGTGTTGGCAGTGTGTGTACACAAACACCCTATAATGGTAAAAATACACCCAGTGGTTTTTATTTAATCTGTAAAAATAATTTCCCTTTTTCAAATCAAGCCATTTTCAGCATCTTGTCTGTGTGACGTCACACCGACAGAGGCCGCTCCCACGATAGTAGATTGACACGACCGATTTGCCTTGAATGAGTTGTAACAGTCTGATCACCATTGTTTCGATGCCAGAACAGGGCTGTAGACAATAATGGCTCCTAAGCGATTGAGGTGTTCTGCTGTTGGATGTAATAATGAACATAGTAGTTTTTACTCCTGACATCTGAGCCACTGAAGACGCAGTGGATGACTTTTGTTTGTGAAGGGAATGCGCCTCCCGATCTACATAAATGCATCTAGGTTCGCGCGAATCATTCGTCATCCAGCTTCACTTACAGCAGAAGTGAGTATAAGGTTTTTTTGTTTTTATTAATCTTTCCAGTCGCCTTTCCTAATAACATGCTAGTTAATAAGTTTCGTAAAGTAAAGTAAACAGGCTCGTCACTCCACAGAGAGAAGACAGGGATGGGGCAAGCAGAGCTCATTAGCATTTAAAGCAACATCCTCCAGAATAGGTTGATTTTTGCAGAGCTGATTTTGGCAAGGTAAAAAGGCTGTTTTTTACACTACCATTGAGAAATTTTAACGAAAGCATGTTATAGACTTTTAATTATGAGCCTAAAGAATCATATCAACTTGTGGAAAATGTGCATCCGATGACCCCTTTAAGAACACTTTTCTTTATTCTGTAGAGGGTAAATTGGTTGAGTCATGCTATTACAATGGTCTCTCTGCCTCGTTTTGTCTATCCTTTTGAGAATCTGCCAATATACTTACAACATTCTTTTTTTTTAACAGCTTTAAACGGGTTCTGTTATTTTGCCATACATTAGAGAATATAGAGCACTTAGAATATATGTGCAGAATCCAACTAGAGTTGCAAATAATGCGGTCGGCACGTCTCCTGTTGGCTGTACATGTCAGATGTTTTATTAATGATCAAAAAAAATTTGTGGATCAAACCAATGATTTGAGGGATTCTTGACAGAAAGACAGAAAGATGCCAGACCAACGCTAGCAAATGTTTGGTGAGAATAATAAAGATAATAGTATCAGATAATACTGATCCAGTGTTATTCTAAAAGCAAATAGAAGCAATCAACATGATTAGGGACTCCAGCTTATGAGCATAAACTACAAACAACATAACGTGATACAAACAAAAGTCAATTAACTGGACTACACTAAAACTATTCCAACAAACGGTTAGGTTTGTAAGAGGGTTAAAGCTGAGGTAGAGTAAAAAATAAAAAAAAATTCTAAGGTCATTGTCCTGAAAGATGTACACATTAACCTTAATTTCTAATAAAATCACTAACAATCAAAAAGATCTAGAACTCAAATATTAAATCTCAGTGCGAAACTTGAGAGTGGTGTTCTTCATCTTCTGTTTGTAGATCTCATCAAACTGTTCATTTTGTGCCACAGTAAAGTGACTTTTCCAGTCTCCAACTTTCCCTTTTAAAACACAAACAAAAAGAAGATAAATGCAAGCAGAAGGACAGAACTATTTAATTAAATTAGATGATTCAGTGTTTTTTTTTTTAACCTTTCCGCATGAACGGTGAGATCTTGAAGTCCATGAAAGGAATTGTGACATGGTTTGTCATCTTGTTGTGTTTCATGGCATCAAACTGAACCCCTTTTGTTATTGTTTCCCTCTCTTCAACTGAAATGGACAAACCCAAAAAGGAACACAAACGTTCCACCTCACGTCCAGTGTCCTGGAAAAGACAAAGAAAAATGCACAGTTTATACACATTTAACATTGATTTTACATTTTATAAGACTGCCACTTCATGAATTTAACTTACTTCAGCCAAGTCCTCATAGAACAAGTAAAGTAGATTAGAATATGTCTGTTTTTTCTCCCACCATCCACTGACATGGTCGAACCACGGACCAAACACATCTGATGAGAAATTGCTAATGTTAAAACATGTCTCCAAGACAAAGTTCTTTATTGATAATGTAGAGTTTGAGAGGTTGGAAATGAGAAATCATAAATATATCAGCATTTTTATAACATTCTTTTAAAATGAATTCATGACATGAAAATTCTTCAGGCATAAATCACACCCAAGTTGTGATTGCTTAATAAGGTTTATTTTCACTGTTTAACTTACTTTTTCCTTTCATAAATTTCTCTAAGAAGTGGTTCCAGTCCCCTGGTTCAGGCTGTACCATGTTCATTCGATCAAAATGAAAATAGGAAACTGCATTGTCTTTTGCATTACGTGCAACATACACAATCTGGAGAGAGTAAAAAAAAAAAAAAATATATATATATATATATTATGACATAATACAGGACTTGCTATGTCTTAAACAGAGAGTTACAATTTCATTTGCTATTTGTCAATCAAAGAGGTAGTCTCTAGCATAGATAGTATTTAAGGTACCCCATTTGGTTAAGGTACCCCATAAGGCTATGTTGACTCTCAACAAAATTTTGATAGCCCAGAGCCACAGTATTCACACTTTTCAAAGAAATCAAATTACAGATGAGTTACTTATAGTCATCTCTGCACATTAAACTGTGATATAATAATTTCCTAATAGTTTTCTAACTTTATTCTATGTAAACAAGCCTCTCACTGATCATTCTTAAGCATTTATTAAAAAGGAAAACTATGAAGATAATATCCTAATAGACAGTCAGACCTTGGAAGATTGGATTACATATTAACATCTAGCAGTCACATCATACAGTCGAAAGAATCCCCAGTACTTTACCCTTGAGTTCTGCTCCCAGAAGGACTTGGGTACTAGCTGAACAGGTAAATGAGTTTTGATGAGACGGGGAAAGGTGCTCAGATTATCCGCCATTTCTGTCCCTGCAACTGATAAATAAAATGTTGTTCTAAATTCGAAGTGTCATTGCTATCATTGTGGCTATACCAAAACACAGTTGAGGCCTTGGAACAATTTATAATACACAGTAAGACAACAATGTAAGAGTAGATGATTAGGTGAAATGTTTTAAAGATCTTGTAATGATATTTTATATATATGGAAAGTTTGTCGAGCTGGATTTGTTGAACATTCTTAGCATTCAAAACTTAATTTCCTCTGTCTTCGATGACAAAAAAAAAATTATACATTACTATCATGTGTAGTCTGTTTTTGTTTTTTTCAGTCAATCAGTCATGCTTTGCCTAAATTCTGTTCACTGGTTCGTTTCCATAGTTTCCTATTACTCCCTCATCGATTTCAGTAGTTACTCATTAGTCCCTCATGTGTTTGTAGTTCTGTTAATCATCTCCCTCTATCTTTAAGCCCTGAGTTCCTTCTGTGCATTGTCTGGTCTCATCTAAGTTTAATGTGTTGCTGTTTTGCTTGTTTATTAAAAGTCCTTGTTCAGTTTCCTCATTGTGCACTTCATTTGGAGTGTACTGCACAGGACCGTTACAGATGAGCAAACCTCCATAATGGATATTCCAGGGGTTCGTCTCCTTTGCCTGGAGAAAGAGGATTGCTCCCTTGAGGACCATGCAGATCTAGCTTTTCTGACTCACTGCCCGGACAGATGCCTGTGTGCTTTTTATTATGTCAGACTGAATACTGCGATGAAGGCAAAGCTTTCCGGGGAAGGTCTTCAAGGGAGTTTCGCCACTTTTGTGGAGTGGGTGCTGGTGAATCATGTTTCAGCTTATACCATCGGCGCTGTGGAGGATGACACCAGCCCCACTTCCAATCCAGTTTTAGTGGAGTACAAGGGAAGGAAATGGAACCCTGGTGAGGTGTCACTGGCCTCTAAACTAATTAATATTTTGATAGCATTTGATCCCCTGTTTTTCTCGTCTCTTCTGGCTCCCCCCAGCCCTGACTCGCTGAGTCTCTTGCGTTTACGCTGGTTTTGCCCAGGTCCTACTCTCCTGCATTCCCACCCAGCCTCTGTCTCCCACCTCCTCTCTCAGACTCAGCCGGTTCCTGGGCTACTTGCTTCCTTGTCTCCACCATGGCCTGCCATCCCACTGGCTGGATCCTCCTTCTGTCCAGCTCCGTCTTTGTCCTTTGTCCCGCGAGTTTGTACAACGAGTGGTGTTTTCAATTCTGCGAGCAACTGGAGTGAACGCAACTCTGCTATTGAGCAGGTACGTTTGTCAAGTTAATGATAATATTATCTCTTGCCTTTCCGTGGGAGCCGAGGGTGTTGTCGGTGGGGGATTCGTGGAGGCCGCGGACACTGGCCGGCACTATGTATGAGAGACGCAGACGCTAATACTGCCTATTGCCTTTCCCGGAGGAGCTGATAGCGTCGTTGGAACGGAATCCGAGGAGGCCGCGAAGTCTGGCCGGCGATCTGTTGGAGAGGCCGTGAGGAACGGGGATAGTAGCGGCAGTATTTTGGAGGAGCAAAAAAGTGAAATCACAGAGGAGCAAGTAGGTAGCAATGAAGCTGTCCTCGAGTCCTCAGAGGATGTTGAAGATTTGTTTGATGATTGTTTTAAGGTAAAAGGTTTACAATTTGTTCATTTAAATATAAGGAGTTTAATGTGGATGAAGTAAGGCGCATGTTGAATAAATGTCAATTGGGGATACTTTGTCTTACAGAAACATGGTTAGATTCGTCAATAACAGACGATGAGATTAGGGTAAACGGGTATAATATAATTAGGAAGGATAGAAATAGAAAAGGTGGGGGGATATGTGTTTTTATTCGTGAAGACATTGATTTTAATGTGATTGACATGATTGTAAGGAGTGAGATGTTGTTTCTGGATATATTAATTCCCTCATCAAAAGCTTTAATGTTTGAAGTATGTTATCGACCACCAAATCAGACAGATTTTCATGAAGTCCTTGAGGAGGTTTTGAGTAAGTTGAATGGATTTATGTTCAAGGAATGTATTATTATAGGTGATTTTAATACTGATGTAAGTAAGAGAGTTGGGGAGAACTATAATGCTCTTAGATCAATTTGTAATCAGTTTCATTTAACACAGATTATTAATCTGTTTGGGAAAAGGGAGAGAGTATCATTGACCTTATTTTAGTCTCTGATAAAATGAATATTGTATAGCAGGGAATGATTGAATATGGGGTTAATGATCGTTATATTATATATTGTACAAGAAAATGCTATAAACAAAAGTTTTTGGGTCATAAAACTGTGCGGATTAGATTGTTGAAACATTATGATGCTGAAGTGTTTAGAGAACAGCTTGGCAAAGAGCAATTTTAGAATATATAAGATCGATTAGAATATAAGACTGAGGATCCTAAATCATTATGGAGGGTTTTAAAGAAGATGGGAAAATGTGAACCTACCTCAAGTAAGATAGGGTTAGATGTTAATGGAGGGATAGAATATGACAGTAGAATAGTTGCAAATAAATTGAATGCCTTTTTTTTTACATCTGTAGCTACTAAGTTAGTGGAACAGCTTCAACTGAGTAAGGGAAGCTATGGGATTGAATTTGTCAGAAGGTTTTACGAAATAAAAGGTGTGCTGCCAAACTCTTTTTCTTTTCGTAAGGTTTCAGTAGAAGATATTACGGTAATACTAGAGCAATTAAAAGTGTCTAAGGCGACTGGCTTGGATGGTATCCCAGCAAAGTTTTTAAGGGACACAGCTACTATCTTTGCACCTACTTTTGCACATATTGTGAATCTTTCTTTTGAGAAAGGAGTAGTACCAGCAGATATGAAGATTGCTAAAGCAATTCCACTATATAAGAAGGGAAATAGATTTGATCCTGGCAACTATAGACCAGTTTCTATTTTAAGTGTTTTTTCAAAAATAATAGAAAAAGTTGTGCATAAACAGATTTATGATGTTGTCATTAAAATAGATTGATTTATGATTTTCAGTCTGGTAGTGTTGTCAAAAGACCCGGTACTTCGGTACCAAGTCGGTACTAAAAAAAATTAAATGTCACGGTACCAGGTTTTCTTAAGTATCGGTGGTACCGAGCACCCGGTCAACCCGGTTCTTACTGCGCAGTTGCGTCTTCTTCATAAAAGCACAGAGACATGGCGACCAGCGGTGCTGCTGATGCGGCTGCTCTGAATACGCTTGTTGAAAAGAAAGGAGGAAGGAGCCACGTGTGGAAATATTTTGTATTTGCGACTGATGACAAGGGCAACATCATAGATCATCAGAAACCCATTTACAAACGGTGTCATCGAAGTTCTCTCTCAAAAGGAGGAAATACATCGAACTTAATAAAACACCTCAAAGACCGACACCCAGATTTAATTAAAGTTCAAGCAGGTAAGTTTTAATTTAATTTTATATTTAGAGCTTTTGTTATAAAAATTATACCTTAAATAAACATCGCCATTTGCTTAGTTAATCGTTAGCATAAGCGCGGCTAATGCTAACGCGAGTATTAATATAAACTTCTTTATTAAGTGTTTAATGCTCCTATAGCGTTTATTAAAAAAAAAAAAAAAAAACAGGACATGATAGTTTACTATTTTTACACACCTGAGGCTTTTAAATGATCCGTGTAGCTAAAAATGTGTGTTAGAGAACAAATGTACAAATGTATGGTTAATGTTTATAGCCTTAAAATCGGTCCATCAGAAAAGCAGTTCTAGGCTATGAAATATAGTTTGCGCAGTTTGATTAAATAAAAGTACAGTCAAATACAGTCCTGTATAGTTTGGTAAAAGATACTATTCATTAACATGACTTAATATATTATCTAACATCAATTTACAGTGAGTGAACATTAATTAATGTGTGTGTGAATGTTTTATACAAACATTTGATCGTTCATGTTTGTTCATTGTGCGTGAAATAATGTCAACAGATACAACTTTTAATTTAAAATAAATTATTAATACATTTTGAAATTAAGAAGAATAATTGCTATGTAACACTTATTTATTAAGTCATGTTAAATGGAATCTTTTTGTAAAGTGTTTTTAATACTACAATTTCCGTCTGTGTAACATTGATATCTTACACTCAATATAAGTAATCTTATCTAACTTTAAGTTCTGTTTAGCTGGTGTCAATCTAATATTGCATTTAGTCAGACTCGGCCCATTGTTTTACTGAAGTATATTATATTTTCCTTTTACAGCTGCAGGCTGAAGAAGACCACGAACCAAACTCCTAAGCAGACAACGGTTCCAGATGCTTTTCAGCAGCAGAAGTACGACAAAAACTCACCTGTGGCAAGAAAACTGAACCGAGCTGTTGCTGAATTCACATGTATGGATCAAGTGCCAGTTTATACAGTGAAAAATGGGGATTCCAGCAAATGCTTCATCATCTCAGCTCAAAATACCAGCTTCCAAGTCAAAACTTGTTTTATTTTTGTTTGTTATAAATAAAAATAGTGTGTTGTTCAATTCATGTTTTTGTGTTTTGATTTGGTACCGAGAACCGTGGATTTTCACTGGTATTGGTACCGACTACTGAAATTTTGGTACCGTGACAACACTACAGTCTGGTTTTAGAAGGTCTTATTCAACAGACACTTGTTTATTGTTTTTGACAGGTTTTATTAGGGAAGAGTTAGATGGAGGGATTTTGTGTGGAATGGTCCTGCTAGATTTACAAAAAGCATTTGATACGATGAACCATTCAATATTATTGGATAAAGTAGGAGCTATGGGTTTTTCAGATATAGTTAAACCATGGTTGGCTTCATATTTATCAGGGAGGGAGCAAAGGGTAGAGGTTGGAGGGATGCTTTCTGAGAGTAAATCTGTTTATAATGGAGTCCCACAGGGTAGTGTATTAGGTCCTCTTTTGTTTTTATTATATATTAATGATATCCGGGCTGCTTGTGAGAGTAGTTTGTTCTTATATGCCGATGATGCTGCGTCGTTAGTTTTTGAGAAGGACTCTAATAGAATTCAAGAAAAATTAGGTGATGAGCTAGTCAAGGTGAAGGATTAGTTGACTGATAACAAGCTTTTATTACATACAGTAAAATCAGAATCTACTCTTTTTGGGTCTAAGTGTAAATTGAGGAAGGAAGATGATTTGGTAGTCAAAGTTGATGGGTATGTTGGATAAAAACTGAGAGGCTTTTGACGCTCCTATTGACTGCCAAGTAAATACCACTGTAAAGACCCAGAAAAGTATGAAAGGCATCGTCAAAATCCAAAATCCAGTCCATCTGCCATCAGTGGTTCAATCGGAATTTTATGAAGCGATGAGAATACTTTTTGTATGCACAGAAAATAAAAATAACAACTCTATTCAACAATTCGCCTCATCTGCGTCACCATAGCGCTGCGGTTCAGCTGACACAGAAGAGCATACACAGTTTGCATCCAGCGTATAACTTAGATTAAGTTATTTTTGTTTTCTTTGCGTACAAAAAGTATTCTCATCGCTTCATAAAATTCCGATAGAACCACTGGTGGCAGATGGATTATTTTCATGCCCTTCACACTTTTCTGGGTCTTGACAGTGGTATTTACTTGGCTGTGAATGGGACAATCACTAGACTCCCAGCTTTCATCCAAAATATCTTAAATTGTGTTCCGAAGACAAACGAAACTTTTACGGGTTAGTAATGACGGTGATAAGTGATTAATGACAAAATTTTCATTTTGGGGTGGAGTAACCCTTTAATCTTTTTTTTTTTTAATGTGTATTTTTCTAAAACATAAACCAGTAGGCGGCACCATTAAATAAATGCTAGAAGTTTGGGAACTAATTGTGACAGACACAAGACAGTTGGGCTTTAGTAAAGATTTGGGAATTACCCAACTACATGCTTACTGGCTGTACAAGTTGAAAAAACTATATAAGAAAGGCTTGCGAGTGATATGGTTAGATGTTCTGCAAGGATCTTGGCTTTATTGTCTCCACAGATAAAGGTTAAGTTTCTGGAGCTGATCTGGAACTTCTTGACTCAAGAGATTTTTTTTGCTTAAACTTTTTTCCACAATAGTTTCAATGATGTGTAACCTGTATGTGCACCTGTAAACTTCTGAAAACATTTTAGAATACATTTTTAAAATTTATAATCAAATAATTTCATTTATGTTTACAAAATGCAGTTACATTCAAAAAATAATTGAACTGACTGAATTGTAAGTCTCTTACATGTTGAAAACTCTTGAAAGCATGACTCTAGGAATGGGATTCTCATATAGATAGGCTGGGAAGTCTCTAGATCATCATTACCGAAATACAGAAGGTCCAATATATAAGAAACCCATGTGGTACCTAGAAAAGCAGTGAAAAGGGAGTTTTAAAACAAATGTTTTAAAGGTCAGTGTGGAAAGATAATACAGGGACCTGTTTGATAGTGTTATCTAATGATACAGTAAGCAAAGAGTCCAGTTAGTGTGCTGGCTAAATTAGTTTAAACAAAAACCTAATGAAGCAGTCTCACCTGCTTTGGGATATGTGGCGATTAGAATGTCATCAGGTCTTGCTTGAAAATTTCTCACTTTTTCCCAGTTGTCAGTGAAAAAGTGAGTCATAGAAATACCCTCAAAATCAAACATCTCTGGCCGACAAGGCAGTTTCTTCTGCAGCATAGAAAGGTTTCCATTTAATGCACTTAATAATTATTATTAATTATTATCATCAAATTATTATCATTTATTCAATTATTATCATTATTAATTATTATTATCATCATTGGCCATAAACAGACAACATCAAAAGCCTGTTAACAAGCAAGATTTCACATACATGTGCATTGCCAGTCACAATATTATTAAAATAAGTATTGAGTAACTTTTTCTTTTCATCTATTCATTTTTAGGAATACAGATAATACTTAATGCAATACATATAATATTGAATATTCATTAAGTTTTACTCTGATACGCTACGATCTGAATAAATTTGAAAACAGTAGTCATCATCAACTCTCTGACTTCGTAAATGAGGATCACACACTAAAAGATTGTCAAGTTGTTCCGAACACAACACACTCATGCAGAAACACGTGCCATGTTGCAGAGGCACGGCAAATGAAAACTATATGTGTTCTTCTAAAATCAGCTCACAATATCAAACATGACTGACATTCTCCAACTGGAGGAATCATAGTCTAAAGCTAAAACACAGCAACTGGTGTCAGCTTATCCAGACTGTAAATCGGGGCAAAAATCTGGGCATGTAGTGTATTCCAGTCTATAAAAGAGTCATTTACTTACTGAAGCCATGTCAGGGATTTCCATTATGGTGAAGAAGTGTTCTTTTCTAAAAAGCTTGTTTTATTTCTGTCTTCTGTCTTCTGTCTTCTCCTATCTTCAACTCTGCTTGAATGTTTCTACCAGCTTTCTTGTGCTCCACAAAATGCATCAAGGTCTCCTACACAATGCTATTCAGTGCTGTCATTGCTATCTTGCCAGAGTTTATCCCTACCCTTTCCTCTGTGCTTTGCACTCAGCCTTAAACACGCAACTCAAAAACCCCTCCCCCACCGAATGTAAAGTTTACAAGGTGAAAAAAAAAAAAAAAAAAAAATCATGTCTTCTTTAGCGTTTCAGAACAGATCATTGCCTCAAATCCTGTTTTTCATTTTGTTGAGTAATTTTCACAGTGTTAGGACATAATATGTCACTAAAACTAGCTGCTGTATTGTCTTTGATAAACTGGATTAAACTGGATGCATGCACTTTGCCTTTACTGGGGGGAAATTTACTTAAATGCTGTGTTAACAATTTACAGTATTACAGTCATTCTTAGTATTCTGTGCCTTTTGGACATCATAAATTGTCGAAAAGCAGTTGTGCAAGTTTCTCTCTCTCTCTCTCTACATACAGTGCATAGAATAATGAGTACACCCCTTCTAAAGCTTAACAAATTCAGCAATTACTCTTTACTTAGAGGACATGTTAGGGTTCTTTAGAGATATAATGTTCCAACAAGCCTGCTTGATCAAATACCAAAGAAGAATGTCAAAATTATTGAGGACAATAAGATCTCTTAGGATCTCTCTGGTTCAGCAGCTGCGCGAAAGCAGGTTCAAATGTTCTGATGTGATTGCAATTTCAAAGGTTTAATAGACGTTGTATACGACAAAATATAATAATTTAGTTCATCAGATATAAAATGTTCTTGTATTGTATAATACATATAAAGCATGATTGTGTTTATGAAATCATAATTTTTATGTATTTATTTAGGAGTAATGAGTTGACAATATTAGTGCTAATGTAATAATACAGTTGCTCCTATATCAACATGCTAACCGTTTTTTTTTTTCTTTCTTTCTTTTTGGTGACGAGATACCTTGAAGACTTTATTTGTTTTTCTCTTTTTCTTGAATCCATGGAAAGAAGCAGCAAATGCTTTGGAAATATCAAGTAATGTTTACTTGTTTCAACAGTTGAACAGGATCTGTCTTGAGTAATGGCACAACAGTGTGTTACTGTTCAAGTCTCTGTCTTTAGATCCATGTGCTCAATAATGTGTCTGACCTTCATTATGTAGATTTTGATTATACTGTGTTGTAAATAAAATACAAATAATCGAAACCCACCTTTATTTTACTCTCCTCACAATTTTTCTTCCCTGACAGTCACATTCACACTGAGGGCCCTCCCAAGTGTTAATCACAAAATATTCATGGCCATTGTCACGCCCTTGCATACAGCCTTTCTGACACAAAACATGTCTTACAAAAGTTAAATCAATATATAGGCTGAAAAACTCTAGTTTACCACATCCAGTTCTCAAAAGTCTTGTGAACAAATCTTCAGTATGTGTTTTATGGCCTTATTTCAGTGACTTAAACATTTTTGGTTTTCATTAACCACGCATAAACGTTGTTTTCTCAAAAATGCATACACGTACATTGCTTACATATTATTGTAGCCCAGTTTGTGCCGATTACAATGTAATCAGACTTCAGCCATAAATATGTTTTTAAGATCGAGATCTCTATCTTTTAATGATTAATCATGCATACATATGAGCCTATAGCCTATGTACTGTATTTCTGTGTGTCATATAAACACACTTTACACTCAAACGAATGCTGGGTTAAAAACAACTCAACTTGGGTTATTTGCCAACCCAGCACTGGGTAAGTTTTGCACATAACACATGCTGGGTTATTTTGACCCAGCTGGATGGGTTAAATGTTTTTACCCAACATGCTGGATTGTTTTATTTAAGTCAACTATAGTTTAAGAATTATTATAATGATGCTGGCTTGAAATGGGCTGGAAATAAAAAAATCACACACAGAATTATAAGAGGCAACAGCAATAATAAAAAGACGAACATCAATTATTAAGTAAAAACATACATGGACAAAAATTTAAGATAAACTGAATTTATTTGGGTGAATACAGCATAGTTTACAACATAGCATACATATAAATTCAACAAGCATTTTAGAAAAAAAAAAAAAATGTAACATTTAAAAGTAGCATTTTAATTTAAGTGTATTCATCCGTTCTCTGTAATCACTTTTCACCAAAATAGTGCTAATTCTCATGTTGGTGTGTCGCCAAAATCTGAGCCGGTGATGGGCAGCTGTTTGCCAGGTGAACTATGAATCTCAGACCGCTGCCTTGCATTTCACTTTGTAGCTGAAAGATGCCATGACTGACGTCATGACCTGCCCGTAGACAAACAGTACTGAGATTAAAGAACATATTTTAACATCAAATGAAATTAAATTAAATATTATGATAAATAAAATCACTTTATGTTATGCAAGGCAAAAGGCGTTTCCATCATGCGAAATGACTGCTGCTGATGCAGCTGACTGGCACCTCGTCCTTGTATGTTGCGTTGCATAAAATAATATAATTTACAGCACAGTAAAGAGAGGACAGTACAGCACCAAATTGGCGGCACTGAGAACCGTTCTTTCCTGTAGAGGACGCAAAAAGCCCACGCTCTGACTGTAACTCAGCAGCTGGGTTGTTTCGTCAGAGACGGTCTCAATCTGGATGTTCCTGGCTCCTGACTGTAAAGTTTATATGAGTTTATATGAGATTTTTGTCTTTTCTTAATTAAAGTTGTGCATGCAAGTGGATTCTGGATCTGCCTCATCCCTACATTACAGATTTTCCTGCAAAGAATGATTTACTTGAGAGCAACCAGTTTTAAAAGCGGACACTCCACAGTGGACCCAGATGTCCAGCACATCAGCACACACGGCTTCTGCAAGCAACCATCTCTCCTTCATATTTTTACATTTTTAGCTTTTATTTTCACTGCAAATCATTTTACAGACAACCTGAATTGCAACCTTTTTGCAGGCTACTGTTTTTGACAGAAATAAATCCATTCGCACAAGAACGCCTGTGTCACGGTTATTAGAACAAAGAGCTGTGGAGTCAAAAACAAAACAAAAAGCTGTAAAGAACAACCAGAAACAAAATCAACTCCCCTATTACTATCCAATAACATGGACTTACAAACACCAGTCTGTGCTCTGCCAACTCGATGATTACCTCTTCAGTCCACCTGTCCTTGGGTACCCTGACTTCAATGCTCCATTTGTTTTTGGGGGCCATTCTCTATCAGAGACTAAAAGGGAGATTAGTCGTCATAGCCTAAGACTCAAGAACTCTTTCAGCTGCCAAAAAGAATTGCCATCTTCATTCTGGCAAATTAGACTTTTTAGCTATGAAATGGGCAATCATTGAGAGGTTCATAAGTTCATTTGTTGTATATATGGACAATAACCCCCTGACTTATGTCCTCAGCATGGCTAAATTAAATGGCATAACACGCAGGTGGGTAGCTGAGTTAGTAGACTTCCGGTTCACAATTAAATATAGACAGTCATTTGAACAGCACTCGCTGAGAAGGAACATGAACAACATGCATTACCTGCATCACCAGTGACACGAATATCCTGCAGTATCTGAAGACAAATCAGTGGCCTAAGGTGAAAAACGGTGGTGAGACCACAAAGGCATTCTTGAGGGAAAGAAGCAAACTGTATCAGGATGAATATGGTGTCCTACACCGAAAGACTGCTGCACGCTCACAGCTGGTACTGCCCAAAAGTTTTCATAGTTTAGATTTCCAACAGCTACACCAGGAGATGCGTTATCGCAACAATAACAAACACAAGGAATTTAAATAATTAAAAATTAAAAATTTAAATAATTTAAAACAATTATTTAAAATGAACTCAAACTGTTAAAAATGGTGCAATAAGTTTGGAACAAGTACTCATTAAGTGAATGCACAGCTAAACAGATGTGTTTTGAATCCAGATTTAAATATGGCTACTAATTTAGCACATCTGGTCTCTTCTGGAAGCTGGTTCCAACTACTGGCGGCATATTAGCTAAAAGTGGACTCCCCTTGATTGGAGTGAACCATTGGTACGTCTAACTGATTTGATCCTAGTGATCTGTGTGGCCTGTTAGGGTTATATTCAGTGAGCCTATCTGTATTGTATTTAGGTCCTAAGCTATTGAGTGACTTATAAATGAGTAATAATACGTTAAAATCAGTCCTAAATGTGACCAGAAGCCAGTGCAGGGACCTGAGGACTGGTGTGATATGCTCAGATTTTCTGGTTCTACTCAGAATCCTGGCAGCAGTGTTCTGTATGAGCTGCAGCTGTCTAATGGTCTTCTTGGGAAGGCCGGTGAAGAGACCATTACATTAATCCACGCTGCTGGTGATAAAGGCATGGACAAGTTTCTCCAAGTATTGACTAGAAACAAAACATCTAATTCTTGTATTGTTTTTGAGATGATAGTATGCTGATTTGATTTAGTTACTGCTTTGACATGACTACTGAAACTAAGGTCTGAAACTCAAGAATCACACCAAGATTCTGGACTTGATTTTTAGTTGTTTGACCCCTAGAGTCAGTGTATGCATTTACCTTGAGAACTTCATCTTTGTTTCCAAATGCAGTTACTTCAGTTTTCTCCTTGTTTAACTGAAGGAAGTTCTGGCACATCCAACTGTTAATTTAATCAATGCATTGGCAGAGGGAGTCAATGGGGCTGTAGTCATTTGGCGATAAGGCTAGGTAAATCTGGGTATCATCTGCGTAGCTGTGACAGGCAATTTGTTTCTTGCTCATTATGTGACTCAGTGTGAGCATACAGGCTGAACAAGAGCCGTGCAAGAATTAAGCCTTGTGGGACTCCGCATGTCACGGACGTCCAATTAGACTTATGCTCTCCTATACTCACATAATAACCTCTGCTCTTGTGAGTATGACCTGTACTATTTGAAGGCCATCCCAGAAAGCCATTTTTCCAGTGTTATGATTGACAGTATCAAACGCAGCACTGAAATCTAGTAGTACCAGCACTGATACTTTGCCAGAATCAGAATTTAAGCGAATATCATTTGTTATCTTTATGAGTGCTGTCTCTGTGCTGTGATTCGGTCGGAAACCAGATTGAAACTTGTCCAGGTATCCATTTGAGTTTAAGTAGTTGTTCAGCTACTGAAGGGACATCAGAGACTTATTTTACATTTTGTAAAAAAGGGCATAATATGTCACCCTTTAATATATTAAGATATAACAATATGTCAAAATATTGAAATCGACATCCTTGCGTTTTTGTGTGTACCGCCAAACCGTATATTTTGTGCAATGAAGATGTCATCACCCCACGTCAGCAGGCTCAGAACAAAATTAAACAGTCCTGCATTAGTGCATCACTACAACTAACAGTTGTCATAATGTGGACCAGAGACACCACATTATACTACACTCTACCATGAGTTCTAATCAGGATATCTGTTGTAGTAATCATTAATATTAGTTCAAAGGCATTTCCCAATTCAAACTCAAAATACTTTAATCTTGGTTGACAAGAACAGTTTTATTTATCACCTTTGTCATGTCATTACCTTGGTGCCAAGGGCCCTCACAGACTTACCACACAGTGGTGGCATTAATATATTTACAAGAAAAAAAAAAAAAATCACATGTTCATTTTCATGCACAAAAACGATGTGTGCTGATTGTCATGACAATCGCAAATTTTGTTGCGGCACAAATGTGGCACTTCAGAACAAAAGCAGCATTAGAGCTGCCTCTGACAAAAAAAAAAAAAAGGCAAACTGAAAGATACTGAAAGAGGGACAAATTGCTCAGAATAACATCACTACCTTCAGCAGTAAAACTGATACAAACTCTCATGCATAACATAATTACTTGTTGGCAGGGTTCCCATGGCTAATATGTAATATTTTTCCACAGCACAAAGTGGTAACTGCTCATATTTAAACTCCATTGCTGGGAGAATGATAAATGATAAACACTATATAAAATAATCATACAGAAAAATATCTAATGTTTATGTTAATAATTTAGACAGCTCTGAATTTTATTTGAGAACAATATTAAGTTGCAAGAAACACACTGATATTGCCACATTTCCCATTAAAAAAAAGTCAATTTAAACAGTAATGTCTGCCTATGCAACAAAAATACTAAACTTTTCTGCGAGGATGGTAAAGGTAGGGATGAAGACAAGAGATTCATTCATAAAGCAGTATAAAGTTCTGTTTTGGTTCATTCATACCAGTACTCAAAAGGCTATTCTGGTGCAAATATTATGAAAGAGCAAAAAAGCAAAAAGGAAATGTCATTGTAAAGCATCAGAGACTATTCGTAAAGATGCAGAGGTATGTATCAGTCTTCTACAAAGCAACAGACCCCTTTTCTTCCAAGAAACCGAATTAAACATAGTGCATTTAAGATATTCTAAAAGACTACCCTACAACATTATATTGATAAGCTTTAATAATCCAGATATTCTTATATTATAATAATTGTATAGTTCTGTTGTCACATTGTTTATATACATGCAGAGCTCAAAATTTTATAAATCATTTACATTGTGTATGCCACCCAGTAGATGACATTTACCACAGCAAAGGTGAAAGGGAAGACAGCGCGAGCGTAGATATCAATAGTATCAGCATCAATAGGTTTGCACTTGCAGCATTTCTTCTCTTCACTGCTTTCCTTTTGTGCCCGGCGGGACTGAGTGCCACGAACCTCTGTCTCTTCATGCTGTTCCCCAGGAGGATCAGTTGCCCGCTGAGCCCTGTTTTGCCTGTTAGAGATGAGGAGGCCCTGGTTCATGCCAGCCACAGACAGCGAAAACAGAACCATGGCCTGCTTTCCATTCTTTACCATGGACTGTAAAAGAACATGAGGAAAAAAGTTAAGTTGTTCATTAAAATATATAAAATATATATAAAAGCTCTTTTTAATATATTTTTTATTATGAATTATTCATTTATTCTTCTCTTAACCAAATATGGAGTAAGGCTTTAATTAATATTGTGCCATTCTATCTGGATGTAAAAAAAAGGTTTAAATTTCAAAGTCAATCAAAAAAATAGATCAAAGAATCAGCGCAACGTCGATTCTGTGCTTGCTTGATTTAATAACTGATGTTTTTAAAAATGTTGTAGATTTAAGTAGCATATAAGAATCGCTAAAATTATTCAATATATCTTGAGACAAAGATCTTCTTAATGATTTTCAGTTTATGATAATTAAAACAGCAGTTTCTAAATAATGAAAGAATATGTAAAAGTATGGTATTTGGGGTACAAAGCGCCCCTGCTGTTGGGGCTAAAAGGCACAATAATTAACATAATTAATAGAAAGCTGACTTTACCATTTGTTGACATGACACTGTTAGATTCAGATGGTAAGTATCATATATTATGTTGGGTGTCCATCTTAGAGATAATCACCATGTTTAGAATGAAGCCATCATATTTAAAAACATGCTATTAATCATATCATGTAGTAAAATATAATTTGCTGTTACTACTGTAAATCTATATTACATTTTTATGGGATCTCCTTCAGTGCTTTAGAATCTTTACATTTTAAAATGATTTTGATTGTGTATTTTAAAATATATGTTTTATATTAACATATTTTAATGGCAGTATATTATTGAACAAAACATAATTTATTTATTTATCAAAATAAGCAGAAAATAATACAAACTTTGCTTAAGTGATTGTTTTGAACAAGTATTAACTTCACATACATTATAAAAAAAAAAAAAAAAAACAATATTATTTTAGCTAAAGTATTTGTATCGATACTGTGTTACCCCCATGCTTGGGGTAAAAGGCACACAGTATTGCCACCACATACATTTATGAGATATATATAGGACTTGGTGTCCTGAGATTGGCAAGTTATAGCACACACTTTTACCCTTCTTTGCAAAAATTAATCTTCTGATCGTACCTCTGCACTCTTATTTGTCTTGACTTTGGCTTTCTCCTTCTTGCTGTAGTCTGCATTATAGTGAGCAAAAGCGTATTCAATCAAGGCAGCGAACACAAAGACGTAGCAAATCCAGAAATACACGTCCAGAGCTTTGATGGCAGAAGCACGGGGCAATGATGAGCGAGCGCTGACCATCAGTGTTGTCATGGTGAGCACTGTTGTGATTCCTAAAGTTAATAGACACATGGCAATATTTGTTTTACTTATCAGGTTAATTGTGATTTGTTTTAACTGTGCTAAACAGATTGCTGGGTTCACTGTATTTTGATAGTCCACTTTAGACATTCTACTAACTATAAGTTACTTTTTCAACTTCACGTCAACAAATTCTCATTAATTTGCAACTACACATCAACCAGTTTTCATAAGCGTGTTAGTGTACTGTCTGCAGTTTTAGGGAGTGACTAGTTACATGTAACGGAATTACGTAATTTAATTACAAAATAAATGTAATTGTAATTAGTTACAGTTACTGAGAAAAAATGTGTAATTAAATTACAGTTAATTTTGAAAATGTTAATGATTACAAAGGGGCTTACATCTGATTTTTTTCACACACACACCCACCCACATACAGATTTAATTGACAATTTTTTTATTTCTTTTTTAAGATTAATTGTTTTTTTGTTTTTTTTCCAATGCATTGTTAGATGCCAGTGTTTCCTGTCATAACTATGCAAACATTTGATTTCAAAACCAGTATCATAGCTATTAAACCATTTCTTGTTATGATTTAAAATCTGTATTTAACCTCAGAATGATCTCAAAGTAAACAAGAGGTTTTAAGTCTGAATTTGTGGTTGCTGTGCTTTAAATTAAATTATTACACGGCTCTGTGGAATGCTCGATTCTGATTGGTCAGTCGTGACATTCCAAGGTGTGTTATTTCCCGATAACAACCGGTAAAAGCTAATAACACAGACTCATCCGGGCAACTTAAGTCGGCAGTATACGCTTGATAGTTTTTCTTGGTGGAAGCTTTGCGTTTGGTTGGCTAATAAAATATTATATCTCAATTCAATATTATGTGTACAATTTCTTAATTCTGTCAACTTGCCGTTTGCTAGCAACTGATTTCTTCATGGAAGCTTTGCTGTCAAATATTTCAACTCAGATCAGTGTTTTGTGTCTAATTATTTACTTTTGTGGCAAGCAGCTGTGTAATAAGTGGGATAATGTGCATCCAGCCAGTTGTTATTGCAAAATAAAGATGTATATTATCCCTCACTTATTATAATCTTAATTCAAGTGATAAAGGATTTTAAAGGTCTGACAGTAATCAGTGTTGAGAGCTACTGTAAGGTTAACTCTGCCTGCTTTAAATGTTTCAAAATGATTAGCAGTTGAAAATATTGGAAATTTAGAAAAGTAATCAAAAGTAATAAGTTACATTACTTTAATAAAGTAATTGAAAAGTTACACTACTTACTACATTTTAAATAGAGTAACTTGTAATCTGTAACCTATTACATTTCCAAAGTAACCTTCCCAACACTGACTGTCTGTTAGGTTAGGGTTAAGGTTAGTAGAATAAGCTGACATCTACTAGCAAAGTTACTAGTCGGTATAGAAAATCTCTGTTGGGGACCATCAAAATCAAGTGTTAACAGATATTGTAAAATGTCTAAAGTGGACCATCAAAACAAAATGTTACATGTTTTACAGATTTTTTTCAAACATATAGATTTTACTATTTTTTAATATACTAGATATGGAAAATATTAATGTATATGGTGAAGTTTACAACTGAAAAACTATATTTTTATGTTTTAAAAAACTAGCACTATTAACACTAGTTAATTTACAGACCTAAAGACACTCTTGCTGGCACAGCTGATTGGCTGATCCAGAATGACACCCATGACATGGCAACCAGTAAGATGGAGGGCATGTAGGACTGGATGATGTAGACTCCTCGGTTACGCCTTAGTTGAAATCGTAAGCTGAGACGTGGAAATCTCCCCGCTGTTTAAAAAAGGACAATATTTGGCTTGAAAATATGTAACGTAGTTTCATTAGTTTGATTACAAGAATTCAAAATGACAACAACAGTTGCGGCAGCATTAGCAATAACCTAAACCTTGCAGAGTTTAATTATATCAGATATAGTGTCGATGAAAAGCCTCACCAGATTTAAAGTTCATCATCTCTGTGACAAAGCGATAATCTGTGATGGTGAACTGGGACAGCTCTAATTTGTCCAGCCCATGGATGAGTTTCTGACTCTCTGACCAGTGATAAACAATGTCTTCTGAAGAGTAGCCGTCTGCAAACCCAGCAACACAAAAAACATCTTAGTTTGCCTTCAGCTGCATATGACATTTCTACTTGTCTCTTAAATATGCTGCTCTCATAAGGTTACGCTCATACAGGAACATAAAAATAAGGAATATGTAAGAATATAAGAAATAAGGCAATGCAAGTGATGGAGACATGTCAGTGTCATGACAAAAGCAGCAAATAAAGAAGACTGAATATCTAAAGTCATAAGCATTGTTATAGGTTTTTTTTTTTTTTTTTTTGCAGGAATCATTTTTGTGCTCATGAACTTGAAACTGTAAATACGAAAGCGAGATGCCAGATATAACTTTTTTCCATTTACTCACAGCTTTCCAAGTCCAGCATGCATTCCTGTTCATCCATGGGGTATTTGGTGAGGTCCATGTCACATGCAACTGTAGATGTAATTCTGAAAGGGAAACCGTCGTGATTAAGCATTTTGAACATGGAAAAGGTCAGTAAAACAAACCCTCTGTGATCATGTGTTGAGACACTGAAAAGTAAATTGTATGATCCTTTTAAAATAATGATGTTGCTGGAATTTATATCAATGGTGTTTCCCTGCTCAAAGTCCTTTTACATTATTGCCAACAGAAAATCACAAACTAGTTTAAACGTACCGACTGCTGTAGAGAACAACTCCGTCAGGCTGCAGGCGTATGAGTTTATTTTCCACAGTAACATCATGAAACCAAGCTGATTTGGCATTAACTATGAATGTGTCTGGTAACCAGAGTTTGTCCACAAAGCGGCTGTCCAGGCCAAGAGTTTTGTTTGTGTGGTTGTAGGACAGGCGGTCATCTCTCCAACTCTGCCGTAGAAATACTGTCATGGTGTATTCCTGTTGAAACAAATGCTTATTATATTTTAAAAAAAAAAAGACTTTTTGTTGCATATTGTTCGTATTTACAGGACACGTTTATTTTGATCTGGTAAATCAAGCAATAAGACATTAAGAGGCTATGCATGGTTTGACAATGGTTTGACTATCGATATGGGATGTTCTTGTTCTTCCTAAAACCCCTTAACAGTGTTAAAATCAATTAATAATAATAATAATAATACTTATTACTTTTGACCAATGTGTGGTGCTGTGACAAAATTGATATGCTGTGGTGAGTGTGGTGTGACAAAGGCACACACAAAGTTGGGTGGCAGCTTCAGATTCCGTTCAAATCAGTTAATGCATTAAATAATAACAGTTCAATCTAGCAACACAGAATCCACAACATTTGCTTATATGGTCTGCAAATAGATGGACTAATCAACCTAAGTTCCATATCGTTTAATTAATTAATAATACAAGCACATTAATATTGAACCTGTGCATTTATAAAGCATTTTACAATGGCTTTAAACACAACTCAGCCAATCAGAAATAAGATTAACTTTTAATGAATTATTATTATTATTATTTTTTTGTTTGTTTGTTTGTTTGTTTTGTTTTTTTTGTTTTTTTTTTAATCTTCTAAAACTTTGACTGTAAAGCCCTGTGATCATTAAATTATTATAACACACTAAATAAATGTAAATAAATGAGCAGGGTTGCCAATGTGTTAACATTTGAGATGAACGATTACGTTCATATTAGGGATCAGATTAGGGAACACTCTTCAGTATTAACTTGTTGTTTATTAGCATGCCCTTCTTACAACACTTGTTGCTATACATAAAGAGAATATCAGACAGGTAGAAACATAAAAGTACTTAGGAGTAAGAATAGATAACATGCTATTAAGACCATATATATATATATATATATATATATATAGTATTTGTAAAAAAAATTATATTGTTTTTGAATATGTTGTATAATGAATTTGTACATTTGCCATCTAATCGGTGGTATTAGGTTCCAAGATAGAATTGAATTCATTCCATTTCCCAAAAACACATTTTTCATGTATTCCATTAATCAGAGTAAATACTCATTATTACAATATCAAGAGCAATGAATGACAAAAATTATTATTGTCATATTATTGAATTAAAAAATGTTGGCCCTTAATGGAAATGGTTCTTTGGATAGATGGTTTGTTGGTGAATTTACAAATTGTTTTTGCCTATTTGCGTTAGGTTTGATAGATTTTTTATTTATTTATTTATTATTTAATTTTTTTTAAGCTAACCAGGAGGAAACAGGTTAGGAACAGGTTCACATTTTAATCACAGGTGTATACAGTTTTTTTTTTGTTTTTTTGTTTTTTTCCTCAATGATCCAGGGGCGTAGATTTAGGGTGGACGGAGGGGATGTGTCCCCACCAATATCCTCCGACCATTGAAATGTCCCCACCAATAATTTAATCCACTTAAAAAAAAAAAAAAAAAAAAGAAATCGTGCTGTCAACATTAACCTAGACACGCAGAAAGGGATAAATCACGTTCTCTCCTTGAGTCCTCCCGCCCCCAAAACACATATGAACATTTTGATTGGCTGTGCCTTTCCCTGCTATCATGTGAGAGGCTATGGCTGCGTTCAGATACAAGCAGCGCCAAATGCAGTGGATTTTTTTTCCCGTGCAAGAAGGTGTGTTAGGTGACATACAGGCGAGGATGGTGGCAGCAAAAAAAAAAGAAGCTGGACATAAGGAGCTTTTTTTCAAAGAAAAGTGTAAGTCACTTCAAGTTCGCTAGTGAATCCATCAAAGCCCATCAAAGTAACGACAACAGTTAACGTTAATGCTAGGGTTTTTTTTTTTTTTCTTTTTTTTTTTACCGCTCAGTCTCTGCCTATATAAACCCTGTTCCCTCAGTTATTCATTGCTTATTCTAGTATGGGTGTCCGGCGTATCCTGGTTTCTGCGTCATGGTTTAATCTTTGCCCTGTTTCCTCGTTATCCTGTTTTGTCTTAGTTTTCTGCTCTGTTTGTAACTCTTTGGACTGACTGCCCTGTTTATGGACTAAATAAACTACATTTGGATCCTCAATCTTCATGTCCCTGCGCAGATCGTGACAACAGGCTTTGTAACTTGTGTGTCACTGATACACTGGTGATTGTTGTAAACAGGTGTATTCAGTTTTGTTGCTTTGAGTTTTTACTTTGCAGTCTGTATGTTTTAATATGCTCTTTGTAAAATATTTGTTTTTGACCTTAATAAGAAGAAATACTGTACTTGTCAACTTAACAACAAAATAACTGAGAAGAGGTGATAATTCTAAATCATTTAACGTTCCAATTATATTACAAGTGAGATTCGGATGAACGCAAAAATGTCTTGTCAAGTGATTTTTACATTTGTTTTAACATTTTATTACCTAGATGTTTTAGTAAATCATGAATTTACATATATTTACTCCTGCTGTTCGTTTTATTTGTTATTCTGGAACTTGATCCACTCCATGGAAAGGAAAATATTTAAAAGAAGAATAACTTTATTTATTTATTTTTTTCTAGTATCTACATCAGGGATGGGCAACTTCGAAGTTGCCTACACCTGATCTACATTAATGACAAAAATATGATTGTTTTCCAGTATAACATAACAAAACAAATCCAATACATCATACATGCGAAATAGGATGATATCCAAAAAATTACCATGTTGGCTTCTGAGATATGATCAATACTGGCTACTTCAATGGCCATGGCAACATTCACAGGAGGTCCTGTAGAGAGGTGTAAGAAAAGGAAAATAAATGATCAGACTTCACTTACTTGGCATCTAAATTGAAATAAATTGAAATTAAGAAAAAAAAAAAAAACAGTACTTTTTAAGCTTTCTTTTAAATCTCCAAATCTTTAATGTACAAATATTAATATGAACCATGACAGATAAAAAAAAAAAAAAAATGAAGTTATAACAAATAAGTTAAGATCAAATTCAATCCCTGAACACCAGTAGAAGGAAGTTGCTTCAAGGATGTAAAACATCACATTCGCTGGTGTGTTCTTTTTGAAAAATGGTATATTTATAACAGATGCAAGGCACTCAGATAGTGTGTGTAATGACAATTAAAAAGCCTTGAGTGCCTTTGTTGTGAGTCATGTGATAGAAAAAGGTATGAATGTGACTGTATAATATTTATTATTAAGTATGTAAATATTTTATTATGTATTAGCCTTTTAATTTTATTGGACAGAAGAGTGTGAGAGGAGAGAAGCAGCAACAGGGGAACTGGGTCAGCAAAGGACTTTGAGCCCTGGACTCAAGGTCTCCTGAAGCAATACTACACCATATGTCACAGCACAGTCCACAGGAATATGACATGAATGTGTTATGTTTGAAGGGTGCCACATTGTAAAAATTGTGAAGTAGTTCCCAATGCAACTGAGAACCTTTAAAGCCTGGTTAATGCTTGATGCACATGTGCAAGGGTCAAAAGACTAAAGACATAAGAGCCACCAGTACTATATACAATATATGTACAATATTGTAATATAATATCATTTACCATTCAGGTTTGACTGATGAGCTCTTGTGAGTAATGAGTTTACATTCTGTCAGTTTGAATGATATTGCATAGGCAAGTGCACAATTAGGCGTTAAGTCATTCTATATTTTAGGGTACATTTCACAAAACAGTATGCTTTCTTAAAACAACTCTTAGTTTTAGTTGATGTATTTTATCAGTGTAACTTATCTGATATTTTTATCAGTGTAACAAGCTGTATGCCACTATACATGCTGATTAGGTGCTACACTTTGAGTGACTCAAGTATGCAATGTCTATTCTGCCATATGTGTAATTATTTTAAAAAAGTGGATAATTATTTCATTTGTATATATTTATTATTATTGTTTAAAATATAGAAAAAATTAAGAGGACATTTACCAAAATATCTGTCATATAACAAAATCACATCACATTATGCTGGTCACATAGTTTTGTAATAAATCTCTTTGTTGTTGTTTGTTTGTTTGCAGGGGGCTGTTTGGTTATAGTTACATGAAGTAACACGAGTAAAATGAGACATTTTCTTATTTGAAAGAAATAACATTGACTTTAACCTTTTTTATTAATTATTCTGAACTCAAGACTCACTCAGTTTAGAAAAAAGCAGCTATGGCAAAAACTGTAATTTAAGGGACACTTGGTGTACAAATATTTGTGTGAGATTATAGTATTTGTTCTCTTAGAAAACGGTTTAAAAATAATTCGCATCAAAGGACATGAAATGTAACCTAAATTGAATGTAACCTAAGTCGGAATGACCCGCTTTTTACAATCAATTACAACTACGGTTTTATAAATGAAGAAAAATAAATGGAAGAGCGGTGGTTTGTTGGTAGGAACACTAGGTGTGAGGTTTGTTGTGGTGATGCAGGTGGTATGCTAAAAATGATGCAGGTGGTTGAGCAGTGCAATCCAGCATGATAAGTTATACATACGAAACTCACCTCCAATCCCTGGGCGAAAGTTTCGAGCATAACCTTTCATTAAATCATCCAGATTAGGCAACCAAGATATTTCAATGTCTGTGCCAACATAGTCACCAATATCACTTAGCATGGCCCTGTGGGGACAAAACAAACAAATGTTTTTCACTTTCTTTTTCACATTTTTATCATAGATGCAAATGTGGATGTGACAAAATTGCAGTTTGATAATCACAACATTGAAATATATTATGTGGACATACTGTATTCGTTTGGAAGTGGACTAAAAGACAGGACGGTCGAATGGATGGAAAAAAGTTTTCATCACAGGTGTTAAGGAAAACAGTATAAAACACAGAAACCGAGCATCAAAAAGCAAAACAAAAACCCTAAACTTGGGGCTCAGTGGATGCTGGTTATAGAATAACAAAGAAAAGAAGCCAAAAACAATAGAAACAAAGTCCAAAATAAAACAAATAGACAAAGACATAGAACAAAATACAAATGGGGGCACTGAATCCAGAAGCTAAGAAGGTAATAAGGGCTATGCCAAACAGACACGAAGGACAAATCCAAGTACCAAAACTGACAATGGGAATATACATCTATTTGTATCTTTAGAAATAATGGAAAGCTCTTTGAAATATATATGAAGAGTTCATTTGCAAGAACAGATAACTTTTTTGTTTTGTTTTTTAATTTTCTAAAATCATGTTTTTTTTCATTGTGCATTCCAATCACACTGCAGTTGGGTTATTTTGATTTAACTAAAAATAACAACAACAACAACAACAACAAAAACCCAGCTAACTAACACAAAAAAACACAATAAAAACGAGTTGTTCTTGCGAATAAACTCTTTATTCATATCCATCTGTCATCCCATTAATGATGGAACATGTTTGATTAACACAACATACACATTGCATAACATTACGTCAGTAATATCTGATTTATTTATAGTCTGCTAAAAGTAATTTGTTAATATATTGACATGCTTAAACTTGATATTATTATTGCATAAATGCTTATTATTGCATCATAGAGCAGACAGTTGAACAAGTTAATTGGTAGTTGTCATGGGGCAATAGAAAAATGTAGCTGTAGGAACAAAATCGGGAAGGGAAACGGGTGAGACAGCAGGGCAGATAGGTAAAACCAATTAAACAGCAACGGGCAAATAAGGAAAGAAGCTGAGAAGCAATGGAACTGAGGAAACACATGGACAAGATCTGTTCTTGGTTACTTCTGGCAATGATTCACTGGGTTAGGGTTCATTTTTGTTTGCACTGTTATGCAACAGTCCTGTGATTGACATAATCAATTAAATCTTTAGAATTGGCTGCGGGGCAGGGTTGGCACTTAACTGGTTTGGGGATCTCAGTGCTGAGATGTAACACTAATCATTAGTAGTACAACATAGGTCATTTTAACTGAAGAGGATCGAGTTTCCTGTTTGTGAGACGAGACACTGAGATGTGTTTGGGTTGAGTATTTGAAGTGTCCTTAATGAGCTAAATAATGATTGTCAGGTCTGAGTGTTTAGTACTCCAGACAGCTTGGTGGAGACAATTGTATGTTTATCGCAGAATTAATGTAAATGCCTGATAATATCAAATAATGTGCATGTTAAATGTTGTGATTTTGTGAAAACAAAATATCTTTTCGATAAATCATTAGAGATACTTTACGTTTTAGCTAAAATAAGATTTGATTAGAAAACCTGCTCCCAACAATAATTCATGAAGGTTTCATTAAAAATTGACAAATGGTTCACAATGACTGCAGATGCAACAAATTTTATTCTTTGGGATAAACCCCTTGAGATGCATCATCTCGTTTTCAAGGGGGTCCTATTACACAAGAATCAAACACGTAACACAAAAGCCAACAACAACAACAACAATTACAACAATCAAAACAACACACCCCACTACAATATTAACACATAAATTATTAATAATTATTTTTATATTATTTATATTCACCTAGCACATATAAATAAATATAAATATATATCATCTAAAGCAATTACAAGACGTTTCAAAACAAGACGGTAAACCATTTTTGAACATATAAAATGAGGTCAAAGATTTTACATTTAAAGGTAAATTATTCCAATCTGCTGGAGCCTTATATCCAAATACCTTTTTCCCAAATATTTTCTTAAGTAAAAGAATAAGAAAAAAATAATTTACAGAGTGTCTTAAATGATATTAAGAGGAAAATAATATCAAATGCTGTAATGCCACGCCAGCAGAGGGAGCCCTCACCCATGACCGACTGTTACCGCTCCCTCTGCTGCTTCCTTGGTTAGTTCCTGTTTGGTGGCCATTTAAGGAGGCCTTTACCAAACAGGCCCCGCGAAGTATTGTTTTGCCTGTGCGGACTCTACCAATCGTTTTTCCTATTTCATTGCCTTGTTTTGTTATTGCCACGGTTTTGTTTCATTTTCATAGTTTGCCTTGTTTTTTGCCATAGTTTTGCCTTGTTTCATTGCCTTGTTTTATTTGTTACTTTTGGACGGTCCTCTTGTATTTTGACCTTTTGCGTGTTTTTTGGAATACGCTCCTGTCTCGCCCTGGATGTTACTGTTTGCTGGCGTCTGACCCTGCCTGTCTTGACTACGATCTGTATAATAAAGCTCGCACTTGGATCTACTCATGCTTCCACAGAGTCCCGTTACAGAATACTTCGCCTACCACAGATCCAGCAGCTTTTGGAACACAGATCAACTTTGAACCCAGCATCACGCCTCCTCTGCCTGCGTCAAGGTAATCGGGCTATAGAAGAGTATGTGGAGGATTTTTGTAATTTGTGCCATTTTGTGGACTTTAATGATGTTGCCCTGAAAGGTATTTTCTGTAATGGACTTAAGGACAATTTATATGACCTCATGCCAGACAATAGATGCTCAGTTACACTCCAGGAATACATTGACTATGCTTTGCTGCTGGCTGGATCATCATTTACTGTGGGGATTGCAGATAAGGAGCCCTGCAATCCTATGGTACCAATCACATCAGAGCATTTTCACACCCCAACTTTCATGTCCGGAATTGTTAACATCATGCCAGAGACCACTCGCGCCACGCCTGCCAAACCAAAGCCTGATCAAGTCATGTCCACCAAGCCAAAGTCTGCTCACGTCACGTCTGCCACTCCAGGGCCTGCTCACGCCATGCCTGCCCTTCCAGAGTCTGCACCTGTCATGGCTGCCATCCCCGAGCCAGTCCACAAGATGGCTGCCAACCCCAAGCTTGTTCACAAGATGGCCGCCATCCCCAAGTCTGTTCACAAGATGGCCGCCCCATCTGAGTCCCCGGTCAAGAATACTGCCACGCTTAAGCCTCATCATGCCTAGATCATCTCAACCGAATCTCATCCCATCATGTCTGCCATACCCAAAACAATCAAGTGATGGCTGATCCTCCGATGTCAAGTCAAGTCAGGGCTGCACTTTCAGTGCCAAGTCAAGTGACAGCTGTGTCTCCTGAGCCACGTCAAGTTACAGCTGTTCTCCATGAATCAAGCCAAGTTACAGCTGTTCCCCATGAGTCAAGACAAGTTATAGCTATTGTTCTTGAATCAAGCCACGATACAGCTGTTGTTCCTGAGTTAAGCCAAGTTACAGCTGTTGTTCCTGAGTCAAGCCAAGTTACAGCTGTTGTTCCTGAGTCAAGTCACATTACAGCTGTTGTTCCTGAGTCAAGTCAAGTTACAGCTGGGTTGTTTATGTTAAGCCAAACCACAGCTGATCTCCATGAGCCAGGCCAAGTTACAGCAGATCTTCATGAGCCAAGTCAAGTTACTGCTGTTGTCCCCAAGCCAAGTCAAGCCACAGTTGACCTCTCTGAGTCAAGTCAAGTCACGGTAGACCTCCCTGAGTCAAGTCAAGTCACGGCAGACCTCCCTCAGTCAAATCAAGTCACGGCAGACCTCCCTCAGTCAAATCAAGTCACGGCTGATCTCCCTTAGTCAAGTCAAGACACAGCTGCCCTCCTAACAGAGCCTCTTCACAACATGGCTGCTAGCATAGATTCTCACCAAGCCACAGCTTTCATGCCAGAACCTCGTCAGGTCCCGTCTGACCTCCTCGAGCCTTGTCACGTCTCAACTGACCTCCTAGAGCCTCGTCACATCTCAGCTGATTGTCTAGAACCTCGTCACATCTTAGCTGACCTCCTAGAGCCTCGTCACGTATCAGCTGACCCCCCAGAGCCTTGTCACGTATCAGCCACATTTCCAAAGCCTTGCCAGGTCTCGTCTCAGCTCCCAAGCCACGCAGAGCCCACACTTCCAAGCCACATGTCCACAGTGCCCACACCCTCAAGACCGGCAGGCATCCCACTATCTACTGTGCTGCCTGTAATGGCT
The DNA here is from genome assembly GCA_036247105.1 of Cirrhinus mrigala. NCBI lineage: Eukaryota > Metazoa > Chordata > Actinopteri > Cypriniformes > Cyprinidae > Cirrhinus > Cirrhinus mrigala. Next base: position 330,045 of record CM070014.1, read on the forward strand.
GTTGCTATTTTGAGCGTGTGGGTTACACGCTGTACCAGAGGCCTTGTCTGACCACAAGTCTGCTCCAGAGGCCTCGTCTGTCCAAGAATTTGCGCCTATGCCTCCAGAGGTGTCAGCTTATGCTGTAGATCCTCGAAAGGAGGCGGCGTCCACCCATGAACTCACTGCCACATCTGACCACGAGTCTGCGCCAATGCCCCCGGAGGTGGTGGCTCCGGCTGCAAAACTTCCTATGGGGGCGGCGTCCTTCTATGAACTCTCTGCCCATCATGTTACGGCCAAGGAGGCCTTTCATGAACTCTCGGCCCATCATGTCACGGCCAAGAAGGCCAATCAGGAACGCTTTGCTCTGCAATGGATGTCACTTGTTCCACTGTGGGTATCTTTGCTTCTGTCTGCCCTGCCTGCCCTACCATGGCTCCCTGCTCTGCCTGCTCTGTCTGCCCCACCATGGCTGCCTGCTCTGTCTGCCCCGCCATGGCTCCCTGCTCTGCCTGCTCTACCTGGCTCCATGGCTCCAGGCTCCTCCGAATCAAACATGGTGGACTTCTGCTCCAGTGTACCACTGCCTGCCACAGTTCCACGGCCCAGGTCCTCCAAGGTTCCATTGTCTGCCATTGCTCCACAGCCCAGGCCCTCCAGTGTTTCACGGTCTGCTACTGTTCCACGGCCCAGATCCTCCAGGGTTCCACTGTCTACCACAGCTCCATGGCCCAGGTCCTCCAGTGCTTTACTGTCTGTCACTGCTCCACGATCCAAGCCCACCTCCTCTGCACGGACCTGGCCCTCCGTCCCACCCCCTGTTTTGCCTCTGTTCCCCCACCCTCCTGGACTGTTGTTGTTTTGAGCGCCAGGAGTCGCTCCTAGAGGGGGGGGTTCTGTAATGCCGCGCCAGCAGAGGGAGCCCTCACCCATGACTGACTGTTACCGCTCACTCTGCTGCTTCTTTGGTTACTTCCTGTTTGGTGGCCATTTAAGGAGGCCTTTACCAAACAGGCCCTGAAAAGTATTGTTTTGCCTGTGCGGACTCTACCAAGCGTTTTTCCTATTTCATTGCCTTGTTTTGTTATTGCCATGGTTTTGTTTCATTGTCATAGTTTTGCCTTGTTTTTTTGCCATAGTTTTGCCTTGTTCCTTGGCATAGTTTTTGCCTTGTTTCATTGCCTTGTTTTATTTGTTACTTTTGGACTGTCCTCTTGTATTTTGACCTTTTGCGTGTTTTTTGGAATACGCTCTTGTCTCGCCCTGGATGTTACTGTTAGCTGGCGTCTGACCCTGCCTGTCTTGACTACGATCTGTATAATAAAGCTCGCACTTGGATCTACTCACGCTTCCGCAGAGTCCCATTACAAATGCTGACACAAATAATTAGGATAATTAAAATGTATACATTTTGAAAATGAATTGCAACCAGTGAATATGCCTTCTGATATTAAGTGGAAACCATTTAAGTAAATCATACATAACACAATGGTGTGTATCAAAAGATTAGTTTTAGTTGTATTCTGATAAATTACATCAGCATAGTCAAAGAATGGTAATATAAGTTGCAAAGCAGGTTTTTTGCAAACATTTAAAGAAAAACGATTTTACAATACACTGGTTCCAAAATTAATCTTACGAAGAATATAACCGATGTGAGGTTTAAAAGAAAGTTCAGAGACCAGCCATAAGCCAAAATATTTAATTTGATCCACTCTGTGCAAGTGTGTATCGTCATTACACGTTATTTTTATATCATTCAATTTTTGTTTAAACATACGCTTTGTAACAAAGACCATGGTATGAAATTTAGCTTTGTTAAGTAATAAGTTATTAGAATGGAGCCACTCTTGTAAAGCATTAAAATCAATCAGAACAATACGAAAGAACTAAGGGAAGATCATTAATAAAAATAGAAAAAAGAAGAGAACCCAATATTGAGCCCTGTGGTACCCCTCTTTCATGAGTAAATAAATCAGATTGTTTCCCTCGGATAACCACACACTGTTTTCTGTTATGTAAATCAGAATTAAACCACAATAATTTTTGAGAAAAACCAACGGCATACAATTTATCTAATAATAAGTAATGATCAACTAAATCAAAGGCCTTCTTAAGATCGATAAAAATAGACCCTGTAAGGTCACCACTATCTAACACTGAATATACATCATTAGTCAACTTTAGAAGAGCATTAGTTGTTGAGTAAGTCGGCCTAAATCAAATTATTTTATATGATATACTGGTCTAAATCAAGATCCCAGTCTGAAAAACTGCCGTTAGACGCCCTGCAAGGCCTTTAACAGGGTTGAGTGGGATTATCTCTTCTCAGTCCTGTCAAGGTTTAGCCTTAACTCCACATGTATTTTGTAGATAAAGCTCCTTTATGCATCCCCAATGGCCTCAATACAGACAAATAAATGTAGATCTCATTACTTGCTAGGTTAACACGTAGTTATCTTGATATCTCTGATGCTCTTTGCATTAACAACTGAACCTCTGGCAATCACTTATATACCTAGGCTTCCTACAGTGAGATTTTCTGAGCGTGATTTATTATTATATATTTCCAATCCATCTAAGACAGTTCTTATGATAATCTCTGCTTTAAAACATGTAGACCAGGGGTACTCAACCCTGTTCCTGGAGATCTACCTTCCTGCAGAGTTCAGCTCCAACCTTAATCAAACACACCTGAACCAACTAATTAGGATCTGAAGGAGCACTTGATAATTACAGACAGGTGTGTTTGATCAGGGTTGAAACTAAACTCTGCAGGAAGGTAGATCTCCAGGAACAGGGTTGGGCACCCCTGATGCAGACCATAGGTCTTCAAACCTGCTCCTGGGGACCCACTGTCCTGCAAAGTTTATTTCCAACCTGCTTTAGCTTTTAAAGTTCAGAGTTAAAAGACTTAGGAATCAATGTCACTAAGATATTTGTAGATCTGTTTAAGGAGAACCTTTTTAACTATTTGAATTTTTAATGAAGTGTTGGCTGTTGTTCTGCTCACAAATTAATGCATTGGACCATATTTACAAATGACACTGCCCCGCTGATCATATGCTGGGTACTCCACAACACATACTCTTCCAAATGTCACCTTTTGATGTAACCTGTGTTCATTCTCATCTTCTTGGCTATCTGCTATGATTTCGTCTTCACTTCCTCTGACGTCATGTTTTGACACAGTCTGCGCCCTCTCTTCCAGGCCAGCCTGTATACCACCCCTTCTACCCCTTGGCTATCTGATGTTCTTCGCTAGCATTGTTCTAAGCTCAGGACTGCTGAGACCGTATGCCGCAAATCAAAAAATACAACAGACCTTAGTGTTTATCAGTCACTCCTGTCTTCCTGTTCTGCTAATGTCTCCACTGCTAAAAGGACATACCACCACAGCAAAATGAACAATTCATCTAACTCTTGCATGCTCTTTAAAACATTCTCCTCCCTCTTTCGTCCTCCTCTTCTCCCTCCTTCATCATCTCTAACAGCTGATGACTTTGTCACAATCTTCATTAATAAAATTACAAAAATTTCGGTTGTTGGAGCCCCAATACTGGCTGGATCTGTTCGCTGCTTTTGAAATGGTTAAACACCAGATCCTCATGTCAACATTGCAAAAGCCATCTTAGGAACCGCACTCCAGTGGTTTGACTCTTACCTCTCAAATCGCTCCTTCAAGGTATCTTGGAGGGGTGAGCTATCCAAGTCTCAACATTCAGCTACTGGGGTGCCTCAGGGCTCAGTTCTTGGACCACTTCTCTTCTCTGTCTACATGGCATTCAGAAACATGACTTTTCACATCACTGTTATGCTTATGACACTCAGCTCTACCTCTCATTCCATTCTGATGATCCAACGATCGCTGCCCGCATCTCAGCATGTCTAACAGACATTTATTGCCGGATGAAGAACCATCACCTTCAACTCAACCTTGCCTAGACAGAACTGCTTGTGGTTTCAGCCAACCCAACACTTCATCACAATTTCTCCATCCAGCTAGGAGCGTCAACTGTAACATCTTCCAGGACAGGACAGAGTTGTAATTCATGATTTGCTGAATTTCACAGACCACATTGCTAGAACAGCCCAGTCCTGTAGATTTGCCTTATACAATATTAGGAAGATCAGGCCCTTTCTAGCAGAACATGCCACGCAACTCCTTGTTCAAGCTCTTGTTCAGTCCAGACTGGACTATTGTAATGCTGTCTTAGCACATCCTTCAGTCAATTCTATCAAGCTTCTGCAAATAATCCAGAATGTGGCAACAAGAGTAGTTTTTAATGAGCTGAAAAACCAAAGAGGCATCGCTTTCACTGACTTTTACCCTGCTTTACCCTGCTCATTCCCTTCTGGTGGAATGACCTGCCCAACTCAGTCCAAGCAGCTGAGTCCCTAGCCATCTTCAAGAAAAAAGCTAAAGATACATCTCTTCCATCTACACTTGACCCTCTAACACTAACACCCTCTACTGTATTTCTGTTCTATCTACTTGTCTTTTATTTATGATTAAAAACTGGACCCTCACACACTAGCACTATTCCTATTTTATCTACTAGTTTTCTTTTTATTTATTAAAAAAACTTGACTCTTTAACACTAGCATTCTCTATTTTATTTCTATTGTATCTACTTGTTTTCTTGACCCTGTAACACTACTGGGAGCTGTTTCATAAAACAAGTTTACCAAATAAGCAAAGCTTATTTCAGTTAGTCTGACTTATTGTCACTTGATTTGGTTTCATAAAGCAGTTTTACCATAGCTCAAGCTCAGTCACTCTGGCAACTTATGCTGGGAAACCAACCTCGTCCGGAGCAGGCTAACTGTCAGGCTAAGCTGAGTTCCTCTAACACTGACCAATAGGAATGCACTGATATTACCACTGACTCTCTCCCATACAGTTATTTAACTTTATTATAAGTCCAAAAATAAAGGTATACAGAAAATGCAACTTAAATCAAATAAATAAAAATATAGACTACGACCGACTGTATTTAATGTATTGTGCCCAAAAATGTAATGACATTTTTTTTAAGATACATGAAAACATTTTAACATAGTTGCTACTTGCGCATTCAGTTGGTCGTCAGTTTCTAGCCATGCAGCCTTTCTCTCTGGTTTTATGAAAGCTTTACCTTTATGGTTATTAGTAGAACATTAAAACATTACAATCTAAAATTGTTCTTTAAAGCATTAAAAACACTAAATTAAAAGTTAAAATCACTAAATCAAAAATGAAAATAAATAATAGAAAACAGACTACATTTTAATTGATAAGAGGAATACACATTAACTCATTTGAGCTAGTAATTAGTAATTAGCTTAAATTTGATTTAGTTACTGCTATCATAAAAATGCACTTATATGTAGGCTTAAAGTTCTACATGTGTCACATTTAATGTCCAACAACAAATATTTTTAGCAAAATGTATATTTTACTCAAAATTATTGCACTCATTTACACTTGCAAGCCTTGTCCACTCCTGACAGCCAAATGCATGTCATATGTGCATTACTTTTTAACATTTACAGATGAAGAATATAACTGTGATATGTCCGTTATGCACTGGGGAAAACACAACGTCTCAAATCCATTAAACAGCACAATTACATTTGTTGTTTGTCATGATGCATCGATATGATCCATGATTGACATTAAGGGCTGCTTAAGAATAAGTGTGAACATCAACTTATCCTGACTCATTAAACCTGGATTAAGTTAGTGAGATTGCATGAGCTAAAATAGTCATTTATAGACCCGCTTTAGCCCGATTCATTTGTTAGGTTATTTCAATTCAGGTTTTGGGCCTTAATCCCAGATTTGTTTTTTAATGTCTTTTATGAAACAGCCCCCAGTTCTCAATTCTTTTTTTCCATTTCAACGACTTGTTTTCTTTTTACATGTTTCTTTTCTTTTTTTCATGTTTACGAACCTAAAAAGTAAATGTAGATGGTCAGCAGGGCATCCCTCCGTGTTATCTGCCGCATACAGTGGTTAGTGCTGGAGTAAAGTGCTAGTTATAGCAAGTCCTGGAGAAGTCCCTTCATTTAAATCAGGATTGAGCTACTCCCCTCAAGTGTACTGTTTTTTTTTTTTTTTAAGTAGGGCATAAGCTCCCCTGTTGGGCTCTGAAGTAGGGGAAAGCACTCCCATTTGGTTGCCAGTTTCACAGGGATTGGGTAGGTTTTGTTTTAGAATTAAAACAAGAAAAGGAACTGAGCCACTTGTCCTTGTTGTGCACCGTTACTTGCTCCCTCCAATCAGGCTAAGGGTTGACCAAGGTAAACAGAGTTAGATAGGACAGTATATTTTACCTTTACTTTGTTTATCTCCCTCCTCAACCACTGTTTGGTCTTGAAGGATATTACTCCCCTTGGACGAGTGGCAACACTGAAAGTTGTGGTATGGAGGGCTAATTACTGAGGCTTCTAGAACTCTGAATGCTCCCTTTGCTAGGCTGCTCAAGTGCCCTTTTGGGTAAAACAGGGTGACTCATAAGAGTTTTGTTTCCTCGCCAACTGTTGTTAGGTCTTGAAGAAGAACTGTATGCTTTCCTTTGAATGGTTACATTGGGGTCTTTAAATAGGGTCTGAGCACTCCTGTGGCTTCCTTGGAGTTTAGAACCCAGGTGAGAAAAGTTACTTTGCAAACAGCATCATGTGCTGCTCTTGTTTGCCTCCCTTTCCTGAGTAATGCCAGGTTCGCACTGCATGATTTTTTGCTGCTCTTCTCACACTGTCCGACTGTCTGGGGTACAATCTAGTTGCTGTTGTTTGCACACTACACGACGGAACGGTGAAAGGGAAAATCTTCAACAGGAAGAATCAGCCAAAACTGCCTTGGTCTACAAACTATGTTTCACAACCAACCACACACAAGATGAGTCGCTGACACGGCCAGATATTTAGCATGCCAAATACGTCACATGCTTTGGGTACACATCGGCACTTTTACATATAGAAGAAAGTAAGTTGTCGGCACGATTTACAAACTCTTTCCCCATTTTAAGTAAATCATTGCAAAATAATTCAAAATAATTTGTGCCATTTGTTTTAAGTAAATCGTGTGCTTAGTATAATAATTTGTTCTATTTCCTGTCCGTATGTCATGAACCTCTGGCTGCTTTTATGTTGTGTTATGGATTAAGACAATTTAATTGGGTTTATTTTGAGTTGAGAATGAGTGCTACACATTCTCAAAAGCCTTGCAGAGTTGCATGGAATCATTTAAGTAAGAGGCATCTACACAGTAAGTAGTAGTAAGTGTGGACAGTAAGTAGAACAAATTATTATTTTGTGTACATGATTTACCTAAAACGGGAAAAGGAATTATTACATCGAGTGCACAATATACATAAAATGAGGCATAAAGTATAATTTTGTGTGCTCAATTTACTTAAAATGAACAATTTAGTAAATCATGTGCACAATTTACATTTTTTCCCTGCATGTCATGCTCTGTACTCCTGAATGTTAGGAGCTGTGTGTGCACAGTGCAGTCTCAGATCTGCGTGTTGTGTGTGTGTGTGTGTGTGTTCAAAAAAGCCAGCGCACTAATTTAGAGCAGCTATTAAACTAACTCTGTGAACTGAACTAGGTGTGTCAGATAAGAGAATGTATCCCATGAGGGTAACACTTTATAATAACTGCACGCTATGAACCATTAGTTAAGCATTAGTAAACAGTCAATTCAATTCAATTTATAAAGCACTACCCTACATTAATAGATAGTAGTACCTACATTAATAGATAGTAGTAAACAGTTTATAAATACAGCTATAAATGATTTGTTCTTGATTTATGATCATATCTTTAATGTGTTTAATAATTGTATTTTCATAATTTATTAATGATCAATGTATCATTTCTAAATAAAGTAATTAACAAACCAGTTATTTAGGAGTTGTCAGTAGTTCACAAGATCATTTAAGTGTAAGTAAATGATTATTAAACTATTTAAATGCATGTTCATACATATTATTTAGGCCTATAGTAATAGTGTGTTATTAAATGCTTTACTGTAATTTATGATTAATTCAGGTAGTTATAAAACATTTAGCAGTTACAGAACATAGAAAAAAAAAAAAAAAATATATATATATATATATATATATATATATATATATATATATATAAAGAGTTCAGATGCAAAACCAGTTAAATCTATCTGACGTCTTTCTTTAAAAAATGCATTTTTATCAGGCTCAGATGTATAGGTTTCTATGTATGTACCGGTACTTCTGATTGGACTGAGGCTGGTATTTTAGTGAGTTTGAAGAACCAACAAAATGAAGAAAATAAGCAAAATATTTTGAAGCAAAAAGGTTTTCTTGTTTCAGTTTCACGGCTTGAGTAAAAAATCAGTGCCCAGTGAGTCACAAAGAAGTGCTGAAATTACACATAAAATCTTAGTGTGGCAAATTCCAAATAAATTCTACATTTACTGAAGACTCACAATTAGCTAAAATAGAAAAACAAATATATTCAACAAATAATCAAACAATATTTGAAATTTACATTTACAGCCATGTCAGTGCTCTTACACTGGTTACAGTGACTGAATTTGACTACTTTCTTGAAATGTCATGAATCAGTTTGCCAAATGTGCCATCATGGTGTTTCTTTTCCAGCCATTCATTCCACTCAGTCACTGCAAGGTGGTCAGAAAGCAAACTCTCAGTCTGATTTTATTTTATTGTATTTTGGCACTCCTATAATCCAGTGTTGGCACTGGTAAATTTTATTCAGCAAAGTTTACACTTTACAGGAATGTATTTTTATGTCAGATTGCAGAGGCGTAATTTTTGCACATTTATGTTTTCTGGAGGCGTACAGGAATTTGTATATGACTATGATATTGCAGAGATTTATTTTTCTTTTTATATCTAGTGTACAGTTGTACAGTTTTGTTTATTGAATTACTCTGTGTTGTTTGTTTCCTTTTTCTTTTTAGAAGATAACTGAGCCTTTAAATCTTCTTTATAAAAGCTTTTATGAGGCATAAGTAGCCCCCACTTTAGATGAGCTCAGCTCACACAAATAGTTTGACTGACAACTACTAAATGTTTTATAACGACCTGAATTAATAATGAATTACTATTACATTGTGTAAATTTATTTGCTTAATTACTATTTCTTGGATGAAACAATAATAAATACAGAACTCTGCATAAATGAGACACCCCCTCTCAACAAATTCTGAACAGATTTTTTTTTTTTCTTAATGACAACCAATACAATTCATGGAAAGATGGCAAAACGTATTAAGCCTATACCTAATAAAAACAAACAAACAATATGTCATTAATATCTGTAAAATAAGTAAATTAGCTAATTTTGATAAGGGGCTGCAAAAACTTCTACACCTTTGATTCAGTTCAACAAAACATGTAATATTCTTGTACTTCATATGTCCTAAACTTTATGTATACTACTCTGACCCTTTTTGGCACAGAAGTGGTATTTACAGGTAGCAAAGCCCCTACGTTCTCTCTCTTTAGAAGCATGTACCCCGTGTGTGTCATGTCTAAGAGAAGCACCCAAATCCCATTCCCATGTTCCCATGTTATTTAATATGCCAAAGAGTTATTTCAATTAAGCTTATATATCAATTAAACTAATTATTTAAAAAAATAAAATAAAAGCCAATTACTTGTACAAGGCAGAAGTCTGGTCCAGTTCCACTTACAAATCTCTCTCTGTCAGTATATGAATAGCCGTCATATTACATTTTCCTCAGAATTAAATGCATGCAAATATTACTCAGGGAACATTTGATCACTACAGTAATAGAGAATGTACCTTGTTTAAAAAATAAATAAATAAAAAATGAATTGCACTGAAATTGAAAATGTAAAAAAAAAAAAAAAAAAAGGGTTTCCAATTCATGGATAACCTATCCCTTTAGGTGTAAAGTTCCTTTTAGGTGTTTAATAAAGTACATAATATTACACGTTACTATTTTATCTTTTGATTTTGAGGTGAAATTTGATCTACAGTAGTGATGATTCTGTGAGATTCATTTAAAAAAAGAACAACATAAAAGCTCATAAATGTACTGTACACAATACCTTAATGTGTTGACGCACATACACAAGAAAAATGAACCGTGAACTGCACAACAAGCAAAAGGAGAGATGTGTGTGTATATGGGTCAAAGATGAGAAATCCCATTTTAGTGTCCACATCAAATTAAATTTACAAAAGTGTTTATATATATATATATATATATATATATATATATATATATATATATATATATATATATATATATTATTTATTTTTTATTATTATTAAAAACTTGCCAAATGGGTAAAATTTAGTGGTTTGAAGGATGACGGCAAAGACCGGTAAAAATTTTCAATTAATCTGTATCTGTAAATAGGATCTTTTAATGTCATCTAATGGTTCTTGTTCCAAATATGCCTGAAAAGATTTTTTGCTATATAAACTACTGTTACACTGAATGACATTCTACTGGGTAGCTTCTGTAAATCATGGTACAAATGTATTAGAGTCTTTATTTATTTATTAAGGAAAAAAAAATAATAATAACTAAACTAAACATCTAATGTATGGTGGTGGGGGGTCTCTAACTGCAGGATAGGGAGCTCCTCAAGGAAACGTACAGAAATGTTTATGACAGCATATATCTAACTACCTACCACCAGCGATACATAGCCACAACGATGTATCCTATTTATAAAGCGAACAAAAAATATCCATATCCAAGCAACAACGAAAATGAGATAGTCTATATGCATATTGGGTATTGTATGTGAATATTTATATGATGGCACTCGCACTGTGACGACCAGGCATTCTACATATTTAATAACCTCTCTACGAATGACAGCATATTCATAATGTCCTTGAGAATGAACAGTTTTCACTGCTTAAAGCCTCTTTGGTGAAGATTCTACTAAATGGGCAATATTTTGACAATCAATTAATCTGCTGCGTTCTCAGATATGTGTCTACAGCAGTACCCTCCTCATCCTCACACTGAGGATGTGAAGGACACGCGTATTCTCACCTGCTCATTCTGTTCCCCCCGATGAGCACAAACCAGAAGATCGTCACGGCAAAACTCAGCGCATCCATTTTGCGCAAAAACGGCAAAGTTGATTTGGACTGAAAGGAGACAGACAGATTAAAACATCCTAGTTTTCACAGCCTCTTATGAGAATCGTAGGAAAATTTGTATAATGATCCATATTTTAGCCAGTGCCTTATCCAGATTGCAGAAAAGACGGCACACATATCTCGCTTCCTCTCATAGATATCTCTCCCTCTCTCTAAGCCTAAACCTTCGCGTGGTCCGTTTCTCGAACGAATCGTTTATTTGAGTCGGTTCTTTTTAATGATTCCGTCGAATCGACGGAAGCGTTCGTGAATCTCTTCACCAGCTGCTAGCTGCTTTACTTGGTTTTGTTTTTGTCGAATATAGTGGGCTTTTGCATATACTTCATTTGGACCATAGCATTAAACTGAATTGTCTAGAAAATGAAATAACAATTGACAGTTCTTATTTTTATGGAATATCATGTCCCTCTAATAAAAAAAAATAAAATAACTTGGCTATTTCCTTGCAAGGACATATCTTTCTGATGACATGTGCACCGGTCCGAATCCAAACAAAATGAAGACAAACCAAGTCCCGCACCGCACTACTTACTTACTTTTTTTTTTTCTCTCTCGTTTCAATCCAAGTAGTCAAAAATGAACACAGACGTTTATTCCAAATACAACCAAGACATCACCTCACTGGCCTATATAAAATAATGAAAAACATAATGTACACGACAACAACTGTAAAGACACGTTTCAATCTACCTGCAAAAGAATGGGAACAGTTTTGACCGTTGACTTGAAAGAACCGGTACAGTACGAACCGATTCATTTGAATGAATCAGATTTTCCACCACTACGATACTAGCTGCAACTCCCTCCTCTCCGCTCACATCAGATTAAATCCTCCGCTTGTGGAGGATTCAACCACAACCACGATAAAACAGTGTTCTTATATAACATCAGCCCTGCTTTACAGTCATCTTTAGCCCATGTCACTGAATACTTAAAAGCCAGTATATTTATTTTTCACATATTATAGGATTTATCTTTAGTGCCACGGCGCATTTAATGGGTCCTGGTTTTGTGCTGGATTGTAGAAGGCATCAAACATATATTCTTCCCACGTTAATATATTGTTTAATAGGCTAGTTTACCAGTGCACTACTCTTAGACCACTGTTTGATGTGTGTGTCGTCTATTATTGCACAATTAGTGAACTTGGGCTGAAATGATGTAATGGTGCATTCAATGACAGTGATTGCATAAGCTATTGTTCTAGTAAATTACTTTTATGACTAGCCTAACAGAATATGTCCCTGTACATTAAGATACCCAGTGTGTTATGAAAAAGTATATTGTTCTTCCAGTCTGATTAAGAACAGTCCGCTGCATACATTAAGCTGTATCAGCAAATCAGGCTAAGTATTTAAGACTGTTCTGAGAGTACAGCTGCAGAGAGAGGAAAGAAAGACTACAGAAACATGGATTGAGATGGGTTTAGTGAATAAGACGTGGCCTACAATTATATATTTTCTCCACAGTACAGTACAGGAATGCTGAGCTTTACGATTACCCAGTCTTCATAATTTATAGAAAAGATTTAAGAATTAGACTGCGTGGATGATTGAATATCGTGTTCGCGATCTGGCTTAAATATCCAAAACAAAAAGGCTTAGTGAAATAAAAATGTAAGGGTAACACACAACAGCGCAGACTGCTTTTCATCAAAGAGAGATGGATTTCTAGTACTTGGAGAACAAATTAATATTTTTAAAACATTTTATTTGTGAAGTGAATGGTTCATCCTCAAAAAGATCAAGCATCGGATTTATTCAAAACCGTAACTCTTGAATATGTGCGTCTTTTACTTTTAAGGAATCAGTTTCCTTGACTCATAAAAAGACATTTATTTGAGAATCAGACAACACTGACATTGACAACGGACAGTGTCAACACAAGCCACGCTGTATGTTTACTTGCAGCCACTACATTTCCCAACATACAGCGCGAATGTGTTGCCATGGAAACACAACAACAAAAGGTTTTTTCTCCTGCTGTCAGTTTGACACGCTGCAACTCCAGACGCTTAAAAGTTGACAGGAAAAACTAGTAAGAGAATTCTGTCATAGGGAAACATTTTTAGATTATGGATATCATGCGCGTATACGTTCCCTTTTGACCAAATTTTATTATAAGATACAACTAACTAGGCAGACAAATATTCAAGTGTCGTTAACTGTAGGCTGCTTATAAACACGACTTCAAATATGACGGCTAATCCTGTTGATGTAGTACACATGAATATTATTTATTAATATTATTTATCTGTATCTACCGATTGATCATTGTCGACTATTGATTAGTCTGGTACTCCTGCAGTTGTTGACTTGAAGAGGTGGTTATGGCGAATAGTGCAGATCTCTCAACATCTTTATCTGAACACGAGCCACAGAAGCACACAGACGGTAAGGCTATTTTTTTTTTTTTCCAAGACAATTTAGTTGTTGCTGTTGTTGTTAGTATTATCATAACTCAATTATGCAATATTAAATGTACTTTTTCAATTATTATTATTTTTTTTAATTGTTATGTTGTTATGTTTAATGTAGAGATTGGCACTTGGGATGACATCTTCAGGTTTGAGGATGACTTCCCTGATTGGTCCACAGGATTTGACAGCTTTGAGTGGTGAGTGTTATTTTTTTTACTACTTAGCTACCTGAAGCTACCAGTAAGACTACCATTTTTCATGAAAGAGGAGACATGAATAATTTATTGCGTAGTTGCAGTCATCAACTCATTTTAATTGTTTTTAAACCATCAACATATTTGATTTCAGCTGGGTTAATAATAATAGCAATATTAATAATATTAATAACAATAGTAATAATAATGATAAAGTAACTAGTGCTGAGTAAATGTTGTACTAAACGTGTTCGGGTTTATCTTGAAGGAAGGTAAAGCAATAATATAGTTCTGTCACTTTGCATCACTCACTGTGTAGATACAGTTATGTTTGCTTTTCTGCAGCATCTTGAAAGTAAGCTGGTGTTAAGGAGTACAACAGTAAAGTCATCTGTGCATGACACTCAGGTTGGGTCATGTCATGTCATGTCAAATATTGTCATCTGTTCTTTTCTAAGTAAATAGTTGACATCCCTAAACTAAATATGAAATTTACAAGCATAAATTACATTTTTTTATTGTAATGGAAAATGTATATTTTCCATATTGTACGCTGCGGTTCAAAAGTTTAGTGTCCATAAGACCTTATTTATTTATTTATTTATTACACTTACAGATTTATTACACTCACATTTAGTCATTTAGCAGATCCTGTTATCCAAAGCAACTGCAAATGAGGACAATAGAAGCAATCAAACCAGCAAAAGAGCAAAAATATTTTTGTTAAAGTCATGCTTACCAAGGCTGCATTGTATTTCATCCAAAATACAGTATAAAAGTAATATTGTGAAATATTATTACCATAAATAATAACTGTTATCTATTTTACCGTATTTTAAAATGTAATTTATTCCTGCAATGGCAAAGCTGAACTTTCAGTAGCCTTATTGCAGCCTTCAGTGTCACATGATCCTTCAGAAGATCAATCTGCCCAAGTAACTTTTATACTGTATATTATCATACTTTTATGTTATTATACTTTCTATTATCAGTTGTAAAGGGTTGTGCTGCTTCAAATATTTGTGAAAACCATTAAGATTTTTTTAATGAATGAATAAATAAATAAATAAATGCATAACATGTGCAATATTATTAATAAAAGAAAAAAAAAAAACTAACTGGCTAACTGCTTACTAAAAAACCTGCAGACTCCAAACTTCCACATTTTTTAACAGTAATGTAAATCTGTATTACTGGCTCTTGTCTACCTTAAGGAAAGCGAGTGATTGTGAAGATGGAACTGACACAGATGGGGAAAAGCAAAACACTGACAAGATACGCATGTTCAAGCTACAGAGGATTCTGGATCAACTGGACGCCTTTTACCAGCAGAAGAAACTGGATGTGCTACAAGCCAGGTCTGTGTTCACATGTGATATTATAATGTGGCCCTTCCAGTAACATATCCAGGGTGCGAATTACGGGGTTGGGGGGTGGGTGTGCTGTTAGGTAGGTGGACTGACCAGTTCAGAGATGCTATTCAATATTCAATATTAAGATATTATCCTTGAAAAAAACAAGACAAGAATAAAACAAACAAACCAAAAATGCTGATTAAGAGTTTTTCTGCAGTGTGTGGATTATATAAACCCAGTTTCGTGAGAAGTCTTGAGACACTGTATAAGATAAACTGAGTTTGTATGTGTTGGGTTGTACAAAAACAAGCCAAATCTCAAATGAACCAATCTAATTTTTAAAGTCTTAAACCTAAACTTAATCATGATTGCAATAAGAAATAAAAAAAACTATACGTACATTTATATGTACATTTTTGTATGCAAATTGTATAATGCCATATGATTTTGCCCTCCTGAGAGTGTCCTAGAAGGCTCTTGATAGCATAATCATCATAACCTATATTAATCATAAGTGTATTAATTTTTTGTTTCTAAGTATGACAGTTTTAATGACTGGTAAAATGGAAATAGTATTTGTTTTTAGCTTCTAAATAACACAAAAATGTATTTGGAAAACTGAGTTTATACAAAATGTATTCTTTTCCAGGGAGGAACTAAAAGCATTTCAACTTCATGTGACTAACCTGGAGGAATTGAGAGACAAGATTGAGGTGGATATAGAAAGAGAAAAACAAGCTGAGAACAGGTAGGTAAAAAAAAAAAAAACAGTGAAAAAAAAGTGAAACCCACAGAAGGAATTTTGGTAACACTTTAGAATACTGTTCCGTCATTAATGAATAATTATACAGGAACAAATGACTAATGCACTATTAACATTCTAGTAACTACTATTTACTAACAAGAAACTCAGATTAACGAATCAGTAGGTCATAGCACTCAGTTGAACGTGGTAGTTCACTTTTAGTTAATCAGTACTATTTTTTTTTTTTTTCATATCTCCCAGAGAACTAATAAGAACTTTATACATGTTCGTAATTAATGTAAATAATGCAAAATGTATAATTAATTCTAACGTGAAGATCATGGTAACCCACTAGTAATGACTTGGGTATTACCAAATACTTCAGAAGGAATTATTAATTATTTGGATCCGTATTCTAAAGTGAAGCTCATGATAACTCCTTAGTAATGACTAAAGTCATTAAAAACTATTGAGGTTTTTGTAAGGTTTTGGATAGTCATACTTCCGATGGCTTTGGTAACACTTGAGTCATTACTAGAGCATTATCATGATCTTCACTTTAGAATACGGATCCAAATAAGTAGTAATTCCTTCTGAAGTATTTGCCATTTCCTGAGTCATTACTAGTGGGTTACCATGATCTTTACTTTAGAATTAATTATACATTTTGCATCATTTATATTAATTATGAACCTGTATATAGTAGATCTTAGTAGTTCTTTGGGAGATATGAAAAAAAGTAGTTACTGATTAGCTAATAGTGAACTACCACTTTCAACTGAGCACTATTACTTACTGATTCGTTAATCAGAATTTCTTGTTAATAGAATGTTAATAATGCATTAATCATTTGTTCCTGTGTAGTTATTCACTAATGACGGAACAGTATTCTAATTTGTTACCGGAATGTTTAAAAACAAAGGTCACTAAAGCAAAGAAGCTGTTGAATGTCTCTAATTCTGCAATATTCTGTGCAGTGTAGCGCTGTTTCGGCTGCGTGCTCAGCACAAGCGTATGTGCGCTGAGCTGCAGATGGAGGAAGATCTGGGTGCTCATTTAGCCATGATCTTGAAAGAGCATGAGTAAGTTTAATATCTACAGTCTGGATGACTTGCATGTTTGTCTTGATATATTTGTTTTTATTGTGATTTTGTTTATTTATTTGTCTCTAATTGTCTCTTTCTGAGGCAGAAACTTCTGGAAATGTATGCAGTAGTTGTTTAGGTTTCAGCAAACAATGGAAGAAAATTTACTTTTCATTTTGTGATTTACTTCTTGCGAAAACATCAAATAGAAAATCTTCCAGGCTAGGATGAAGTGAATGATGAACTATTTAGGGCTGTCAAACGATTAATCGCGATTAATCGCATACAAAATAAAAGTTTGAGTTTGCCTAATAAACGTGTGTATACTGTGTGCAATTATTATGTATATATAAATACAAACACATTCAGGTACATATATAAGAAATATTTACAAGTATATGTATTTATTATAATTTTTATATAATTTATATTATATATAAATACAAATATTTTTACATAGATAACATATTTCTCTTAAATATATACATTAATTCGTGTGTATTTATATATACATAATAATTACACACTGTACACACACATATATTAGGCAAACTCAAACTTTTATTTTGTATGCGTTTAATCGCGATTAATCGTTTGACAGCCCTAGAACTATTATATACATTAACAACAATTTGGGACAAATGCTGCACTGCTCATCTAGTGTCTAGCCCCCTTTACAGTGGCAAATGTGACATGAAGCATCTAGTGGACCCAATAGCCTTGTGGGCAGTTGTTCAGATATGTAGCGCAGTTGTGCTTCAAGTGACCTAAGTTTGAGTCCAGGCTCATTTTCCTTTCCTGATCACATTTCCCTGTACTGTCCTGTCCCAGTTTGCCTGTTTTTGGCAAAAATGCCAAAAAGGGGGGGAAAGAAGTACCTGGCTGATATGACTACACTATTGCTCAGACATGTCCTGAGATGGACAGTACAAAATGACTGGATTCACACTCTCTTGCACTGCTGCATCAATAGCTGATGCAATGGGAACACTTTACCAGTGTTGGGAAGGTTACTTTGGAAATGTAATAGGTTACAGATTACAAATTACTTGATTTAAAATGTAATAAGTAGTGTAACTTTTCAATTACTTTATTAAAGTAATGTAACATTACTTTTTGATTGCTTTTCTAAATTTCTAATATTTTCAACTGTTAATCATTTTGAAACATTTAAACCAGGCAGAGTTAACCTTACAGTAGCACTTAACACTGATTACTATCAGACTTTCAAAATTTTATCACTTGCCTTGCATTGCCTTGCCTTGAACTAAGATTATAATAAGTAAGGGATAACATACATCTTTATTTTGCGATAACAACTGGCTGGATGTACATTATCCCACTTATTACACAGCTGCTTGATAGATTATTTAGATGTTTCGTGTCAAAATAATTAGACACGAAACACTGATCTGAGTTGAAATATTTGAACGCAAAGCTTCCATGAAGAAATCAGTTGCTAGCAAATGGCAAGCTCAAACTAGACATTTTAGGGACACAGTGCAGTCATACCACTTTTCTTACACAACATTTCACCACATAAATAATTAAGCAGTAGTACTAGTTTGTTAGTTATCTTATAATCCATTACAGTGTACAAAAAAAAAAAAAAAAAATGGCAGCGAATGCGTTTGTATAAAACAATAGAGCGAGTCCACGATACCAGGATCACAGAATTAAGAAATTGTCTACATAATATTGAATTGAGCTTTGATATTTTCTTAGCTAACCAAACGCAAAGCTTCCGAGAAAGAAAAACTATCAAGCATATAGTACTGACTTAAGTTGCCCCGAATGAGTCTGAGTTATTAGTTTTTACCAGTTGTTATCAAGGAATAACATACCTTGGAATGTCATGACTGACCAATCAGAATCAAGCGTTCCACGGAGCCGTGTAATAATATAATTTAAATCACAGCCACCACAAATTCAGACTTTTTTTTTTTTTGAGGCTTTTTATGCCTTTTATTGTGATAGGACAGTAGAGAGATGACAGGAAAGAGCTGGGAGGAGAGAGGGGAGCGGGATTGGCAAAGGGCCTCAAGATGGGAATTGAACTCAGGTCACCGTGAGCGCAGTTGCGCTATATGCTGGCACACTAACCACAAGGCTATTGGCACCAACACCCCAAATTTAGACTTAACAGCTCTTATTTACTTTGAGATCATTGCGAGGTTAAACACAGATTTGAAATCATAACAAGAAATAGTCTAATAGCTATGATACTGGGTTTGAAATCAAATGTTTGCATAGTTATGACAGAAAACAGTAGCATATAACAATGCCTTTGAAAAAACAATCTTAAAAAATAAAATTTATGCATAAACCCAAATAGGAAATAAAACAGTTGTCAAATAAGCATGTGTCCTGTTCTGTGTCCTAAACTGCTGAAACATTTGTGTCTCATTTTAGAGCAGTCAATGCAATTTATGAAAGAAGTCAATTGAATCTGTAAGTGGTGGTGGGTATGAGAAAAAATTCAGATGTAATCCCCTTTGTAATCACTGGCATTTTTCAAAAGTAACTGTAATTTAATTACACATTTTTTCTCAGTAACTGTAACTAATTACAATTACATTTATTTTGTAGTTAAATTATGTAATTCCGTTACATGTAACTAGTTACTCCCCAACACTGCATTTTACTACCACAGTGCCATACCACAAAGTGACTGTGTGTGGACATATCCACAAAATGATAGAGGACTGTGAACTGACACCTGTTTAAACAGATAAAACCTGCATACCAGGTTAAGATAACCTAAAAATCATATCACAGTCTTATAACACACAGTCACAATTTACAATCTGAATCACAATCTTCACAAGATGTACTGCTGAGAATATCCAGACTGCAACAAGCCTTATCTGTTTGCATTTAAAACACATCATTGCATTAAACCATTGACAAAATTAATTAAAGTTAATTAAAATCAAATTAAACTTTGCATACCTGCATAGTCTTCACTGTATGAATTAAATATACACTCATTCTTGCAATCAAGAGTAGTGAGTGTAGTTTTCTTTTTGTCTTTTGTTATTTGAACATTAATGACAAACGCAGCAGCAGGTATTTGCATTAGGAGGTATAGGCTTGAGGACCGAATGCATGGATGTAATATAGGCAACACGTATCCGAATATCCTTCCTAACTGTATATATTCACACAAGACATAACTTATTGTGTTTATGAGACTACTTGCCAGGAAGGACATTGTAATGTGTGAATTTGACCATTTACATGCACTTCTGAAGCCCAAAGTAAGCTTTGCTTGTCCGAGTTCAGCTCAGTCTCAGAGCACACACACACACGGAAAACAGCGCAAGTTCTCATTTACAGCTTTAAAGCACTTGTAATCACTCTTTTTAAAAGAAAGCATGCCCCACAGTAGACTCCATTTGACAACAGTCATGTTACATGATTTGACTGATTTGAATGTTAAGTTTAGGCTTTTATGCAGTGCACTGCTTTATATATAAATATATATATATATATATATATATATATATATATATATATATATATATATATATATATATATATAAAAGGAATGCTATATCTTGACAAGGAGGAGAAAGCCAGATACACTTCAGTGGTTTGACACAGTTCTTCGATTTAGCCTGTCTCAAAACAGAAGAATGTATTGTTTGACCCAATATGACAGTCCCTGCTTGCAAAATAGGGGCCACACCCTGTTGTATCCATGACGCTATGGTCATGTCAACTAAGGCACCACTCCTGTGCTCAAGCGCATCATTGAAAAGAGCATGAGTGTTACGAATCTGGTCGGTGTTCTGCGGACCGCTCACCACCAGATGTCGCTCTCACCTTTTCCACACACTCTGACTGTTGCACCACACCCTGGACTACATCTCCCAGTATCCATCACGCTGATTGTATCTGTCCCCGTGACCAATCAGAAGCTCTATAAAAGCCCCAGACTTTCCCCATGCAAACCACGGAGTATTGTGAGTTGTTGTTGTGTTCCACTGTTAGATTTCCCTAGTTTCCTTGTTCCCGAGTTCCTAGTTCCCAGTGTTTAGTCCCCTCGCCTGGCCCTTCTCGTCTCGACTGATCGCCGCCTGCCTACCTGACTCTTTCTCGTGTTTTTGGATTATTCTCTTCGTCTCTCCTGTGATATTCCTGTTTGCTCCTGTTTGACCCTGCCTGTCTGACCATGTCTTTGCCTCGACCATTAAATAAAAGCTCGCATATGGATCCGCTCGCCTCGCGCCTCTCACTCCCCGTTACAGAATACTCCGGCACAACAGGATCCAGCAGCTTTTCACCCGGACAATCAACCGATACGGCCACAGACGTAATTCTATGCAGAATCAAACAGAGATCACACACACTGGATCAATACACCCGTGAGTTTCTCTCAATTTCCAACTATTCCACCCTCCCGGACTGTATTCAAATTGAGGTGTTCTGTGACGGTGTGAATGAGCCATTAAGAGCAAGGCTTAGACGGGAGGGCCCCTGCGCCTCCTGCTCCGCCCTGGAGGGTTCCTGCGCCCTCTGCTCTGCCTCCAGCTCCGCCCTGGAGGGCTCCTGTGCCTCCTGTTCCGCCTCCGGCTCCGCCCTGGAGGGCTCCTACACCTCCGGCTCCGCCCTGGAGGGCTCCTGCGCCTCCTGCTCTGCCTCCGGCTCCGCCCTGGAGGGCTTCTGCCCTACTCGTTCTGCTTCTGTCACCTGGCCCTCCCACCGCTCCCCTGGATTGTTGTTCTGTTGGAACGTCTGGAAGCCGCTCGTTGGGGGGGGCTATGTTACGAATCTGGTCGGTGTTCTGCGGACCGCTCACCACCAGATGTCGCTCTCACCTTTTCCACACACTCTGACTGTTGCACCACACCCCGGACTACATCTCCCAGTATCCATCGCGCTGATTGTATCTGTCCCCGTGACCAATCAGAAGCTCTATAAAAGCCCCGGACTTTCCCCATGCAAACCACGGAGTATTGTGAGTTGTTGTTGTGTTCCACTGTTAGATTTTCCTAGTTTCCTTGTTCCCGAGTTCCTAGTTCCCAGTGTTTAGTCCCCTCGCCTGGCCCTTCTCGTCTCGACTGATCGCCGCCTGCCTACCTGACTCTTTCTCGTGTTTTTGGATTATTCTCTTCGTCTCTCCTGTGATATTCCTGTTTGCTCCTGTTTGACCCTGCCTGTCTGACCATGTCTTTGCCTCGACCATTAAATAAAAGCTCGCATATGGATCCGCTCGCCTCGCGCCTCTCACTCCCCGTTACAGAATACTCCGGCACAACAGGATCCAGCAGCTTTTCACCCGGACAATCAACCGATACGGCCACAGACGTAATTCTATGCAGAATCAAACAGAGATCACACACACTGGATCAATACACCCGTGAGCTTCTCTCAATTTCCAACTATTCCACCCTCCCGGACTGTATTCAAATTGAGGTGTTCTGTGACGGTGTGAATGAGCCATTAAGAGCAAGGCTTAGACGGGAGGGCCCCTGCGCCTCCTGCTCCGCCCTGGAGGGTTCCTGCGCCCTCTGCTCTGCCTCCAGCTCCGCCCTGGAGGGCTCCTATGCCTCCTGTTCCGCCTCCGGCTCCGCCCTGGAGGGCTCCTGTGCCTCCTGCTCCGCCTCCGGCTTTGCCCTGGAGGGCTCCGGCGCCTCCTGCTCTGCCTCCGGCTCCGCCCTGGAGGGCTCCTGCGCCTCCTGCTCCGCCTCCGGCTCCGCCCTGGAGGGCTCCGGCGCTCCCTGCTCCGCCTCCAGCTCCGCCCTGGAGGGCTCCTGCGCCTCCTGCTCTGCCTCCGGCTCCGCCCTGGAGGGCTTCTGCCCTGCTCGTTCTGCTTCTGTCACCTGGCCCTCCCACCGCTCCCCTGGATTGTTGTTCTGTTGGAACGTCTGGAAGCCGCTCGTTGGGGGGGGCTATGTTACGAATCTGGTCGGTGTTCTGCGGACCGCTCACCACCAGATGTCGCTCTCACCTTTTCCACACACTCTGACTGTTGCACCACACCCCGGACTACATCTCCCAGTATCCATCGCGCTGATTGTATCTGTCCCCGTGACCAATCAGAAGCTCTATAAAAGCCCCGGACTTTCCCCATGCAAACCACGGAGTATTGTGAGTTGTTGTTGTGTTCCACTGTTAGATTTTCCTAGTTTCCTTGTTCCCGAGTTCCTAGTTCCCAGTGTTTAGTCCCCTCGCCTGGCCCTTCTTGTCTCGACTGCTCACCGCCTGCCTACCTGACTCTTTCTCGTGTTTTTGGATTATTCTCTACGTCTCTCCTGTGATATTCCTGTTTGCTCCTGTTTGACCCTGCCTGTCTGACCATGTCTTTGCCTCGACCATTAAATAAAAGCTCGCATATGGATCCGCTCGCCTCGCGCCTCTCACTCCCCGTTACAATGAGACATAAAATTGTTAATCAAAAATGCACATTTGCAATTGCCATTGGAAAATCGACACACAGTGTAACTGACAAAAATGTAATAACCCTTATCAAAAAGAGGTATACTTCAAGTTTGTTTCATCAAGTATACTTAAGTAAAGTTCAAGTATATTATTAAGTATACTTTATGTAGTAAGTGTACTAGTAGTATACTTGTAAGTGTACTATTTCAATACTCCTTGAGACTAAATTGGCCCACTTTCTAGTATATAAAAGTATACATTTAAGTATACTTTAAGTATAACAGTAGTAAACCGTGAGTACACAACAAATTTTTATCTGTTTTAGTTTGTACTGCAGCTATACTAAAAGTGAACTTATATTAAACTAATAGTTTACTAATGAAAATCTTTTAAAGCATTTTAAGTACACTTTGAAGTCTTAGTAAACTACTAGTTTAATAGTTTTATACTGCTAGTATACTCGTAAGTTTTCTTTAAGTGAACTTTACATCATACTTTAAGTATACTACTATATGTCCCTATTAGGTATTAATTTGTATATATTTTGTTATATGAATATCTGAACATACAAAATATCAAAAGAAAGATCAGGGTATCTGCTTGTAAACAAAAGCATTTTATTCCAGCTTCAAGCCTTTTTTTTATAAACACTTGAATGTGGGCAAGTTTCATAAATAATAATAAAAAAGAAATAAACAACATTTTGAACAAAAAGATGAAAAAAGACTATGAATTGGATTCAGAGTGATAATCAAAATGTAGATGGAGTCGATCAACACCCAGACTTGACAGTCATTATTACCTTGTCATGGTCACATTTTATTCTATAACGTTACAGTTTTGGTGCTGTTTTATGACGATCATTTTAAAAAACGTGTGGAAGCATCTGTTGGTTCGGTTTCTTCTTTGCTTGTTTTGGAAATTCTGTACAGAAGATGTGTAATAGCGCCCCCTACCATATAACAATGAAAACATGGATTCTCCGAGAACAGTACTGCTCAAATATATTTGGACTTTTTCTAAGTGTACTTTATTCTAAGTATACTTAAATGTCATTTTAAGTATATTTCTGAGAAGTACATTTCTGAAAAGTACATAAAAAGAAGACTAAAAGTATACTTTCCTATTTTTAGTTTAAAAGAAGTATACTAATAGCACACTTGAATAAATTTCTTTTTCGTTAGGGTAGGCATACAGTGACTGATTGTGCAAGCCAAATGTATGTTGGCTCAATAGTTAAAACACTCGCTTTGAATAGGCAGTAAAGGGCCATATTTTCCAACCACTCACAGAGTGGTTGGAATGTTCAGACAATGTTCATCAAACTCCTATTTTAAACTGCATGATTTCATATACAAATCGTGATTCCTTAATAGAAAGTCTTTAATGTATATTGCTGATGGGAATGTGGAGTGTAATTGGCCTTTCTTTTTAGGCTGGAGCTGTGTCAGGCGGAGGTAGAACTGGGTCGCTTCTCATCTCTGCGCCAAGAGCTTGAGTTGGAGGAGAAGAACGTCCAATCTCACGACAAGAAAAAACAAAAGCTCAGACTCCAGCGAGAGAAGAAGGTTATCAACGAACGTAGACATAAAGCACAACATGACAAAATGTAATAGCAGTTTTCTTGGAACAATGACAAATAACCAAGCCTGAGCCACTTAACAGTCTAAATCATGTCACTTTTAGACTTGTTGTTGAATCTTTTACCTGATGGAAAGTAAAATGGGGAAAAATTGCAAAGATTTTGTCATTTTTTTGTCATTTGCCCCTTCGTGGCCGTTGTGCACCCTCAATGCCTGCTTCTGCCAAACCTGCATTGAGACAAGCTCCGACTTCTACCCGACGGTCAAAGCTGCATAACGCAAAAAAGTGTGGACTTTAGGGTGTGATTTGGGACTGAGCCTATGTGGGCAAAAACAACTTTTAAAAAAATTAGGGCCCTAATTTTTCTTGATGTTTGTTAAAATATTTCAGACAGCAGTGTTGTTTGTGTGATCTTCTATGTGACAGTGAAAGTGACAAGGCTTTACAAGAGGAGGTGGATGTTCACAGGATACAACAGGAACAGGCTCGTGCTAGCCATCGCAAAGCAGCTGTCTACCTCAAACAGACTTTACAGAGGTGATATATCCATATGCACATTCTGTAAAAAAAAATTATCTATATTTTTTAGTTATAACTCTTTTTTATCTGCTTTTATATTAGTTGCCAGTCTAATATCTAATATAGCTTATTTTAAAGAAGGTAATATAGAACTTATTTTTAGAGCTCTTGTGTTGTAGGATGAAACAGAAAGAGGCTGAGGCAGAAGAGAGGAGGGTGGAGCTAATAAAGAAGAGGCAGACGGCACTGATGGCACTTAAAGCCAGTTTTGCTGCCACTCAGGTACAATTAATCAGTTGTAAAAGTTGTATGTTAAGAAGTGTTTGTTGTGACGTGTCTGTTAAAGCAGAAACTCCAGAATTACGCTATGATTACATTGTAATTTGTGTGTAATACCTCAGTAATGGTGCTTCATGGGGCCAAGTCGGGCTCAGCCTGAACTAATAGCACTAACCTCCTTGTGGGCTCACCACCTTCAAGGAGATGCTTAGACCAATGTGATGCACAATGGACAGCAAGGGAAGAGGAGGCCCATGCAGACAGGACCTTGGCTGCAGAAAATAGCTTTTGGTATATGAAATGTGAGAAAGAAGCCAGAGCTGTGGCTCTGAATTTAGTTACATTATTCCGCCATTAGATAGCAACAAGAGGCTCCTTATGAGCGAGTCAGCAATAAAGACTTTTATATTGAGAGAGATTGACACAGGGTTGTAAACAAGGAAGTTATTTTTACTTTCAACAACACCATGTAAAACGCAGCCAACAAATGCACTGAGCAGCGCTGTCATCAGAAATCACCCTTTACAGTTGAAAGGATAGTACGACAAAGTGAACCTCAGTGAACTTTTAAACTAATGTTTTATTAGGGATGTGAGAGCTAAAAAATAAATGCTGTATCAGATGCAGGTAATCCCACTCGGTCAGTCCATCTGTTTCTCTTTACTCTCTTCTACATAAGAGAGTGAGCTTTAAATACAGTAATACAATAACTTCTCAGTGAAGCAACTCAACGTTCCTTCGTCCTTCCTTCAGCTGGGCTCAGCTGTTAATCTGTCTAACTGAGATTTGAATCCATGGCGGAAGGAAGTAGTTCACACAAGGTAGGGTTTTTAAAGACACTCCGTTGTTGTTTCTTATGTACTTACACACTCGTGCCGTCGAACTGTTGTATAAAAGCAATTGATGCCATGATTGGCATGCTGTGATCCAAAATCACACTGAAAAAATTACAAGCTGATCGAAATTGAATTAATTTCATCAAAGCAATTCGTTATGTCTGTGGTGTGTATGGCCCCCATGTGCCTGTATGCACAACGTATAGTTATGTTCTTGATGAGATGGTGGATGATGTCCTGGGGGTTATTCTGCCAGACCGGTATTAGGACGTCAGTAGTTGCGTTTCCATTACCCTTCAAATTGCGCAAATTGAAATTGGAAATTGAAAATACGCCCAGTGGGAACACGTCAGATTTGCAAAAACTCCCATATATCACAAAAAAGTTCTTACACTTGCATCAGGCAATTCAAAAAAGGAATATTTAGCAAAACTGCAATGGAAACAGTTATTTCATATTTACAGGTCACCTGGCATACATAAAAAGTTACATGATCATTCTTTAATGTAGTATAACCTCCCAGAAACACCTCATATGTGGCCATCCCCAAGTATGAGGGGCATTTCTTGCCATTAATGCTTGGATGACCCCTACGGCGCTTTGCGACTCCGACCTGGTCGTGGCTACCCTAGTCAATGCTTGTGTTTACACCAGCTGCGCCACAGCACATTTCAGAAGCATTCCAGAAACTCTCCATGTTGCTTCGCAAAAGATGCGTGCCTACATCTTCGATTTTAAAATCATGGCTAGCGCGGTGGCTGTGATATCCGTCAACCTACCAACATCAGTTGCCATGACTTATGGCGAGAGGAAAAAAATGATGTTTTAGACAAATAACATCAGTTAATGGAAATGCCGTCACTTTGCAATAGAAAAAATAGCATTTTTTAAAAATTAAAATGTATAAAATATTGCAAAAGTTTTGCATGAATCTGCAATGGAAACTTAGCTAGTGAGTTCCTGGACAGTAGTCTATGGTGCTACTTGGCAGCTTTAGATGCTTTGATAAATAATGTCACAGATGTTCTCAATTGGATTCAGGTCTGGGGAAGAGTCTGACAATGGGTCCTGGGTACCGTTAGCTTAACCCTTAAGGATATTCCTCCCCAGACCATCTCTGACCCACTGCCATGTGCTCGTTTATGTTGCAGGCAGCCTAACATTCCCCACGGCATCTCCAGACTCTTTCATGTCTGTCACATGTGCTCAGTGAGAACCTGCTTTCATCCGTGAAGAGAACATGGTGCCAGTTCTGTTTTGGTGTTCACTGGCAAATGCCATTCGAGCTGCGTGGTCCTGAGCTGGCCTTGTCCAGCTGTCCTTGTGTAATGACCCTCTCTCTGTGTCTTCTCCCTGCTCCACAAGTTGATATGATTCTTTAGGGTCTTAATGAAAAGTCTATAACATCCTTTGGTTAAAATTTCTCAATGGTAGAGTAAATAACTCCTTTTTTTTTACCTTGCCAAAATCAGCTCTGCAAAAATCATCTGGTCTGGTTCTGGTCGAGGCTGCTTTAAAGGTTAATGAGCTCTGCTCGCCCCGCTCCTCTCTTCTCTTTGTGGAGTGACAAGCCTGTTTACTTTAGCTGCATTTAGCCGCTAAACTTGCTAACTAGCACGTTATTAGGAAAGGCGATCGCAAAGATTCATAAAAAAACCCTATACTCACTTCTGTTATAAGTGAAGCTGGATCACGAATGATTTGCGTGAACATAGACGCATTTATGTAGATCGAGAGGTGCATTCTATTCACAAACAAATGTAATCCACCGCATCTTCAGCGGCTCAGATGTCAGGAGAAATGACCACTATGACGACCACTATGTTCATTATTACATCCAGCAACACAACACCTCAACTGCTCAATCGGAGATATTCTTGTCTAACTTACATCCCTGCTCCGGCATCGAAACAATGGAGGTCGGACTGTTACAGCTGATTTAAGGCGGGTCTAAGGTAAGACGCTCATGTCAATCAACTATCGTGGGAGCGGTCTCTGTCGGTGTGACGCCATGACCCCTTTAAGACCTCCTTGTGATGGCAGTTTTTGTAGAATGTGGTACAAAACAGGATTAGGCACTAAAAGTTGAATTGACAGCCAAATTTAGCTGCAGTGTGTTTGTTGCCTTCTTTGGATGAACTATCTCTTTTAGTAAGAAAGAATTTGATGCAAGAGTAAGATGTAAATACTACTGTAGTGAAAAACGTTGGTGGAGCAACCTAATTCAGGTAAGTGTAAATATGTACAGATGAGAGACACAAGAATATTAATGGTGATAGATTGTATGTTTCGCCCAGGGCAAACGTGTCAATGATATGTGCATTTGTAGCAGCTATGGGCATGTGACCCAAAGAACTTTGCTTTATTGGTGGACCAGTAAATGTGTCAGTATAAGCCACTGATTGATCTTTTCTTCATCTTTTTTTTTAGGAAACTATGTGTGCTAAAATGCAACAACAGAAAGCTTATAAACAGAAACAGAAAGAGCAAGAGCAACACGTGAGAGAGTCACTGGAGGCCAAAGGGCTGAACAGCACTGAACTTATTCACCGACTAAGACTGCAGGAGCGCTTCAACAGGAAAATTGTGTGAGTATTTCAAATAATTATGTGTTTCCCCAAAATCTTTTATGTGTTTACATCTCTCTCTCTCTTTCTATTTCATATCTTTAATATATCTTTAATTAATCATATCTCTCTTTTTTTGCATTGAAGTGAATTTGAAGACACACAAAGAGTGGGGCAAATGGAGATTGTGGCTAAATTGCTCTTGGAACAGAACATGAAGGAAAGGTCTAGAAAATCTCCTGTACTGAGCCATGAGAAAAAACATGATGAAAAACTCTTGCAGAACCTGTTGCCTCCATCTGCACATTCAAGGAGAGAGGTATCAGTGATTGCTTAGCGTGACACTCGACAGAAATGTACATCATTAGAATAATGAATTAAATGATTGTATGTTTTGCCTACCACAATGAGAAATTGAGCTTATGAATGCTGCAAGTCTGTCTGCAGAAGTAAAGACCACTTTGCATCATTTCAATGCTAAACCAAGATGTGTCTGCAGTATGTTAAAAGAGTCTTACTGTGAGGCGTTACATTTTCAGTTAAATTCACTTTATTTGTTTAGCCCTTTTCACAATACAGACTTTTCAAAGCATGATGAAAGCATTTCAAAGAATGTTTCAGGGATACAATGTCATTTGGCCCTAATGAACAGTTAATCTAGCATTAAATGAAGAAATGTCAGAGAATCTGTGAATCAGTGGTAAAATGTTGTAGAAAAACCTTGAACGGAACCAAAGTCATTTGGAGCCCATCCTTCTCTGGCAACAAATAATGTAATTTAATGAAGTACAGTATCAAGCAGTTTATTTAATTAAACAAACGAACACAAACATGACTTGACTTGGATTTGACTTGAATAAGTAGAAGAGACTGACAGTATGTTATATGAAAGAAAGCGAGACCAGAAACAAATGAAACATGCCGGCTATATATACACATGAACTAATGACTAAACAAGACACACTGTACAACAATAATACTGTATTTGTATTATAGTAAGGGCTAAGTTTAGGGTTGGGGTAGGTATAGATGTTAAAAAAAAAAAAACAATCCAGTAGGTAGAGCAATCCATTTCATTGTTAGTTTCCGGTCGGAGCTGTATCCCTTCTAGCCACAACCGTGTTCTACTCGAAGCAGCTCTTTATGGTTTTTGAATCATTTTTGTGGTACTCTGATGTCATACACCGTTTCTTCTGCAGAGCGCCACTGCAAGTCAAACACACATACTTTCATTTCAAGATGAAAGACATGACAACATGAACTTAAAACCGAACCAAACGAGATATGACAATGGGTGGTACAACTATATTATTTACATTTGCTCTTTCCAGCCAAAGAGCTTTAGCAATGGTCAGCAAGGCAGTCACCATGATGAATCTGCTTTTGAACCCAGACTGGTCATCAAGTAGGTTGTTCTGGGAGAGAAAAGCAGCAAGCTGATTTCAACTGTGGTGAGATCAAGTGTTGAACATACTGGTTTTCTGATCTCTTTCTACTTCTTGTGTTTAATTCAGGAAAGGCATGTAATGTCAAGTTCCAGAGCGTCTTATGCCGGGTCCCACAGTGTTGGCGACAGTGACGTCAGTTCCTCTTTAGACTTTGCAGAGCTGAAGTGGGGAGAGCATGTAGAAATGGAAGATGAAGATGAGGGAGAGATGAACCTGGCCCAGCCTGAGTTCACTGGCCTTTGGGAACACAAACACAAAGATTATACGGTAATGATTTAAATTAAATACATAAGCATGTGACAGTGATTTCATTAAGTTTTATCAGAATTCAAAATCAGTTGTTAGATATTAAAATCTGAAGCGCTTGTTGAAAACGCAGTGAGCTTTGGTGGGGACTATCTGTTACAACTCCTGGAGACCACTGTTGCCAACTCAGCATTTTGTTGCTAGAGTTAGCAACTTTTCAGACTACCCTAGCAACTTTTTCTTCAAAAAGCACCTAGCAACAAATTTAGCTATTTTTAAAATTTATTTGGAAACTTTTAGCAACTGTGACTCAAATGATAAAAAGGCACACATTTTCCCTCTAAATTACACAAAAATTGGAAATCAAGTTACTAGATGCAGCTGTTCAATAATAATTGTTCATTTATGATAACGCCTTGTTATTAGTTTCTACCTGCTCTTGGTGATCAGTTATAAATTTGTAGAAAAATGGAAAAAAACACTGTTAATTTTTAAGTCGTAACCTGAGAGCACAAAATACAATGTGTAATTTTATATTCATGTAAAAAAATGTGTGAAACATCAATGCACAACATTTCTTCAAATTAACACAGTGCATTGTGCCCTATTTTACAGATTTTTCTTAAAAAGTGTAGAATACTAACTACCAATACACTGCTTAAGAATGTAATTGTTCAGAATGTATAGATGATAAGAAAATACATAAAATGTAATTCTATGCTCTGTTATTCTATGCAGTTTTGCATTGATTACATAGTGATGTCATCGCACAGTGACATCACAACGTCATTTAGCAACTTTTAGCAACAAATTGTCCAGCCTTTAGCAACTTTCCCTGAAAATAAGTTGGCAACACTGCTGGAGACCCACTAGCATTGGGATGTCTCAAATGTATACTGTCTTTGCTTCAACAGCTGTGAAGCAACGGCAGTATGGTAATAATGATTAGTTGACTATGCATAGTAATCTGTCATTTTAATTTTACTCCCCCCTCAATGCTGCTTTAATTATTCTTTAATTAAATGGATATCAATTAAAATGACAAAATCTTCTCTTTTTTTGGTCATATCTGTCTCTGTAGGCACCATCAGATGAAAACATTCAACTTGAAACTTCTTATACCGCCATAAAGACGGACATGATCAAAAGTTTGGTTCCAAAAGTGGCAAAAAACACTCTAAAGAGTAGAGAATCAAAAGGACCACCATTCATCAGCAAACCAGAGATTGTTCTTTTTAAGGTACTGAATGCAGTGTTTTTCTGTTATAATAGTCGTGTTCAAAACACTTGATTTTTGGGAATTATAGGTCTGCTCCCAATGAACAGAACGTGTTGAATTATAGGTATTTAAGTTATGCTGTCTGTTAAAATATTGCACATATTCTTCTTTGATAAGACAGTATCGTATGCATTGCCATAAGAATGGCAAAGAATTTCCATGCAAAGATTCTGTGATGTATTAGTCTAATAAAGTCCTTTTTATGTACACAGTGGGAGACATACTGTAGGTCAGATGTCCAGATCAGATATGTATCTGATTTAAAAAAAAAATAATAATAATTTGGAAGTGGCTCAGAACAGTTGCTAAAAAATCAGATCTTGTGCAGTTTTTTGTGTTTACACTTGTGCAACAATATCCTAACAATATCCTAAATATTGAGACGTAACCATCATTTTTACAACATGCCTTTAAAGTACAAAACATTAATACTTTATAATATATTTCACATTTTAAAGAAAAATAACTATGAATAATCCCATATTGCTTTTAAACTGTATTTGCAGGATTGCGATGTTGGGAAGATCTACAAGAAGAAAGTCACACTGACAAATGTCACATACATAACTAATTACTGTAAGCTGTTGGGAGTGTCACAGAATCTTAAAGATTATGTATCAGTGAGGTGGGCTGCTCTTTTAGCACATCACATAAACATCTTATATTTAGGCATTTGGTCAGTCTTATTTTGATCTTTTAAAGCCAGAGCTGTTTGGCACATGATAATGACATACTTTACTGGCTCTCACTGGTTGTCTTGAAGGGAAAGAAAATTCTATCATCATTTACTGAACCTCACGTCATTCCAAACCTGTATGACTTTTTTGTGGAAAAACATCTCAGGATATGACTTTTACTATGGTTCCCTGAGAAGGGAACAAAACGCTGTGTCGTTGATGACACTGTGAGAATACTTATGCATTTGAAAGCACATGCTGAATCACTCCAATCTCAACAATCCCCCTGTGATGCATGATGAAGTACTGCATAAGCTACAAAAGCCATCTTATTATCAGCTTCTGATTGGAAGTATGGCAAGGAAACCATGGCTACAGACGTTTCCTTTTAGTATGGAAACTTTAAAAGGATAGTTCACCCAAGGCTATCTTAAGGGTAGCATGTACAGGATGAAAGGCAAAGTTCTATTACTGAGCCTTTCGGTACTCCATACAGAACTTGAGACTGGTATGAGATCTCTTCTTTTACTGCTACAAATTGATAACGGTCGAATAAGAACAAATTGAACCATGCCAGAGCAATTTCACTAATGCCAACACCAATTTTCAAGTTCATAAAAAAAATTATGGTAGATAGTGTTAGTTGTAGCACCAAGGTCCAGTAAGACTAATAAAGATGCAACCGCAATCAGATGATAAGAGCAAGTCATTTGTAACTCTAAGGAGAGCAATCTCACTACTCTAATTCAGTTTAAATCCAGATTAAAAATGCTCACAGATACCATTTCTTTCCAAGACGAAATGTCTTGCAATGTTTTGAATGTTGGGCACATTCTTGGGTTGTGTGCAGAGTTGAACCCTCCCTAATTCAAGTTTTTGCAATTGGATCATCTGTTCCCTGAAAAGAGCTCTGCTGATCTCTAGAACCCATGATGGTTTTTTTTTTTACCTCAGATTTCAAACACTTCTTGTTGTTGCGCACCCCCGGGCGCTGGAGTCTGGAGATTCCTTGTGAAGACTGTGGTTCAAGCTAAGTGTCCTTGAATAGGGATGTCTTCACTATGGCATGAGTTAGGACCCTTACCCACTTTAGGGTCGTTAAGTAGAGTCCTCTGATCATTTGAAGAGTTCTGTTAATACTGAGCTAACCTCCTTTGCCAATCAGGCCTTCAGAATCATAATCCTGATATGAGCTTTGTCAGGTTCCTGGAATCATGGAATCAGACACAGTATCTTGCTCTCCTCCTCAGGGAAACATGGTTACACTCAGTAACCTGAGATGTTCTATGGAAGACAATAGTGCTAACAGCCAGTTTAATTCAGTATATTGTTTTGTTCCCATGCATCCGACTGTGTCAGTGCGATTGTATTGATACATTTCTGCAATCTCAAATAACTCTGTAAACGTTGCAGATCACTGTTATGTCTGACTGCTGGGAGGCAAGGCCTCCAGCAAATGCCTCAGAGCTCCAGCGTGTGAATGTTGGTCTCATTTGGTTCCCACAGTGTAGGCATAACCACAGAGACACATCATGTGCTGTCTTGGTTTAAGGAAACCAGTAAATGTGCTACTTACCTTTTGTCTCCTAGTAGGAGTTAGTTTGTGTTATTTAAACTCTGTTGTTGTTACGTAGTAGCTGCGTGCTGGACGGAACGAGACGAGAGACGAGATAACAGGCAACAATATTTAATATAATCTTCAGGTAGCACAAGCAGGAACAGGCAGGAATATCCACACACGTAGAAACATTAAACATCAACAATAAAGACCGACAGGGTAATGAACTCAAGGACAGACTTATAAAGGGTAACTAATAATGACAGACAGGTGAACCAGATAACGTTAACAAGGACTAAACCAAAGTAGACAGATCAATGGGGGGAGACAATGGGAGAAACCAAGAATAGAACAGTCCAATAAACAGAAACTCAAGGAGACATGTAACAGTTGTCACCCCAAAATGTGTATTTTTTATTTGAATATGATTAACATGTTAGCGTGGCTAGCTATATGCTAGCATCAAAATTTAATGTAAATACATCTCTCATGCTGTCGATTTGAGGTCATTGCAAAAAATATTACAAATGTCACTGTCAAGCTGTTTGCTTTTATTTTCTATTTTAATAAATGTGTGACCTTTTTTCTTTCAGTTTTGACCCACCAGGGCCCATGTCTGCAGGCATGACCTGTGAACTGGAGGTTATATTTAGACCTATGGTAAGGTTTTTCCCCACTCTATGTTTGCAAAATATATCTTTGCTTCACTCTGTAGCCACTACAGGTTTAGAGAAAATAAGATGTAATTCTGTTGTAATATGATATGTTTTTTATTATATCACTGCATATAGGCAGAGATAAATCATCATCATGCCAGTTATGCATTTTGCTTAATATTGAGCAGGTTAAAAGCTAAGCAAGTTAAATCAAGGAGGCTTTCAGTAATTTTGTCACAGTTCCCCTTTGGAAGACTTTTTTTTTTTTTTTTTTTTTTTTTTTGTGAAATTAAATGAAGCGCAAATTGGTGGAGTAAACAGTATTGGCGAAATGAGATCTGATCAAATGAAGTAAGAATTTAGGAGCCACCCATGTTAAACTAAACACACTTTTCATTTAATACTAATTGGTTTCTTTTACTTTAAAATGAAGATGTCCTTTCCAGCACACATTTTTGGATGAAACCTGTATAATTTCAGTTGAACATTTTGCATTTTTTTTCTTTCTTCTCTCTCTTTCTCTCTCTCGCTCTCTTAAGTTTAAATATAATGAAACTGATTGGGAAATGCTCCTCAGTAATAAGTGTTCAATATTTATTTTAGCTTGATGTGGATTTGGGTGGAGTGATTCAGTTTCAGTCATCTACTGGCCCTTTTTCTGTTTCCATTAAGTGTACCAAGAAAAAGTGTGAGGTAAGAGTTCACATTATCTATTACAGATTTCACACAAAATAAGGATTTTGTAGCTTTTGAGGGGTTTTCGAAAATCACATTTCTTAACTTTTTCCCAGATGGTTGTTGATCAGTGTCTTGTGGATTTTGGTACTCATGTGGTCGGACAGCAAGTTTCACGAGTAATCACCTTGACCAACAGAGGAGCTGTGGGCACCGATTACATTCTGTCTCCCATCACCACCGGCCCCCTTCAGCAAACCTTTGAATGCACAATGGTGAACAACACTGATATATCTACAGATATATGTTTCCTCCAGTAGAGTCTTGTTTATGGGCCACTGTGGTCATAAATGAACTGAGGCAGGGAGATAGTCCTGTCATTTGGTTATGTTCATTTTTCTAAAAGGGTGAATCTTACAAAAATACGTTCAGGCAGGGGTGCCAGCTTTCTAACCCCCAAATATGCTAAAGGTGGTGGAATAACATTGCAGTGCACAGGAAACATACACAGAGACGTCTCATAGACTCATTACTTCAATGCAATGATCTTTACTACACCCCTGACGCAAACCCTCAAAGAAACCTGTTGACATTAGCATTTCTCATTTGTAACATTATAACATTATTAGATGATTTGTCCAAATTATATGCCGTTCAAAGCAATGTTTTAAAACAATGTTTTAAAACTCTGACCATCACAAGTACAGTCAAACTTGAACAAACACACACATTTTGTACACATTTCTACAATTTATGTACAATTTTCATAAGAATTATTCATTGTGATTTCAGCCTAAATGTAATGGCTCACCCCTAACCTGAGCAAGATGTGAGTTTGACGATTTTCAGTGAACTAAAAATAGCATCCCTTTTGTCAGTAGATGTATATCAGTAATAGTGCTTGATCTGATTGTAGTTTATTTGTTGTTTTTACTGGATGAGAGATGGAGCATGCAAGGCAGTGATCTGTGCCTTTATGTAATGAAGTTTAAAGTTTGAAATCACTGATAAGGGAAAATGTCCAAACATAAAGAGTGATCACTCAATCACAAATTTTAAGCATGTTAAGATTAAAAAATATAAGGGTACTGAAGCCCACCTGTCTGGCAATGCATATACTTGCCATTAAGAGTATTACTCTTAAACAATATATTCTACGTTCAAGTATTAAATATTTGACTTCTGTGCTGATTCCTGTATTCAGCCATGTGCACTTCCTGTAATAACAGTGTAAGGATTTACACAGGATTTCATTATGGGATCATTTTATAATTTTAGCCAAAAAAATTCAACATCCCTGCTATGACAGGACAGCTGGCAACCCTACGAACAGGTCACATTTTGCAAACACATCATTGGATCACAGGTTTTGTGATGTTCACCCATTAGTTACAGTGTACAGTAATGTGTGTTATTCCGTTTTATTGATGACAGTCCTAATTACAAAGACAAGCAGTAGTACATAATAGCATTTATTAACAGTTGTGCAAAGAGCAGGTCTTTAAGATTATAATTTTATAATCAATCTCTCTGCCCAGGTTTCTGGTAATACTGCCAGTGCTGCGACGCCCAGTGTGGATGCAGAGAACACAGCAGAAATTCCATCAGGCACAGAGAACACAGGACATGTTTCTCACATTGACCTTAAACCAGGTAACACAATGCTTTTCTCCTGTGGTGTAGCACTTTTTGCAGTAATTACGATTGTAATTGTGGTCATTTTAGTTGCAAACATAAATATAATCACTGTGTCAACATATACAATTTGTAATAGGCCTGTGTTCTTACTAGACTCTCTGAGCAATGACATAACCCCTTGTGTATCCGGCATCCAAAACATAGTCAGCATAATTTGAAAAATATAGCAGAAAAAAAAACATAGCAGACAAGTCAAGACAAGTGGTGAATATATATATATATATATATTGTCACGGGGCGGAGCAAAGCGACAGACACAGGGGGCGTGACGTCAGGCCTCGGAGAGGCTTTTATTAAACAATAAAACAAAGTGTCCAAAAAGGGGGGAAAAAGTGTCCAAAACAAAAGGGGGATCTGGTGTCCTCGAAGTGACGGGGTTCCGTGAAGGAGGGGTAGTGTTCCAAAAGGGAAGGGTCCAGGTAAGGGGCGGAGTCCGGCGGCCGCACGCGCTCCCCGCTCAGGTCCGGGGTGCGAGGGGCGGCGGCTTCTCTAGCGGCATCGTCCTCCTCCACCTACACGGCGCTTCTGGGGGATAACACGGCCCGGCATCCTGGCCCGTCAGCCGTTACGGGTTCGGTCCTCATCCGGACCCGCGGGGTCCGGCAACTCGTCCTGCGGCGCTGGTACCCTCTTCACCCCTTCCTGGACCCACGAGGACACCAGCGTGCATGCACGGGGAAGAGACCGGTCTCCTGAGGAGAGGCGCGCTCGGCATTTTAACAGCGGCGGTGATGAGGCTTCATTCACATCAGGTGTGCCTCATCACACGCCGCCAGACCTGGATGTTTCGGCGCCCCTCCTCCTCCCACACGCCCACTCCCGTCGGGAGCCTGGTGAAGGGCGGCGATTACCGACGGGGTGAAGCTGATAGTTAGGGGGGAGGCAGCCGACTCGTCACAATATATATATATATATATATATATATATATATATATGTATAATGAAAAATAAAAATCGATCAACAAATTTGCTGCCTTATGTCTGAAAAATGAATCTTAATTTTACATAATTGTATATTAATTGACATTTTTTGCATACATACATGTAAGTATTCATTTTGTACATCTTTTGAATAATAAATTCTCCTTGCCTGTAATGATAGGTGTGTCTCCTGACAATATTCCTGATGAGATTTTGATGGCTGATCCAGGATCAGTGGATACTACAGTGGAGCAGAGCAGCTTTGAGCCAACTGAGTTTAGCATTGGGGAGGTACAGTATGAGAACACTGACAATTTACACGCATTTAAGAAAATGAATTAAGAAAGCCAAAAATCATGTAAAAAGAGTACGGTTCTTAAAAGGTTTTTTTCCCACTTGAAAGACTTAAAGTAGTTCACTTACAGAACAAATAATTCACAGATAATAATCCCCTCGTCAGCCAAGATGTTAATGTCTTTCTTTCTTCAGTCATAAAGAAATGTTTTTAGAGGAAAACATTTCAGGATATTTCTCTATATAGTGGACTTCAGTGGTGCCCGTGAGTTTGGACTTCTAAAATGCAGTTTTAAAGTCTTATCTAGCGAAACAATCATACACAAACCATTCATACTGTATAGCTTAATTTCTACCAATTTCTACTGAACATGGTAGTGGATTATCGAATAATTGCAAAAAGCACTATAACGAGAGATATACCCAGATATAAGTACTTACAGCGGCAAAGTAAATAAAGATAAAGATAAAAATGTACGAATTTTTACTGAAGAAAAAATTCTTGCTTTGACGTGTGAGTGTGAGTGTGAGTAGCTCCATAAGAATCCACTGTTACAATTCTAAATCTTCTCTACATCTGTGTTTGTTGAATGGGCCTTTCGTACTGTGCAAAGAAACACCACTATCAATAGCTGCAAATTATTCGTAGTGAATCTCATGTTGGTGTGAGAGTTAAATGAAAATGTGATGTGTAGATTGTCTCTCTGCAGGCTTATGAAGGTGATGTTGGCCCATTTATGAGTGTCAAACTACCCATTATCTTTACACCAACAATTCCAGGGGAGGCAAAACTGGATTTCCAAATCACATTTTCTCAACCTAGTTGTGAACCGGTATAGTTTTCACATAATTATAAACAGTGCTGATATTTGCTTTAACCGCTCAATAGATTAACCTGACTTTTCTCCTTGTTTTCTTGAATGCATAGATTGTGGTTTCAGTTTGTGGGGTGGCAGAGAGCGCACCTGTATGGGTGACCGAGCCAAATATTGACCTGAAAATCTGCATGTATGATCGCCTTTATCAGGACAGCATCGAAGTTCAAAGCAGGTAAATTGCACCATTTCTATTTTTATTAAGACAATATCCACATCAGCTGCTGATATCTATATATCACCGGATTGCTGATGGAGGTGAAGTCACCGAGCAGCCATGTACTGTAGATGCCCGACTGCAAACCGACAGCTAAAACAATGACTTTAAAAGACCCGCTGTGCTGCCTATCAGTCAGATGTCAGTCATTTTCAAGATATAATGTCTGTAAAGTAATTGTATCTGGAGACAACATTTATGTAACATTTACGCAAGATAAGCAATACAGAAATTACCCAGAGTTTGTACGTACTCAGTTTACACACTGCCTATACGAGTGACTGACCTAACACAAAACATATTCCTGTATGTATGGACCAAATTAGGCACATGTCTAGCATTATTAACAAAAACTGATTTGAATACCAATATTACAACCAATATTATAGTAATACAAGCATCTGATCCTATATTGCACTATAGAGGCACATAATGAATACTTTGAAATTTGCAGTACATTTGCAGTACAAGTCAGGAAGTAGCTAGGAAATTGGTATGGTTCCCAGGGAATGCGCTTTTTATTAAACCTGACATTTTTAACAAGCAGGGGTAAAAATCCTGATTCTAAATAAAGAACCAATTACATATGTAGGAAGTTTGTGGTATTAGGCTGGAAGTGCTTTTCTAAAAAATATTGAAAATGTGACTTTGACGTGGCTTTTCTTTTCGATATCAATAAAACCTTGAAAATTGAAAACCAGGTCTATTTCCTATTGTGGCACTCTGTTTCTGACCTACAGTATGACACCCTCTGTTCTATTACTCATTGATATAAGTGCTTTTTAATAAGCATAAAGTAAGTACAACATACCTATAACAGACCATTATTAGGGCAGTTTAAATATTCATTTGATGGCTGATGTCTTGAGTATTTATTCACTGATCAATTGTTCAAAAGCTGCTTCACTAAACTTGCGAGCATGTGTAGAATGATCTGAAACTCTCAGTGTAGCTGTGCATAGTCTGACTTATTTAAAGAATTCCCAGGATGAACATCCATTATATCTGCTTTTCTCGAAGCTTGTTGCTGCAGGCAGTCCCCGACATTGGGTAAAATGGGTCACCTGTTCTAGATATATATAGATAGTGGGGCTACTGCATATTTAACAGTCCTACTGATGTGGACTTGAATGAGCGCCATACGCAGATCTCAGTTGCTTCTCATACGCAATATGTTTATTTTTATACAGTCCGTTTTTTGATTTGTGAAGCATGTGCTCTCTTTTTGGTAAAGATTACCCATACATCCCATACATTCTATTAAATGAATAGGAAATCATATGATTTTAATGAGAAAACATCACCTAACAAGTCAGCATCTTAATATCAGAAGTGTCCCTGTACATTCTTACAGTGCAAGGATGTAAGCAGTTGTTTAATGTCAGAGACTTGCTGCTTATGAAAAAAATATGTTGCTTTGTATATACATATACTGTACCTTAATAATGTAGAGTTATTTATTTTTGTTATAGTGTTTTTATTCGTACAGTAGGCTAACTGCAAATGTTTCAACAATGATTTTGTTAACAGCATTCATCTGAACCAGGTAATGATTTAAATGTTGGTTAAATTAATTCTTATTTTAACATATATACACAACATTTTACGTGGAAACGGTAATGCTAGTAAAACACCATAGAATTTGTCTTTTAAGAGTCTGAAATAGATCAATCAGGACGTTAAAAATATACACATAATAAATTATTCAGAGAAATAAGACATACATATGGTATGGACATGAAGCTTTATTTCCAAGATGATACATGGTAAGCTTTTCATTTCAATACAACATAGAGCAATATAGCAACATAGGCTTGTGTTATATTATTTATTGCATATTCGAATCAATTCTGATATTAATACCAGATATATGCTCATGTGTAATATTTCCCGCATAATTACGTACATAAAGAAATATATTTTGTTTTGGATCACTTACCAGTGCACAGCAGACACACCTACCTGAATGATTTCAATACAGTATATCACTTATCCTGCCCAAAAAGGCCGTAAACGCTGCAGATAACATCTTAAGTAAAAATGAATTTACGTACACGTAAAAACTAAATCTGTGTGACTGATGCGCTTCAATTCGGGTGACTTTAGGTCAGTGTTATACAATCCAGTGTAATCGTGTTTGACTATAAATTGAGAATGAGTCATTTTTAAGATAGGAATATGATGGTTCTCTCTGTTTACAGTGTGTCTCCACTTTCAGTCTGTTTATCTGACTTATCGAGAATGTGAATATTTGTTTTAATTTTTTCTTTTCCTTTCTTTCTTTTTAGGGCCAGCACAGCTCTCAGATTGACATTCAAGGTGTGTAAAGAGATGAGGAACCACATGT
This sequence comes from Cirrhinus mrigala, assembly GCA_036247105.1. Taxonomy (NCBI): domain Eukaryota; kingdom Metazoa; phylum Chordata; class Actinopteri; order Cypriniformes; family Cyprinidae; genus Cirrhinus; species Cirrhinus mrigala. Next base: position 372,036 of record CM070014.1, read on the forward strand.
CCATCTTACCTAAAACAGGATTTATCCAGGCCAAATCCAGCTTCAGTGCTCAGCTGAAATTTCTGCCCAGGTAGTCCTTAATAATATAATAGTAACCACTGTGTTGCTCCAAAACAGTTCTGATGTGGCTTTGTTTGGAACGATTTTCATTGGTGAGACTGAGCAAACACAGACACTGCCAACAGTACTGGGTCTAAAAAAAACAATGTTAATTTCTTGTTTATTGCACTGTTATATATAGTTGATATGCAATCGTGCAGATATTCGGGGGAAAAAACAGTACTCTTGCTTGTGTGACATTGCTAATCTATATCAAATGACGTAAACATTAGACAAAATCCCATACAGGTGCATTTTTGCACTCACAATTTCAGGGTCCTAATAGGCTACATCACACAATCAGAAGTCATCCTGCATCAAGTTTATCACTAAGCAGTTGCATGCAGTGTAAGATGGCATACAGGTCTGTGCTGGGGCAGGATGCACTGAATGCCTTAATCATTTATTTTTTCCACAGTTCATTACAATTAGCATGTTAAATCGATACCCTACTCATTATGTAATGCCTGTTATTTGTAACATAATAGCTCCAACACTGTTCCATTTAAAAAGCTTATTACCACTAATTGCTTCATACATCATAAAGTGATGTGTATTGCAAACACTACAAGGATGGATTATGGGATTTGCTCAGAGAAAGTTACAAAAGCAAACAAACAAAAAATAACCTAAAACATGACAATTGTGAAAAATAAACTGTTTCATAGGAGCATCTGACAACATAAATACCTTGAACCATCCATAAAATCTCCCAAAAGAAGCATGTGGACATTTAGTTGGAGCTGAATTTGAATGAGGCTGCTGAGATATTTTTAAACCTGAACTGTAACGCGGTGTGCTGCAGCGCTGTAGGCTCCTGAGAGAGAAGCGCATGTGCGTGGTGCCCTTTTCCTCGCCCACATTTTTCAGCATATTGATATCTAAGCTGATTTGAGGTCAGATGAAGCAGCATTACATGCTAAAAGTTAATAGAATATTTCGTGGGCCTGACGTGCTGCAGTGGAGGAAGTGAAATTGCATTAATCTGCTTCAGAAAGCTTTAAAATGCAGATTAGGACAGCATTAACAGTGTCGGCACTCTTTCACTCATCTCTCTCTCTCTCTTGTGATCCAAAACCCACAGATCTGTCTTGACTCCTGCTTATGTAATACTGTTCACATGGCTCATTCTCACTGGAGCCTTTTGTGGGCCATTATTATGGGCTATTGTTGCACAGCTCTCTGTAATACTTGATTGTGATTGATTGACAGCATCCTGTGTTCAAATAATCGTAAAACGATGCCAGTTTGATTGGGATCTTGTATCTCCCCGAAGAGGTTTATTACAGCAAAAAGCCCCAACAAGCTGTGGTTTAATAAAGCCCCAGTGCTTTTATAAAGTGGGGCTTATTGCTTTTATAAAGCGAATAGTATATGCCTAGCCCACCCATTAAGTCAAAATTTACAGCAAAATCTGACATTCTGATGCATTTTTTGGCGCAGTAAAAAATGCAGTGGTGCAGTAGTACTGATGTCTCTACAGTAATTTACAACGGCTTTGAACGTGGCTCAACCAATCATAATCAAGAACCAGATGTCTGAATGTCTGGATGATACACTATCTCTATTATTCTATATTATTTCAGGAGACTGATTTAAGTTTGGCATTTGTCTAGCATCAGCCTAGTAAAAAGACAAACACAGCAATTTAATACATCCATCTATCCATGTAAGATTTTGTTCACTATATAATTAATAATGTTTCATTTTATTAGAGTCATTTGCAAATGTAAAGTCACATAATCAGAAATGGTGTGAGTGATACAAGAGATATGAAAATAGCATTGGTGTGTTGCCATGGGTAACATTTTTTTTTTTTTTTGACAGAAGATTAACCAATCAGAATCGAGTACTGCAGAGACGTGTACAAGAATAATATATAATCACACTAAACTGTATATTGATGCTATATTTTTCTTGTTTTAAGCATAAAATTTGGACAAAATGTAGTGAGGAGGATGTAATAAGATTAGTAATAACATTAGTAAATACATTAGCTTACATAAACTAACAATAAGCATGATTTAAAATGTATTAAATATAAATTCTTAAATGCTGTAGAAGTATTTTTCATATTTAGAGTTACATTAAGTTGCTGCAGCTGTTGACACTTCCCCGCTGAGAGAGACACACTGTTTCCCAAGCGTCTATGTAAATGAAGCTTAGGACTGTGAGACACAGGCATTACTTAACAAAGTGTATGTTATTTAATGTTTCTTGTTTAAGAATTTAATGATAACATTTAATTTTGAAAGCTCACCTAGATTTCTGCTGTCAGAAGGCATATGCTCTTTTTGTCTTTCTCATTCTCTCTCTGTCTGTGTGTGCTGTGACAGAGCTCAATTGAATCAGACACAGACAGCTGTGCTTCCCCAGTGCTGCTGATTATGTCGATCTACTGAAACACTTCACAATAATCACTGAAGATCACAACAGAGCTCTCACGTATGTTCCTAAGTTAGCATGCTTTATAAAAACAAATGTGTGTGTGTAGCTTATAAAGCTACACATTATATAATATATATAATATAAAGTAATTTTTTTTTCTCATACTCTGCATGAAAAAAAATACTTTTTTTTTTTTTTTTTGGTATGCTAAACTCCATCTACAATTCTTTAATAATTATTATACATGCAGTTCCATCCACAATTTTCATGCAATTTCGCCTGTGACTATATAGAATATTTGTACTTTACTACCAGTAAAATTAATTAGTAAAACCAAATTTTAATACAGTGAATGGATAAAGAAATATAGATGAAAAGATCAACTGTTTCTCCGAAACTAATAAGGTGAAAAACCTTAATACACATTAAAAAAAGATCAATGTTTAGCTGCACAAAAAGCTTGTTTTGCTGCTTGATATTGCAAACTGGTGTGTCTTACCATATTATTTTAATGTATTATCTTAATTGTGAATACACTGGTTTGTAGTGCAAACTGTTTTACTGTTTACTGCACTTTGAGATTCTTCTCGTTATTTCCCTATGGTGGATTATGAACCGGATGTCTAACACATTACCAGAAAACAGCTTACTTCCGCATTGAAAAAAAAGGTGGATACTGACAGTGTAAAAGGCCAAGGTGTCTAAAGTAATTTTCTACATGGTTTACATGTTTAACCTTGTTTGCAGATGCATCTGTATTGTTTTCTCCCTCAGAAACTGGTCACTCTGCTTATGCCTCTCTGGCATGGAGACTCAGCACATGCTACAGTTTTTGTTGTCTCGCCAAATGAAAGCTCAAAATGTCTGTTAATGTCTCTTTCCTCACAGGCTGAAGACTCAGAAGGAGGAGTGGCTATTGAATGGTTACTTTTATCCCTTTCCAATAATGAGGAGATTGCACTTTGGCATTTTTCCATTCCACTGCTGTGACTGGCCATTGACATCAGAGGTGGCACACACAGTGTGACCCACTACCAGAATACTTTTGGCAATATTCTGAATGCTTAGAGTCCAAACATGATGGAAAAAGAAAGAAAGAAAAAAAAAAAAAAAATTGGCCTAAATATTTAGAATGAGTTTGAAGATGGATGACGGGCAGTTAGTTCCTATGAAACAGCATGTGGACCAATAAGAAGTTGTCTGCTTTACCTGGTGCTGGTTTCCTCATCCTCCCTGGCAGTTGTCCTAGCAGCCTTATCTGATTGTGCTGGACATTTATTTATGTCTGCCAACAACCAATAAATCGAAGGTAGCAAACCTTTCTCCACTGTGGCAGTCAGAGAGGGGTCTACTGTTTTCTTACTTGTAGATCAATACATAAAATATCTGCTTCCACTAATCTTCCTTACTGACTCATGTTGGGTAATTGACCCTTCGCAAAAACCCGCACTGCTTAGTTACTGTTGCTATGTCCGACTAACAATGCCGCTGTCACTCTGCACATCATGTTCGCACGCAGTGAAAAATACATCAAGGAAACTGACAACAGGCCGACAGACAAGACAGAACAGGTTACTTCTGGTATGAAACAAGGTCTCAGCTTGCAAATTTTGTACTTTTGTAAGGAACTTATACTTACTATTTTGTGGCTCTTTAACAGATCGCTGTATTGCCTCATTAGATCAATCGACACTTGAACCGATCTTCTTTTCTTGTTTACTTAAGGCATGTAAAAAATGAATGAACATCAAAACAAATTTTTTTTCAACTGCGGAAAGATGTCAATACACAATTTTAAGTCCACCGAAGTTAATCTCCTGTCTGATTTGTTTGTCAGACAAAATGGTAGATTCAGTGTTATGATTGTTCAGATCGCCTGTCAATTAAGCTGTTTGCAAAGCGTCAGTTGACAGTTAATAACAATTCAAAGTATTGTTAGATGGAGCGCTAACCTATTTAAGCTCTACAGTATCTGTGCATAATTCATTAGACCCACCTCTCCCTCCCCAGTGTATTTTAAAATGTAGGATGGAATATATAAAAGTGCAAAAAAACAAAACAAAAAACGATCAGTACTTTTTACTTTTAGTTTGCATAATATGAATATTTTATTATAATTGCATAATATTAATATTAATAATATTTTATACATGCATTTAAAATGAAGTACTTTTGCACTTTGGAAAGCAGTATTTACAGTTTTACTGGAGCTATATTAGAGTATGCATATTTTTACTCAACTGTACTGGATTTGCGTACTTTGTTCACTACTGTGTGTAGTAGGGTGTTCAGCTTAAGTCAGCTAAAAATAGCTTTTTAGAGCAGTGGATGTGTCGGGATGTATTCACAAGCAAGATCCAATCAGATTCCTGTTTGGGGTGTTTGTTCCATCGACAGATGGGCTGTGTGGCGTCCCACAAAGCTGTTCCATAATGCTGTGCCAAGCCAATTCAAAGAGCGCCACTCTGACTGATTCCATTAACTCAGAAGAAGCAGTTCCTGAAAGTCTGTGACTGAAAAAGCGCTTAAACAGCTCAGCCGAAAATGAAAATTGTTTATTCACCCTCCTATTGCTCTGTACTGCAACTCCAAGAGATGTGTTGTTATTATTTTTGTTCGGTTTTGTTTTGTAATGATTTCGACTCACTGACCACAAACCATTTAATCTGATTAGAGTCAATGTAGTATAATCATAAAAAGGTGTGTTCAGGTCATTGTGTGTGAAATGCATTTTAATGTATTAAAGAAAAAATAGGCAAGACAAAATAATTTGCTCAACCATGATACAAAAGTGTATGCATTTAGAAAATTATTTGGTTTAATAAATACTGAATATTTAGGATCTTGAGGATCATGACAAAACCATTTTTAAAAAATCTCTTTGTAGACAGAGCTTGTATGCAGATGCCAAAAGATTCTTCAATAAGGACACAGGAGTTCTGGAGGTCCCCCTGACTGTACAAGTAGCTGATCAGGTAGGACGTCTCTAAGGATATCTTTCAGAGCTGCAAAGGTATTGTGAGTTTTTGCTAGGGCATTTTTATGTGGTTGCTAGTGTAGATACATTACGCATGTGTTTTAATAACTGAAAACTCTCATTTTCTGAAAAAAATGTAAAATATTAACTGATAATTTAATATGCTTTCCACCATTTCTTGGATATTTTTTTGTTTGTTTGTTTGTTTTTGTTTATGAATACCTAACAAGGCTCCAGAGAAAAAGAAAAAATCGATTAAGGAGCCATTGGCTCCCATAAGAAACCAAAATAGGTGCCAAATTATTTTTTTTAAGTGCCACAGAATAAATGTGTTATTTATTTATTTATTTATTTATTCATTCATTCATTTATTTATTTATTTTAAACACTTCAGTCATACTGTATTGTGTTTATGTCTGCCCTCCTTTTACAGCACCAGCATTTTAATCTATTTTGTTGTCCTGGGAACTAAGGTTCGCTTAAAGAATGAGCTAAACATCTTTTCCAACTTGAGAACTATATACAGTCACAACGAATTCTTTATTACACAGAATATGTGCCAATATCACGGACCAAAATTATGTCAGCATCATTTGGCCATTGAGTGTAGTTCCTCCTCGATGCATCCTATAAATGTTGTCATATGTCTTGCACACATATCCAGTCAGCTTTTCTTCATTAGTAACATGCAGTTATATAGGAACAGAGGTGGGTAGTAAGGATATCTCAAAGTAAGGATATCTTTCAGAGCTGCAAAGGTGTTGTGAGTTTTTGCTAGGGCATTGCTGTGTGGTTGCTAGTGTAGATACATTACACGTGTGTTTTAATTACGGAAAACTCTAAATTTACATTTATGATGTAAATTTACTTCGTTACTTTGTACTTTTAAGTGTAGATTTAAAGGGGGGGGGGTACAATTATTTTAACTCAAGTACATTTCTAATGAAAAAACTATTTTTACTTCACTACACTGGGCGACGCTTCTCTAGTTACTTAATTTTAATGAAATACATGTTAAGAAATGTGTCGTTTATTGCACTGAAATGCGTTGTCCGTGAGAAGATGAAGAGTGTTGGATGAATCTACAGTCAGTTGAAACTAAATCTGTACATTCTCCTGTTCGCCTGCAATCAAGATCTTTATTAGATTCCTCTGATATACATTCGATTTTATTTCATATAAGTAATACTTTGTAATGTTGGTAAGCTTGATCTTACGACTGTCACGATTAAAGTGACGTGAAATAAATGAAAAGTATCGATTGTGAAATTACATTTACAGTAGATTTGCTTATGTTGCATCAAATTTCTTTTTGAACACGGTTTGCAGCGTTGAGCATTATAACCAATCACACTATGAATGCAATGCATTATGAATGCAATATCCAGTCAGAGGTGTTTTGATTCGTTACCGCGGAGAACTCCTGAGTTGTTCAGAGCACATGCTCATTGACTGAATTCTGAGTCTGCAGTTGCAAATTGTCTCATCATCATAAACAACAAACTGCCGAAGAGAGACTGATTGTGCAGTGTGGATAGCTTCAGTGATTATAACGGAAGTGCATAACTCACATTATACTGAAGTCATAGATCGCAGTATAATCTTTTCATGCTACTGAAATAACTAATGTGAAGTCTTGATTGATGTAAGTATAAATGAATAGAGCTGATTGATTGCCGCATTTGTGCTCATTTTCTCAAAAAAAAAAAAAAAGTGCATGTTGATTTGCAAGCATCAGGATTATAGTCAGCTAAAGATATGACTTTAGAATAGGGTACACTTATTCACTATTAACTAAGACTTTTCCCTCAATAAATTCCTAATTTGCTGCTTATTAATAGTTAGTAAGGTAGTTGTTAAGTTGTTTAGGTTTTGGGTAGGATTAGGGATGTAGAATAAGGTCATGTAGAATAAGGCATTCATATGTGCTTATTTAGTAGTAATAAATGGCTAAAGTTCTAGTAATATGCATGCAAATAAGCAACTAGTTAAGAGACCGTAAAATAAAGTGTTATCGACTAAGGTTATTTGAAGCATTTGATAGTGAGGTGAGGCTGCTGGGGAGGCAAGAAGAATCTGGTTATGTGCCAGCACTCTGGTTTGGGCACAGGTTTGGGATCAGTAAGAGTCCTGGCATGAATGAGGTCTGACTGAGGAAGAGGATGAGAGGACGAGATGAGATCCTGCTTTTTGATTTAGCATGCTGAGATGATAACCAGTGTCCAGTTCTGAGGATTATGGGAGTTTGCCTAGTGCTGTCACTGCACAGCTCTGTTATTCATTCTGTTTTTATCAACAAAGTAAAGTGGCGGCATACCAGCTAATGAAAAAACAGGCTCTAGTTGTGGAAGCGTGAGAGAGGTCGAAATTTACCATGGTTTTATTTTAGTAAAAGTGTGGTAAATATGTTTTTTTTTTTGTTTTTTTTTTTTTTGTTTTGCCGTATTGATTACCAGTTGTTTAACCACAGTTTTACTACAAATACCATGGTTAAACTATGGTTATTGTAGCAAAATCATGGTTAATTTGTGGTTACCATGGTTTAACTATAGTAGCCATGGTTTTTTGGTTGTGTCTGTAGTAAAACCATGGATAATTTTCATAAGGGTAACACCAAATTAAGTGCAGAAATGCAGGGTCTATTTCGTGCACACAATGTGAATAAATTACAAGAGGTAAAGCTGTCTGCTGTGTGGACATTAACAGTATCATTAGCAATTCTTGTTTATAATTAATACTGGTATGGACTCTTATTGCCAAGATCTTTAGTCTGTGCTGTGTTCTGTTGATGCGTGAACTTCATATTATTTGTTAGACATCTTCTATCTAATAATGACATGTGAGACGTCAGCCTCTTCTTTGGTCTATAAAGCCTACACAGCAGACCAAGGTCTCTGGGGCTGCTGGGCAGGAGCAGCCAGAACGAAAATTGTGATTTAAATGTAAACTTAATTATTTGTTACCAGCCAGTTGCAGCACAGATTAAAAGAATTTATTTGCAGCAGAATAAAAGTTTAACCCCAAAATACATTTCCTTCTTACGTTTCCTTTGTCATTCAAAAAGCAGTTACAGAAAACGAGCAAAGAACATTAACTTTATCAACGAACATCATCACTGATTAGCCTAGCCTAGTGTAGTGCAAGTTTATGCATTTTAAAATACACTCACGTTATAAGTGAAGCTATCTACAGTGTATGATGAATAAATCTCGTACCACACAAAGCACATGAAGTGTTACGCTCTGACGCGGCCACTGGAGCTGATCACCCTTCTGGTCAATGCTTGTGTTTATATCAGTCGTGCCTTGGCATGTTTCGACCCCATATAGTGCACACTTCTGCAGCGCGTTACGGCTCCAACACAGCCACCAGAGCTGATCGCAGCCACTCTAGTCAATGCTTGTGTTTTATAACAGCAGTATTGAAGCTCGTTGAAGCGTCCCAGAAGCGGCTCTTGGCACTGCATCGCTAAAGTTAGGCTAATCCCCCACCTCGTCCATACCAACCCCCTAACCATTCAAATTTCCGTAGGCGGGATTTATTTTAATGATATTCTAATGGGCTGCACTGTGACATCATAACACGTGGAAAACAACACTGTAGTCCAAAGGAGCCATTCATTGTAGTTCTTGAAAAGGGATTTTTTTAAAATACGAAATATCTCCCTTTGGAGTGGACTTTGAGATTTGTAATTTTGTAGATCTTTTTTATGCCCAAACATACACACCACACACTGACTAAAATTAAAAAAGTGAAAAAGCATAATAGGACTGACAATGAACTGAAAGAAACACAGTGCTTAAATACACAGGTCAATAAATCAACTAAATTAACAGGCGTAACAAAACCAAATTAATGAGAAACCTTAGCAACAAACTGAAAACTGGTCACAGAACTAAAAAAAACATGGCAAAACCAGACAATCCCTTACACTTCCCCTACTCAAGAAGGCAGGCCTATGCACATTATAACTGTTACAGAGTGACAGACACGTGAAGTGGGCAGATCCATCTGCATAGCTTTATTGATAAACAAAGACATGGTCAAACATAGGCAGGGTTGAACATTGGCAAACGCTAGAGGCTAGAGTTCATTGGAGGGGTGAACAGAGTCCAAAACAACAAGGCAAAGGGTTAAACGATATACGTTAGACGATATAACCAGGCTAGAAAACAAGACTAGGATAAACTAACTAGAAACACGACTGAACTAGACTAAGGATAAACTAAATGGATCCGTACAGCTGCTAAACGCAATGCAATACTCGACCCAGAATAGCGGGAAGGGCCTCGTATTTATATCGTTCGTGATTGGCTGCAGCTGTGAGTGTGGCGAGTGAAGTGGAGCATGGGAAATGTAGTCCTGGGTGTAGTTCAGCAGTTGGTGTAATGGCAAGGCGGCCTCTGGTGGCGAGTGGACTGAGAATCAGGACCAGATTTGTGACAAAAACAATAAACAATACGTATGTTCAACTTGAAGCAGTGCTGTGCAGTCTGATTGGTGTTTGGATATTAAAGTACTACGAGAGTGACTAGAGAGGAGGGAGAGGCCATGGTAGAGACAAAGGTTCAGGTGACCAAGGTGGAAATGCAGTGACAAACAACCGAGGTGGAGCCAGAAGTCCATGAGTCAGGCAAAGCGATGACTGAACAATGTGGAGTCGAGGAAGCCAGGTGGAGCAGAGGTAGCGAATAGCTATGGTTGAGCTGACTGGTCGACAGGTCTAGGTGGAGTGATGGGCACTGAGGTTTTGGGTGAAGCTAGTGGGTCGACACTTCAAGGTTGGACTGCTGGACACTCAGCCTGAGGCCAGTTTGTGGTGAACTGATAAGGATACGAAGGGCTGAGGGGAGATCGTGGATGCAGGGCTAAAGTACAGGGCAGGGCTGACAGGGGTTTCACTTAGATCTCTAAGTAGGATACAGATACAGGACAGACAAATATCTCAGTAACAATTTTCTTGATTGATGTGGAGCAGACAGAGTATTCAGACACAGATCTCTCTGTAGACTTCGAAAAAGCAGAGGAGGTAGGAGTGGGGTGTGGGCAGGGACACAGATTTCAGTAACTCATTGTTGGGTGATGAACAGGCTATGTGCAAGGTGACAAAACTGGCAGGATACAATCAGTGTCAAAATCAATAGTTCTGAATCCTGCGTATCTTTATCCACTATAGTTGAAGAGGTAGGGCTCTACTCCATCCCGTCATATTCCACCAATAGGTCCACAGAAACGAGCAATGTTGCTGGCTCACACATCTGGTCAGAGATGGTTGGCTCAGACTCCTGGGTGATCTGTAGATCAGGTGTCCACTCTGGCTCTTATATTGCAGCAGGTTCAAGCTAATAGTCTGTGGTGGGCTCAGGCTCCGCTTTCACTGGGCTGATAGGTGTGGATGCTAGTTTCCTCCTCGCTCTCGCTGATGGTGAAGGGGGATCGGTTGTGGAACAGCATCCATTCCACAAATCCCTGGAAGCTCTACCAAGGTCTGTCTCCAGGCAGGCATGCTCCCGTCTCCATACTGAGATATTTGATATTTTAAACATTTATTTAATGCCATCTTTATACCAAGTAGTCTACAATGAATGAAGGCCAGTGTCACTGATACTAATACTGATGCCTCTATTAAATTATTATTATTATTTTTTTTTTTTTTTTTCTGGCAAGAACATAAATACATAGCCATATGATATCATAGTATACAGTAATAGAAAGCCAGGCCTAAACTGCAAATTATCAGATGAAAACATGAAACATGAAAAATATTATAACAACTTTTAATTTAAGTGAACATATTGAACAATATTCATATGGACCCATTATAATAAATGTCACAATAACATTTAGCTGTGTCTTTTATGTAGTTTATTGATATTTTCATCTATGTCAATACTATTTCAGCTCTGTCTTCTTGAATGAGAGCTGACAGATAATTTTTTCCCTATTTTATGTTATTTTATTTTATTTGTAGTAATATGATATCAGTATTTTTATTTGAGGATCAATCCTCCAACATCAGTATTATACGAATTTATACTTATCTTCTTACACGTGCGCGTCTCAACTGCTGAGACTAGCATGTTACTGACAGGATCAAGAACCGGTAGCCTGTTGGAGCTTACAACTTACAAGCATATTACATGTGGGACTTGTATGTCATGCCCATCGGTCGCCAAAGAGAAGGATGAGAGGCTGAGCATGACTGGGTATATGCTGAAAATTCACTTGCTCTGTCTCACTTCACAGAGCTGGTGAGCACCGCATGCTGTAACACTTGCCAAAGGATGCTGGGAAAAGACATTTAACATGACTAGGAATTAAAAAAAAAAAAAAAAAAAACAGGAAAAAAAAATGGAAAAACAGAAGAAAAAAAAACAGAAGTTGCATAATTTTTTGTTATAGTCACCATGAAATCAATATGAACTATTATTATTTTTTTTTTAATGGAATGTTGCAGTGTTTATAATAAATGATTTATCAGTACACTTTTTTATTATTATTTTATTATTAGCATTTTTTTTTTATTTTATATGTAATCTTTAATCAAAAACATTTAGCCTTGAATGTATGTCACATGAAAATCCAGACTTCATAATTGTACAGGAGTCCATTAAATAACATTGCTCATTGTGCTTTAGGTGAGGCCTGTCCCGTTTACGGTCCATGCGGTCATCACTAGCTCTGATCTGCAGTTTAACCACACTGAGGTGGACTTTGGACACTGCTCCATTTATGAGTCTGCTCAGATTACAGTGCGTCTCACCAACTGTTCCTTATTACCTCAGGAGTTTGGCTTTGTGGGGAATCCTAAGGTGAGCAAAATATTGAGTGCATACACTTCATAAAACGCACAAAACCACACCAATGCCACATAATCTAAATCTTCTTCCCAAAACAATAAATACACATCAGAGGAAAGTTGTGAGCAAAATCTGGTGTCTGTGATCTGTCCTGTAACAGGAGGGTTTGTCTCAACTGTTATTAGATTTAGAGAAAATCTGAAGAAATTATAAAGATCAAATTTTAATCAAAGGAAAAAAAAAAACAAAAAAACAACTCAAATTCAAAAATTGAATCAAGTCTGATTATGTGATTCAGAGGCCTTGAAGATCTAAAAATACGAATATGTATTTTTTCTGTCTCTTCAGTTTATTGACATCCAGCCTAATGATGGTTTTGGTACTTTGCTGCCTTCACAATGCATGGACATTTACTTGATCTTCAGTCCGTCAAAGGCAGGGGAATACAACTTCACACTCACATGCAAAACAAGCACAAACAGGTAAGAAAAAAGATAAATAATTTACATGAAGGTCTATTAGCAGCGACTGCATACTTAAAGATGGTGTCCTGTTCTGTTATTATTTAGCATTAAGAATTGTCAGATATTAAACAATGCAAAATGTTAAATTTATTTAAATTTAAATTTAATGGAAAAAGTAATTCAGTGAAATGAGAGCATGTCGACACAATAATGCAGAGCAGTTTACCATAAAAAGCTGTCTAGTTTTTTTTATTTTATATTATTATTTATTTTTTAAGGAAGAAACTCTATTAGAGGTATAATGTGTTGTCTATCGTACAGTGATCACAAGCTCTGCATAGATTAAACAGACGTCCCTGTTTTTGGCGACCCTGTTTTAACAGCCCTGCAAATAATACACGTACCGTATATGGCAAGCAAGAGGAACACTAGACCCTTTTTACTGTGCCCCTGTAAAATATTGTCTGACAGTGCAGATTACCACATATCGAACTGAGAATCATTTTCCCTAATATGTTTTGGCATTATATTATCAATCTTCTTCTTTTAATAGCTTCCCTAACGAAAAAGAAGTTTATTCATGTGTGCTATTAGTATACTTCTTTTAAACTAAAAATAGGAAAGTATACTTTGTCTACGTTTCATGCACTTCTCAGAAATGTGCTTTATGTTCTTCTCAGAAATATATACTTAAAATGACATTTAAGTATACTTGGTTTATACTTAGAAAAAGTCAAAACATATTTGAGCTATACTTGTACTCCGAGAATCCATGTTTTCATTGTTACGCTATTACACATCTTTTGTACAGAATTTTTAAAAACACAAGCGAAGAAGGAACCGAAACCTCAGAAGCTTCCACACGTAATCTAACACAATTATCCAACATAACACAGCATCAAAACTGCGTAACATTGTGGAATAAAATGTCGACCCATGAAGAGGTAATAATGACCGTCAAGCTTTGGAGGGTTGATCGACTCCATCTACGTTTTTATTATCATTCTGAATCCAATACGTAGTCTTTTTCAGCTTTTTGTTCTAAATATTGTTTATTTATTTTATCCCCCCCTCCCCCCTTATTTATGTAACTTACCCACATTCAAGTATTTATAAAAAGAATGCATGAAGCTGAAATAAAATGTTTTTGTTTATAAGCAGATACCCTGATCTTTCTTTTAATGTGTTGTGTGTTCAGATATTCATATATTCAAAATATATACAAATGAATACCTAAATAGGGACATAGTAGTATACTTAAAGTATGATGTAAAGTTCACTTAAAGAAAACTTATGAGTATACTTGCAGTTTAAAACTACTAAACTAGTATTTTACTGAGAGTATACTTCAAAGTGTACTAAAAATGCTACAAGTATTTAATTAGTAAACTATCAGTATACTATAAGTTCACTTTTAGTATAGTTGCAGTACAAACTAAAAACATGTATGTAAACTAGTTGTGTACTCAAAGTTTACTAGTGTTATACTTAAAGTACACTTAAAAGTATACTTTTAGAAAGTGGGCCAATTTAGTCCCAAGGAGTACTGAAATAGTACACTTACAAGTACACTGATATTTGTATACTTGCTACATAAAGTATACTTAAAAATATACTTAAACTTTACTTAAGTATACTTAATAAAATCAACTTTAAGTATACTTCTTTTTGGTAAGGGTTGCCCCAAAAAGAAATGATTCACTATTTTATTCATTATTTATATGATGTTTTTCTGACAACAAAAAGAGAAATACTTAAAAAGTTCTGCTTATTTTTATTTATTTATTCATGTTTCTGAATCAGCTTGGAACATTAAAAAAGGATACAAAACTATCACAGAATATTCCAGGTGTTCTGAGGGCATACGATAGGGTTTGGTGACCTTTGCTGTTGATCTGCTGCTGACTCTGTGTTCAGTGAGTTTGTGTTACAGCATTGTGACATTAACGCTGCAGATGTCATTTAGAGTGGTAGAGGGGTATGACAGAGTTTTACTATAGTTCACACATAAAACAAGAATTGTCTTCATTTCAGAAATCTGGTCTTCTTGATTCTCTGTGAGCAAGTCAGCTGCCTCTAAACTGCAAAATGTAGCTATGTATATATTTCCTATAACTATTTATATAAAGTTGGATAAGATATACGATAGAAATATACATTAACCTGATGATGTTCAGTAAAGCTGCTTTGAAACAATTTGTATTAATAAAACTGCACTGCTTTAATTAGACTTGGGTTTAGTTTCTCTTTGTTTCCTACATTTAAACAGGTTAATGTTTGAAAAAGCCACATGGCAAGGTGGTCTACCCTGGTCATTAGAGCTAGATTTAAACATCAGGTAACTTCATGGAAAGTTTGCGTGTGTGTGTTTGTGACAGAGACAGGAATAACCAAAAATAAGAACACAAGGCTTTAACTCAAATGGCCCCATCTAGTGGCCAACAGTCCAAGCTAAACTGGAGTTCTGGGGCTGTATTCACAAAACATTTATCTTACCAATAAGAGTTCACCTAAATAGCACTAAAGGTTCTAAGGGAAGAACTTCCTAATAAAACCTATTCATAAAGCTGCTCACAAACCAACTTTTACTAAGGAATAGGGAGAAATCTTTAGCTAAGAGAAATGCATGTTGCTTTGCTCACAGTGATTAGCTGATAGGGGATGGGTCTCTGTCAGTGATTTAATCTTAACAAGTATATGTTCAGCTAATTGTCAGCCTCTTACATATCTGCAACAGTTAGCAAACATGCATATAAGCAATCTTTTATTAACTAGAACAGTCATGGCTGATAGTTAGACTCCCCTTAGCAAAAAGAAGTATACGTTTATTTTAAGTATACTTAAGTTCAAGTATATTTTAAGTATACTTTATGTAGTAAGTACACAAATATCAGTTTACTAGTAGTATACTTGTAAGTGTACTATTTCAATACTCTTTGGGACTAAATTGGCCCACTTTCTAATATATAAAAAAGCGTACTTTTAAGTATACTTTAAGTATAACAGTAGTAAACTTTGAGTACACAACTAGTTTATATCTATGTACTGCAACTATACTAAAAAGTGAACTTATAGGTATACTGATAGTTTTCTAATTAAACAGTATTTTTAGTGACCTTTTGAAGTATAGTCTCAGTAAACGACTAGTTTAGCAGTTTTATGCTGTAAGTATACTCATAGGTTTTCTTTGTGAACATCGTACTTTATGTCCCTATTTAGGTATTAATTTGTATATATTTTGGAATGAGCAGGGTATCTGCTTGTAAACTAAAATATTTTATTCTAGCGTTGTGCGTTCTTTTTTTATAAACACTTGAATGTGGGTAAGTTTCATAAATAAAAAATAAATAAATAAACAACATTTTGAACAAAAAGCTGGGAAAAAAAAAAAAAAAACCTATGAATTCGATTCAGAAACATAATTATATGTAGTGGAGTCGATCAACACCCCAAACCTTGACAGTCATTATTACCTCTTTATGTGTCGACATTTTATTCCATAAAGTTACATAGTTTTGATGCTGTTTTATGTCTGATGATTGTGTTAGATTACATGTGGAAGCATCTGTTGTTTTAGTTTTTTCTTCATTTGTGTTTTGGAAATTCTGTACAGAAGATGTGTAACAGCCCCCTACCGTATAACAATGAAAACATGGATTCTTGGAGCACAAGTATAGCTCAGATATGTTTAGACTTTTTCTAAGTACTAACAGTCTCTAACATCAGTCGTAGAATACTGACTAGGGGACTTGAGGCCAGGGGAGTAAAGTTTACCTACACAGCTCTTACTACCTGCCTGCGTTACACGCATGGTGGTGAGAGAGAGAGGGTTTGAAACCCCGTCTGCTCTCACCTCAACTGTGACCATAATCTGTGTGCTGCCTTTGCAGATATGGCTTTCTTCCCTCAAGAAGACATTGGGAACTCTCACATCACTCCTACGCTACTTGCGTAGTTCTAGTCTAATAAAAAAAATCAGACAAAGGAAAAAAATATCTTCCACACATCGGACAATGCGGAATGCGGAATGTTGTTCAGGTTCTTTTTTATGGCCTGCCATGCCAGTGACATCATTCTGTTGCCATAGCCAATCAGAAATTGCACGCATTCCTGAGACACCGGTTATAGTCTAGTGTAGAGTCGGGGTACTCTGACTCGTACTCAGACTCGAGTCCGGTCTTGAGTACATTTTTTTTTTTTAGCGGACTCGGACTTGTCACGGACTCAGATGTATTTTTACTTGGACTTGCCTCGGACTCGAGCCTTTCGGACTCGGAAAATATTCAGAGTCTAACCGAGTCCAGGGACAGTTCATGGAAATATCGCTGACTCGATTTTCACAAAAGTGATATTCAGTATTTGCATGTGTTTTTAAGTCTTGTCCAGTAGGCTACTTGATGGGTTTATGTACGCACACACTCAAAGTGCGCTCACAGAATGCACCTCTCAGTCAGTGTGCGAATGGCGAGTTCTCTTTTGCTTAAATTCTAATAGGTTCTTTTATTGCTACACACATGCTTGTCTTGGAGACTATTCATGTAAATGAAGTCGGTTTTGTCCTAAGTAAACCTGAACAGTTAGGAGAAATACTGATGTGTCAAAATATTTGATCTGTCAAATCTTAAAGCGACAGCAGCATAAACCTGCAGCCGCCGACCGCATCATAAATATTAATCAAACAAGAAAAGAAAAAAAGAAAATCACTGTTCTTCACTGAATCACTCATTAACTTTCATAAGAATCATCTTTAATGTATACAGTGAAGATTTTACAGTGTTTTTATTTTTACATTTATTACTTCATAAAATGTCTGTAGTAGGCTATTTCTGTAGAAGCCTTTAGATAGAGTCCAAAGAAAAAAGAAAAAAAAATCTTTTTTTTTTTCATTTACTTTTATAAATGCTATTTCATTTGCATTTTTGATTAATATATTTATCTATCCTTTTGCTTGTAAGTAAAACTTGGAGTGTTTACTTGCCTTCAGTAAGCTTGTGTAACGGGACTCTTTGGAAGTGAAGCACTGGAGGACCTGGCCCGTGGAGCTGTGGCAGACAGTGGAACCCTGGAGGACCTGGACCGTGGAGCTGTGGCAGACAGTGGAACCTTGAAGTCCACCATGTTTGATTCGGAGGAGCCTGGAGCCATGGTGGAGCAGGGAAAGCAGGCAGCCATGGCGGGGCAGGTAGAGCAGACAGAGCAGGGAACCATGGCGGGGCAGACTGAGCAGGAGGCCATGGCGAGGCAGGCAGAGCCGGCAGCCATGGCGGGGCAGGCAGAGCAGGGAACCATGGCGGGGCAGACAGAGCAGACAGGAGCAAAGATACCCACAGTGGAACTAATGACATCCATAGCAGAGCATAGGGTTCATGATTGGCCTCCTTGGCCGTGACATGACAGACAGAGAGTTCATAGGAGGACGCCGCCCCCTTAGGGGGTTCTGCAGCCAGAGCCACCACCTCCAGTGGCATTGGCGCAAACTCATGGTCAGACGTGGCAGTGAGTTCATTAATAGACGCCACCTCCTTAGGAGGTTCTACAGTGCATGCTGACACCTCAGGAGGTATTGACGCAAACTCGTGGACAGGAAAGGCCTCTAGCACAGACCCGTGGACAGACGAGACCTCAGGAGCAGACTCGTGGTCAGGCGAGGCTTCTGGAGCAGACTCGTTGTCAGACAAGGCCTCTAGAGCAGACTCGTGGTCAGATGAGGCCTCTGGAGCACAGTGTGTAGCCCACACGCTTAAAATGGCAACAGCCATTACAGGCAGCACAGTAGATAGTTGGATGCCTGCCGGTCTTGAGGATGTGGACGCTGTGGACATGTGGCTTGGGAGCGTGGGCTCTGCGTGGCTTGGGAGCTGAGACAAGACCTGGCAAGGCTTTGGGATGTCAGCTGATACGTGACGAGGCTCTGGGGGTCAGCTGATACGTGACGAGGTTCTGGGGGGTCAGCTGAGACGTGACGAGGCTCTAGAGGATCAGATGAGACGTGACAAGGCTTTGGAAGGTCAGACGGGACCTGGTGAGGTTCTGGCAGGACAACCGTGGTTTGGCGAGGCCCTGTACTAGCAGCCATGTCGTGAAGAGGCTCTGTTAGGAGCGCAGCTGTTTCTTGAGTTGATTCAGGAAGGTCTGTCATGACTTGA
Source organism: Cirrhinus mrigala (assembly GCA_036247105.1). Lineage (NCBI taxonomy): Eukaryota > Metazoa > Chordata > Actinopteri > Cypriniformes > Cyprinidae > Cirrhinus > Cirrhinus mrigala. The sequence goes on from CM070014.1 coordinate 390,910, forward strand.
CTTGGCTCATGAAGGTCAACTGTGGCTTGACTTGACTCGGGAACAACAGCAGTAACTTAGCTTGACTTAGCTTATGTAGATCTGCTGTAACTTGGCTTGGCTCATGAAGATCAACTGTGGCTTGGCTTGGCCTGGGGACAACAGCAGCAACTTGACTTGACTGTAACTTGACTTGACTCAGGAACAACAGCTGTAACATGGCCTGACTCATGGAGAACAGCTGTGACTTGGCTTGACTCATGGGGAACAGCTGTGACTTGGCTTGACTCATGGAGAACAGCTGTGACTTGGTTTGACTCATGGGGAACAGCTGTGACTTGGCTTGACTCATGGAGAACAGCTGTGACTTGGCTTGACTCATGGGGAACAGCTGTGACTTGGCTTGACTCATGGAGAACAGCTGTGACTTGGTTTGACTCATGGGGAACAGCTGTGACTTGGCTTGACTCATGGGGAACAGCTGTAACTTGACTTGATTCAGAGGTAACAGCTGTAACTTGACATGGCTCAGGAAACACAGCTGTCACTTGACTTGGCACTGAAAGTGCAGCCCTGACTTGACTTGACACCGGAGGATCAGTCATCACTTGATTAGCTTTGGGTGTGGCAGATATGGGATGAGATTCAAATGAGATGATTTTGGACCGATGAGGCTCAGGCGTGGCAGCCATCTTGGCCGGGGACTCAGACGGGGCGGCCATCTTGTGAACAGACTTGGGGATGGCGGCCATCTTTTGGACTGGCTCTGGGATGGTGGCCATCTTGTGGACTGGCTTGGAGATGGCGCCCATGACAGGTGCAGACTCTGGAAGGACGGCCATGGTGTGAGCAGGCCCTGGAGCGGCAGGCATGGCGTGAGCAGACTTTGGCTTGGCGGACATGACGTGAGTGGGTTTTGGTTGGGTAGGTATGACGTGAACTGGCTTTGGCTTGGCAGGATTGGCGTGAGAGGTCTCTGGCTTGCTAGACATGATGTGAGCAGGCTTTGGCATGGTAGGCATGGCGTGAGAGGGTTCTGGCATGATACTAACTATTCCAGACATGACAGAAAAGTTGGGAGATACTGGGGGATAGCAGGGTTCCTCATTAGCAATTCCCACTGTAAATGGTGAACCAGCCAACCGGAGTGCACAGTCAATATATTCCTCGAGTGTAACTGAGCATCTATTGTCTGGCATGTGCCAGAATCTGCTGTGCCAGCCACCGACCGATGAGGACTGGGATTGGAAAGGCTTATTGTAAGCCTTCTTTTGTCACGCAGACGTTTTCCTCTTTTGTTTTTTATCCGCCATCTCTATCTTTCTGTTGTCGCTCGGCTAGGTTAATTGTCCATCCTGAGCAGACACCCCCCTTACTGCTGATTGGCTACAAGTTTGTTTTGGTACTCGGCCTGACTTGAGATGGTGATGTGTTCAGAAAGGCGAGGGCACAGTTGACAACATTCAGGAAATACATGCCTTGCAGGTTCAAGTTTCACCTCTTAAACTCTCCACTTCCTCACACAAGTTCCTGGAGACAGAGGACAAAAGTGGCCGCTCACCCCCCTCTGTCTGAGTAGGGGTAGATGCAGTGTACTAGAAAGAGGAGGAAACAAGATCTGAGGAAGGTGATCACAAAAAAAGGAAAGTAAGATAAAATAAAAATGTGACTCTTTCACATTCAGTTGTCATCCCTCCAGCAACCCCCTTTTGTTCTCAGCTGCACTCCCTCAGGCACAGCTGGAGGTTTTAGGCCCCGATCAGACAGAACGCGTTTTTGCAGTGAGAGGCGCCTTTTCTGAATTGTTTTCTATTGGCAGTGAGCGTTATGCATGCTGTTTATGCGCCCCGGGCGCCGTGCGTTTTGACCGCTTGCTGCGGAGCGCTCTGAGTGCCTAAAGTTGGAAAAAAACCACTTCTAAGGAGAAAAGTGGCCAACGTCATTGCGTTTTTTTTCATTGTCCAATTGAATGAATGGAGAGGCGGGCCTTCTGTTGTGGTGACGAAAGTTTACCGTCGCTTAGAAAGTCCGGAGACTGCAGTGACTGAGGAGAAACTTTTGGTGTCTATCGCAGGTTACCCAGAGGTGTATTTTTTAAAGGTTTTTGCTAATATGACAGTTTACTTAACAGCAAAAACCAAAGATTTTAGAGCTATAATCCTTTAATAGACTGACAGGACTGCTGATTTGATGGTTGCCTAGCAACATAAAAAAAACCTTAAAACCTTAAAAGTCACCAAAAAAAGGCAGTTCGGTGCAGCTCGCCTGGGTGTTCGGTGCACCTGGAGGTTTCATGCAGTAATGACTGCATGACGACATTGTTCTTTTTGGGTACCCTCCCTGGAGATGTTAAGCAGTTGGCTATGAGCAATAGGTATTGATGGTGTTTGTATCACTATAAATAAGGATCTATATATATATACCATTTCTCATCAGTCCCCCTCCAGCATGTCAGCTAAGAGGTGTAAACATGGTTATTTTGTTTGCACATTTCTTGAAAATTTGAGGGGAATGTGTGGGTTGATAGAATGTAGTGGATTTCACTATATGCTTCCCACATCATCCGTGGTTCCCTCCTGTTAGGAGGTGATTGTGCAGTTAGGCACTCTTCCTTGGTGAACTCATGGTAACCATAGCAACCATTGCTGAGAAGTCTATGTATGGAGATAGAGCAGGCTTATCACATCTTTTGCCTGTTCCTGTGTTGTGCACTGAAAGCAGTGCTTCAGCATGTTGAGAATTAGAATCCGTGTTGGTATATGCTCCCCTTAGGGGTGCCAGGTGATGCTGAAAGCTTAGCTCCCTATAGTGTAAACTGGAGTATGATGCACACTGGCACATTTCTATACTCACTGGTAAAATACTTTCTGTTTTCCCCCTTCACCTGCCCCTCCAGCACTATGTTGGAGTGATACTATTGACATTTAGTCAGCCTTTTCACCTATTGGTCCATGGAGTTGGATGGCTGACAGGGCAGAGGTGGATCGCCATAGGGCATCCCTAATGCGTGAGAGCTATAATGGGCAGATAGCGAAAGTGTCCCATTCTATCTTTTTTCATCACTCTCCTCCTGTGGATGGGTTGCTATATGAGGGCACCACTCACATAGTTTCCACTCTTTCTGTTTGCTTTCTGTTTACCAGACTTCAAACTAATCAACACCACTTTGTTTATTCTTGAAGTGAACTTTTGCCCGTTTGGTGATTAGATGAACTGTTTTGGAATACTGTATTGAACTGAACATGACGCATCCGGTGTGCGATACCTGTGAATTGTCATAATGGTGACGTGATGTAGCGCTGCACTTTTCGTCCTGTGCGCAAGCAACTTTAGGCGTATCTCCTTCAGACAGTACAGTTTATTACATGTGATGTAAGCATCCCTTTTTACACACGTGACATCATAGGACTTCCTTCTGCCGATTATCATTAGTGTGTTTCTACACTTGCTTCAGATGCCGACCACACCTGTATGAGTTCCCATAGTGTCAACACCATGACGCAGTGTTTTGTTTCTCAGGGAACCTCAGGTTATATAGCCCAAATGTCTTAACTGACATTTTCTTTCTTAATGTTCTTTTATTTCCTTAAGATTGTTCCTAAGACAAAACTTAAGAAGAATTCAAATTCTTAAAAAGAATATTCTTAAAAGCCATCATAAATAACCTCTTAAAGTTAGGATAGCCCCAGACATGTCTTAAATCCCAAATAGTAAGAACGACGTAATGAAGTCATTGAGTTATTTAAATTCAATTGAACCGTTGTATTTAAGCATTACAACAATACTAGCTACATATAATACATAGAAGTACTATTAATACGGATGTGCACAGGTTTTCTGAAGGGACAGCGATGACTGATAATGTAAACAATGACAGGTCATGATTATGTGTAACGTTAATTTTTTGCTGAATTCAAAATTCAGTAACAAGTCAGATAGGGAACTCGTTTTTAATTTTCACCTATAAATACAACAATCTTTGGTAGTATTCAGCGCATATGAATGGAATCATACACAGGATACATTTACTGTAGCAGCGCAGACACACATTGGAAGCATTCACTCGGAAGAGAGTGCAAAAACAGCACAAAAATCAGTGAATCAGATCACTGCAGCTTAAAACAGGCTCTTTGAAAGTGACTATTCAAAAACATGGCGCATTGTCGTGATAAAAATAGTGTGCACACTTATTATGATTATTAGGGTAATCTGCAGGAAGCACAAAATCCTTAAAATGTGAGACTTCATCCCTTGTATTCAGTCAGATAAAGACTGTCATTTTCTTCTTAAGAAAAAATTAAGATGTTCTTAAGAACATATTTGAGAACTTATGAATTTTTCAAGAATTGCACTTTTCGGCCCATGGTCCTGTCAAGTTTGGTTATACTATTCAGCAAAATGTCTCTTGTGTTAGTGAAAATTTAATTGATTCCCAGTGGTTATGTTTATGACTATATGCTGCATTTTTGTATCTGGTTGCTTGATTTTGCTTGAATTTATTAACAATATTTTTTAGTCTTCTAACTTATGCTTTCTGTTTTTGACTCAGAGACTTCCTGTTATCTTGTCATGCGACCGCCATCCAACCTTCTTTGAAACTCTCTGATTGTTTGGTTGAGTTTGGAGGGACAGCGGTGGGGGACCGGACCACTGCAGTGCTTTATGTGGAGAACCAGCAGCCACAACCTCCACCTCATGTCAGCGCAGGGCCTGAGGCTGCAGCCCGGCTCTTCGCCTTCTCTGTTCCGGAAAACTCTGACATCACCATCACACCTACTTCAGGACGGGTACTACCTGGACAGGTATTGCTAAAAACTGCTGCAGTTTACGATTTGCTTTATTATCCTGTTAGGCGAGATCGGAGCTGGTTGTCACATTTTGCTACAGTGAATATTTTTCAAAGAAGGTGTATTTTTGATAGTCAGATTATTTATAGACATATACCGTAATAATTGGAGACAAAAAGGCTACTGAATATTACTTCCCTTGGAAAAAATACAGTTTACATAGGTATAGGTAAGTACACTACTGATCAAAAGGTTGTAATAATTAAGATAGTTTATGTCTCTAATGTTTGTGAAGAATGACTAAAAATACAGTAAACAATGATATTGGGACATAACTGTTTTCTATATTTTAAAATGCAATTTATTCCTGTGCTAGCAAAGCTGAATTTTCAGCAGCCATAATTTAAGTGTCAGACGATTCTTCAGAAATCATTCTAATATGCTGATTTGGTGCTCAGGAAGCATTTATTATTATCAATGTTGAAAAGAGTTTTTTAGTTTTTAGAGTTTTTTCTAGTATTTTTGTGGAAACCGTAATACACTACCATTCAAAAGTTTGGAATAAGTAAGAAAAGCCCTCACAGCTCCAGCTCCATTAGTGCTGGTGCCATAGTACAGACATGGATGAGGCTGCATCTGTATGCCTTTCCCCCTGTTCGCTCTGCTCCTAGGGGTTCCAAGTACTGTACTGGCCCGACTCTGGTTAAGGACCTACTTTATTGTCTCTCCTTGATGTTCTCTCTGAAGCTGTGGGTTCGGCCCCTGATGGGTACCAACTTCTAGATTCCAGTTCCTTAAATGAGGTTGTTGAGATCATCCTAAATCCTAGAGTTCCTTCCACGAGGGAACTTTAGGCCCTAAAGTGGTGTCTCACTGCATTATGGTGCCCACAGCACCACAACGACCTAGTCCACTGCCTAGATGGTTCAGTGCTGGAGTTCTTGGAGGAGCGTCTTTACACTTAAAGTTTGTGACTCTCAAGGTGGCTTAATTACTATACACTCTTAAAAATAAAGGTGCTTTAAAAGGTTCTTCAAGCGATGCCATAGAAGAACAATTTTTGGTTCCACAAAGAACCATTCAGTCAAAGGTTCTTTAAAGAACCATCCCTTTCTTAACTTTCTATAATCTGAAGAACCTTCTTTCGCCACAAAGAACCTTTTGTGAAACAGAAAGGTTCTTCAGATGTTTAAGGTTCTTTATGGAACCATTTACACAAAAAAGGTTCTTCTATGGCATTGTGAAGCACTTTTATTTTTAAGAGTGTAGTGTTAACATAACATAAATGAGTAGCAGACTTGCAAGCCCTCTCCCTTGCCTCATGCTGCTTGGTTTTTGCCCCTGGACTGGCTAAAATTATATTGTAACTGAGGCCTGGTTCCTAAGGTGCCTTTCTCGACTGTTGATTCGGTCTTTACTGGCCATGAGGTTTATAAAATCACAATCTTACTGTTCAGTCTTTTCTCATTTGCACAGTGAGCTTCCACCCTGGGTAACAGAGCCCAGTCTACTGACATGGAGTGTGCATCTCTTGGGAGCATAGGTGCAATTTGTGGGTGGGATGGGTTGCTCATGTCCCCACCCTCTATATTTGTCCAGCATTTTTCATCTTATTGCGCTTGAAAGGCCAAATACAATTAAATTTAAAGAGATAGTTCCAACAAAAATTTGCTGTTAATTTACTTACCCTCAGGCCATCTAAAATGTAGGTGACTTTTTTCTTCAGCTGAACAGTAAATAAGATTTTGTTGTTCTTGGCAGTTTTTGAGCGTCAAAAAAACAAATCAGACAAGACTAAATCAATACTTGAAGTGTTACGAAATGAAATAAGCGGACTGTATAAAAAAATGAAAGTTATTTGCAACATTATTTTCTTTTTCTTAATATATGGTTTTATCGTATTAATTTTATTATTATTATTATTATTATTTTTATTTATTTATTTTTTTTATTTTAAAAAATCTGCATTTACAATAGTTTAGCGCTAGATGTTTGAAACCAACAGCATTTGTCTGGAGGCTTATGGATTTTTGGCAGCATGAATGGAATGGTCTTCCCTTACATGTTTGCCCTGAAATTGTTGTATGAAAATATACTCAGCTCTGTTTATTTTAGCATCCATTTGTGTGCCTTCACAGAAGTGTCTGGTCCAGGTAACATTCAGCCCGACACTGTCTGATGACGTCATCAGAGCAGAAACTCTTCGCTGGAGAGAGGAGTGTCATACTGACACCAGCAACTGCCAGCATACAGAAGCTGATACCAAAGTAAGGAGCATCAGAATGTCCAGTGCAATCATGCCACATCTTGCACAACATACAGCATTATCAAGTATTGTAACTTCCCTGCTATCTTTGTTCATTTATAGAGCAAAATGGAGACCGCATTGCTTTTAGTAAAGGGTCATAGCAACAAAGTAACGCCTGCAAATGGTAGCCCCGTCCATTCCCCGAGCCCAGCAGATATTCAGGCAGGGTATGCAGGTCAAACAGTTTTATGACATTGGCATAATTTTCAGGGGACAGCTGAAAATGTGGTTATATGTATATTGTTTCTTTACAGCTCTTTTGAAGATTTGGCTGTAAAGGCTTCACTTTTGCGCTCTTTTACTGAGCGCACCGTTCGCTATGTCATATCCTGCTTCACCTCTTCATCAGACATAGTGCTGGACACATCAGAGGAGCCCAGATACAGGTGACATGAGGATAAGATTTAAAGAGGGATGGATACATAAAACAAAGGATGTTTTTCCTTCAAAACCTCTTCAAATGTTCATAAAGAAGTTTAAGGTTCACCAAGTATTTTTTATGCTGTAGTGCAATAAAAAGTGTATCATTAGATTTTCAACCAAAACCTATTAATGCATAAAAGTGACCTTTCATATTCATTAAAGAAGGTTATATAACATGTATTTATATAAATAATTGCCCCTGTGATGTCACGTGGAGTACCATAGCATATAAAAGGGTGCCTGCATTACACAACATCAACTTTGTTGTCTTCAGGAAGCCGCTTATGTGTGTGCTCTGCGAAATAATGTCTTTATAATGCACGTAATTTGATTATTAGTCCTTTATAATGCCTTATAATGCAGTTCATGTTGGGTCATAAATGCCCTGTTCTGGTGAGCTTTCTTTTTCTCCCATATCTGCACACTGAGGTGTCAGATTCATAGAAGAATCCCTATTCACCCGCATGGCTTTGATTTGAGTTATGCTTAATTTGAGTTATGCTAATGTGGAGGGGCTGAGCAAGCAGGCATATGGGAGGATGCTCCGGGTTGAAGAGAATTTAGCTGTAATTTAGTTGTAGATGTTTTAGTGTGCGATTCTTTTATAAAGGCTCTTAAAAATGTAGAATGGATTTATTCCTGCCTGCTGTCCTTAACATCACTATCGAAGGTTTGAGACTGTGTGTGTTCATATGATTAGTGTTGTCAATCAGCCAGTTAGTTTTATCATGACTTAATGTTCTTGTGACTGTAGAGTCAGTCACACAGCTCTTGCGGCCCAGGGGCCGGTTGCACCAGCTAAATGTAAAAAAGCTGGGTGTAAGCCCTACGCTGGGCTTTGCAACGTTTAACTTTATGATAAATATTTACACCTGTTGCACCAGCTAAAACTACGATAAGGTGCAACTGTGCCCGCCGTCGACGATGCGCGTCCACACTGACACATTCTCCCGCAGTGACAGCTGAGATGACATCCACGCTGCAATGGCTACAACTACTAATATAGAACTGAATTGCTCAAGACATCATAACATGTAAAGCCACTGCGAAATAATTTCATTGAGTAATTATATTTCCTAACAAGTCCGCGTTTTCACATGACAGATTTCTTCAGACTAACACTAAGAATAAAGGCGACAGGTTAAGTAAAATAAAATTAATGTAATAGTGTGCTTCTCTCCAGAGTTATATTTTCAAGCTGACAATCAAGTTTATGTACAATGAATGTCTATCCTTAGGTAAATGTGAATTGTACGTTTTAGCCTACGTTAAGTATTTCCAAGCATTTATACTGTCCAAGCAAGATGTTGAATAGAAATATTAAGGGAATAATTTAAGACAGTTGTATACCGTTATCAGGATATGGTAAACTAGATTTGTCTCTCATTGTTTCTGAGAGAATCCGCCGTTAATGCAGCTTTAGCCATCGTTTTTTTTTACTTTCACTTTTATAACTCCTGCTTGTATGTGTTGCTTGACCCCTCCCCCATAATATCAGTTGTTTATAGGCCACACTATCCTGCCCGAAAAGACCATAAAAGTTACAGTTGGCATCTCCAATAATTAATTAAAAACGAATCACGCCCATGCAAATCATGACATTTCACTTTACACCTACCTTTGTTTAGGCGTAAAATTTAGTCTCAGACCTAGCACTACACCGAGATGGTGCAACAGGTATAAATTCTACGCACGACTTAAAGCGCATTTTACGTCCAACCTAGTCTTATAACCAGGTGTATGTCCAGCTGGTGCAATCGGGCCCAGGTGATTAGATTAAAAAATGTTGTTTCCTGAGACTAATGTTCACTGTACAACCTACAGAGCTACTGCCATTGAGATGAATGGGGAAAAGCAAACATTCTTCTTTAGAAACAAATTATTCATGAATCAAGTATTCAGTGAATGAAAGTGTCAGATATCCGGGTTACAGAGATGACATGAACAGCTTACGTCTGGTCATGAGAATCTTTACATGATATGAGTAATTATCATTACAAATAGATTTCACAGAAATATTGTTCACTTATTTAGGACTAAAACTTTTTAAAAGGAAAAAAAAATTACTGAGTGAGCCTTTAAAATTTGATCATTGAAATTAAGTTTTAAATAATGACAGTTTGTGTGAAATAAAAATGTTGCAGCAGTGTTACAGCCCAGAGCTCACTGAACTCAAACGTGTTGTGCAGCCCACATGAGATGCTCTATCTGGAGTTACGCTGCCCAGCCATCAGACCAGCTTTACTGCTCATCTCTGACAGTGGACGCAACACCATCCACTTTAATCAGGTGGCAGTAGGTAATACAAATTTGACTGCTCAACTGTAGTTGCTGTTTCTGCTTTTATTTTTCCAGTTCACTTGCAATTGTTTTATCCTTGTAGGTCAGAAAGTGTTGAAAAAGGTGATAATCCAGAACATTTCTTCAGAGACTGTAAAGGTATCTTTTGCAATCCTTTACTTTATCCTTTACTATCCTGTACTCTGTATGACCTTATCACCGTTTCATGACATTATGCATGTCCACTGATCCGGCAGCAAGTTTGTATTCTAACAGAAGCATGCACATATAGTAGCTTGTAATGATCATCTCCTTTCTCTGCAGCTTGTGGCTGCCATCTGCAGTCACTGAGCTTGCTGCTCAACATTTAAATAGTTTGGGTCAATGTTTGTTGTAAGCAAGTCTTGCAAAAACTTTATACCTCCCCTAGCTCTACCAGTCTAGATCTGCTACGGGTAGTTTTATATATGTTATTAGCAGTGGCAAGTCTCTAAAATATGAAAATATCTCAAAGTCACCATGGTATGACCATTCCTTTATGGAATGTTGCTATGTTTATTATATATTATCCATGCACATCATTTCATGTTTATTTCTTTGTGTCCTTGTAGTTTTTCAATTGAAAACATTAATATGCCCCACATTTTTTCTTATTCAGTAAGCTATTTCACTCTGATACACAGTATGTCAAATAGAAAAGAAAACACATCACAGTTTCTATTTCATGCTGAATTTAAGTACTTATCTGGTAGGTATTATGTAATGATATATGTTAGGTATGTTCTAAGTTCAAAGTTAAACTTCATCAACAAGAAAGGCAATAGTTTGAACACGTCCTCAGTTTTAAAAACAAAGGTGATAAATGGTCAATAAACTTTAAAAGTGTGGAAAACAACTTTCACACAATACATGTAAGGATACCAGAAAGGAACATGGACATGATTATCCTTGAAGGAGAAGTCCACTTCCAGAAGAACAATTTACAGATATTGTACTCACCCCCTTGTCATCCAAGATGTTCATGTCTTTCTTTCTTCAGTCGTAAAGAAATTATGTTTTTTGAGGAAAACATTTCAGGATTTTTCTCCATATAATGGACTGATATGGTGCCCCGATTTTGAACTTCCAGAATGCAGTTTAAATGCAGCTTCAAACGATCACAAATGCGGTTGTAAACGATCCCAGCTGAGGAAGAAGGGTCTTATCTAGCGAAATGATCGGTTATTTTCATTAAAAAATACAATTTAAATACTTTTTAATCTCAAATGCTTGTCTTGTCTCACTCTGCCTGAACTCTGTGCATCTGTCACGTATAAGCAGGGATGAGACCAGAAGCGAGGTAAGTTGCAAACCAAACAGGAGTTTGATTGACAGATTTTTAAACAGTGGAATGCAAGACGAAATGGAGTATTGGTAATCTTATCTGACAGTCCTTTAGAAGAAGAGTAGAACAAAGTCCAAAGGGGAAAGCCACGTTGACACCAGCTAGCAACAGGGGAGTCCAATGGAAGGGAATACAGCGAGGTCTGGAGCTAGCATAGGGGATGTGAACGGAAGACCAGACAATGAAGGACTGAAGGTGAGAGTCTTATATAGGGCGTGGCAGGATGGGATTCAGGTGTGGGTAATTAGAACTCCGGTGATGTGGAACGGGTGGGCGGTGCTACTGGTGACGTGGCAGGTGGAGGTGGCGAATGCCTGACAGTATTCTAGCTCAAGTTAAAAAGTATATAAATTGTATTATTTCGCTAGATAAGACCCTTCCCCTCAGCTGGGATCATTTACAACCGCATTTGGGATCGTCTGAAGCCACATTTAAACTGCATTTTGGAAGTTTAAAATCGGGGCACCATATCAGTCCATTATATGGAGAAAAATCCTGAAATGTTTTCCTCAAAAAACATAATTTCTTTACGACTGAAGAAAGAAAGACATGAACATCTTGGATGACAAGGGGGTGAGTACACTATATGTGAATCTTTGTTTTGGAAGTGGACTTCTCCTTTAAAGCATTGTTGGCATGGAACAAACCCTACCCACAGGAATTACAACAATAAAACACTGACCTACAAAAATAGTCCCATTTCAAAAATGATAATTCAAGCAAATGTACAGCTCAAATAACATATTTTGAACATCACTTATGTGAACGAAAATACCAGCATCACATTTCTGCTGTTAACCTGTACACTTTTACTGTAAGGGTATTCACTGTTAAAAAAAAAATTGTCTTTGACCGATATCAGCCTTAACCTGATTTCAGCTGACGTCATCACTGCTGGATATGACTGGGCCATTTTCTGTGCTGAATGCCATGCGTTCCATCGGTCCTGAAGATACACACATGCTTCTGATCGCATTTACACCCTCTCTGGCCAAGAAGGTGAGCACTGCTGCCCCGCTTCACTGTTAGATAGCTAATGCCACCCATGCACAGATGATAGCAAAAAAGTGTTTCATATTATTCTCAGTATCTACATTTAATTGATTGTAAAATAGACATAACCAAATGTAGATCCTTGATGAATTCTCTATTAAATAGTGTATTAATAGCTACAGAGAAAATAGGTTTGAATATAATGATTAAACATGCTGTATTTACAGGAAAAGTTTACCCAAAAATTACAATTTGCGGAACACTCATCTAAGCCCTAGATGAGTGTTTTTCTTCTGTGGAACAGATTTGTAAAAATGTATCATTACATCACTTGCTCACCTAATTGGGTGCCGTCAGAATGAGAGTCCAATGATAAAGACCCATGATAAAAACAATAATTCACATGGCTCCAGTGCATCAATTAATTTGTTGTAAAGTTAAAAGGCTGCATGTTGGTAATTAAAAAAAAAAAAAAAAGCATTAAGACATTTTGGGCCAGATTTTCCAACAGTTTGCACCCACAACCCTCTTCTGCCATTAAAAAGTACTGTCAGATTTGACTAAAGATGTGCAGTGAAAAACTGGCAATGAAAAGGTTTGCACACAGTCTTATCTTATTGCATATGCTTTTGAAGGAGTGTCCCTTTCAGATGCAAAATGTATGTCTGGAGAGTATTTAATTAAATAATAAATATATGTAATGGAATTTTTGCCATTATTTACTACCCAAAAAAAGCACAACTTAACCCATTTTGCAGTTGACATGGCTACAATTGTTGCTACAGTAAGGAGGCTCCACAGAAAATGGAGAGCGTGGTAATTATGGATATAAGATGTTGCATCTGTGTTCTTTAATTTGTGCAATGTCAATACATCAACAGCAAAACTATCCACTCACATCGACATTTTTTTTTTAAATAGTGCCTTCATGCTAATCTGCCTTGTTTAGTAAGCCTGGGCCTTTAACTACAAACTGTTGGAATTACTGTGATGTTTTGATCAGCTGTTTGGACTCTCATTCTGATGGCACCCATTTACTGCAGAGGATCTGTTGGTGAACAAGTGATGTAATGCTGAACTTCTGCAAATGTACATTTTTATTTTTAGGTGAACTGTTCCTTTAAATACACGACTGGCTGAATCTCACAAAATCTACATGAAGAATTGCTGTAATGCCTATTTTACCCCAAATTTTGACTTTACAGTTGAGGGTATGTTTACACGACAACAGTGTACTAAAAACATAAAAATGTATCCCTTGCTTTTTTAGAATGTTTTGCTTATAGAAAACATTGTTAAAACAAACCCTAGTCGCATGGATCTGTGAAAAGTATTTCACAATGTAAAGAAACACTACGCCTCTGTGTACAAACCCATAGACTGAATACCCATGTGCATGAAGTCACCATTTGCATTTTCACATTTTTGTAGTTTACACATAGACAATGGTGCAAAAACTTGCATTTTGAAACCTGTTTTCAAACGTTTGCATTTTCAGGCCTCCAAAACACTGCTGCTGTGTAAATTAAGGACCAAAATTCATAAAAGGTTTTTCAGATTTAGTTGAAAACAGCGTTGTGTAAACGCCCCCTAAATATCTTTTGTTCCCCCTCAAAATTCTTAACAGCATTATGCAAAAACATCTCTCGTTACCCGTTATTCTCATTATTGTAATGCCTATTGCCTATTGTAATAATTGTCTTTACTTGGGTTCAAATATGACCCAGGCATTTTCTCTACAGGTTTCGTGAGATTCAGAGAAACACCAGAAAACACACCAAGATCTGTATTTCCCCAAAAGCTGATGCTAGTATTCATATTATAAAATCATTTTTGTCTCGTCAGTATTATGAAACTCTGAAGGTGAGCTGCAGTCAGATGTCTCTGGAGCTCGCATTGTGCGGCGAAGCTGTAAATCCCATCATCACCTGCTCAAATGAAGGACACATTAACTTTGACTATGTTCCTGTGAACGAGAGCGCCACACAAGTGTTCAGGGTAATGACTCTACAGTACACTGCCATGTCTTTGTGCACTGTCACATTCAAAACATTGACTGAGAAATTAGCAGATGCCTTCACTTTTGACTTTTGCGTTATGTAAACACACTTATCAAATCATACTTCACAGAAAATATTTGCAAAAATGGCACAACAGCTTACTATCAAAACGACATCTTTGTACCTTATTTAGTTCATAGTAGTACCCTAAGGTACATATTACCACTCTAAGGTATAAATATGCAATTTTTAGGGGTAGATAAGGTGCAAAGTTGTCCTTTTTAATTGAAACTGCCCGCTGTTGTACCGCTAAAGGTACAATTTCTCACATTTTTCTGACCCACAGTGGGATGAATAGTGTCAAAATCATGCTGCAGTTCAACACTAGAGGTCACTGTCACCAAATATAATTCTGTTGGCTGTGATTCTGTGCAAGTTATTTCGTTTTTTTTTGTAATGGGTTCCCTAGGACTATATGTACTGTAAGTCATTCTAAACACAAGCATCTGCTAAATGAATGAGTAAGTAAGCTAACCTGTCTAAAGCTGTCTAAAGTCTTGTGTCTTTATTGTATCAGCTGGAGCCGGTTGCATGAAAGGTTAAGACTAGTCTTAAAAGTTAGTCAGCTAATTTTTTTCTTTAAGACTAGTCATTTTTTATTAATTCAGTTAGATAGTCTAAGTTAAATCCAAAAAATAAGACTGATTACCCTTTGTCTAACTGCTAGTTGGTCAGACTAGTTCTTAAGACACAAGAGTTTATGCAACTGGCCCCGGTCTTGCTCCAGGATTGATTGATTTCTATACACTACAGTTCAAATGTTTGGGGCCAGTAAGATTTTTAGTTTAGTTTTGTTTTGGTTTGCGTTTAAAAAATAGATTCAACAAGGATGCATTAAAGTGATTAAAAATGATAATCACTTTGAAAGTGAAAAATATATATATATATTTATAATGTTGCAAAAGGTTTCTGTTTCAAAGAAAGATTGGAGTGACAGCCACTGAAATGCAGAAATAAATGCATCCTTGGTGAACATTTAAAAAAAATGTACTGAACTTTGGAGCAATAGTGTATAGATTTGCAAGATATGGATTGTGTATATGAATTTGGTAATGGACTGATTAATTCTCTCTCGGGTGTGTTTAGTTGCAGAATATGTCCTCACTAGATGTGAAATTCAGTGTGCTGTTAGAAAGCCACTGTCTTACAGAACGGAACGACCAGATACTGGCTGTCATGGACTCCACAGTACATGTGGGTAAGTTACAGACACACACACCTTCTCTTCTCAGGACCTTCTCTCCTGTGGAGATTTTGAATCTGAGAACGTGCCTTTTAGAGGAAGCTTTATCCAAAAATGTAATTTCTGTCTTTTTTAAATTAACCTTTATTACTTTGCGCAACACAAAAATGAAATGTTCGGTAACACTTCATAATAACTTTCATTAATAAATCATTAACAAGCATTATATGATGTTTACCTAATCAGTACTTAATATATATATTCACATATCTAGAAATATGAGATAATGTGCTTGTTAATGTTAACTTATGAACTTATTAAACATTACCAAATGATTAATAATCATTATTTATTGTAAATTAAATGCTTACAAATGTCATCAAACTTTCAGTTCATATGATCATGCTTTTTTTTTTTTTTTTTTAAATGGTTTTTACATGGTTTACAATGATTAAAAGCTGCATTAATAAATCTTTAACAAACATTATATAATGCTTAACGGATCATTAGTTAATGTTTACAAATGTCATTAAACTTTCAATGTGTTTTAAAAATCTGCAAATGATTTTATACAATGATTACAAGTTTATTTTTTAATGTACTTTTGAATGCTTACAAATGTCATTAAACTTCAGTTCACATATTAGCTAATGCTCATTTTTACATTTACAAATATTGTGAAAAAAATAGCGTAATTAGTCATTTTAAGCACTTCACAAATTATTCATGTTAATATATTCATTAACTCATAACCTCAGTCGGTAAAGGTCATATATTTGGTCTTTTTTTTGTTGTGAAGATTTGTACTATTTGCACATCTTAAATCATTTATTAATCATTTGTTAATGTTTTTGCAGTACCCAATCTAAAGTGGAAACTATTCATCAATTGTAAATGTTTCTGAACATTTACTAATCATTAGTACTTTTATGAGCAGTCATTTTAATTACAAAAAGTGTCCCAAATGACCGGAATTCACCCTATTTTCACATCTTTACAAATCATATATTAATCATTTATTAATGTTTTTGCAGTACCCAATCTGTTGTGAGTTGAGACTATTCATCATTTGTAAATGTTTGTAAACATTTACAGATTTTTTTTTTTTAGTATCTTTATTGTCACTGGACTTTTGGCTACTGCAACAACGTTTATGTAAAGGGTGTTTAGTTCAGTTTAGCTGAATGCTTGGTAAACACAAAACACACATTGTAATTTGGGTGTAAAACATGTTTTTATTACCTCAAAACTTATAAGTATACTATTTTGTATCATTAAACAGAATATTTCTTGAATCATATTTCAACAGGAGGGGAAAAAGACTAACTTTCAAGAAAATACTTAATTTTTTACATTTATCAAAATAATGCAACATAAACAGATTGAATCGTGTTGCCTTATAGTAATCAAATTGACTCCTGTACACTGCTGAGCCCTTACCCAACCCTTAAACCTACCCACACCACCAAACCTGAGCCTAACCTGACCCGCATCACACCTCAATAACAGCAGACGTGCCGTGCATTAACAAAAGCTTTTCATCTTTGTAGAACATCTGTTTCTAATCATTTGTAGATTTTTTTCAAGATGTGCATTATCATATGAATTAGAAGTTTAATGACATTTGTAAGCATTTTAATTTACATGAAATGTTAATTATTAGGTAATGTTTAATACATTTATTAGTAAACATTAACAGACACATTATTTCACATTTCTAGATATGTGAATGTATATTAACTATGATCTGTTAAGCATTACATAATGTTTGTTAATGATTTATTATTGAAAGTTATTATAAAGTGTTACCAAAAAAGGGGGAAAAAACAGTGTTTGCTGTCATTGACATCATATGTATTTGGAACAACATACCCTGCTAAAAAATAATGGAATCCATCACAGAATTTGTAGTGGTTTTACTGGTTATAATGGGAATTGTACTAGTTTTAATGGAAACTGTAATGGTTTGTATTGGTCTCTACTGGTAATTGGTCGCCTTCTATTGGTGGCTTGTTAAAACCACTAAATCCTAATGGAATATATCCCAAAACACACTACAGGAAACCATTTTGGCTTCTATTGTTTTTTTTTTCAGTAGGGACAACTCATGAGTGAATGATGACCTTTTAAAGAACTCCTAACAACCGTAAAGGGATAGTTCACCCAAAAATTACAATTCTGACATCAATTATTCACCCTCATGTCATTCCAAACCCATAAGACCTTCGTTCATCTTTGGAACACAAATCAAGATATTTTTGATTAAAGGTGACCTATTATACCCCTTTTTACAGGATGTAAAATAAGTCTCTGATGTCTCCAGAGTGTGTATGTGAGGTTTTAGCTCAAAATACGCCACAGATCATTTTTTATAGCTTGTTCAAATTGCCACTTTTAGGGTATGAGCCAAAACTTTTGTGTTTGTCCTTTAAATGCAAATGAGCTGGTGCTCCCGGCCCCCTTTTCAGAAGTGGGCGGGGTTTCATAAGCCGGCAGAAACAAAATAGGACAGAAACTCTCAGTAGCGTTTTTTTTTTTTCTCATGTTCAAACCGGAATCGGTTTAAAAGTCAGTCATCTGATTGTACTCTGCATAATAAATGCGTGTTTATGAATTACACAGACGAGGAGCACGACACGATAAAAAAACGACATAACTGGTCTCATGGTGCCATCATGTGCTATCACAAACTTTTTAAGTCCCACTTGTGATTATGAGCTTGACAAATTCAAGGTCGCCTTCACTTTGCTTTCATATGTCATTTTTAACTACAACATTCCTATTCATGATCATTCTGGTAGCAGGTGAAGGCAGCATCAGTGAAAACAGGCAGAGACAAAAGTAGCTTTAGCAACATAAGCCTTAAAGAGTGCCAAGAAACTCTTTCAGAAAGGCAATATGGAAAACAAACCTGTGATACAAACCTGTGAGCTGATGTTCGCACATAAAGCATTGGTACTGATCCCTAAACATATAGGGGACTTTCCTTTGAAAATGAAATCTAACCACAGTGTCCTCAGTGGCTTAGATGGAGGGAGTCTGTGGAGAGTCTATGTTCATTTGTGCATCCCAAAACACAACACACTTAATGCCTCTTTGGCACTGACATTGTATAACAAAAACAATAATGGCGGACTGCTGCTTCTCACTCGGAGCTCTGTCTATGCTAATAGGGCAGTGATCATCACAAATGAGTGGGACTTTTTCCCTACGATGACGTGTATGTAGGGAGAAATCTGGAATTGTGTGTTTAGAGAGACTGTTAATGATTTATTGGGACTTTAAAAAAAAATATGTGGGTGGATTTTTACCATTATAGGCTGGTTGTGTTCAAACACTTATAAAAGTAATTTTTGCATAATAGGTCCCCTTTAAGTCAGAGAGCTTTGTGACCCCACATAGACAGCAACGCAGCTACAAAGTTCAAGGCCCAGAAATGTAGTAAGGACATCAATAAAATAGCCATCAGTGGTATAACCATAATGTTATGAAGCTACGAGAATACTTTTTGTGCACAAAGGAAACAAAAATAATGATTTTATTCAACAGTTTCTTCTCTTCCGTGTCAGTCTTCGACACATGTTCACACATGCGTGTGGTGCTGCTCATGCAGGAGCCAGCGTTCTGACGTAGAACATCTGTCTCTCAGTTCATCGTCTGTATTTTGGTTCACACACTAAGGCTGCTGAGGGAATCTTCAGACATGTTTACGAAGATTGTTTTATGTACAGCGTGCGTCATCTTCTGCTTGTAAACAAGGCGCAGCGCATTCAGGTTCTACTTCAGACCGCCAGCTCCTCCGTCAACAGCACCACACGCATGTGAGTAATAATGGCAGAATTTTCATTTTTGAGTGAACTATCCCTTTAACATGAGCAGAACATGCTCATTTACTGGCTTTTGACAATTCTGCCTAAATGTACGAAATCACCAGTTAATATTATCATACATCCATCCTTTCAGGTACTCAGAACTACAGTGGGATGAGCGTGTTCCGTGTTTCACCATCAGGGGGAGCTATTACTTCAGCTGGTGCTGTTGACATTACCGTGACCTTCCATCCTGATCATGAGAGTCTCCATTACAGAGATGTTCTTAGAGTGCTACTCATGAACAAAGTTAGACACGTTCATCTATATATATATATATATATATATATATATATATTGTATATATAAATAAGAAATACATCACAGCAAAAACATTTTACTGTGTTACTAAATAACAGCGTTTACTACCAATATATGCACATTTGAGTCATGGCAGGTATTAATTTCCATACCTATTAACAATATAATTATGAAATATGATTCTTAGGCTATGTCTAAATTAATCTGTATACATTTAAAAACAGTGTTTTCATTTCAAAAAGCTGCCTCTTAGTGCTCATGTGTTAAACGTAAAAAAGCTCACTGAAATTTAAGGTTCTCAAGCTATTCTTTTGGCACAATCATTTTATTAGCAAAATATCTCACCACTTAATGGTGCATCCACTTAATCATCATGTGTAATCTAAAACT
Source organism: Cirrhinus mrigala (assembly GCA_036247105.1). Classification (NCBI taxonomy): domain Eukaryota; kingdom Metazoa; phylum Chordata; class Actinopteri; order Cypriniformes; family Cyprinidae; genus Cirrhinus; species Cirrhinus mrigala. The sequence continues at coordinate 410,827 of CM070014.1, forward strand.
TTTGCCACAGGAGTGGGCGAATTCTGAGTAAATTTTTGCAAGAATGTGGTATGACGCTTGTACAAAGTAGCTCTTTAGTAACACTGTAGAAGTGGTTAGCACATAACCAGTATAAACAGATCTATAAGTGCAGCATGATTTACATAATTCAACATGCGTCATTGTTTTCGAATATGTCAGTTTTCACATTCCACACTATAACGCAAAAACTGTATTTTCAGATTTATTCAATTAAGAAAGTATCTCCGAAAAGCTTAGTTTTCGCAGAGGCCAAAATGTAGAGAAAAATCCTTCTTCAAATGTATCCAGCTTAGTGTAGACGTAGCCTTCAAGTCTGTTTAGTTGTGTAGTGTGCATCATACAGAGCAGTTCGGATGTTTTGACAATGCTTTCAGAGCATAAATGAGCTTTTTTGTTGTAAATGTGCTGATAGCAAACGGTGTGTACGCTGGAGCTCCGGGGTTCTTCATGTCGACACAATATGTTTGTCTGTGGTGGGGATCCAGTAGATGTCTGTTCTGAATCACTCATCCCATCTCATATATACACATCAGGACTCATAAAACATGAAGGTACTCGTTCTGTTTTTTTTTGTTTTTGTTTTTTTTTCTATTTTCCTCTGCAACCCATCAAACTACATTTAATATGCTTAAGGTTGCAGTCTGTAACTTTTTTTTGTGTTCATAATTTACAAAATTTATATAATAAGTGAGTACATCATGAATCCATTTTTCAAACCGTGTTTTTGGCTTATCCTGAATCACTACATCTATAATAAGTTTTTATATTGGGACAGTTCTGTTTATTATCCGCTAGAGCGTCAAAAGTTACGGACTGCAGCTTTAACTTATGAAACCATAAGGTGATGTGTGTACTTCCAAGTGTTCTGCTTGGTGTCATGTTGTCAGACTTTTGAATAATGGCACAAAGTCTGGTTCACATTGCAGCTTATTTTATGCCACTTGGGAAGAAATCTGACAGACATGTGGAGCAACCAACCACAGTTAGTTTTTGCATCTGAAATGCTTGATAACACAATAATAATGATTGCCAGAATGATTATAAACCTGTGCATGTTGTTCGCATGTCAGGCCGAGACTAATTTCTGTACTAGTGGGCATTTTTTTTAAAGAGATTTCTTGAACACTCCTGCCTTCTGCCATTATTTAGACATTCAGGTAGTCCTGCCCAAACTCACAGCATTGGTTTAACTAGAACGGGGGTGGCGAACTTCGGTCCTGGAGAACAGCAGCCCTGCAGAGTTCAGCATCAACCCTAATAAACCCTTCAGACCTTGATTAGCTTGTTCAGGTGTGTTTGATTAGGGTTGAAGCAAAACTCTGCAGGGCTGCGGCTCTCCAGGACCGACGTTCGCCACCCCTAAACTAGAATTTGAAACAAAGCAATGTATTAAATGCTTTTTTTTTTTAAATTGCTTGTTATCCCTGATTTCTGTCACAAACTTGCACATATGTAGAGAGCAGGAGTTTGCTGCTGACACTCAGGAGTGAATATCAAGAGGGCAGAGCAATCGTAGCCACACGCAGACTTCACGTTGGATGTGTCTACACTACAAAACCAACCACAAAAAAAGTAAGTAAACAGTTCAACACAGTATCATTTAAAGCTGTGTTTCAGCTTAATTTGAACTGGTTCATGCTGAGATGATTATCACAGGTCAGGAGTGTGATCGTCTCTTCTACTCTCTGTTCTCAGACGGTTGAGTTTATCTGGGAGAATATCTCACCTGTTGAGCAGCAGGGCTTCAAAGTGGCACCAATGCAAGGAAGTGTGGATGCAGGACACAGATGTCCCATCACCATCACCTGGATGCCACCTAGTGGTCTCGCTGTGAGTACTGAAATCTTAGATAGTTTAACTTCCTATTTAGGCCACAGAATACCGCATAGCTTTCTTAAACAGGCCCACACAGAATTTACAACCACAGAGCTCTGCAGCAAGGAAATGCTTGCATGTTTGTTTTTTTAGTCTTTTGAGTATGCTTTTAGCTGCTTAATTAGAGTGCGGTATCTCAGCTCCATTTAACCCTTTTTACCATGTTTAAGTTTTTTTCAGAAATATTCACTCTCCAGATTCCACAGAAAAGATTCTGTTGGGCCTCTACAGTCAAACAACACAGTAGTGTCAGTCCCTTTCAAAGGTTCACTCGATGCTGTGTCAGTACTTGATGCTATGGGGACACCTGGGGCCGGTTGCACCAGCTAGACGTAAAAAAGCTGGCTGTAAGCCCTACGCTGGGCTTTGCAACGTCCAACTTTACAATAAATATTTACACCTGTTGCACCAGCTAAAACTAAGGCGTAGATGATGGCATCCACGCCAACACATTCTCCCGCAGTGACAGCTGAGACAACATCCACGCTGCAATGGCTACAACTACTAATATAGAACTGAATTGCTTAAGACATAATAACAAGTGAAGCCACCGGGAAAAAATTTCATTAACTAAAAATATCCTAACAAGTCCGCGTTTTTGTATCTGAGGTCTCCCTGCACATTCCCATGACAGATTTCTTCAGACTAACACTAAAAATAAAGGTGACAGGTTAAGTAAAATATAATGAATGTAATACAGTGCTTCTCTCTAGCGTTATTTTTTCTAGCTGACTATCGAGTTTATGTACAATGAATGTCTTTCCTGAGGTAAATGTGACTTTACGTGACAATTGTGCGTTTCAGCCTACTGACGTCTTTCTGTGGCTAAAAAAACACATTTATAAATTGTATTTTGTGATAGAGTTGACAGAATGACAGTATTTCCAAGCATTTACACTGTCCAAGCAAGATGTCGAATAGAAATATTAAAGGGATAGTTCACCCAAAAATGAAAATTTGATGTTTATCTGCTGACCCCCAGGGCATCCAAGATGTAGGTGACTTTGTTTCTTCAGTAGAACACAAACGAAGATTTTTAAAACATACACAAACAAAACCAAATTAAACCCTGCGACAACCCTCGCGACAATACACTGATGTCCTAAGGCACGAAACGATCGGTTTGTGCAAGAAACTGAACAGTATTTATATCGTTTTTTACCTCTGATTCACCGCTATGTCCTAGTGTCCTGAGCGCATGCACAGCATCTGACGCGTGACGTGTGTACGCGCTCTGGCGTAGTGTACGCAAGCGCCGGAAGCGATCTGCGCTTATACGTCACTCATTGTTTACACAGTGCACAGAGACTGCGGACGTGTTCACTGGCACTGTGAAGATCTAAAGATACTTAGAAGTACAGGTCATCGCAATGGAAGATGATTTTTATATATCATCAGACAACGTGAATTTTTTTGCCCAACTGTACTTATCTGAACCAGAATACTCAGAGCAAGAAGTCAGAGAGATGGAGGAAGCAGCCGCAGCAGCACAGTAGCACTCAGGACAATAGAACATAGTGGTAAATCAGTGGGCCCGGCGTCAAGCGGGGGCTTGGGGGGGCTTAGCCATCCCCCTGACGTCCTGAAGCCCCCCCTGCAATGATCTGAAGGACAGACTCCTTCACCCCCAGAATACGATTTTAAACGCGAAATGCTAAAGCGAATGCAATTTCAGCCGAGGGGTACCTCTCCGATCTGCTTTGCGCCACCTCAGATTCAATTTGACCCACTCTAACCACCCAAAACTCGTCGATTTTAACCATTAGATGCGGACGATCACAGGTGTATTTAAACTTTTACTGCTAAATTCAAACATGCTTTTTTCGCCAGATAGATGCACTCAGTGCTTTTAGCCTGTATCCCAATTTTTTTCAACCACATAAAAATAATGTTTTTAGACATTTAAATGAATCACTAGCAAAAAGGACATTTGTTGAATAGTCCACATACTGATGTTTGTGAGTTTGTTAAATGCACTGGTGTGTAAGGAAAGCGGCAATAATCCTTTCAATTAAAATCTGCCGTGTTTTCATTCTCTCATTCTCAGCCTCCGCTGAGAATCATACATCATACAAGCCCCCCCGGTTCGCGTGTTCTGGCGCGGGGACTGTGAATCAGAGGTAAAAAATTATATAAATCCTGTTCAGTTTCTCACACAAACCGATCGTTTCGTGTCGTTTGTGTATGTTTTGTGTACATCTTGGATGCCTTGGGGATAAGCAGATAAACATCAAATTTTCATTTTTGGGTGAACTATCCCTTTAAGGGAATAATTTAAGACAGTTATATACCGTTATCAGCATAGATTCGTCTCTCGTTGTCTCTGAGAGAATTTGTGCCATTAATGCAGTGTTAGCTGTCATTGTTTACTTTCACTTTCATAACTCTTGCACAAAGTTTGCGCGTTGCTTGCATGTGTTGCTTGACCTCTCCTCCATAATATCAATTGTTCATAGGCCACATTATCCTGCCCGAAAAGACCATAAACGTTACAGTTGGTGTCTGCAATAATTAATTAAAAACTGATCATGTCCGAGCAAATCGTGACTTTTCACTTTACACCTACCTTTGACTAGGCGCAAAATTTAGTCTCAGACGTAGCACTACGCCGAGATGGTGTAACGGGTATAAATTCCCGCACGACTTAAAGCGGATTTTACGTCCAGCCTAGTCTTACAACCGTCCAGCTGGTGCAACCGGCCCCAGGTGTGGCAATTTTCTGAAGCCCACCATACAAGGTGGAGCCCTGGGGTTCCAGTGTTGAGTTCAAAGCTATGGAGAGTGAAGAGAAGGTATTTTCCCTCTTTATCTCTCTCTGTTAACCATGTTTCGTTGGTCTATTACGCTCGTGATGAGCTACGTCAAAGACCGGTGTGGTTTCTTTCGATCTGAATAACATACTATCACTGTGTCAGATTCATAGGAGTTTGGTAGTTTAACTGATGCCTTATACTGAGCTGCTTGATGCAGTCTCACAAGTCACCTTGGACTGTCCTAATGTGGCCAAACCAGAAAAGAATCTATGTTAGACAAGCATTTCTTGACTAGCGGTAACACTTGCCCACGCAGGCCATTGAAGACCTCTTTAATGAGTTCCTGGAAAAACAGCCTTTTTTTAGCCTGCTTGACTAACCTGGCTAGTCTGACTTCACCACTGTGGTGAAGGTTTAGTGGAGCAGGGATACACAGCTATGGCGGCGGTTGAAGATTGTGCACTATATCTCACCATCTAACTCCTGGCATGGCTTATTTTGCCATCCAAGCCATGCAGGACGACTAAGGCACAGATAGCAAGTCTTACCTGGATGCACGGCATGGCAATTCTGCAAGGCCAACAAAGCCGACATCCTGAAGAACAAAAGACATAGGAGCTGGTTTGACCTCTGAGGCGGTCTAGGAGCGTCACTCGCTCTGGCATTCAGAGGCAATAAGAATCCAGATCAGGATATTTATTGCTCCATGACAGGTATGGTTTTTGGGTGACTCAGTTAATGTTGTCACTGAGAAGATCTGCATGGCAAACAGCAGTCTTGCATGTTCCATGCTGGGCCAGCGCTCACGTAGGCACAGTGACCTGAAGTCGAAGCCGCTTGGCCTTCAACTCTGGTTGCCTGTTCCTCACCTGTTAGCCAGGAAAAGGAAGCAAGTCACTCCAGAGAGAGTCCCCGTCAGGAATCTGTCCTGTCATTTCTGACCTCGAAAGACTTTGTTCGCCCCATATGACAGTACAATTCTAGTTCACTCCTAGCAGCAAGGCCTTCGGACTGCATAAGTCGTGCCTTGTGCATATGTCAGGCAATGCCCCCATGTTTCATGCTGGGACACCTTCACGTGCAAAGGCAAGAAACAATGTTACACCTTTCATACTTCAAGTTGTGGTTGTGTATAGGCTCTTTCCCCACAACATCTTATAGTATCTGTTTTGTCTTAGATGAACCCGTATGGCCATCTGATAGATTGGGGCCTTATGTTATGGTTGTCAGCCACAGAGTGCCTGTTGCCTCAGAGTGCATGTCAAATAAATCTCATTCACAGAACTGGAAATGCATTGTGGTTTACAATAATCCTGGTGTAGTTTGCAAGTTTCATCTCACCTTATCCACACACAGTGTCAGTCAGAAGTGTGTGTTTGTTTTGTCTTCCAGCCAAATGCCGTGGTGCAAGCGCGTGCTCTGCTGACCGTCAGAGGAGATGAGACTGATGTTTACCGTGTCACTCTGATGGCCCATACAGACAAAAAAACAGCCACATAGAATTTCATTCAAAATGTGTGCCATGATTTATTATTATATAATTCACTGTTACTAAATCTTAAATCTAGTTGTAGAAGACATAATTCTGATCCTTACTGACTTTATATAATTTTGTGGTCTTTTTATGCTCTGTATAAGAGGCATATATAATTTCTGAATTTCTTTCACTCTAATGTGTAGTTAATACACTGTGCAACAATAAATAATGATGTACAAAACATTTACAAGGATTAACTGCTTTTTTATCAAAGGAGAAAAAGAGGCACTTTTTTAAAAACAGCATAAATAAGCAGGCATAGCCTATATTTAAAAAAAAAAAAAAAAAAAAAAAAAAACATCACCAACATTAGGGGACCAGTAACATACATAATTGTCATTTCGATTATAAAGGATTTAATCCTGACATTATTTACCCAATCTCATGCTGTTCCAAACACATACGCTTACAAAAAATATATATTTTGAAGACTGCAGGTGTTTTCCATACAACAACAGTGACCAAGTCTGTCAAAGGACCAAAAATATAGCACATATGATGACTGTGTGAGTAACCCAATTTTCACCATAGACCTTCTCCTTACAAATCTAATTTGCACATCAGTTTGGCATCAGTTTGACTATTAGAATGGAAAATTTGGGCTCAAAAACCAAGGAAAAGTAACTGTCTTAGTTGTGAGTTAGCACAATAGCATACACTGTGTAAGCGCAGATAAATCAGAGCAAAGAAAAGAGTATCTGCAAAAATGTATATTTTGTGCAATAAAATTTTTATTTATTTATTTTTTTTTTTTACACAGAGCACGACCTTTAAACTCTAGTCCTGGAGGGTCACTGTTCTGCAGATTTTAGTACCAATCCCACTTTAACCCACCTGTCTGTAATTTGCAAGTAAATCTAAACACTTTGATGAGCTGCTTGGATGCTTGAATGCTTGGTTAGGGTTAGAGCTCAACTCAGCAGGACAATGGTCTTACACTGGACTGGAGTTCAAGAGCTCTGTCCTAGTGTGTTTAGTTTTTGAGTCAGACTCCCTTTAGTATAACTACAGACCAGAGGTCGCGTTAACCAAAAGGCCATCTGTCATTTTGACGGACTGCACTGAGGGTGATCTATTGTAAAATTGTAGCTGTAATTCCCACCCCTGTCCAGTTGGCGGCGAGTGTGCTCCAATGTAGCAGCAGAGCACTGGATCCAGAACAAAAACGGAACTGGCAGGAATGTTTTCCTTTGTGTTTGATTACGCACAGGCGAGTACACAGAAGCTACAACGATCTATCACGCCACATTAAAGAGCGCCAAAATAGTATTTATTGCTTGAATTTCCTAATGAAATGGACAGAATTTGAAATCTGAGGCTTTTTCTTGAGACGTTTTATATCAAAAGTAACACAAAGCCTAGCCTAGTGCTATTTTTCGGAAGGAAGACACATTATGCACTGTTTATTCATCAGCTGAAAACAGGACAGACCAAAAGATCGATTGTGATTTAAGAATCGATTTTGGTTCATTAAAATGAGAATCTATTATCTATCTATCTATCAAGAAATCATTTTTTTTGGTTTGTTTGTTTGTTTGTTTTTTTGTTTACCCAGACCTTTTTTTATTCTAATTTAAATATGAAAATTATAATGACGGGTAATAATAGATTATGAGGAATTTTTACGACCCTGTGTTGTGTTAAAGTCTAGCACAACCTCTGCTACAGACATACCCCTGCAATGGAAATTGTTAGCTTTTTCTGACATTTTTGGACAAGTAAACATTTTATCCTCTTTGAAAAAGTGACTGTTCATTAAGTTAATACACTATATAAAATAAAACATCAGATTTACATTCATTTACAGGAATTGAAAAATTCTGTAGAGCCTTCAGCTATGGAGAAAAAATACTTTTGCTGTTTTTGCAATTAAGGTTAGGGACAGGTTCTGTCGTATGTTCAGGTTTAGGTTAGGTTTAACGGAAGGTTAAAGTGTAAGGTTAAGTATAGATTGAGTGTAAGGGAGAGCGGGGATGAAAGTAACAAAGCGATTTTCTTAGAGCTCAGACTACATTTGCTTTCCAAGCTATGACAGCACATTCAGCACGCAACCCTTGACAGAGCTGAGAAATATCACGCGATTTCGTCATCGTTTCCCGCGGTTAGGTCCGGAAAGCAGTTTTCGAGTAAATTATGGAAGCGGTAAATTTTTTCAAATTAGTTGTGTTGTGTTTCTCGTTTCATGTGTCACAGTAATGATCAATGTACAGGTTATTTAGTGCTGTAACATCCTGAAGTTTAAATTTCTGAGTTTTTAAGTATAATAGTAAATCGGGTTTAAATGTCAGGAGTTCCTTGATGGGCCGTGTTGTGACATCACAACACCCGGAAAACTCTGCTGTAGTCCAAAGGAGCGATTCGTTGACGTTCTTGAAAAGGGATTATATCTCCCTTCGGAGTAGACTTTGAGATTTGTAACTTTATAGCAAACATATCCACCACATACTAACTAAAATTCAAAAAGTGAAAAAGCATAATAGGACCCCTTTAAGGAAAACAATTTGACACTTTGGTATAAAATGAGCACACTCAAGCCCTAAAGAAAGCAGCCTGGAAAATGGAGCACGGCTGGAAGAAAACAAAACTAGAGGTATTTTGTATTGCATGGAGGAAAAGTACTTCTACTTATCGTCTCTTTTATAAGAAAACAAACACAACCCCAGGTTTTAATTCAGTACAATGTCTAAATTAATGAAAAATAAAGCATCAAGAGGCACAGACATTTCACAACAGCACAACAGTAATGACTTCCAAGATTGATACTATCAAAGGGAAAAAAAAAAATACCCATGCAGCCATCAGCTACAGTTTCACATTAGATACACTACAGATCCCCTGAGGAACAATTCCACTCATTCTCTACCATAGGAGAGAAAGAATTGTATAAACTTGTTAAATCATCTAAACCAGCAACGTATATGCTAGACCCTATATCATCTAAGCTACTACACCGTAAAAAAAAAAAAAAAAAAACACAATTTGTTGAGTCAGCTTAAAATAATTTGTTACCCTGCTGCCTTAAAATTTTAAGTTCAGTCAACTAAAATAAGTTTATTCAACTTGAAATGTTAAGTTGTACTAAGTAACGACTTAGATATATGTGTTTGCTAAACTTAACAGATGGGTAAGTAACCCAGCTGCCTTAAAATTTTAAGTTGATTCAACTCAAATATCTAAGTTGTCACTTAGTATAATTTAACATTTCAAGTTGATTAAACTTTTTTTTGCATTGACATGTTTCAAATTGTACTTATCTATCGTCACTTCGTAGCAGTGAATGAAGAGGTATATCGATCACCAGTGTTGGGGAGTAGCTAGTTACATGTAGCAGAATTACGTAATTTAATTACAAAATAAATGTAATTGTAATTAGTTTTGAAAATGTTAGTGATTACAAAAAGGGTTACATAACTGTTTTATTTCCTATTTGGGTTTATGCATATACTTTATTTTTTAAGATTAATTGTTTTTCTCCAAGGCATTGTTAGATGCCAGTGTTTCCTGTCATAATTATGCAAACATTTGATTTTAAAACCAGTATCATAGCTATTAAACTATTTCTTATGATTTAAAATCTGTATTTAACCTGTATTTAATGATCTCAAAGTAAACAAGAGGTGTTAAGTCTGAATTTGTGGTGTCTGTGCTTTAAATGAAATTATTACACGGCTCTGTGGAATGCTCGATTCTGATTGGTCAGTCGTGACATTCCAAGGTATGTTATTCCCCGATAACAACCGGTAAAAGCTATTAACACAGACTCATCCGGGCAACTTAAGTCGGCGCTATACGCTTGATAGTTTTTCTTGGTGGAAGCTTTGTGTTTGGTTGGCTAATAAAATATTAAAATTCAATTCAATATTATGTGTACAATTTCTTAATTCTGTCATCCTGGTATCGTGGACTCGCTCTATTGTTTCATAAAAACGCAGCTGCTGCCATTTTGTTTTGTACAGTGTAATGGATTATAAGATAACTAACAAACTGTAAAAGTTAGATTTTAAAAGTCTGACAGTAATCAGTGTTAAGTGTTAATGTAAGGTTAACTCTGACTGGTTTAAATGCTTCAAAATGATTAATAGTTGAAAATATTAGAAATTTAGAAAAGTAATCAAATGTAATAAGTTACATTACTTTAATAAAGTAATTGAAATACCAATGTCCTCCAAATGTATTAACCAAGAACACTGTCTAATACTTGATGGCTGCCGTCAATTCTTGGTCATCAGTTAGCAACCTAGGTTTGCTATTTGATAGCAATCTTTTATTTAAAACCCATATTTCTAACATTTGTAAAACCACATTTTTCTATTTTAAAATATATCTTAATGATGACATTTGCTCTTACTGTCAAACACAGAAATGTTAATTCAGGTGTTCATGATCTCAAGACTAGATTATTGTAATGCTTTATTCAATGATTGCTCTACAGGCTTATTACACAAAATTCTAACTGGTCCAAAATGCAGCAGCAATAGTTCTTACTAGAACCAGGAAGTATAACCATTACCCCGGTTCTGTCAACGCTATTAAACATCATATACATTTTTAAATCTTGAGCAAGCTCTTATCACATTATAGTACTTCATGTATGCTAGATCCTTTTCCTATTTAGCACCCAATCTCTGGAACAGTCTTCCTAGTGCTGTTTTGGGAGGTAGACAGACCCTTTAGTTTAAATCTAAATTAAAGACATATCTCTTTAACCTAGTATACACATAACACATAACATTTCTAGGTCATTATTATAACATTAACAGGTCAACCAGAACCGGGAACACTATGGTGCACCCTTTAAACACAATCAAGCCATCGAAAATAGCAGGCCGACCACCCCTTTAAGAATTAAAAAAATAAACTTTTACATTGTCCCTGCAACTGAATCTGTATCTCTTCCTGACAGAACAGTCTGACTACAATGGATTGAACAGCTGCAGACCAAGTCCAAACTGTGGTGACTCAACAGGGCAGGTAACTGCTCCCAACTGCCCAGGTAGACAAACTCAGTGCCCAGATACAAGAACTCCAGACGGAAGCCATTGCCAGAAGAGCAGCCACCACGTATGTCTGTGCCAAGCCTAAACTCTTGTCTCTTCTCCCCCACCTCACATAGCCTGCTTACTGTCCCTGTCTAGTGTAAAGGGAACTGTTTGTCTCTGATCGACTCAGAAATTGAAGTCAACTTCCTGGATGTGTCCATTGCTGGCATTCCTGCCATCCTTCTTCCCTCTAATTTCTTTCCAGTCCCTCAGTGGTCGCTCCAGCACAATCCTCACGTGGATTAGTCAGGGAGTTTTGTGCCATCTTGGAGTCAGTCTTGTCTTGCATCCTGTCTGGGTGCTGCCTTGTCTCCTGGCTCTGTGTCATCTGTTTTTTAGTTTGAGGTAGCTCTATCTATCCGAGCCCCAATGGAGTACCACAATATTTGCCATGTTTTTAGTAAGTTCCAGGCCACGTCTTTGCCTTCTCACCTGTTGTATGTCTGTGCCTTCAGTCTCATCCCAGGCATTTCTCCACTCAAGGGTCATCTTTAAGCCCTGTCAGGTTCTGAGTGAGGGCATGGACAAGTATATTCAGTAATCCTTAAATACCGGCCTTATCTGTCTCTCTTCCTCACCTGCTGGGACTGGGTTTTTCTGGGTTCACCGCAGCTGTCCTCCAGGCTGGTGATCGACGTGTTGAAAGACATGGTAAACTAATCTGTCTTTATGTACCTTGATGATATCCTCGTCTTCTCTCCCTCCCTGCAGGTGCACACTCAACATACCTGTCTGGTGCCACAATATCTGCTGGAGAACCAGCCTTATGTCAACGTGGGGAAGCACATCTTTCATGTCAAGTCAGTTTCATGCTTAAGGCATATAATCTCTACAGAGGGGATCAAAGCCGAAGGGCTGTGTCCGAGTGGCCAACCCCTGATTCCCAGCTTCCAGATCCTGAACAGCAATTCATCTTTCTGGTGGATACCACGGAGGTCACAGCACGCCCACACTCCAAGGTAAGATGTACTAAAGGAGGATTGGGGTTTGGGGGGAGGACGAGGCAGTGGCGAAGAGCAGGAGAGAGGTAAGCAGATGACCAGGGCAGCGATGACGGAAGCAGGAGCCATGAAGGAATCATGGGGAACCATGGCGGATCAGATGAAGAGAGAGGCCAGGAGGAAGCAGGAGCAGGAGGAGCCAGGCGGGACCTAGACCGCAACCAAGAAGGCAACCCACAGTAGAGCTGACAGCGGGAGGATCCATGGTGGAGGAAGGGCTGACAACTCCAGGGGGCCGAATGACGGTGGCAGAGCAGGTGGGAGAGGAGCCCGGAGCGGAGACGGCGAGCCGATGAGCCAGGGTAACGGAGGGGATCTGGAGGGCTCAAGGCAGAGCAGATGGTTCAGAGGACTGAGGCGTAGGTGCGGTGGAGCCGGAGCGTCAGAGAACCAAGGTAGAGCTGTAGGTGGAGCCTGACAGAGCCAGAGAAGTGGAAGCACTGGGTTGACGGGCCGAGGCGGAGTGTGGGACTCATAGGCTGGAGACGGAAACAAGGGATCCTCCAGCCATGACGCCAAAGGAGACAGGCAGATCTGCAGCGAAACCACACCACTGATGGTGGGCTGAGGGTGAGCTGAGGGGCTGGCAAGATGCAGCAGCAAAAGGGTAGAAGATGGGCAGACGACTCATGAGAGGAGGTGGGAGAGGGAGGCCAGGTGGGAATCTGTGACAGCCAGGGCTCTCTAGGATAGTGTGTGCTACCCATGCACACCAAATAGCGACTCCCATCACAAGGGAGCCCATGGGGAATGGTCATCCGCGGTCGTGACTGGACAAACAGAAAGTTCAGGGCAGACTGACAGTTCAGAAGGCGGATGTTCAGGATAATCAGGGGGTTTTGGGACAGAGTGTACTGCCCACACACACCAAATGGTGACACCCATGACAGGGAGTGCCACGGACAGGAGAATGACCTCTGTGGTCGTGATGGGACAGTTCACCCAAACATGAAAATTCTGTTGTTAATTTCTCACCCTTCCAAACCCCGTAAGACCTTCATTCATCTTTGGAACACAAATTAAGATACTTTTGATGAAATCCGAGAGCTTTCTTGACCCTCTTTAGTCAGTCATGCAACTTACACATTTAAGGTCCAGAACGCTAGGAAAGACATCAAGTAATCCATGTGACTCCAGTGGTTTAACATCAATTTTATGAAGCATCGTGAGTGCTTTGTTTGAGCAAGAAAACATAATTTACCACTTTATTTACTCTCGAGAACACTTGACGCGCAAGTTGTCTATAGCATAAACAAAAATGCGTTGTGATGCTCTCGTGAACACAATGCAGATTAATATTTTAATAAATAAAGTTGCTTCATAAAATTGAGGTTAAACCACTGGGGTAACATGGAGTACTTTAACGATGTCTTTTCTGTTGTGTTGTGGACCTCGAATGTGCAAGTTGCGTTGCTGCCTGTGGAGGGACAGCAAGCTCTCGGATTTCATCAAAAAGGTGTTAGGGTTTGGGTGTCTTACAGGTGTGCAACGACATGAGGGTGAGTTATTCGTCCATGGTTCCCTCCAACTGGAGAAAATAAAAAATAAATGAGAGTTTTGGTGTCAGTGCGAACTGGCTAAGTATGTACTTAAATGTATATACTATTAGATAGTACTCACTGAATTTTATTTTAGGACGAAAGAAAAAGCTTTGCTGCTCTAGAACTTTGCTTGCCAGCTGACAAGTGACATTAGTTTGCTAGCTGAAGTTAGCTACTTCAATGGACAAAATTACATTTTCAAAAGGGGCTTTATGAAAGAATTTTCAAGTATTAATTGCTTTTTATTGTCAATGTGTGAACAGCATGTAACAAAACCTAAAAAATAAGATGAATTCTGTAGACTAATTTTTATGTGAAGGACTAATGGAAACTAACATAACTTTAATTTTAATGAACCTCATCTGTCGACAGGATGTCGATGAATCATTGCCCGTCGCTCACTCGCATTACTATGGAGTGTGTGCAAGAGCATGTGCAGTAAGTTGCTGGCTACAGCTCACTTAACGGCCACCTGTGTTGAGAATAACAATGGTTTCTGAATTCTACATAGAGCTCTTTCACAGCTAAATATCAGCACTTTTGGGAGTTGATCTTCACTGTTGACAGTGAAATAGCTTGAGCCATTCCCTTGAGTAGGACTAGGTGGTATAAAAATACGGTTTCAGAGAACTGCTTAATTTTTGAGGAGCAATAAAGAAACATGAAAAACTAAAAAAATATTTGTAATAAAAAAACATTAAGAAAAATATTTTGAAAAAATAAAGTGTAAACATGCTTGATGGGATTCAAGTAAACGCAGTCGGTTGTGTCTAAAGTGAACATAAGAAATTAGAAAAAATATGGATCAATATATTAGATATATTGATGGTGTTATGGTTAAAAAATATGTTGTTTATAAGTTGTGCAAGGAGGGGAAAGCACTTCTCTTTCTCTTATGTGTATCTAACTCCAGTATTACTAAATGTAGCTATGCTGTCTCTTGCACTTCAGATGAGTAAATATGTAAATATTGTTTGTATTTTCAAATACTAATTGCTTGTATTTGAATTAAATACATTTCTCACACCAGTATTTTGTATTTTAATTAAATACATTTGATGAGTAAGTATTTGTAATTTGTTACAAAATACGTTTTGATGTATTTGTGTATTTGTGCCCATCTCTGGATGGAATATTGCCTTGAGGCTGATCTAATACTGAATGTCAGTATGACATGTTCCAATTTCACAGCACATAAGAGTATGTGGCTCAGCCAATAGCAGCAGTCCATTCGTAGAGAGGCATACGGTCAGCATTTATGCCAGATTTGAGCAGATTACTCTAAATCAGATTATTGTATGCCCAACCCTGCTATAAAAAGCAAGGTTATTAAAAGCTTAGCTGCATATAATGCCATTCCCTTTTATGAAATGCATCACATTATACAGTATTTCACTTCTTTTTATAGTAATAATCCTGATCATTCTTAAATGCCAAATGATACCACTACTCAAAGACATCCATATGGAAAATCATGTAGTAGAGAATGTAAGTAACCTGCCATGCCACTCAGTGTTGGAATAGATTAACTTTGAAATAAAAGGCTTCCGTGTTATTAAATGGTGATATATTTGAGTATATTTTGGATTAATGAAAATAGCGCCAAGCTTATAATGACTTGTCTTAAATGCTACGTATATTGTATTAATGGACAATTACCATTGGAGATCCATCACTGGAATCCAGTGTCAAGAAATGAATGAATTAACACTTACAAACACTGGAATGATCTCAGTACTTTCACCAAAGAAAACGTCAAAATGATGATATCTTTGTCAGGTTGAACTGGCTGGTAAAAGTGATGCACCTGTGTAATGCAGGTAATAGTGCAACAGCTTTGCCAACAGCTCTCATGGGATGTTTTATGGAGCTGCAAAACACACGCGGCAGAGAACGTATCCAGGACGACAAATTCTCAAGAGGACTGACATCCACCGTGGGCAATTTTGCACCTGCAGCACCTGATTCCAAGTCAGAACTGTTCGTTAATTTACCACGTAGCAGACATTAAGAAGATTGCATGGCCCTCCATGAATAGGGTCAAATGCATTATATTTTGCTTATCAGTCTTTTTTTGTTTTACTTTAGAGCGCACAAAGCATTGTGCTGGTGCAAAATATTCAGCAAATATTATGAGTTGACTCCATATTTAGCCTCATTTGATCCTCATTTCAGAACACCTAAGCCTCGTTGCACACAAAAGAGCATGCAAAACACAGTCTACAGCATCCAGTACGTGGATGTATGATTTGACTTTCACTTACATATTTTTCAGCAGTCTTATCTTACTACCCTGTTGGCAATATAGGCTCCTTCTGTCCTTGTCAAAAACAACACTTGTTGTTTATTAATTAACTGAACTTCTAAAATACATGTATATTGAGCCTATGGCTTTTTCCCATTTTTAATCTCCCGAGTTAGTTGCCCCACCCTGCATGGGTTGGTAGTACTTGTGGGAGAGCTCCTAGAAAAGAGGGATCTGTTGAGGCCTCTGTCTCCTTGGTAAAGTCTGAGTTAGGGATGTGAGGGCCCAATAGACCGTGTGGGTAATTGATCAGGGTATATTGTGTTCCTAGTCTCTAAGTAACAGTGCTACCCAGTGTGCCTCTGACTCTCCATGGAGTAACATCTCAGTCAAGCTGCCGGTGATAATTAGCTGTGGGCTTGAGACTGCCTCCCTTAACCCCTCCCACAGATGTTTTGGTGGTCCCTTGTCTGCTTGCCTTTCATTTGTTCCTTTTATTTTATTTATTTTTTTTGTGACAGGCCTCACATGTAGCCTTGCTAGACTCAAGCCAAGGGGATTTGGGCTCAGTGAGTGTTGTTGAGAGTACATGTAGTAAACGAAAACAAGTGCTGTGTTAGCTGCTTATGAGACAAAGCGTATGATGCAACTAACATGCTGAGAGATCTGTGTCATTCCCCTTGTCTTGCTGAGGCAGCAGAGGTTGATTTCAATGCAATTTCTTTTAACATACTTAAATATTCATGTAAATCTATAACACCCAATAATATTGAAAAGTAATTTCACTCTTGAGCTAAACTTTGTGTCAAGAAATATTTGTTTGAAATGCATTGCTATCATGACAGCTATATGAGCACAGTAAGGAATAAATCTGCTACGCTGCTGTCGTGACAGAGCAAGTACCGAGACTTGCTACTGCCAATACATCCACAACATGCTGCTGTGAGCATGTAAGAAATACTGCTGCTGTACTTATATATGAATACCCCCCCCCATCATCCCACCCCTTATTGGCTGCTGATACAAAAGAGAACCAATCAGATGCACCATGGGATAATGATGTCATTATGTCAGATTGAGTTAGAGCTATCAGACTGTGCCAATTACTACTGTCCCACAGGAAATGTAATTTCTACCACAACATCAAACTGCTGTTAAAAACAACATATATTTTAAGAGTTTTGATTCAAAGTGGTTAAATAGTGGTGTGTATTGCTTTTAAAAATGCTAAATACATGGGCAATAAATGGGCAATATGTGTTATTGCTTATATGCAACAGTTCAACGGCACAGGTTTGTAAATAAATAAGCAAGCACTTTATCTTTGGAGTAGCTTAAAAAAAATCCCCTCATTTCTGGAACTATTTTCTTTTGCCAAGTATGTGCATCGACCATTGACATTCAAACAGATATACGCAAACTTCTGTTACAAATCCTAAATTGTCACTTTAGAACTTACAACTTACAAAGTGATACGAACAATGGACAGTCCCAGTACTGATACTGGTGAAATTGGCCCTGAATAGGACCTGAACTAACTAGTAGTAGTGTTAAGAAATAAAGAATGCATTGTGGTCCATGGACAGACCACACCTTTTTTTTTTTTGCAAAAGTGACTTCCCCAAAATGAATTTCTATCAATTTAGTGAATGTAATGCCATGAATAAACGAGGATGGCTGAAATTCTGTGATCCTTCAGAAAGGGGAGCAGGAGATGAGAAGTGGGTAAATCTAGTAGGGTTCTGGCATAGGTGTCCATCAAGTGAATCAATGCTGATAAACAAGGCATTGTTTAATAATCATTCTCTCCTGCTGGTTGTAAATGTTGTGACCAGGATCATCATAGTTCCTTCACCACTTCTTTGTTGATCCTCCATTCTCTTGGTTCTGCAATGACCCTTATAGTCGCAGTTTGGGCCAAAATGTGATGCAGTCTTTTTGAATGCAGTTTCATACAGTTCATAAATTTGTACGACCTTACCTTTATACTGTGGAAATATAACCTGGAAGACAGAAGACAATGAGCGCAGTGCTAAAAATGGACGGGGCTATATAAGGTCTCTAGGCTCGTTTGAGATGCGTCTCGCGCTGAAAGTAGATGAGAGTACATGGCTGCGATCGATTTGTTTCTCGCTGTTTGGCATATGTTGGCATGACATTAGAACAAGTCATACGTCACTCAGACACATTTCTAAAGCTGGCCACACACTTGAAGATTTCAAGCCCAATTTGAGGGGGTGAGGGGGTTCTTCTGTAGTCACATTTGAACTCCACAAGATCTTGTGTCACTGTGAAATGGTTCTTACAATCATCAAGTGTGTGGTCTTGCTGTCTGGTCGTGTCCCAGGCCTAACGGGCTTTCTGCAGTGTATTTGTGGGGTGTTTTGAACCGTAAAACAGGGACAAATCCAGTCGGGGACAGGACACCAAAAATCTGGACTGTCCCTAGAAAACTGGGAAGTCTGGTAACCCTAAACTAGCAGGCTGTTGGTTGGGCTTTTTGTTGCACAGTCGGGGGTAAGACACTAAAAATTGGGACTGTCCCTAGAAACAGGGACGTCTGGTCACACTAAAAGAGCCAAATTCAGCTGCACCCAGGGCATCATGCACTATTTTTAGTATTTTAGATTATATGCTTGTCATGTGACACACAGCAGTAGGTTTAATGGTTTACTTAATTTTTTCCATTTTTAGGCTATTTGAAATATTCCCAAATGAGTTAACTATATCATGAAACATCTTGATTCTCAAATACGTGTAAGTAAATGCATTTTTCACCTTTATAAATCATGATAATCTATAATGGGTGATGGGCAAAGTAGCATAATGTTAGTGTAATCTATTAACTACGCATAAAATCCCTCTTTTTACTAAAGTAGCCTACCACATATGGGTGTCATGTCATAAATATTTTTAATATGGCTGACTTTGTATTTAATGTAAATTTAATAATAAAAAAAAACATTTAAGTTACTAATTAAAAACGTTCATTGCACAGAAAGACAACAAAGAACATTTACATTATCAAAGAACATTATAATTTCATTGTCAAGACTTCAGTCTCAAAAACTCACATTATAATCCCTGACGTTGTTCGCACTGTGAAATGAATATCTTACATCTTACGTACATCTGCACTTTGTTGTTTCTGATGAGAGAAATTGCCGGAGAGCAGAAAAACACCGGCGCTTCAGCGATGTCTCATCTGGATGCCTCTGATTGGCCATTGCATTCATAAGCTCAACAGAGTCGTGTGTGATTGGTTATAATGTGCTGAGCCAGAGTGTCTGTCTCTGGCTCAGCGCTTGCCAGCAAATGCAGATTTGAATTTAACAGCTAGTATTTTTTGTCTTTTGGAAACTGCAGTCAAAATCCACTTGGCTCAAAAAGTCTGAGGGGGCACGAGCCCCCTTGGTTTTAATGGGAACGATGCCTTTGGCTGCACAGCCTTCCAAAGGTTTCCAAATTGTTCTGTTTTATTATCTTAAATTGAGGAGCCCGTATCAGCGAGTCTTTCCATAGCTTTTCAATTTTAATTAATTTCTCTTAGGTAGATCTGGTAGAACACTTGGGACTACACCATATCTGTAAATACAATGATTTATATAACAAATTGTCTATTACACTTTCACGAATAAATCTATAAAATCAACACTGTTTATTTTAACCATCGACTGATTTGAACAGAGTCCTAAAATATAGCGCAACGAGATTTCGCGCCGAAATAGTCGAATCCGTTGCGTGGTGACGCAGGCGCAGCGTGGGGTTTCCCAGCCCTGAGAGCAGGGTCACCGCGCCCATCTCTGCTGTCTGATGGCCGGAGCGAGAGCCTGACATAGCGAACGCAGAAGAACCACTCCAGCACCGGAGAACGACGAGTGTGGGACGTACAAGAAAGGCCGAATTTGGAACGAGCGTTGTGTTGGCCACATTTACCACAAGGCATCTGCGTGAAGCTCGCTTTATTTGGGCTAGAATCAGAGCGGTTGCAGCTGTCGCGGCTGCGGGTTCGGGGAGTGCCGCTCTCCGCTGACTGACTGACGGACTGTCTGCAGGTCGGGCAGCTGTGGATCTCTGTTCGCTGTTTACAGTAAATGATAGATACACAACGAACTGTCCCGACAGAACACAGGTCAGTGTTTATCTGCTGCTTTCTCTCTAATGTTCGCCTGATTGGCTTTATTTGGCTGTTCTGGGGTCCGGCGGGGTGGGGGCCGCTGCTGGACTCCACACAAGCACATATAATTGTGCACTCGCGTCTGTCATGATGTTTTTTTTTTTTACAAAACGTGCAGCAAATATCAAAATTGAATCATTACTAGGCCACATAAGTGGTTTAGTATGTGTTAACTTCCTCAAATCACGGTCATGTGGCAGAGATGTGCTGTTAGCTGACTAGCAGCTCATAATCGCGCCCCTGTTTTAATATTCACGTTGATCGATGTTAAATGCTGTCAGGTGATTTCTGCTATCGGTAACAATGTCTGTAGGAGCAGCAGTAGAAAGCTGCATTTTTGGCACGAAGCTGCTAAACGATCTCATTTGGACACCAAGTAATGTTTGGCCTTGTTGACGAATATAAATCCTGGTTTGCCGTATTTTTGAGCCTGCATTGGTGCATATCTGACTGCTCATGATGATGATGATGATGATGATGATGAAGTGGACAGTGAAGATGGAGGATAAAGCCAAACTACCTCCCCCACTTCACTTCATCATGGAGTCGCACTGTTTGTGCATTTAAATATCATTTGTCTCCCTAAGAAAGCCTCGGTGAAGCGTTCAAACACACCCGGACTCTGGTGTTATATCAGTCGCGGATGTGATTCGATCGCTTATGTATGTGTGATTGAAGTGTTTCTGTCCGAACTGCCTGTGTGCCTTTGATTGGTTTGAACTGTAAGCCTGTGCTTTTAACGACCTTAAGCGCCACTTAATGGGATTTTCTCGATCTGTTTAACGTGTGTGTGTGTTGTGTATGACTGATTTACGGTTGCGTTCGTGGAGGAAATGTGAATGAGGAAGAGCAGCTCCAGTGTGTTTCATCATACATTACAGTCATATCGGTGTGATTGTATGTAACGCCGGTGTGAGTTTAAAGCGTGTCTACTGTATTCGGCTCATGATGTTGTGCTGAAACATGTACGCGGGTGCGCGCACTTGTGTGTGTGTGTGTGTCAGCAGTGTGTTCATTTGCTGAATGAATGAATGTGTGTGTGTGTGTGTGCGTTCACGGCCTACAGCTGCTGCTGCTGCTGCAGCCAACAAGATGGCGACTGATGAAGACACAGCCCTGCCTCACACACACTCACCCCATCACGCATGCTCTCATATACTGCTGAAAACATGACATATGCGCTCAAACAGCACCTGTTATTATACAGCTGACGCTCAAAAATGACTTGTACATCTGAAATATTTATGCTCTCCCTCTCAAATATCGCTTATATAAATCACAGTCTCGGGTCCTGCAGTGTCCTCCTTCAACCTGCCTGTAGTTTCAGCTGTCTTGACGATCTAATTAATTAGCTCGTTCACATTTTATTCAGGTTGAAGCTGAACTCTGAAGGATCTTCATAGAAATGAATCAGTCATCGCACACTTGAACACGCAATATATAAGTATATATATTATACACAATATATAATATATAAGTATTCCCTCAGTCATGGAAATGAAGCTCTGGAAAGTTATGGAAATATTTAACTTGGTATATTTATCTGACGTCAGTATCTTTCACACCACTAAATCTGTCTGTGTTATAAAGACAGTAGTGTAGACAAAAGCATTTTCTTTGCTGATTGCGCACAAAAACAAATTTACATCTTGGACAGCATAGGCTGTTTCGAAAACAAGTGTTTTCTCTTATCAGCTGCTGCTTTTCGACGATTCTGTTGAGAGACATATGAGTTTTCTGATTGAATCGTTGTTCAAATTAAAGGATTGGTTCATTTCCAGAAGAAAAGTTTACAGATAATTTACCCACCCCCTTGTCATCCAAGATGTTCATGTGTTTCTTTCTTCAGTCGTAAAGAAATTGTTTCTTGAGGAAAACATTTCAGGAATTATCTCCATATAGTGGACTGCAATAGTGCCCCTAAGTTTCCCCCAACTGCATTCCATAATGCAGTTTAAATGCAGCTTCAAATGGCTCTAAATAATCCCAGTCGAGGAATAGGTGTCTTATCTAGCGAAATTAACCTCAAATGCTCATCTTGTCTTGTCTCTTTTTATTTATTTATTTTTTTTTTTTGTAAAGGGCGTTTGATCACCTTTGCACGTTCACTTTGTAAACACTGGGTCGGTAGTTCTCCAGCGATGTAGGGAGATTTTTGAAGTTGGGGAAGAAAACGAGATGGGATTTTTTTTTTTTTTTAGATGTACCCTAACTGTCTTGAATTGGGGAAAAAAACATATTTCAGGCAGACCTAGACAAGTCGAGTGTTTGAGGTTAAAAAGTATATAAGCTGTCAGTTTGTTTCAAAAATGACCAGTCGTTTCGCTAGATAAGACCCTTTTTCCTCAGCTGGGATCATTTAGAGCCCTTTAAAGCTGCATTTTGGAAGTTTAAACTTGGAGGCGCCGCACTAGATGGAGAAATGTTTTCCTCAAGAAACAATTTCTTATTGACTGAAGAAAGAAAAACGTAAACATCTTGGATGACAAGGGGGTGAGTACATTTTTTTTTTTTTTTCCCACCAAAGCATATATTCGGTGTGATAAACATTAATTGGAAAATTAATGTATCTATACTGATTAACAAGCATTTACATGTCGTCCATGAGACTGATGATTTTCTTATTTTAAATATATATTTTTATTCTTTACTCTTTGACTTTCTTCTGCGACAAGTAGGTTGGAAACACAGTTGGTAAGAAAGAAAATCTGCTGTATTTGTGCTTTTCTGTAAGTGCCATCCACTGTCAGAGAGTTCATTTGCATGTTCATTTAGCATGTCTGCCATTTTTTTGTGCATTGGTCTAAACAGACTAATTGAATGTGAAAAATGCACAGAATCTTCATGCCAGACATTTGTGTTGAAAGGCCTTTTAGGCTACTTAATGAATCTGTCAGATTACTCGGGCAATGCCTTACTGATTCACTTACTGACTAGGCATTTATTAGTTAAAGGTAAACATGTAGAGAAATATAGGTTCATAAGTTGTTCTTATCAGTAACAGAAATGTGACAAAAATAGCATTTAGTAGGACTAGTGAACATGTGAATCTGCAGCTCTGTAAAACCCAATTCATTTGGAAACACTGATTCAATTCAAACGAGAATCCGCACATGCAAGTTCTATGAAGTGATAAAAAAAAATAATAATCACCAATTACTATAAGTGTTACAAGTTCAAAGTTAATTCAGCATAGTGTGTTTCCTACAGAGTAGATAAATGTAAAAGTGCTAAACATGACTGTGAATTTTGTAGACACTCTGAATGAATTTGCTCAATATTCTCAAAATTCAACAAATGACCTTCCACCTTAAGTGCTTCTGAAATATGAAATATTATAAAACGTCCAACGTCTGTGGATTTCATTTAAGTTTGCACATCTGTCATATTTAGAGGATATTGAGCACATGAGGCTGCTCTAAGGTGAGCTGCGCTTTGTTGCGTGTAGTCTTGCGTAAAAAAAAAAAAAAAAAAATGTCAGCATCAGAATTTAATAAAAATCCTTGAACTCTTTCACAGGACACTGACCTCATAAAGAGAGCAAACAAACTCTCAGAAGAAAATGTTTTTTTTTTTTTGTTCCTAATTCTCAAACCATCTGAAATTCTCCCTGGGTGCTTGATTCATATTGCTGGTCCACAGAAAGTATGTCAAATATGGTGTGAAGTTCCTGCGCTGTGACACTGTGCAGGAACTGCAGAGAAGAATCCTGCCTGCTCCCTTACGCCCATGTTTAGCAGAAACAAAGAAAAGAATATGAACATGAGCTGCTTACAGGCTGAAAACATACTCCTGAACGTAGGCTACGCAAGCTCAGGTTCACACATTGTTGCGTTCTGAAATGTGTAAGTGTGCAGCTCATAACCCAGTGTAAGTACATATCACATTCTCAGCGCTGCTGGATTTGGCTTAAATATCTTTTTTTGTAATAGTCATTTTCTTTTTCAGGTCAGTTGCTGTCATGATGAAACGGCAGTCTGAAGCAAATCTTGCAGAGTTACTTACCATGGGTGCAGCAGGCGCAGCCGTCAACTTTGCCGGCTGCAACTCGGCATCTACACAAACTTGGTGTACGTCACTTTCAGGTGCTGCGCAATATCATTGCGCCTGCTGCGCCCATGGTACGGCAGCAAAATTCCTTGATTATTATGTCGGAATGAGAGTATAGTTCCTAGCCATATCAGCCTAGAAAATCGCAACTTTTAATTTTCCGTCAGTCTTAGTACACGACGTAACTACAGAAGAGTCAAGTTTTAAATCGAAAAAATACCGTCATTATATATGGTCATTTTTGAGCGAGATGCTATCGGTCTAATCAGATTCAATGATCTATGCTAAGCTATGCTAAAAGTGCTACCGCCAGACCCGGTAATTGGCTAAATGGATTCGAAAACGGTAAAACTCAACTGTTTAACTCTAGGGGAGTTGGACAGTGAGACTATTTAAAAAAAAAAAAAAAAGTGGCATGTTCCTTTAAGCGCTCTTCAGTATGGCAGTTCGTGGCCGTGGGCTTGTTTCTGCACTCGAATACTTGCGCGAAGTATCTTTTCTGACCTTATAGTCGAAATGATTTGAATCGCTGTGAATAAAATATAATATCACTTTTCATATGACCTGTTGCTTGCTTTAAAAATTCAAACTGGTATCATTAACGCGTGAAAATGCAGAAAGTACGTAAAGCTTGTGAATGTTTGTTGCTTTTGTTGTAATGTGTTTTTTCCCCCTCTCTGATCTCTTTTTATCCCACTTCATGTTTTCAGCCACGGCTCTGAATAGGATTAAATTGTTCCCATCTGTAGATGGAGGCTTTTAGGATTATGGGTTTGGTCAGTGATAGTGCTGATTTGACTTGTGTCTGTTTTATCCAGCTGTCTCTACAGTTGACATGCCCTTTCAACATATTTGATCTTTGATAATCCTTAAGCAAAGTTCATGCCACCACATGTTGTCGTATACTGTAACTATGGCTCTGATGGCATATTTTTATTTGATGTGTCAGTATTTGTAGTTGCGTTACGTAATCTGTATGAATGACGAGGTCATAGCGCATGAGCTCATGTTTGCCTTCTGATGGGATGGGAGCAAAATCAAAGCAGCCAGCTCACGTTCATCTAAAGCAGGGGTAGCCAGCACAGCTCCTGCAGAGGTGAGCTATAAAACCAATCAAACACAGCCTGAACCACCTGATAAAAGGTTTACTCCACCTCAAAATGAAAATTTTGTCATCAATCACTTACTCCCATGTCGTTCCAAAACCATAAAAGCTTTGTTTGTCTTCGTTGTCAATTTACGATATTTTGGATGAAATATTTGTGACTTACCTGCCAGGTAAATACCAACGTCAAGACCCAGAGAAGTATGAAAGACATCGTCAAAATTGTCCATTCGCCATCGGTGGTTCAACCATAATTTTACGAAGCTACGAGAATACTTTTTGTACTCGAAGAAAATAAAAATAACGACTTTATGCAACAGTTCGTCTCCTCCGTGTCACTGTAGCACCATTTTGGAGAGTATCTGCTGGGCGCAAACTGCGTACACTGTTCTATGTCAGCCACACCACACAGATACGTTTTCTACGTTTAGTTATGCTTTGATTCGTTCGAAAACAGCGTATCCCCGTAACACAGATGACACAGAACAGCGTACGCTGTTTGCGCCCAGCGGATACTCTCCAAAATGCTGCTACGGTGATGCGGAAGAGACGAATTGTTGAATTTTAATTTTGGGGTGGAGTAAACCTTTAAGGTGTTTACGATTATGGGTCTATTTACATTTTTCTAATCAAAAGGCATGTCTACCGATGATACCGTTTTACCGAGTTGAAATGGCAATAAACTCAGATATTACAAAAATCATAAATGTTATAAGGGTGAGTATGTGATCGCTGTATTTTTACATGAGCTGTTCCTTTAAAACAACGTGTGTGTATGTGTGTGTGTGTGTGTGTTATCATGCACACCTGTTGTAGACTCATTGTATGATTCTTGCATGATCATAGGACAGGTTCTTTACCGACTGAAGTGGCACGTGACTTGTGTTGTTTACAGACTGGTCCCGTTAAAGGGTTAAATGTCTGCGTCAGACCTGCAGTGTAGCCTCTACTTGATTACTCTTTGTGATGTAAAATTGAAATCTCTATACATTTATTTTAGTCATTATCCTGTGCTCAGGCTGATCACACAAAACTATATTGATCACACAAAACTTTACACCTGTGTAATTCCATGAAAAAAAATTAGCATTTGGCAGTGGCATTTGGTGATGGGCTTTGGTGGTTTGTTTGTAATTTTCCACCCATTCTGACACTAATCACACGTCATATTTAGCATTTCATAGACTGCAGCCTCATCTGTCAGCCAGCAATTCACAGCAACAGTGTTCAGTACATTGCACAAAACCAGATGTTTACTTTTGCAGAGCATAATGATCTGTGTACATAATCAGTGAACATAAGGTGATCAGCACAGTTCAGCACTGGCCCGATAGCTGTCCTAAAACACGCTCACCAGGCCTGGGCCAACTGTCGTCCTTATTGTTGCTACACCGCAGCTCCATCCTGCTACTGGTCTTACTGCAGCACTTCATTTCAGTCCTTATTTAACACACCTCCAGTCCTTTTACAAGGAATATAAAAAGAGCGGAGTTAAAGTATTATTTTCAGATTATGGTATGCAAAGTTATTTTGAACCCAACTGTGAATAAGGGCGAATAAATGTTTCCTGCTCTGCCACTGCTGCATCTGTAGTGTCAAGGCAAAATAAATCATATTTCGTATGACATTGTGAATGTTAGTTTGCTGTCAGAATTAAATGTGGTGAGAAACAGACAGCATAGTGTAAAATACTGATTGCACTGTTCTTGCATGCAAACATACGGCGCAAGCAGTGTTTTCTGATTTGCGAACAAACAAATTAGTTCTGTTAAGGAATCATTCTAAAAGAGTTGGTGTTTTGAATGAACTGACTTTAACTGAAAATTGAGCGTTCACTATTCTCCTTTTGCATTATCGACACATTTTCTATTTAATACTGTAAAGCTGCATTGGCATAATCTGTTTTGTTAAAAGCGCTATTTAAATAAAGGTGACTTGACTTGAATCGCTCTGAACTCACTATATCGGAGCACTTACCGAACCAACTCATTAATAAACACCAAGTTATCTTTACTGCCGGAACTGTCAGAGTAGTGATGGCGCAACCTCTCGTGACTTCTGTTTAACGTGAGGAGCGGTGCTCATGCATCCCAGCGTTGGCCTGTGCTGTCACGCTCGTTTCCTAGCAGGTCGTTTGAATACAGGTCTGTTATCTGACGTTTTTGTGATGTTTTGAATAAGCAAAATGGACCACAGAAGGACAGTACCGCTGTACAAGTCGCTGGTGCTACGCTAATGCACTTTTGCATGTGAAAACGCATCATTTGCATTTGGAATAAAGGCTTTGCTTTCTGTTGACATTGCTAGTGTTGAACTGAAAGGTAGGAGAAATGTGCCTGAACCTGATGCAAAGCTGAGCAGCTGTCATGATTTGCTTTGTCTCATGCGATTGTGCTCACTATAGAGAATGCTAGTGAACACCCAGTTCTTCTGACGCTTTGATTCTTGAATATTTTTATTTTTTTTTTTTTCCCATTCGTTGTCTCCATTGGGATTTCAGATTCTTGATGATTGAACCAAGCTAAGCCAGCTCCAGATAATTCACAACATTATGAACTTTAAAGGAGGCATAACACACAGTTTTGCCCAATCTCATGTTAATCTTGAGTACCTATAGAGTACCTATATATCTCAAAAAAGTCTTTAGTTTTTTTTAGATTTATAAAAGAAAGATACAGGTTTACCATTCTCTTGTTCCATTGGCGGAGCTAAAAAGTCACGAGTACTTGCGTGCCGATTGCTAGCATAACACAGGTCCGATCACTTATCACCTGCACTTCCAAATCATGACCCGAATCCTTTATCACTGGGAACGATCTTTTAGTATCAAATGATAATCAAATCCAGCGTTGAACTGGGACGGGAACAATCCTGTGCAGCACTGCCAAAAGAAGCCCGATAATGGGCACACTCTTGCGCTCACTCTGGTTCCGGGAGAAGTGCCCATACAAGGAATTCCACTCTTCATGACGTCATGAAGAGCCATGATCGGGGAAAAAAAAAAAAAAAAAACTTTTTACAAAACTTATATGAACCCGGAAGGAGTGTATTTGGCACAGAAATACTCTGTCATATTTCTATTTCCAAAGTGTTTTTTGAAAATTTGCCCATTAACAGTCTTTAACAGTGTAAATAAGTCAACATGCATGAAATGGCATTAGACCCGTCTTACAAGACAGTGATCTGCAGTTCATTGAGCGCATACTTGTCCTGCTAATGAATCAGTGGGTTAAAGAAGTTCACTTCTAGAACAAAAATTGACAGATAATTTACCCACCCCCTTGTCATCGAAGATGTTTGTGTCTTTCTTTCTTCAGTCGTAAAGAAATTATGTTTCTTGAGGAAATAATTTCAGGTTTTCTCTCCATATAGTGGACTTCAGTGGTGCCCCCAAGTTTAAACGTCAATAATGCAGTTTCAGTGCAGCTTCAAAGGGCTCTAAACAATCCCAGCTGAGGAATAAGGGTCTTATTTAGCGAAAAGATCGTCCATTTCCCAAACAAATTGACAATTTATATTCTTTTTAATCTCAAATGTTTCCGACGCGCATGTGAACTCTGTGTAATCCGGGTCAATACAGTTAGGGAATGTCAAAATCTCGTTTTATTCTTCAACTTCAAATTCATCCTACATCGCTGTTTTACATTTTTTTTTGTAAAGGTCATTTGATCTTCTTTGCATGTTCACTTTGTAAACACTGGCTTGGTACTTTTGCAGCGATGCAGGATGATTTTGAAGTTGGAGAGAAATTAGATGGGTGTTTTTCGACATACCCTAACTGTATTGAATTATCTGTAAAATTTTGTTCTGGATGTGAGCTCCTTTAATGAATCCATGCAATATGACATGTAGTTCAGTCATTGAGTATGAAAACATTTTTGATGTAGATTGCCAAATATTCAGATATATCAATAAACTGAAGTAGTTTGATAGTGTAGAAAGACTTAACTATGACAACGCTTCATAAGAGTGCACAGATCTTTAGCTGTGGTTTGCATTGTCATGGTACAGTGACAACTTGGTGGGTGGTGCCTAGTTCTTCAGTAGGAATTTGCCAATTAAACCTTATTTAGCAATACCTTTAAAATCACACCGAGCTCACAGGACGTCTGTCTTTAGAATTCATACAGTCTCTGTATGGAGGAAATCCTTTAAGTCAGCTTTGTAAAGATGTTGAATATGCAGTGGAGCGTCTTCACGGCAGTATCAGGAAGAAGTGGAGCGTCCAGAGAAACCGGTTTAGTCAGAGGCAGGTGGCACGTTTGTTTGCTGGAAGGATCTGAGCTGGACAAGATCTGTCTGACTTGGTCCAGACAGCTAATGTTTAACATGCTGTATTCTCGCTTGCAGTTGGCCAGTGGTAAACGGCAACAACGGACGACAGAAGCAGTCTTAGAAATGAGCTCTGTTCTAAAACTAGGGAGCTGCCTATTGAGTGAATTACATTTTATAATGGACATATTTCATGTCTGCCATCTTGGATGGAGATTTTCACTGAGTGCTTGTGACGCTGCCCAACAATAAGGCCATAATAAGCAGAGTCATGTAATCATACTGCTAACCTTTTGAAATGGCATTTGCTCACCCTCATGATGCCTGAACATGCTGCCTATAGGCTCACTAAGCTTTGGAACAGAGCCACAGTCACATGACCTTTCTTGCTTTGTGTTAATTGTACAAAAGGCTTTCTTCCACCTTTTGTACGCGTGTATGATCCTGTTGGTTTGCAAGTTGTGATTGCGTGAGTGACGTTCAGCTGTAATGTGAAACGGATCCGGTGGACACTGTCATCAAGCAGGTAAGGACTGACTGTGACTGAACTGTCAAATGCCCACATACTCATTAAGGAACATGCATTAACTAGTGAAATCTGTTTTGTTTTTTCCAAATGTATTTGTTGAATTAAATGAATAATCAAAAAAACATCAAATCAATTAAGTTCATAGAGAATTTATATATATGTTTTAAACAGGCCCTATTCATTTGGTTTTGTTTTATTTTTTTTCCTCAAATTTAATTCGGTTTATAATTTTCATTAAAAACAGTGGTGGTCATTACTGAAGCGCAAACAATTGAATCAGTTCATTAAAATATACTACTCTCAAACATTGCATTTTTTTATATTAATAATTAAGGTGCTGTACAACAGAGATGTAGTGTAAATTAAAACATGGATAAAAAAAAATCTGTTGATAATGTTATGTTCTTTAAAGTTTTAAGATTTTTTGTAGGTATAATTCCTTAAAGTTCTTATAAAGTATTGTATCTAATACTAGGGATGGGCACAAGAATTGATGTTCTTGAGTACTTGAACGTGACAGCGGCGATCGATCATGAAAATGATGATCATTTAGTCTGATTGGTTAGTAATGTGACAGTATGCCATCCAGACCAGAGGAACCAAAGTGAAAGTATGGCTTTGAAAGCGCTCCGTGAAAATCCAGCAATGCCGTATTCCTTTTAGATGGTTCTTATTCAAAAACATTGATATTAATAATCTAGCAGTGTTGTTTTGTCTCATCATATTTCCTTCAGTGGTTCCAATTGAAGTGGTTTCTCATCATCATGGCTTCAAAAAAGTGCAGAAACGAGTCACTCGATAACACAGAAAATACAGTTGTGCGATTAAAGTTCAAGATGTTCAGTGCAGTGCTGTGAAATGGTATATACATAATGTTACAGTGAGCACACTTTTGTAAAAAGTGCACAGTTATATTTCAGTGTGATCCTATGGGAAGAGCCATCCACAACAGGAGTTGCACATTCTGACTGGCATGTAGTTTGCTTGTGCTTTCATGTCATTTTGTGTTTGATAGATTTAAATAGTAATATTACGTTTATTAGTTTATTTATGAATTAGTTTGTTGCGTATTGATCTCATAAGATGCATTTGGATGAGTTAACTGACACGCTACCAAACGCTTCAGTTCACAGGGTTCCATTCACAGTTGAATGTTGAAATGGCAGTCCCCAACATCATTGACTTTGGTTGGTTTATTTCAAACAATCATATTCCTTTTTCAAAAATATGTAACAGTTAGCAGTGCTCTCCCCCCCCCCCCCCCCAATCATATTTTCATCCACATTATGTTTGTGACACAGTTAATCGGTTAATTGCTTTACTGAGCTTTCCAGTACTCAAAAAGAAGAAATGTCAGAAATGTCCTTCCCTATCATATACATGTGATTTTATGCTTTGTAATATTATTGGAAGCATCAGTAATGATGAGCATTGTTAAGCGATGTCCAAAATCCTTTCCCATCATTTTGCAGCAGAAGTGTTTATAGATTTATAATATGCTTATAGTCTTAAGCTTATAGTTTCTTGCTTTTATTGAAAAAGAAAATATCAATGATGATTTCTCATTTAAAAAAAAAAAAAAAAAAAAAAACTTTTTGAAAATATAATAAAATATAAAAAAAAGTTTGTTGCTAAAGATAAAGCATATAGTTTTATTTAAATCGCTGAAAACATTGGCGTGTCAAGTATAGAGATCTGGACAGTACTAACGAGCAGCAGAAGGTTGAGTTGTGTAAAGGAAAATCTGTGACTGCTCTGTAGTGCTGTTTTCGTCGTAGCATTGTATGTGTTGTCTTATGTTATTGTGGTCACTATGATGGCTTAAAATAGACCAGGCTTGTGTTAGCGGTCTTTAATGGCCTGTTAATGGCTACGCTGGCAGAATGACTCTTCCCATGTCATTCTGCTCAACCGTAAGTGAATTCACCAGAATCTCTTTCAGTACGTAATGTGACCTACATGCTTAAACAAGTGCACTTCCCTTCAAGTCCAGCTCGAACCTACATCACAGATGTCCAAGTCTAACCTGCCAGAGGCTTTTGTCAACTTTATTGAAGTCTTCATCGCTGAATGAATGCGTATCACGGACATCCCTGCTGTACTGATTGGTGATTGTATTAAACCTGCAATACTCCAGTTCATGTTCAGTGGACAGAAAATTTGCCTTGAACTAAAAGAGGAAACGGATACTGTGCGATCAGGCCATCTTGAGTTCACTGCTGACCCTCTACATACTCCTCTGCTCAAAAAAACAACAATAAAGAAACAAAAGAAAGGGACAATTGTGTAGGAACCACAAGTATTGGGTAATGTGCATAAATTCTGTGCATAAGTTTTTATATTTTTTTCTGCCTGATTTCACATCTTGATATTCCTGTTTTGACTCCAAAATTAAAATTTAACTCACATTTGTGGATGACCAGTACAGATGTTTTTTGACAGCTGATTTTGATATCTCGGAGAGCCAGGTGGCCGATATGTGGCATCACACTGTTTAATTTAAAGCTGCGGTCCATAACTTTTTTTTTTTTTTGGTTAAAAGTTTTCCAAAATCTATTTTTGAGCATTAGTACATAATCATTGAGCATGAGTATATAACCAGCCAGCGTTCAAAACTACCTCCTTATGTTGGCCTGATTCACAACGGTAAGCTTGTAATAATGTTTTCTGATTTGAGTGGTACTGGTAGTTTTTGCGGGACATACAAACATGCCACCGTTGGTCTTTGCGTCATTACGTCACATCTGTAAACAAAGAATGAGCCCTGGTAGTAGGCTTTATGGCATGTGAGGATGCTGCAGGTGACAGGTCATTTATAGCCTTTTATCACAGCAGCTGGAATAATTACATTTATCATTTTGATGGTGGAGTGTAATCCAGAAAGTATAATGAGGTGTTAAAGGAGAAGTCCACTTCCAGAGCAAAAATTTACTGATATTGTACTCACCCCCTTGTCATCCAAGATGTTCATGTCTTTCTTTCTTCAGTCGTAAAGAAATTGTTTCTTAAGGAAAACATTTCAGTATTTTTCTCCATATAATGGACTGATATGGTGCCCCGATTTTGAACTTCCGAAATGCAATTTAAATGCGGCTTCAAACGATCCCAAATGCGGTTGTAGACGATCCCAGCTGATACTTTTTCATCTCAAATGCTTGTCTTGTCTCGCTCTCCCTGAACTCTGTGTATTCTGACTCAAGACAGTTAGGGTATGTCTCAAATACTGACCGTATTTTCTCCCTCAACTTCAAAAATCATTTCAAAATCATCCTACATCACTGCAGAAGTACAGACCCAGTCTGTGCAAAGAAGATCAAACAAAAAAGACAACCCTTAACAAAAAAGGTAAAACAGCGATTATAGGACAATATTGAAGTTGAGGAGAACATGAGATGGGAATTTGTTGACATACCCTGACTGTCATGAAGCGGAAAAAAACCGTTCAGGCAGAGCGAGACAAGATGAGCGTTTGACATTAAAAAGTATAGAAATTGTATTATTTTTATGAAAATAACCGATCACTTCGCTAGATAAGACCCTTCTTCCTCGGCTGGGATCGTTTACAGCCACATTTGGGATCGTTTGAAGCTGCATTTAAACTGCATTTTGGAAGTTCAAAATTGGGGCACCATATCAGTCCATTATATGGAGAAAAGTTTTCCTCAAAAACCATAATTTCTTTACGACTGAAGAAAGCAAGTCATGAACCTCTTGGATGACAAGGGTGTGAGTACATTATCTCTAAATGTTTGTTCTGGAAGTGGACTTCTCCTTCAATGAAACACGTGACTGAAATTAGGTGATATTCCAGTTTTAAATGTGCATCTGATTACAGATTTTTGAGATTACACAAGATTTGTTTTTCAAAGAGAACCAGACAGAATTAGACTGTACAGAAATTGAAATCTACAGGTAAGCCTAATACACACTATACACGCAGTTACGCAATGCTGATGTTGTTAACGTTAACAATTTGAGAACAGCTTATTATTATAATAATAATAATAATAATAATATTTTGCATGGTTTGATGTGATATGAGCTAAATGATCGTTAGATCTGATCACCATTGGTAACATGATTTATTGTAATGCTTTTTTTCCTCAGCTGGTCAGAACAAAAGTGGCAGACATGTTATTTGTTCAGATGACAATATCTGGTCAAATTTCTTATTTGGGTCGTACTAAGACAGAATCTGTGATTCCTGAGTACAGTAAATATCCAAACGGTGCTGTGACTGACAGCCACACAACTCAACTCAAAACGTTACCTTCATCCACGCTGAGGTTTCAAACAGAGATGGCGACAAAGAGGCAAAACATGGACTGCAGCTTTAAATAAAGTCTATAACACATTGATAACACGTTTTCTGCAATGAAATGTGGTTTGAAATAAATTATCTGGTAATGAATCCAATAAAAAAAATTGAACTTGATTAAAAATAAATCTGTAAAATAATCAGATTTATTCTGTATGTACTAAGCACACTGGAGTGTCATGGCACAGTGACTGTTATGAATATGACTTAGCAGCAAACTGCACTTTAGAATATCTAACAGCTGGCGATATTCGAATACTTGTTTAAGTGCACATTTGCTAAATGCCCTCTGTATGTGAGAAAAGTATCACAGCGTTTGTCTTTCTGTCATCAAACAAAGCTGTTAAAAAGAGCAAGGTAATGTAGCTGGAGAATGTTTATCTGGCTTCCCAGTGCTGTTAGAATTATGCTGCTTTGGACTTTTATTGGCCAAAAACGTATCGGCCTATAAGAGAATGAAAAATGGCAAATATTAGGCAGGTATATCAGCTGACCATTATATCAAATTTGTATTTATTTATTTAGCATCAACATCACACAATAAGGAACATTATGTATATAAATGGAAATCCCATATGGACACTTAAGTGAAAACATTTGATTGAAGACAGACAAATCGCAGAGTCGGCTGCAATCAATTTGTTTTAACAGATACTTCAAAACAACTTATGTTATGGAAATTCACTTGTTTAGTTTAAATAGAGATGCTATTAAAATATCTATGAAGTGTTGCCTTGTGGTGACTGAGCAGGCACACAGCTACCTTACTGTCAGGGTTTATAGGAAATCTATACATATTATCAAAAAAATACTATTATCAAAAAAACACTATAAACATTTGATATACTTATCATTGGGGCCTTTTATGGTACTGTTGAATGTTCCAGCTTGTGCGAACTCTGTTAGGCTCCATGTTGTCAGTGTGGCTCTGCTTTGCGATCATGTCTGTGTGTTGGTGCAGATCGCAGTGCTGCACATCCTCTACGACGGCAGCTTATAAATAGCTGTGCTATTGACAGCGCAGGAAAACTCCCTTTGCTAAGCGTATGTCGTCCGGCCTATAATGTCTCCGTGACATTATTGCTTTGTGATTGTATTTGTCATTGTATATTCGTTAACTTGTATGTAGATGGACTGTAGAGCAGCAGCGTTCTGAGGATGGAGGCCAAATGGCGCTTATGTTTGTTTGAAAGGGCAGAATGGAGTCAAAGAATCAGGCTTTTTAAGGCAAGCCTTCTAGCATCTTCAACATTTCCGTCCTCCTCCTCCTCCTCCTCCTCCTGCATTGTCCGTCTGTTCCCTGCATGAGCTGCGGCTGCTGCTGGAGTGTGTCTGGGGGGGGACGGGTAGAGTGCTGTTAAATATTGCATGCTTTGTCCTCAGCAAATGGCTGCAGGCGCATGCTGTTAAAAAACACAAACACACAAAGCGGTCAGGCCTATTTATTGTGTGCATTTATTCGCTGGCCACTCTCAGTGCTTCATACCCTTCATCACTTCAGGCTACAAACGGACACAAAGAGCTGTGAGAGGGACGACCTGTGTGTGTGTTTCGCTTGTGTAACGTCCAGTAGCGGCACTCAGTGAGAGTGGAGTTGCATTCAGAGAGCTGAGGGGAAATCGTCTTATTTGAACCTTTGCCATTAGATGCCTGTTTTACTTTTAGATTTTGCTCTGAAATGAGCACAACTTAGTTTCACCCCTATGTTGTGAGTTGTTTCTAGGGCTTCCAATAAATAATGACTCTAACCTCTGCCATTCATTTTTCAATACTTTTTTCAAATGTTTTCTCATAAAAATACTTGCCATGTGGGCAGCACACTCCCTTTCGCAATCCTATTGTAATAAAGGCAAAAATGGCAATAAATAAATAAAAAGCACTTATCAGTAATACAGATGTCTATGAGTCCAACATAAATTCTGCCCAAGAATGGCTTAATTGGAAATGCACTTTCATTATTTATGCAATAATTCAGGTGCAAAAGAAAAAAAAAAAATCCTCCTTAACTAATGTTGTAAACTATGCAAGAGTGATCTCATTTGGTACATTGCTCTGTTATTAAAGGTGTAAAAACAAAACCAAAAAAACAACAACGTTGTTGAGTATCTCAAAACATTTTTGCGGCCCTAGTTGAGACAGCCAGTCATTTCCATCAACACTGGATCAGATTATTTATTAGTTTATTTATTTATTTATTTATTTATTTCTTTCTGACACATTTACCTTTTTAGTATTCAAACAAAATCGGATTTGCAGATGGTCAGTAAATATCTTAGAATTTAATACAATAAATAACACATACAACATGAAATTAATATATAATTTGCATAAAATTTATATTAATATTCTTATTTTCGAACTTCAGATTGAGATGTAAAAACATCCATACATTAGAACAAAAACGCTAAACTTTTGCTGCCTGGTAAGGTTAGGAGCAGGTTTAGTGGTCTGGTTCGGTTTAATGGATAGAGGTAGTTTCAGCTGTGTAATGTAATATGAATAACTAAAGAAATGACTTACGGGCGTTATTACGTATTTGTTTGACATTTACAATTGTGTTTTGTATTTAAATAAAAGTATAATGTAAAACAAACAAAAATCATTCATTTAAATGTTACTATGTAGTAGTTAAAGACACTACATAGTAACTTTGATTGTTTTATTTATAATTTTAAGTCATGCACAAATTCTTTCAGCAAGTTAAGACTGTTGGCTTTTAACTAGTGTAGACCAGTATTGTTAAAGGTCGCAGTTTTATTCAGGTTGTTACAACACACAGAGGTGAACATATAGCAATAATCTGTCGTGTGTTTGGGCGTCTGAATGTGTGAGAGCACTAGTGAGTGTTTGTGTGTGTGTGTGTGTGTGTGTGTGTGTGTCTTTGTTCTAGTTTTGCAGCTCACCCCACCCTCCATTTCCTGTTTGTAACACATGCTCTCAGCTGACTCTCAGTGTCATGTGACGCCGCTGCTGTGCCATATCTGAACAATCGATGCACTGGCCTACAAATATCCATCTGCAGTGAACGCTTTTCTGCCATTAGTCGGATTTGAAAAAGCAACAAAGATGTGTATTGTATGTCTTTTTATTAATTATTATACATCCTGCCCAGTAAATTCGAAACTATCTAAACAAATACACCCCGTATATCTGTGTAGGATATGATATACATTGTGAAAAATATGGGTTAAAATATAAACATTACATTCTAAAGCAACAAGAAATGTATATTTTAGCCTGACTTGTTTGCTGTCAGAAAGAGCTTTAATGCAAAATGGAAATAAATAATCATGTGACTTTCTAACATTTAAAGACGCATACAATTGTGAAATATTACTGTTGTTCACAGAGGAAAGGATGTGACCAGTCAGTGAAATTATCTAGAAATAGTAATGTAGTAAAGTACAACTTCATATTAGTATCACATCATTCATCAAAGCAGTTATTTCTGAATTGTAGTAAAATTGAAATTACACATGCAAGTTTCAGTCTGTACTATGGCAGAAACGGTTTTTCATGCTATTCGGTTGCGGTGGTTTGGGAGTCGGTGACATTTGTGCACAATTGTCAGTTTTCACTGTCGTTTGATGTGAAAACAGAGCCAGATCTGCATGGAGCACACATGGTTTGAAGTGAATTCGCTGCAAGTGCTCTACTTTTCAGTGTCAAGGCAGGGTGACTTTTATTAAAAAAAGAAATCGTTTGAATTGCAGAAATGACTTGATGAATTGGCAAATGTTTTGTGAATGAATCAGATTTTTCCACCAGTGAAAGTTGTACACCCGTTCTGTAGTGCGAGCGATGCGCTCGCATTATAAACGCTTGGAGAGTAGGAAGCTCTGTTAATAATTGGAGCACATATCTATTTTTGTCGCGTTTCGTCACGGCGCACGCTCTGTGTAGACGCGTGTTAGTCGACGCGCTTTCTCCTGCCGTGCGCACGGCTCCTTTCCCTAGAATGGCTGTGATCTGATGTGTTCACTAGCAGCACAGACAGCAACTCAATGCTCCATTCAGACTGAGGAGGGACGCATTGAGGTACACTTGTGAAAAATCTATGAGCGCCTTCTGATCAATCACAAACTTTCCAATTACAGGCAATACTTGCCCCCCTAAATTCATTTTCCAGGCATGTTTTACCTCGATTTTCTTATTTTTTCTTCTTTTATGTGAAATTCTTAATGTGTTAAATTTCTTTAAATAATAAAATCATTTAGTTATTAATATAAAATAATCATTTAATGAAATCCGTATCAACAGTATCCATCTTTGCACTGCAGTGGTGGCACAGAAACTGCATCTAAAGTG
Organism: Cirrhinus mrigala; assembly: GCA_036247105.1. Classification (NCBI taxonomy): domain Eukaryota; kingdom Metazoa; phylum Chordata; class Actinopteri; order Cypriniformes; family Cyprinidae; genus Cirrhinus; species Cirrhinus mrigala. The sequence goes on from CM070014.1 coordinate 449,598, forward strand.
GCAATTAGATGCATTTACTCATACAGTGACATCAAGGCACTGGTGTTGCATTTACTGTTGCATAAAATGCTGTGAGATTAATGTATTAAATATAACGTTTTATAATAGAAATATGAAATGATAGAAAAAACCAGTAGGTGGTGATCAGTCAGTCTTAATCAGTGAGTCATTAGGCACTTTTGCCCATACAGTTTTTACTAGTAAATTAACCTTAAGAGATCAAGGTGTGAACCTTTTCAGAAATACTCGTAAATCACTGTTGGCAATTTTCCTTGGATGAGGAGTTTTAACATTACCGGTAAATTACTGATTTCATGCTGCGTGTGAACAAACGGTTTACAGTATGAGCACAGGCGAGAACACGCTGATATAGAAGTCTGCTTTTGGCCAATCAGAAAGCTCTGTTAGAGCCGTTTACAGTAAGCGCTGCTGCTTTTAATTGTTTTTCCTTATAAACATGAGCTAGATGAATGACTGAACGTTGTCTCTCACACTTGAGACCCTACCTTCTTTTCCATTTTATCAGCAGTGCAGTTCTGTGGTTACTATTGCGTACTGTAGTAACTAGTAATATAGGGCCCTATGAAATCTGTTTTATTTTTTCCAAATTCCGTTTTTCCACTTCTGTGTTAATGGGTAAATTAAAAAAAATATTGATCAAAAAGCATGTCTGATGATGAACTGAAAGCATGAAACTTACACAGTTTAATAGCAATTTATGAAACGTTCAACAAATTACATTTTTAAGGCCATATGAAATGGTTTTTTTTTTTTTTTTTTTTTTTTTACCAAATTCTGTTTTCCATTTATATGCTGGATTCCATTTTAATGGTTTCGTTAAATTTTAATAGTCAGAAGCATGTCTACTTAATTGATTTTTATAAAGAATTCTTTTTTTTTTTTTAAATCTATTTATTGATTTTAAAAAATACTGTGTTGTGTATTTAAATTTTTCTGGTAAATATTGTTTTTAAAATAAATTTTTAAAAATAATTTAAATATTATTAGTAGTACTAAGTAATATATTTCTATCACAATTTCTTCAAGTTATTTTGGCGGGTTGTTGTGAGGACTTTTAAGTTTCTGTATATGATATAACAATAGTTTTCTCAAGAAATGGTAAAATGCTCATGAAGTGGCTCGGAGCAGTTCTAGAGATTGTTTATTTGAATGCGTTCATATGTTGAAGTGGCAGAAGCTGAAAACGGCAAGCGTCACACACTTCAGTATGTGTGTAGTAAACGAAATCGCATGTCTGCACCATTCATTCATGCAACATGCAGATTCGAATTTAAATAGTATATTTGTGGCTTCATATTCACAGACACTAGCCTATATTGCGTTTTCTCGTGAAGTCTGTCGCACATAACATACTATTGCTCTGTTGACTAAGGGAATGAAAACCTGCCGATTAACACATGTAGGCTTTCTGTTGCACAGCGCAGATTCATTTTGGGAGTCCGATTGCATTATAGAACCATTCAAGAGCTTTGATTGGGTCACTTGCACCAAAATATTTATAAGCATTAACTGGTTAACAAATATGTTTTTTCACAGTTGCACTTTAGTCGCTAATGCATCTGAAATGGTGGCAGTGTGGACCCTTGCCTGGTTTATGGTGGAGTATATGATGCGTCTGCTCTGTGATTTGTGAAGCCTCTAAGTCATAGCTTATGCTCTGTGGAGAAGTGCACAGTGACCTGAAGCAGGTAGGAAATCAGCATTGTCACAGCATGAAAAGTTTGGTGTGACCACACTGCTTTTAACTTCCTTGTGGAACATGCCTTCCCTAGATCATGGCGTCATTTACATCACAAACCCTTCCCGGCTTGAACGCACATCTTTCTGCTGATCGGAGCTGAAGGCTCACCTCCACAGATACCGTGATCAGGGTCGGTTGTGATGTGAACCCACTGTTGTCTGAAGTGGCTCACTTTGCTTTTGCAGCAACTGTGTCAGAGATCGCGACAAACAGATTTTATCTGCTGCAGTGTAGAGCAGTCAGGTTCAGGCAGGAAGGAGTTAACAGCCTGCAGCTCGTGCTCGTGTCTGTGGGGCAGCTGGTCTGGAGGGAGGGGGTCCTAAATTATTAAACCCCAGCAGAAACAGGGCAGCATGTAATAGACGCAGAGCAGTGCCCTGCTCACCTCATGTACCGCACCGATTTAGCTGCTCCCTGCACACTCGCGGTCTATGTGGACCCTGTCACGTCATTTCCAGGATGACTCTGCTTTGTCAAGATTTAAGGAGACATTTTTTTTCTTTATTAAACTGCTACACGTGGAGAAGGCATTATGTATGTGTTCTGAACATTTAACAGTACGAATTTCTTTAAAGCTGCTTTGAAACAGTGTGTGTTTTGAGTCTGTGGATATATATATATATATATATATATATATATGTATATATGTATATATGTATATATATATATATATATATATATATATATATATATATGTATATGTGTGTGTGTGTATGTATGTGTATGTATGTATGTATGTATGTATGTATGTATGTATGTATGTATGTATGTATATATATATATATATATATATATATATATATATATATATATATATATATATATATATATATATATATAATATATATATATATATACTCACAATTATATAACAATTGGAAAAAAGACTGCTTGTCAAGTCATTTCATTTTTGAGGCCTTGCTAAATGTTTCAGTGCATTAGCCATCTCTACGGGAAGCTCTTCCACTTGCATTTCCTTCCTGTCTGCTACAGAAGTCCACCCTTCAGTGTCCAGAGAAAAACACTCTGCTATGTGATGAAGTAGTAGGTTTTAAGCTTGTGCGCATGCACATTTAGAGTGGATGCTTGCACTGTGTGGTTTAGTTTATGAAAATGCATTTATAATACCCCCAAAATTCAAAATAAGGGCAAAAATGCCCCTGTATCTTTTATATTTATATGTATAAATTACATAATTAACCAAAATCACACAAAGAGTGCCAATTTTATCCAAAAGATCACAAAGATACTGATATTAGACAGCAGTTCAATAAACAAGAAGTTAATGTTAAGAGACTTACGTTTTAGACGCCCTATTGTCCATTTTTGTTCCATTTCGCCAACGAAAATAGCTCCAAGCAAAGAGAGACAATGTTTTGCATTTCTGAGCAACATGTTTCCTACTGAATGAATCGGCTTTTTGAATGAATTTAATGAATCGGTTGAATCAACTTGCGTATTAAATCGATCAAATGCTTTGCTTCTGAATGAATCATACGTTTGACGGAATCAGTTGAATCTCAATGACTCACTCGTTAACAGTGACTTGCTGCCGCCTACTACCGAGTTTAATTTTACATTTAAGTTGTCTTTTCATTTTTAATCATTTCCAAAATGAATATTTAACATTTGTATGTATAAAATCATCATTTTGTATAAACATTTAAAAACAATTTTTGCATTTGTAATTGCTCTTGACTGAATAACTCTAATTAGGGTTAAATCCGTATTTATACAGTGAACACTATGTAGTAAAGTTATTGAAGTTAAGTAGCTTTCAGTGTCATAACCTTATTTGGAAAGGTTACATTTATCAGAAACTATGAAAACAACAGCTGTTTTATTACTTTTGGGTTTGCCATGTAGTATATTTTGTTGGTGAATGCGTGCAGTAGTTTTAAAAGAGCAGTTTTGTTGAGGTGAAGGTAAAGCTGTATATTGATGCGGCCGCTGACCCTGTATTAGCAATGTTAACATGACACTTTATCAGCTGGATTATGTGAGGCTTAAACCGCATCTCTGTGTCTAAATGTGGAGCCAGCCAATCAGCCACTGCCGCTCAGGTGAGGTGTTTATCCAATGTAGATCCATTCAGAAGGTCTTTGGCCATTGGAGACACAGGAGCTGTGTCTGGGAATACAGAATCCAGGTAAGGCTTCACTTTCCTCTAGAAATAAGACGCCGCACCTGAGGGAATGGTAGTTTGAGGGCTGGAACTGTGACCATAATCGTGTACTTTTTTGGCAGCGTAGGACTTCTGATGGCTTTTTGTCTTCAGGTGGACGTTGTGTGGTGACTAGAGCTAGTTGTGCTGAATAGGACAAGATATTGCTACTGTAGTCTTTCTGTTGGAGTGCGTCTGTGCAGACACTCAAAGATTCAAACTGGTTACCAAAGTTAGTCAGATTTCATGTTCTTGTCCATTTCGACGTGTGATGTGAGTGAAAGTGTCGGCAGTGGATTTGGGTCAGCAGGAGAGTTCATCAGCAGATTTGGTGTTAACCGGATTTGTGCGGACGCGCTGAATCAACTGTGTCCCTGGATTACAGGAGTGACATTGAGAGCGGGACGAGGTCCATGTCTTTGTCCACTCGCACTTTCCTCTGCTCTGTCTGATCGCCGAACCAACTCTAGACCCGTATAATTCACGCTTTTACCTCTGGATTTATTTCTTTCTCTGAGGTACAGTATGGTTTTGTTATGGCTTTTAATTGTTTAAATGGATAGGGCTGGGCATTGTACACATTTAAAGAAAAACGTGTTGCCAATTAGGTTGAATATGTTTGAGGGGAAAAAAGAATCAAATCAAGGAATGTTCTAAGTAAACAGCAGTACAAACTACCTGTAGCTTTTAATATGTCTGAATGTATCGGAGTATGGAAATTAGTTAAAGGAGTAGTTCACTTCCAGAAAACATTTCACGATTTCTCTCCATATAGTGGACTTCTATGGTGCCCACGAGTTTGAATGTCCAAAATGCAGTTTAAATGCTGCTTCAAAGGGCTCTAAATGATCCCAGCCGAGGAAGAAGGGTCTTGTCTAGAAGAATGATCAGTCGTTGTCAAAAAAAAAAAAAAAAAATTATATACATTTTAACCTCAAATGCTCGTCTTGTCTAGCTCTGCGTGAACTCTGTGTGTTCCGGTTTGTGACTGTTAGGGTATGTTGAAAAACTCCCATCTCATTTTCTCCGCCAACTTCAAAATTGTCCTACATTTGATCTTCCTTGCATGTTCACTTTGTAAACACTGGGTCAGTACTTCTGCAGCAATTATCGGACGATCTCGAAGAAAATGAGATGGGAGTTTTTCGCCATTCCCTAACTTGTCACGCGGAGCTAGACAAGACGAGCATTTGAGGTTAAAAGTATATAAATTGTATTTTTTTTGGAAAATAACTGATTGTTTTGCTAGATAGGACCCTTCTTCCTTGACTAGGATCATTTAGAGCTCTTTGAAGCTGCATTTAAACTGCATTTTGGACATTCAAACTCACGGGCACCATAGAAGTCCACTATATGGAGAGAAATCCTGAAATATTTTCCTCAAAAAACATAATTTCTTTACGGCTGAAGGAAAAAAAGACATGAACATCTGACAAGGGAGTGAGTACATTATCTGTAAATTTTTGTTCTGGAAGTGAACCACTCTTTTAATGTAACAAAATGTGAACTGATTTACAGAAATTACCTTGTGTTGTTTGTGTTACTGTTTAAATGAGACGCTAGTAAAACATCTCTGTCTTGACACTCGTACAACAAGTCAGAGATGGGAAAAGATCATGAAACCAGTCTTAAACTTTCTTTAGTGACCGTAATGGACAAATCATTCATTCTGGAAAAAGTGGTATCGTTGCACCCCTATTCCAAGCTCAATAGCTTTTATAAACAGAATTCCTCAAATTAAAAATTAGTTCTTTCCTTTGGCCACTGTTTGTACACTAAGGTTCGAACACACTTCTCATGTATGAAAAGTAGTCTACCTGTACACATGACAGATGGTATGGTAAGAAAAGCGTGAGGTGTACTGACAACTGTACATTATTTAAGGGAATTCTGTTTGTTAGGGTATTAAGCAACTGTTTTAGTCAAGTAAGTTTCATCATAACATTTCCCCTTTAATCCAGTCTAAAACATTCATACTGGTGTTATTCCTCATAGTATAACAGGCAAGATAACAGAATTGTTATATGCCAGTTTGACATGGAGCCTACACAAAACTTTCCTGTTGTCTTCCAAGTCAAAATACTCCCTCACCTTGCTCATTCAGGTGGAGAATTATTTCTCTGAGCTTGCTGTGAGCAACATGGCAAGAAAAACCAGCAGATGCAAGCTCTCAGGTAAAACAAAATATTAATTTTAAAGCATAACATTAGTGGGGCGGTAATTAAAATGGAGCCATTTCAAAATAAAAATATAAAGCAAAACTAATTATAAAGCAAGTAAATAAATAAATACATGTAAACGACTAGTATTTCCAAGTCGAGTAGCAGCAGCAGCAGCAGCAGTATACCAGTGTGAAAAATAAATAAATAAATAAATAACAAAAGACTGGCTGAGAAGCAGGAATACAGCAGCGGGCAACTTTATTTCTGACACCCGCTTGTCACTGAGAAGAAAGAAGTCAAAGAGTCATTCTGATTTTTATTTTATCAAACAACCCCAATCACAAGACTACAGAGACAAAAGTTTACAGAATTTGCCGTTTACAGTCGGTTCGTCAGCACCACCAAGTCCTAGTTTTATGTAACGGCAGCAGCTCTGTGCACGTGAATCAAAGCACGGATCTCATCGGTTGGCCAGTTTCACGGTGCAATAGAAAAGATATTGGCTCACCGCTCCGCAAAAAATTGCGTCGGACTAAATGGATGGATTAACAACAGGCCATTCAAATTCAAATCGCGCCAAACATCAGTCTTGGTGTCAGCAGGCCTTTACAGGTGTTTGACGCATGAATGTGTGTGGGAGAACCACCAAGCTGCGCAAGGTTAAGAGTACATTGCTAAATGTGAACACCACCTTGATGTCTGGGGAAAAGAAAAAACACCTTATGTTGCTTCGTTTTGTATAAGCATCAGAGTCATCACAAATAAATGGTGACTATTCAGTGTGTCACTCCAAGTAGATTCGATCAAACTAAGATCGAATCGAGTGTGGTATTCACCGTTATTGTAATACGATTAGCTGCTCTCTGCTGTTGCGACGCGTTTGTGTAGCCGTGTGATGTGTTGAGCTGTGCTGCCGGGAGGCGTGCGGTAATGGTGATCTTTAGCACAGGCTCGCTGCACAACACTGTTGCTAAGCAACGGCTTCACGGGTTGGCAAGGACACAGGCGGAGAGAGAGACGTGCTCACATCCCTTCATTAGTGTTGGAAATGTCTTTTCTCGCTGTGTCCAGTGGTAACGGCGCTCTAACTATAGCGCTGTCTGATGTCAGCTGTGTTTGTGCATGTACACACACATTACACTGCACTGTTGGGATATCTGTGTGTGTGTGTTAGTGATGTGGGTTGAACGACTAGTCAGAAGAGATGTATAATGAGGTGGACTTGGTATCCACCAAAGTCCGACGTGTTCTGGGCCAATAGCAAAACACATTTTGATCTATGCTCAACATACAGATCTTTGGGTGATGTTTCAATGATGGATTGCTACTCTAAAGCAGAGAGAATGATCAAACTGTGTCGTTGATGTTCTGAGGACAGTTCAGCAAATTGAAAATGTGTCCTGTTTAAATGCCATGCAATGTACATTTGTAAACTGATTGTTTCATAATATGCAGCCAATAGAGTGACGATATTTGTGTGTGTGTTTGTGTTTCAGATCAGTGCGAGCGCCAGTGAGCGGACGGAGTGAAGCCCATCGCCTAGCAGAAGAAAATGAGCGAACTCGACCAGTTACGTCAGGAGGCTGAACAGCTGAAAAACCAGATCAGAGTCAGTCGCTGCACACACACAACATCACACGCACACGCTTGACGCTCGATACACATTATGATACCGTAGGCTGCCGCACGTCACAATTGGATAACTGGAGCAACTGCAGCAAGCGTTTGCGAGAGATTTTAGGTGAATTCCAGATTTTGTACCCTCAAAGGGCCCTACGGCAAGGGTTTGCCGTGCAAAGAGTTGCTGCTGCACTATTGCACTGCTTACTCCAGACTTGCCATTTTAAAGACCCCTTCATTCAGAGCGAGTAGGACACAGTGATGCTACTCACTGCCCTCAGTGCGTTTGCGTCGGTCGCTTTCAGTCTATGTTCACTAGGCTTGTGTTCAGGAGCCGCTCTGACCGCACTGAGTTCATGCTTTAGACGACCCGTTTATTCATGTTCGTAAACTTTCATGTGCACAATTCTGATTTTGCTTCCACTCCCAAATTGTTTACTGACCAAAGTAACACAAATGTTCTTGAAATCCAACATTAAATATATTAAAGTGACTGTGCATTGACCAACAGTATACAGACGAGGAAAAATTTAACCTGTTGCTGTCGCCACACTGCCATTTGAGCTCATGTTTTGGCTCAATTCGTGGAGGTTGATTGGACCGTGATTTTTCTCCTCCTTTTGAAAAGTTTGAGGCTTTTTGTTTTGTATCCTGACCACGCCCGATTACATGGTTTGTTGGATTCGATTAGGTTTTTTCCTGGTGTCAGAGCAGATCTGCGACCCACGATTTGAGAGCCAGTTTCTCAGTTGTTCATACAGTATTGTCAACAAAAGAATCGCCATATCTGATTTAATCAGCACAGCCCTGTATATCCACTTATTACTCTCCCTCGCTGATTTTGCCAGATATTTGTTTGTTTTTACTCGTACATTGACATGCAGTGTCATAAGTGGATGAGTGGTGGGTCCTCCCTTCTGCGCTTGTCTTTTCTTAACTGTGACAAAGGACAAAATGTTTCGCCTGTCACTCTGAACTATTTCAGTCATGTTATACTGCATAGGCACGACCACAGAAAAATCTCATTGGCACAAAACCAACAAGATGGGGGGAAAAAAAAAAACAGAGCGTACTTAGGGCTTTCCTTTCGTCATGGTGGTTGATTATGACACTTTTTCTGCCTTTCTGTCCTCTGAGACTGATGCAGCATCTGTCTGTGGTTTTGTGTTGTGAATTTGACTTTATCTGATTTTTTTTTTTTTTTTTTTTTCTCTCTTCTAAAGGATGCACGGAAAGCATGTGCGGATGCCACCCTCTCTCAGGTAGGAATCATTAAACATCAGATCTCCTTCGCAGGTTTCGTTTGGTTTCTTTTAAACCAGATTTTATTTTTTTTTTCTCATGTGTTTCCGGCAGATCACAGCTAATATTGAGCCTGTGGGGCGGATTCAGATGCGCACTAGACGGACACTGAGGGGACACTTGGCAAAGATCTACGCCATGCACTGGGGCACTGACTCAAGGTGATCCTGTTGAACCCTGTGCCATAAACTAGTACAGCTGTCTCAGTTCATCTGTGTTGATAGTGTTGAAAGTTAATAGTGCTGAAGAGTCGTGTTTTGTGATCTCCAGCAGGCTGTCGAACAGCTCAAAAATTATTTTTGGCCACATACATGTGGTAGGGCTGTCAAAATGGCTGGAAAACAAAATTCGAAATTTGTACTTAAATATTATCAAAATTCAAATTATATTTGAATTTAAAATGCATAATTTCAGCCTTTTGGCTTCTGGAGGCCACAAGAAGGCACATCGAGCAAAATATTACTAATGCATGTTTATTAAATGCAATAAAATAACATGACTATCTGTGAAAAAAAAAAAAAAATAAATAAAATAATGTTTATAATCTAATTATAATGAATGATTTAAACAACTATAAACAAAACAGCATCATGAATGTCAAAAGCCAATCACACAGAATACTTTTTTCATTTAAAATCAAGATCCAGTGGGATGGGGAAAAAGAGTCTTGATATATGATTGTTGTTTTTTTTTTCAAAATTGAACTTGCATTAATTCTACACGGCTTTCTAAATATGCGGCTCTTTTGTGCAAGACACAAGTGCAGCGGTGAAAGTTGTCCCTCTAGAAAACGCACAAAATATGTGTTCTGTGTGAACGACTTGGTTTCAGTTTTGATGTAAACAAGATGTTCTCCTCAATGATGCTCTCTTTTTCTGCAGTATTTTAATGAGCAACGCAGCAGCGCCACATCTAGTGGCTTCAACTAGATGGGCTATTAAAAACATAATGCGACGACAATTACGTCGTCATCGCATCTCGTTGTCCTCCATAAAGAACGCATAAAATTCAAATGCAATGTTTGTGAATATTTGAAATTCAAATGTTTTTTGTTTTTTTTTTGACAGCCCTAACATGCAGTATGAGATTGGCTCAGTAAAGATCACATTATGGGCTACACACCAGCTTTATCTATGAGTCTCCTCAGGCCATCAAACAAAAACATGTTTGGATCACATTTACTGCAAAGAAAAAGGAAAAAAACATAAAAGAGAAGGACCGTAATGGGTTATTGTGACATTTACATTTATGATGGTTAAACACATTTTCCTCTTAAATTCACATAATGGGAATGGGAAATATGCTAAAACAAAATCAAAACAGAAGCATGCACATCACTGGAAAACACTCAAACAGGGAGCTCAACAAAAAATTATGAAAACAGAAAAAACTTGGCACACCTGGGCTTCAAAAATACAAAAAAAAAAATTAATAACAGACTATCACATAAGATTTCTGTATTTTTAGAGCACAGGTGTGCAGACTTTACTGTTTTCATGAAAAGATTATTTTATTATTTTATTAAATTATTCCTAATTTCAATAGGAAATATGCTGCCATGATTTATTAAGTTTTAAGACCTGTATTTATTTTGGTTCTTGAGAGTTCGGATTTTTTTAAAAACAAAATTTTAATACTAATAGTGTTTTCACCAGACTTTTTACACTCATATTTTGGACCATAATTTATAAATAAATTGCTCCAAAATGAATGTTTGATTGTGAAAAAAAAGAAAAAAAGCCTGGTCTTACAGATTCCCAGTGCACACTGGATGTGAAGCGCTGTGTCGTGCCTCAGATGTCTCACGGGTATCACACACTGAACATGTCGTCCTGTGCTCATGTTCTCAAGTTCAAGAAAGGTGACAGTCGAAAACAGTAAATCTTATCGCTAGTATACAGGCAGTTATTACTGAAAAATGCACATCTTCCAGCCTAGTGAAGTCTCAGTATGCACAAAAAATGTGTTACAAATCATTGTAATGTAATGGACATCTATGTGAGTGGCTTGGCAGGGTCTTGAACAGATGCCAAGTGATGCTACTGGTATGTGTACACTCATACTAAACAATGTATTTGAATTTTAAAGATGTAGTGCTGCTTGTCCAGTGTGTGACCCCCTTTACATTTTCTTTGGCTAATGTCAGATGCTTTTGATTGGAGGACTTCTATTATAGTTGATTAAAAAAAATGAAATAATACTCTAAATATGAAACCAAAACCACCAGTAGTGGTTTTAATGAGTGATTCATTAGGTCGTTCATTTAACTTATTCAATCTAACAGCAAATTGATTCAGAAACAAACAAACAAAAAAAAAACCCTCATATTTTGACTTAACAGCATAACTGCATTCTAGTAGGCTACATCGGCATCCTGCGTCATGTACGTCGTCAACTGCATGTAATCTAAGATTAAGAAGTACAGGTCGGGTGCATTAAATGACAGATGGGGTGTATTAAATGTGTCAGTCACTTTATTTATATGTAAAATGTGTGAAATTGAATATTAAATTCAATATTTTAAGGTGGTCTGATTAAACGCAAGTGTCTTTGTTTGGCTCAAAGGAAACTCCTTTGCGTGTCTGTATTTCAGCGCCTGTGATCTTCATTCTGTCTCCGTAGATCAGCGGCTGCTGCTATTTCTGTCTCGCTTAACTTTGTGTGAAGCTGTAACTACCAAGAGCGTTTATAATTACACAAACGTTCAGTTACATTGAAACAGGAGCACTGTGCAGTGACTATACACGTTTGTCCTTGAGGTAGATGGTGTGTGCTCGTATCAGGACGCTCCAGAACAGAAGAGTTGAGCCTTCACATGCTGTTTAGCCGCTCGGAGTGCAGGTCACCGAGACGGTCTGAGGTTATGTGAAGCAGCGCTGCATCAGAAAGAGAGCAATTAAATTGGCATATAATATTTTATTGGCAAAACATCTCGTGAAACGAAGCACCTGTTCACTGTTCCATACTAGCACCCATACAGACCAACTAATAGCTTAGTTTACTTGTCGCAGCTAGATCTACTATGAGCGTGACAAAATGCTTTCATGAGTGTTTATGTCTTCAGTATTTTTTAATATTTAGGAACTGTTTTGTAGAAGTACTGTCTTTTAAGGGTTGTTATATTGTAAATATCTGTGCACCTGCACATCGAATCATGCAATCTCCTGTATCTTATTGCCTTAATGTAATGCTTACTATTGATTTGTAGCATTTATGGACATCATGTGAACACTGTTTTCGGTTTCAGTGTTCTTTTATTACTTTATTCTCAAAATATAGTTTGTCTTTATGCAAAGCGTGCCCAACATCTGCATACGGCATGTTTTATTCTCATGTATAGACTTCTCAGACTATTTTCTTAGCACAGATGTTCAGAATGAGGTAAAATTGCCCTCATCTTTATTTCCACCCTCTCTCTGTTTTTTCAGGCTTCTTGTTAGTGCTTCCCAGGATGGAAAACTAATTATCTGGGACAGCTATACTACAAACAAGGTAAACATGAAAGCCACATACACATGTGAACTGATGATTACATGTAGTGACTCAACATGTTGAATAACTTATTTGTCTTAAGTAGCATGGGTATATATGTAGCAATAGCTAAAAATACATTGTATGGGTGAAAATGATTGCTTTTTCTTTTATGCCAAAAATCATTAGGATATTAAGTAAAGAGCATGTTCCATGAAGATGTTTTGTAAATTTCCTGCCATAAATATATCAAAACTTACTTTTTGATTAGTAATGTGCATTGCTAAGAGCTTCATTTGGACAACTTTAAAGGTGATTTTCTCAACATTTTGATTTTTTTGATTTTATTTTTTTTGCATCCTCAGATTCCAGATTTTCAGATAGTTGTATCTCGACCAAATATTGTCCTGTCCTATCCTAACAAACCACACATCAATGGAAAACTCATTTGTGACCCTGGACCACAAAACCAGTCTTATGTTGCGCTAGTATATTTGTAGCAATAGCCAAAAATACATTGGATGGGTCAAGTTTATTGATTTTTCTTTTATGCCAAAAATCATTAGGATATTAAGTAAAGAGCATGTTCCATGAACATATTTTGTAAATTTCCAACCGTAAAATATATCAAAACTTAATTTTTGATTAGTAATATGCATTGCTATGAACTTGCTAGGACAACTTTTAAATTTTCTCAGTTTTTAGATTTTTTTTGCACCATCAGATTCCAGATTTTGAAATAGTTGTATCACAGGCAAATATTGTCCTATCCTAACAAACCATACATCAACGGGAAACTTATTAATTTATCAGCTTTCAGATGATGTATAAATCTCAATTTTGAGAAATTTACACTTATGACTGGTTTTGTGGTTCAGGGTCACATAAGCTTGATTTCCAATTGTATTTGGTATATCTGATAAAATCTGGTTTCATTTTGTAACAAAAACATTAAAGGAACCAGAATTGTTTAGAGGAATCAGAATCTCAATTGTTAAACTCCTTTCTTGTGGTGATTGTGCAATTTTATAAGTAGAGCCAGCAAACCTGTTTTCATATTCTTATAAATCTTTTCATCTGTCAGCTGTATAAACTTCAAGTTAATACAGATTCAGCATTAGTAGAGAATGTGTCATACGAAAACTAAAACGCATTTTTACGCGTTGATGTGTAGGTGCACGCCATTCCGCTGCGTTCCTCGTGGGTGATGACTTGCGCCTATGCGCCGTCTGGAAACTATGTGGCTTGTGGAGGCTTGGATAACATTTGCTCCATCTACAACCTGAAGACCCGCGAGGGGAACGTGCGTGTCAGCCGTGAGTTGGCTGGACACACAGGTAAGCATTTTCACAAGAACGTGCGTCTCCACTTAAGCCTTTTGTGTCTTTTAAAGAAGTAGAAGTGAATTTGGAGTGAGAGTCATGTTATGCTCTCCTTCCTGCTGTTTAACTGCTGTCTTCACACAGGCTATCTGTCCTGCTGCCGCTTCCTGGACGATAACCAGATTGTCACTAGCTCAGGCGACACCACCTGGTGAGTTTGGGTACTGCCTCAGAATCAGCCACTCATGCACAGCAGCGTTATAGTTCCCATGATGTTCCCACTGCTTACATATAAACCACAAAAAATGATTTATTTATATTTTGTTAGCTTTTACTTGCTTGGGGTATGCTATTTAGTTTTTGGAATAGAAAAATAAGAATTTAATGAAAATTTATCGTGCAAGAATTGAGGTTTCATGGCAGCTGTTTAGTGATTCTATAGTGATTGTCAATTATGACTGAATGCATTCAGGGTGCACTTTTTTTGCAAAATGCAGGTTATAAGCATTTTGGGTTTCTTCACACTATATTCTTAGTACCGTATTACACAGCCTTAATGACCTTTGTAAAAATACAAAATATACAAACTTTTATGTGCACACAAGAAACCATTAAACTTAGCATATATGACAATGCACACTGAGTCACCAGTTGTGCCATCAGCCCATTTCGCAGTGTGGTTTCTTGGCTTTGGCTGCCACACACTGTGTTAAAGAGACCTAAGGCCTTGAAATATGGCATACTGCCCTAATGAAAGCCAAATTTTAAACACTTTTTTTTTTTTTTTTTTATAGACCCTTGAACTTGGCAAATTTTATGTCATCAATTGAACGTTAGGCCTTGATTTTATCATATTAGAGGTACTACCATAAGAAAAGACAAATATTGACCAAGTAGATCTCTGCTAATTCATGTGCATCCATGCTCTAGTTTTATTCATAGTAAGATGGCAGTGATGCACAAAGGAAATAGGTTATAGAAACTAGAAATTGTAATCCGTGGGCATGCAAAAAATTACCATGCGCATGAGGTTTCTCAAGGGTGCAAAAAAGTTTCTTGTGTGCATGTAAAAGTCTGTGTTTTTGATTTATTTTATTTTATTTTATTTATTTTAGGGTCTCTGTATGTTGTCACTTTGAGAAAATCAATGGAAAAAACCCCACAGAAAATACAATTATTTACAGATGACTGTACTATATACCAAATATAAAGCTGAAAATAATGCTCTATGAACCACTTTTGTTAAATTTGGTCTGAAAATCCACTGAGAAGTTTGGAAATTTGAGTCTGGAAAAGTATGGAATTTTGAAATGGAAAATGTTTAGGATCCCTGCATGAAACTCAGCACACTGGACAACAAGAAGCATCCGGTGCAATGTGTCAATAAATGCATCTTATGGGTCATTCTTCAATTAGGGTGGCAAATGAGAGGCAGAACTTGTTTTTTGTTTTTATAAAAAATTAATATTGTTTAACATTGGTATTTAAAGTTTTTTTTCAACTGTTGTAAAGTAGAGGGACACCACTTGCCACCACAAATGGAGAATGACTCTTATATTATCAATAAGTGACTGTGCATGTCACAGATAATAATCACTGGGATGCATGTTTTCAGGAAAATTAGTCACTTAAGCAGGGCCTAAAATAAACACTTGGCAAACGCCAAATGCAAGCACAAATCAGTGTTGGCGAGTATACAAAACGGTGTTGCTCGCCAGCTGGCCAGTAACTTTTTATATTAATTCTAACAGTACCTAAGAATGTGATTGTTTTGTTGTGATTTTGAAATCAAAGGCTGTAGTTTAATTAAAGAAGTATATATTCTGTTGCGCAGTGTGTTTCAGTGTGAAGAGCAGCAGTAAATGCTTTGTCTCACAAACTCAGTTTGCAAAATTGCCATTATTTGTTTACAACAATAACAATGGGTGTAACTTTGTGGTGTTGTTGTTTTTTTTTTTTTCTTACAGTGCTCTGTGGGATATCGAGACCGGCCAGCAAACCACCACATTTGCAGGTCACACCGGTGATGTAATGTCACTGTCTCTGGCCCCAGATACGCGTCTGTTTGTGTCAGGCGCCTGCGACGCCTCCGCTAAGCTGTGGGACGTCAGAGAAGGCATGTGCAGGCAAACTTTCACTGGCCACGAGTCCGACATCAACGCCATCTGTGTAAGCGGCACCCACGTGCACTCGCCGACATACTCGTGTACGCCGCGCATATAAGTCGATAACTTTCTCTGTCTCCTCTCAGTTCTTCCCCAACGGAAATGCGTTTGCCACGGGCTCGGACGACGCCACCTGCAGGCTGTTTGACCTGCGTGCCGATCAGGAGCTGATGGTTTATTCTCACGACAACATCATCTGTGGGATCACCTCCGTGGCCTTTTCCAAAAGCGGACGCCTGCTGCTCGCCGGCTACGACGATTTCAACTGCAACGTGTGGGATGCTCTTAAAGCCGACCGCGCAGGTCAGTGTGAAAGAGGATCCGCAGTGGCGTTGATGCACAAACTCGCATCTGAAACTTACTGACAATTATTACTGTCAGTGTTTTGGTGTGATCAAACCACGGGCGTCGGAACCATTGTATGTGGGTGGGACAGGAGCCAATGATGTTGACCCACCCACTTTTACTGTCTCTAATTCAGCGAATACATGACGAATGCTCTAGGCCTAGTACATTAAACTCCACGTAGCTACAGCCTTGAATTCCTTCTCAAATCCGTTCCACTTGGCTCATTTGGAGCCCATACAAGTTGAACTCCATTCCGTGTTTTCACTAGTTACTAGTTACAAAGCATTACAAAGCGCATCTGCTGCTCAGGTACACTTAACCCTACCCGATACTTTATTTCGATTATTTCCTTTATTTTTATCTTCAGTGAAAACAAATGCCTTTCCGCTGTGATAAGAGGTGTGAAAAGGAAGAAAAACGCTTTCGGCAAAAGGCGGATGCGAACTCGGGTCTCTCGCGTCAAAAAAAAAATCACTACGCACATTATCGCTTTCGCCGCTGGAGATGTTATTTAGTAGCCGTCTTTTGTAATGTTTTGACATTAGCAGAGGTAATGTAACTAGCCTCTACCACCGAACGAAGTCACCCACATTCAGAGAAAATAGTCCATCACCTAATCTGTATCTATCCTGTGTGTCCCGTTGGTGTGTGGATGATAGTGTTTTATTAATTTCCTTATATTTCAAATAAATAAATGTTATTTTATTTCAGATGAATGTCAACAGATGATGCGCATCATGACGCGTCACTGTAAGAGGTTCAATATGAAGTGACGTGTACATGTTGTGTGTTTTCAGGAGTTTTGGCGGGTCACGATAACCGTGTCAGCTGCTTGGGTGTAACTGACGACGGGATGGCTGTGGCTACAGGCTCCTGGGATAGTTTCCTTAAGATCTGGAATTAAAGCCGTAAGGTAAACTGGTCATTTTTAGCTACTTGTCCATTCCTGACATCAGCTGATATTCAGAGCTTAAAGGAGAAGTCCATTTCCAGAACAACAATGTACAGATAATTCACCCACCTCCTTGTCATCCAAGATGTTCATGTCTTTCTTTCCTCAGTTGTAAAGAAGTTGTTTTTTGAGAAAAAACATTTTAGGATTTTTCTTCCAAAATGCAGTTTAAATGCGGCTTCAAACGATCCCAAATGCGGTTGTAAACGATCCCAGCCGAGGAAGAAGCGATATGAACGGTTATTTTCATAGAAATAATACAATTTAAATACTTTTTAATGCCAAATGCTGGTCTTGTCTTACTCTACCTGAACTGTTTTTTCCGATTCATGGCAGTTAGGGTATGTCGAAACTCCCATCTCATGTTCTCCCTCGACTTCAAAATCACCCTAAATCGCTGTTTTACCTTTTTTGTTAAGGGTGTTTGATCTTTGCATGTTCACTTTTGCAAAGACATACCCTAACTGTGTTGAACCAGAATACACAGAGTTCAGGGAGAGCAAGACAAGATGAGCGTTTAAGATTAAAAAGTATTTAAATGGTATTTTGTTTAATGAAAATAACCTAGATTAGACTAGATTAGACCCTTCTTCCTCCGCTGGGTTTACAACCGCATTTGGGATAGTTTGAAGCCGCATTTAAATGGCATTTTAGAAGTTCAAACTCAGTCCATTATATGGAGAAAAATACTGAAATGTTTTCCTCAGAAAAAATAATTTCTTTATGACTGAAGGAAGAAAGACACGAACATCTTGGATGACAAGGGGGTGAGTACATTGTCTGTAAACTGTTGTTCTGGAAGTGAACTTCTTATTTAAGAGACTGTAGCTGTGATGCAGTTAAAGCTGTGACAGTTGAGCGCACGAAGCGTCCAACATTCCACACATTGTTTTTTTTCGGGTATTTAAACTGTTTTTTTTTCTTTTTGGAATTTTCAGCGTGAACACACAACTCTCACTATTGATACTGCAAAATGTTATAGAATAGTGCGTAAATATGCATCTTGTGACTAAATGTGAGCCTGGACCACAAAACCAGTCTTAAGTAGCACAGGTATATTTGTAGCAATAGCCAACAGTACATTGTATGGGTCAAAATGATCGATTTTTCTTTTATGGTAAACTTTATGATAGAAAATCATTAGGATATTCAGTAAAGATCATGTTCCATGAAGATACTTTGTAAATGTATCAAAATGTAATTTTTGATTTCAGCCAAATATTGTCCTATCCGAACAAACCCTACATCAATGGAAAGCTTATTGATTCATGTATAAATCTCAATTTCAAAAAACTGACCCTTATGACTGGTTTTGTGGCCCAGGGTCACAAATAACAGCGAATGCATCCAAAACACGGTCTGATTGATTGTATCATAGTTTAAGGTGCATCCTCGGGAGCTTTTTAATACCAAGCAACCAGCAGTGATTTGCAAATAAATCGTTGTAATGAGCTGCTGCCTCAAACAGTGAGTCTCCGTCAGCTGTCCAAATGCATCTCTGCTGCCACCTGCTCTTCCAAACAGATGCTTTGGTTTTGAGTCAGAGCTGATCGCTGAACAGCTTTCTTGGGTCACTGAAACGTTTTCACTTTTTCCTTTTCGCCTTTCTTTCCAGATCGCATCCGGACTCTAAGGTTGACTGGAAGACCATTCCAAAATGAAAATGTTCGATTTTATTCCCCTCTCTCCTTCTCAAACACAACAGAACTGACCCCAACATCTTTAAATGACAAAAGAGCAAACATTTCTTCTTTGGGAAAAAAGAAAAAGAAAAAGAAAAAGAAAAAGAAAAAGAAAAAAAAAAAAGAGCACAATTGTTACACTCAGCTAGATTGTAGTTGGTAAGTGGAAAAAAGTTGGTAATTGTGCATCCTTCCGGGACCATTTTCTGATATTGTATTGAGAGAACATAAGACACTCATTCCACTGCTGTTGTCATTATGCTAACGTCATCTATCTTTAACGTGAAAACAGGCGGTTTTTCTAAAAGAAACTAGCTCGATAGCTTTATGGGCCTTTTTTGGACCTCTCCCCCAAGTCAGGATCGCAGGCGTGCTTTTGTCTTCTAGTTTTTAAATGTTTTGGGATCAAATTTATAGTCGAGACTTAAAACGAGTGTGACATTCTCGATGTCGTCCAGATCTGTCACACTGCTTATTTACAGATTTGATCAGGGGTCCACTAGCTGCTATCAGGCCTGTATATTTAGTCCCAGGAAATTTGATTATCAATGTTTTTGTTTGTTTTTTTTGTTTTTTTTTTAGTTGCAAGTTTTCATTTGCACAAGTAATACAGTTTTTGCGAATACGTTAACTAACCAAGCACGTGCTGTTCATGATGACGAATGCTTGATTTTCAAAGATGAAACCATGTCAATTTTAACCATACTTCTCCTCATGCTTTTTTTGGAAAATGTAGAGTAATTCAATGAAGATTAACCAATCAATTTAATAATTTTATTTTATATTTTTCTTATCTTTGACGTGGAGGATGTTGAAGGAGGGGTGGGCAGTTCTTCATTTTTTTTTTTTTTTGGTTTCAACAGAGGTGCCCGTTTTGTGCTTGGAAAACAGTTACTACTCTGTGAATGACATGTTGTATAAATCAATGTTTGAAAATAATGATATTGAAAACTTTTTAAGTTAAAAAAAATCTTAAAAAAAAAAAATCTTATTTTGGTTGTCTGCCATGGGTGGGAAACTCGTAGAATCGCATGCTGTAGAATTGCTTAAAAGAGGTGCATATGGAATTAAGTCCTTGATGTTTTTCTTTTAAAAAAAAAAAAAAAATAACCTGTTAAATAGATCATCACAGTATTTATTTTTTTTTCTTCTTTTTTTTTTTTTTTTTTTTTTTTTTTTTCTTTTGCTACTCTGTGCATACACGTTATAGTTTAACTTTAAAAGCTATGCACTTAAGAGAAGCAAACATGTTGATCACAACAGCGAATGGTGAGTTGTTCTGTCCCTGGAGAGTTTGTGAATCCCACACACACACACACACACACACTGACCCTGTACAAACACACACACACACACAAATAACTAGAACAAAGAAATCTCTCTCTGTAGCAAAAGAAAAATTTCAAATACAAAGACAGTGCTAGAGACATTTTGTAACAAACAGGTTTTTTTGTTCTTTAATAAAAAAAAAGGAAAAAAAAAAGACGCAGCATTTGAATGGCAGAACTTTTCTGTTGTTCCCTCTCGACATGTATCAAGAAAAGCGCTCTTTCCTTAGCTGTAGTGGCATTTCTTCCATTCTGTTATTTCTCTGCAACATTCTGTACAAAAACAAAAAAAAGTGCTGTCGTTGTGCGTTAGGCCTGGAGTTGGCAAGAAAAAAAAAAAAAAAAAAAAAAAACTAAAAATTAACTAAATTTGCTTTTCTTTCTCCCTCTCTTCCCTGTCCTCTCCTTGCCTCTCTCCATACAAATAACTTACAGCTCTGCATTCCCCACTGTACCCTTATCCATCTTTTGTATTTAATTTTAAAGTCAGTGTACAACAGAAAGCTGGATGCAAGATAGAAACTATATTAAAATGTACTGTTATTTAAGATGTAATAAAAGCAGTTTGAGACGAGCTTGTGTTGTTTCTCTCTTTCTTTCTTTTTTTTAATGAATTCATCATTTACTGTTATCTTCAGCATGCCTGAAAGGAGATATTTGTGCTTAAGCACACCAAAAATGTAGGTTATGCACAGCTTTCGTCTATAGGTGGTGCAGTAACCAAACTTTAATAGTAAGCTAATAGTAGGCTTCTCTCAGGGCAAAACCTCAGAGTAGTTGACGGTGATGGCGCTGGGTAAGAGGTGCTTTTCTTCTTGTTCTTGCACTTGGATGATAAGTTCAGCTGCAAGATCTCTTTAGCTCTTCATGACTCTCATGGTCATTGTCATGGAAAGTGACCTATGCCAGGGAACGTAGATGATACTACATCTAACGTCTAACTGATGCATTGAAATTACTGCTCTAGTTTTAAAGTGTACCTGTTAAGTCTCAGGTGTCCCCAGAATGTCTGTAAAGTTTCAGCTCATGATACCCTATGTGCATGCATCTTTAAATGTAAATTAGCTGCTGCTTTCCTCCCCCTTTTCCAGAATAGGGGAGATTGATGTCTTAAAAGTTGGTGTTTTAAAATTGCTGGGTGTTTCTAAATCATGCAATGAAAATGATCCCCCTTACCTGTCCAAACCCCTAAACCTACCGTCACTATGACGTCAGCTAATCAGGTAACATGGTGTTAAAATGTTAAAAGGTTGTTCAAAGCGATGTCATGGAAGAACCATTTTTGGTTCCACAAAGAACCATTCAGTCAAAGGTTCTTTAAAGAACCATCTCTTTCTTACCTTTTTATAATCTGAAGAACTTTCTTTTGCCACAAAGAACCTTTTGATAAACAGAAAGGTTCTTCAGATGTTAAAGGTTCTTTATGGAACCATTTAGACAGAAGAGGTTCTTCTATGGCATCGTGAAGCACCTTTATTTTTGAGAGTGTATACTTGGAATTGGGCTCATACCTCAGATACTCTGCCAAAAAAACAAACAAACAAACAAAAAAAAAGCCGTATCAGTTTAAACTTCTGATATACAGTCAAACCAAAATTTATTCAAACGCCTTCAACATTTCTCACATTATCAGAGTTTATTTGCTATAGATTAGAACATTTCTGAGTTAATTCTCTGTGTCAGAACAAATATGTCTTGATAATGCCATCCTTCTGTCAGAGCTGGGTAGTAACTGATTACATGTAATCTGGATTACGTAATCAGATTCCAAAAATGAAGTACTTGTAATTAGAGTAAATTACATTTTAAAATGCTCGTAATCAGACTGCAGTTACTTTTCTAAGGATTACATATTATTCACACAATAGCAATCAATTATTTTATCATTCATTCTAATTCCTCTTTTTTTTTTTTATCTTTTAAATTTTTCTTTCTAAAACAGTCTACCGCTTATATACGCTTAGAAAGTCCAGTTTTGTGGACATTCACACATAGACTGGTCATTAGTCAGGTGGTGACAGCATTTGGATTTACAAAAATTATTTCAGGTTTAAGAAGTGTTTCAACATTGCTTTAACTACTGATGAATGTCCATTTTTATTTGAATTATCACTTAGTAGGTTATTTAATGATGTCTTATTGAAAGGCTTTTGTCTTTCAGACTCATTAAAATGCACAAATCCTCGTTATTTATTTGCAGATATAGTCAAACTTTTTTTGTCATCTGAACCTCTTTTACCTAATATATTTACTTTAAAGGGATGCTCACTCAGCAGTTCTGTAAAAGACAATCTCCCACTTTGCGCTGAACTTTGAGCGTCGTAACTTTGCGGATGTTGTTTATGCTCAAACAGCAACATTACACACTAACTAAAGTTCAAAAAGTGAAATCATAATCAATTACTCCTTTACGTACCACTGAGATTTTAAAATAAATGTTTTAATAATCAAGCATCACATTTGCGTGTTCACGGTTCTCTGACATTGGTTAATGGTCATTTGATGTGCAGGTAAACAAAATATTTCATCTTGTTTAGTAAGTGAGTTGTTTTGATTGTTATTTTAAAATTATTTGGATTCAATTTTACATTTTAATGATTTAATTACGTGTTAGCCTTTCATTAAACTGACAAACCCCCTGCAGTTCCTTTACAAACCCCAGTCTGGAAAACCTTGATGTAATATAATGTGTAATGCACTTCATGTTGTTAATTACAATGAAAGGAATCTATTTTCTCACTATTTGTATTTTTATATCATTATGGTACAAGATTATCTTGTTTAAATCGAAAACAGGTTAGGTCAAAAGTAATCTAAAAGTAGTCTGATTATATTACCAAAAATGTGTAATGGTCATGTAATTTGGAATCGGTAACGGATTACACTTTGCAAGTAATTTACCCAGCTCTGCCTTCTGTTAGACTGTCTCACAAAGGAACTAGGTTGAGTAGCCGTCAGCAGTCAGCTGTTACATTTAAGTACACAATTAGATAACAGCAATTTACGCCAACCAATTTTGTTCAATCTATGGTGTGAAAAAAATTGCATTGACAATTAAAGAAAAAACACTTAGGCAAAACATGGTCAGGGACTTTGACAGAAACAAAGACACAACATCTCATTCATGTCTTATTGCTCTCAATCTGTTAAATACACAAGTTACAAAAACACAGTCTTTTATGTCTCTGAAGGTAAACACTACACAGTATAGTACCTACACAGTATCTATACTGTACTGCTGTCTACGATGTAAATGTGAGCCAAACAAGAGAACAAAAGCAGAAAATCACTCACTGCTCTGGACTGAAGAAATTCTGTAACTTTAATGAAAAGACATTTCTTACTTGAATGCTGCTTTTATATGCTGCAGCAAGGAGATAAACATGGTGGACTGTGCAGCTCACATTTAGGCCGGTGTTTCGGCTAATACGCCAATGTCTGTCAACAGTCATGGGTGGGGCCCGCATGTCACATTCTACAGATTCTGCAAACGGCTTGTTCTGAGACATTGCTTTTTTTTTTTTTTTTTTTAAAGAGCGGGTAGATTTTTATCATCATAGGGAGGTTGTGTACACACACTGCCAGCACACATTTATATTCAAACAACATGTCAAGGTAAATTTTGCACAACAGGTGACCTTCAAGGCATGTCTTGAAAATGCTGTCCACAGATGAAAGTGTTGCATCATTTAATAAGCATCTCTTAAAATGCTTGTACAGACAAGTCCAGACACCACTGTGGCACCTCTTCATCGCTGCAATAATTTACCTGCATTTTCGACGACTGCTTCTCAAACGTGTGAAAAAGGGTCCATCGACCTGGCTATAGAGGGGTTGTTTTCTAAGGATTGCTGGCCCAGTAAACAGGCTTCCTTGGCACAAATTGTTGGAAATGTTATGTTTTTATTACATAAGTGGTAACTTCATCAAATCTTGCTCTTTCTTTGATGCTAAATACACCTTTTGACCATCTGTTAGGCCGCTGCTGGTGGTGACATTTTCTTGATCTTAAAGGAATAGTTCATCTAAAATAAACAGATTTGAAACAACTTTGAGTCGATGATAAAAGAATTGTCTTTCTTTCTTTTTCTTTTTCCTTTTTTTATATATATATACTGCAGCTCATGTGACTGTCAGGTTTGCAATTAATTTGATCCAGACAAATGGAGAGAGGGTATCAAAAATCAGATGAGGTAAGACCAATAAGAATTACTCGTTAAAACATTTTAAAATTTGTCAACACATTTTGACGTAATATATGCAGTAAGTATATGATTTTATAAAATATTCACATTCCAATCAATCAAATCCTAACTGCCGATTAATGTCTGAAAGTTTTGTATCTGTGTATTGCTAACTCGGACGATTAATCCCCAAACCTGGCATCACTTCCATCTTCCTCAGTTCAAGAGCTTTTTCACTTTTAGAAACAATGCGTTGTATTCCAGACTCCATTGCTGTTATACATTTTACGAGCCAGCAGATGGCGCCATGGTCAATATCGGGGCTTTGAATTAGTACGCTTTACCTTAATAAGCCACATAATTTGAGCTATTTTCAAGTCTGTCGCACAAACCTAAGCAGGTTAATAACTGCTGAAATGAAAATAAAATGTATTATTAAAAATATAATAGGCTATATTATTTTAAAAATAATAATATTTCAGAGACGCTCCACGTCACACGCAGGGAGCCGGTTCACACGCGCTTCCGGTATCCACACCGTCAAACCACAGTGAATCATGGGATACGAGTTTTTTTGCCCCATTTGTGACATGCCACAAAGTGTGAAAGTAAACTACATCTCCCACAAAAAGCCTCTCCTCATTCCAAGGAAACCCCCTTCTGGCAGATCCTTCAGTAAATTACAGCCTCTTCTCCTCTCCATGTTATTGAGGGGGAGAGGAGCGGAGAGGAGGTGATAGATCCGCAGTCATGGAGCGGCATTAGGAGAAATAAAGCACAAGCTCCTCGACCCCCGGACAGATTAAATTATACATCAGCCGCTCACGAGTAGGAATATATCACTGAAGGCGGACCAGAGCGCGATCATGCAGTGCACGTACACAAGAATCTGAACGCATCTGCCGTTAAAGATGTCCTCCGCGGAGCAGCAGCGCGACTGGACGCAGGCGGAGGTGGAGCGGCTGTCCCGGGAGCTGGCCGAGACCACGCAGGAGAAGATCCAGGCGGCGGAGTACGGGCTAGCGGTACTGGAGGAGAAACAGCAGCTGAAGCAGCAGTACGACGAGCTGGAGGCAGAATATGAGACCGTCCGCCAAGAGCTGGAGCAGCTGCGAGAGGTAACCGCGTCAAAACTGCGACACCACGGCGTCACGATCAGTAACCGTGTGGAGAAATGCTGTCGTTATGTCGCTGCCGTCAAAATCTGTCACTAATTGTGTAGCTGTCGTCTAAATGTATAATTTAGTGTAGCTTCCGTCAAAATGTATTTTTGTGTAGCTGTGCGTCAAAATGCTGTCATTATGTAGTCGACATGGCGAAATCATGGCAGTGTATGGCTGAAATGTGTTGAAATGACGCCATTGTGTAGCTGATATGATGGAATGACCTCATGTTGTACTTGAATATGGTGAAATGCTGTAATTGTGTCAATCGATGTGCTCGAAAGTTGGGGAAAAAAAAAAAAATGTTGCTTTCGTGGAAGGTAGTTTACTGAGATCAGGAGGCATGTCCGAATCCCATAAGTTCTTCATCCGGTCGAATTTTTAATAAATGTGTCCCTTGCTTACGTTATCCCACAATTCTGTGCGTACGTCGGTTATTGGGAAGAATAAAATGTGTTTCTGATGGAGCAGATGACTACGTCATGATTTAATACTTTTATTCAACTTATAGTAGTAAGTTGTGTAGTAGTTAAATATTTGTTTGGTTATGTCTGAAGCGAATGAATTTCGTAGACGTTAGGGTCCTTTGGAAGTCTGTAACAGTCACGTGCAAAATGCTGCCTGTGTTTTATTTCCTGACAGGGAAGAAGCCATTCAAATGACATGCTCCTTAAGTTCATACAGTGAAATGACCTCATTATTATGTGGTTGTATTCTCTGTCATTCCATTATTTCACAAAGGTCATCCATGGTTTAATTTGTGTACTGTAATTCTTTCAGCTCATGTGTGATGGTGAAACGTGACAGGCCAGCTTTTGAATTTTTGCGGGAGTATGTGTCCCCGCCTAAACGGCCAAGTGAATTACAACCTAAAGAGGAATGATGAGAATGCAGATGGTTTCCACTGGGCCGAGCTGCAGAAAAACATGCCACTGTCTCTCATCAAACTGAGTTTCCACAGTCCCAGAGAATGACACTTAATGTCAGCACAGAATGAGAGATAGGACGCTGTAGGAATTTGTTTAAATGAGTAAGTGCTGTGGATCAATCAGCAACCAAAAAAAAAACAAAAAAACTTAAAGTTAGGGAAGTTAGTGTCTTGTCTAAATATTATGTATGCTTTTTTTTTTTTTTTTTTTTTTTTTTCTTCCTTAGCCTAAAGTCTTTGTTGAGACTGGCTGCAGACCTGTTATCACTGATCTGTGGCATGCCCTGGCAATTATCAAAACCAGTTGATTCTAGTCTGAACTTTCCTGAAATTCCATCTTGGACAATTTCCACATTTAGGTCCTAATCGACATTTTCGAAGGTTACATGTCCTCTCTCTATTTACCAGCTCCTTCTGTTCATTGATAACGGTCAGTATGACCTACATTGCTGTGAGGATTGTTTAAGTAGTTTAACTGAACAAGCAAGGTTATTGGTCGGGTGCGGAAGCTCTGGTGAGCCCCAATAGGGGTTTTCACACATACGGCCTTTTCAGGTGATTGGTCTCTGTTTTACAGTTTAGTGACCATTTGTGAACAGGACCTGTCTGAAAATACAGGTCAATCAACTTTAGGTAAATGATTACCAGTAAGAGCGGACAAGGTGCGGATACGCAGACGTAAGATGTCTGCTCTGGACTAATCAAACATGATTAGTCTGTGACCTGGAAGAAAAGTCCATTTAAATTTAACAAACAATGAAAATAAAGTGCTTCTCCTCATCTGTGCAGAGTAAGAAAACAGGTCATTTCTGATTATTAAATTCACAGAGGCTGCCATGTAAATCTGGTGTTAGAAGTGCAGAGGACATCACTTCTTACATGAGTTTTGCAACGTGCTTCACAACACGCTTATAAGCATCTCACTATGTGCATGTGTTTATGTCAGATGTAAACACAACCTATATTGTAGAACGTGTATGTGACAGCTGCCCAGAAGTGATGGCTTATTATTTAAAAAACTTGAATGTATTTTATTTTATTTTTTTAATAACTTCAGAAGACATTGATTCATCCACTGGGGTTGTATAAATTACCGTCATAATGGCTGTGTGCTTTTTGGGTGCCTATTCAGTAAACCGCCAACATAACTCAGCAGTGAAATGACTTGATTGGCCTGTTAAAGTTTAACAGCTGACAAGCGGGGTCACAAGCATCCGCTCCAATTTTGTTTTTCAAATGCACATGATGAAAATCGGTGGAAACGGGTTAGTGGGCCAATTAGTGGGGCTTTAGATGCTGGCAGTACTACGCTTGGCAAGCCAGCCATCCCACCCTATTGCAGAACAACAGGACTGCGGTAAGTTAAGAGCGTTCTCCTCAGCCTCATTCAAACAGTGTGTCTTTGTTTGAGGGTGCAGCCGAAAACAAATCTGTTAAATTAGTCATTGTGTTGAAAAACTCCGGTTTGGTCCTGTTGGTAGCAGGTGTCCCACATAGCAAACAGGTTATCCGTTAGTGTGGGATGTTTATAGACCATTTGTTTTGGAGCTAACAGCTGTTTAAGCACGGGCTGATATTCTGGGTAACGCTGTATAGTGCCAGCTTTAGAGAATGTATGTGCATCCATTTTGACCTTTATCAGCTTTACAGCTCACTGTCGGTCATTAAAGGCCTGAAATACTTGTAGTGAATTTGAAAGATGAGTGTGTGTGACGCAGTTTTGACTAAAATCTGGCCAAAAAGAATGTTTTTTCGAGTTTGTTCCTGTGGTTTAAAACAGCTAGCCAGCACAGACTTTTAGTATTTGCGATTTGTCCAAGATGACCAAAACCTTGTTAGGGTAACAGTGCATGCTGCAGTACATTTATTTTGTCTGGAAATTCTAAGATAAAGTAGTTTATATTTCAAATAACCCTGTGGAAGTGTCTGTTTTTGGTTTTGGAATACTTTACAAATGTACTTCCTCTCATTTAAATATTTTTAAATAGTTTTTATTTGCATCTTGATGGACAAACAGACGAAAACTAAAGGCTCCAAACAGTTAAAGTAAAAACGAATTGTTCTGAAGCTCTGAAAATGTCAGATGAGCGACACTTGAAGTTGTTGTAAAATAGTTAACGTACACACGGCTTTTATGGACACAAGTTGTGACATTGCTGGGAAGCCGTAATCAACATAAACTTCATATAAACACCACTTTCTGTCTAACATATGCCTTCATAACATTGTTTTTTGGGGATTTTTTTTCAGCTCTCCCTCATTGTTTCTTTTTTGCCATGGGATAAAGAAGTCACAAACACCTCCTGCAGTGTAAATGAAGTAGCAGAATCTCTACTAACTAGTTGGCACATGTCTACCATCGCATGGTAAATACCATTAAACACCCAGCCCTAACCTGGGGTGAACTTGGGCGATACAGCAAAAATATCACATCGTAACTTTTTTTCAGGCAGGATCATGATTCACAATATCATCATGATTCTTTCTCACGTTGGTTTTTAAGACTATTTTTTGAAGTTATTGAGCAGCACAAATTAATTTCCATATTTCCGAAAAAATCTAGCCCTACAAGACAACAAAACAAAAGAAAAAAATAATGACTGGCCATTTAGGCCAAAGAAAGGGTGGATAATATAAGAAGTCTTATTTCGTTTAAGTTTATTTCATTATTTTATCTTAAAAATAAGAACAAAGATGCAGAATCTCAACAATTGGCCAAAAACAATAAAAGAATACAATAAACTGTTTTATTATTAATTATTATTTTTTAGGTACAGCCAGTGTATTTAACCTATCTTTCATATATATTCAAGTAGGAAAATGAATCAAATGTAAAAATAACACTGCATAAATTAAACATGCTGTGGCCTGGTTTCACAGACAGGGCCTGGACTAAGCCAGGATTAGGCCATAGTTCAATTAGGATATTTAAGTCATTTTTATAAACATGCCTTGAAAAAAACATTAGTGGTGTGCATCTTGAGACAAAACAAAGGCACTGATATATTTTAAGATCAGTCTTGAAACAGCTCAGACTTACATTTTAGTCTGGGACTAGGCCTAAGCCTTGTCTTAAAGGAACACTCCACTTTTTTTGAAATGAGTCGTACCGTTTTTGAATCCATTCAGCTGATCTCCGGGTCTGGCGGTAGCACTTTTAGCATAGCTCAGCATAGACCGTTAACTGATTAGACCATTAGCATCTCGCTTAAAAATGAGTTTTTAATATTTTTCCTATTTAAAACTTGACACTTCTGTAGTTACGTCGTGTACCAAGACTGACGGAAAATGAAAAGTTGTGATTTTTCTAGGCCGATATGGCTAGGAACTATACTCTCATTCCGGCGTAATAATCAAGGAACTTTGCTGTCGTACCATGAGTGCAGCAGGCGCAATGATATTACGCAGCGCCTGAAAATAGTCTCCCTGTGCAAGCAGGTGGTCACGTTGGTTGTTGATGGAGGTTAGCCTATTTTCAGGCGCATCTTTTCATTTTCCTTCAGTCTTAGTACACGACGTAACTGCAGAAGAGTCAAGTTTTAAATAGGAAAAATGTCGAAACTCTTTGGTCATTTTTGAGTGAGATGCTAACGGTCTAATCCGATTCAATGATCTATGCTAACAGTGCTACCGCCAGACCCAGCGATCGACTGAATGGATTCAAAAACGGTAAAACTCAACTGTTTACCTCTAGGGGAGATGGAAAATGAGCCTATTTTCTGCTTTTACTTTCAGAACAAAAATTGACAGATAATGTACTCACCCCCTTGTCATCTAAGATGTTCATGTCTTTCTTTCTTCAGCCGTAAAGACATTGTGTTTTTTGAGGAAAACATTTCAGCATTTTTCTCCATATAATGGACTGATATGGTGCCCCGAGTTTGAACTTCCAAAATGCAGTTTAAATGCGGCTTCAAACGATCACAAATGCGGTTGTAAACGATCCCAGCTGAGGAAGAAGGGTCTTATCTGGTGAAACAATCAGTTATTTCCATAAAAATAATACAATTTATATTTTAGGGTTATATATTATATAGTGTATGTCGAAAAACTCCCATCTCATGTTCTCCCTCAACTTTAAAACCATCCTATGTCGCTGTTTTACATTTTTTGTTGAGGATGGTTGATCTTCTTTGCATGTTCACTTTGCAAACACTGGGTCGGTACTTCTGCAGCATTGTAGGACGATTTTGAAATGATTTTTGAAGTTGAGGGACAAAATGCGAGTTTTTCGACATACCCTAACTGTCTTGAACCAGAATACGCAGAGTTCAGGGAGAGCAAGACAAGACGAGTGTTTGAGATTTAAAAAGTATTTAAATTGTATTTTTTTTGTAATGAACATAACCGATCATTTCACTAAGACCCTTCTTCCTCGGGTGCGATTGTTTACAACATTATATGTATATAATATATAACCCTAAAATATAAATTGTATTATTTTTATGGAAATAACTGATTGTTTCACCAGATAAGACCCTTCTTCCTCAGCTGGGATCGTTTACAACCGCATTTGGGGTCGTTTGAAGCCGCATTTACACTGCATTTTGGAAGTTCAAAGTCAGAACAGCATATCAGTCCATTATATGGAGAAAAATCCTGAAATGTTTTTCTCAAAAAACAATTTCTTTACGACTGAAGAAAGACATGAACATTTTGGATGACAAGGGGGTGAGTATTTTATCTGTACACTTCTGTTCTGGAAGTGGACTTCTCCTTTAAGCGCTATGCTTCTACTTGTGCCAAACAAACTGTGTGTCAGCCGCTTCCTGTGTGCGCGCCCCCAGAAAACCACACGCTAGAACAGTGTGCGAGTGAGAAAGTTTTCAAAACGTGTGAAAATAATTCACTTTCATGATCATTAAGAACTAAAACATGACATGAGCATAAACACCATAGAGATGTTTAGTGAAAACAAGGAAACTCTCAGGAAACAACACAGGAAACTCTCTCTCCCTAAGGAAGCACAGCCTCCTCCTCCGGCCGACTCTGAAGAATGGAACGCTGAACTTACTGAGCTGTGCTGCTGTGTCCTGTTTAAATGTTCTCTAAAGCAGTGTTCTGACTGAAATAACACATCATGTGTACAACCTACATGGGTAGCATCAGTTTTTCCTTGTTTCCACCCCAGCATTTGTTATTTCAGTGTATTAAATATAAATATTAGAGATGAACATTACAGTTCATACTGAAGTACACACTGTCCATCATTAATACTGTAAAGTTCTAAACGTTGCACATTGTGGTATGAATATGAATGGAGTATAGGGCTTTATAAACACAAGAGTGTAAATTTACCCTCCATATGTGGATTATTTAATTGATAAACTGACTTGAGCTGAATAATGGCACAATTGTCTTTTTACAGCAGATTTTGATTTGTCTGATATTTGATAAAGTTTGCATCAACAATTCAGCTATTTTGTTCTGTTTAATACTGTGAAGCTTCATTGAAACAGTCTGTATTGTATAAAGCACTATAGAAATAAGGGTGACTTGACTAGTTGCTGCAGTGTTTGTGTTTGTTGTGCACACTTTTGGATGCAGAATTTGCATGGTACATTGCCGGTTTCCTCTAACCTTTGTATCCTCCTTCCGTTACGCAGGCGTTTGGACAGGCCCACTCCAACCACAGGAAGGTGGCGGCTGACGGCGAGAGTCGCGAGGAGTCGCTCATCCAGGAGTCGGCGTGTAAGGAGGCGTATTACGAGCAGCGCATGCAAGAGCTGCAGGCAGAGCTGCGACAAGCACGTAACATCCTGACCAACGTCCAGTCAGAGAACGAACGGCTCGCCACCCTCACTCAGGAACTCGGAGAGGTCAGTCAGAACACTTGAGCGCTGTGAGAGCTTCTGTCTGACTGAACGCCTGTGTTTGGATGGTCGCATGCTGATGAATACTTTATTGGTAGTGATTGGAAGCTTTAGTAGCTGCTGTAGCACAAATTTATTTTGCATATAGTGTACAAAATAACAGAATATTGATGAAGCAAGATATGGGAAATGTTTGTCCTTGCCTATTAAAACATTATATAAACAATGTGGTCGGTTGCCACCGGCAGCACTGCACGTGATGTCACACAATCTATAACAAGCATAAAATACAGTGTTTCTGCAACAGTAATTCTGCCGTGGCCATGTTTAGTGTCCCCGCTGGGCCTTCACAGCTGCTGGAAGAGATCCGCGTTCAAACGCACACAATAGGCTAAATCTTGCAAATCTCTAGGAAAACTAAGGAGATACTCCAATGATTATTAATTAATTAATAAACTAGTGTTTTCTGAGCCAGCGTCGTGAAGATGACGATCCTGACTCGCCATCTGCTCATTAGACGCGCCTTTAGAGAGAAATGCATCTCTTTGTAGTGAAAGAGTTTTTGTTTTCGATTTGATTTTTTTTTTTTTTTTTTTAGTTTTAAAGTAGTGAAGTAATAATTTAAAGCTTTCTATAGATATATTTATCCTGACTGTAGGGCAAGTATTCGGTGAGTTTCGTTTCATTTTTGTGCAGCGCTCCTGTTCAACACCGAGACATCAGAAAGTGCATCTTGTTTGTTTTCTTTATTTTTACAAAAGCACAACATTTTGTTGATATTGTGAGTGCACGCAAATAAAATTAGACCCTTTACAGTTCCGGATAATATATTACAACTGCCTCTGGTCATTTGGTTGTTACTTTAAAAAGCAAAAACCTTAATTTAACAAACAAAAAAAAATTTCCAAACATATTTCTAAATTAACTTCATAAAGAAATGAAAAGAAATATAACTGCGTTCCTATTAAAAACAAAACTGAGCTATTTTAATGGATGCAATAGTGTAATGGGAAAGAGAGAGAAAAGACTCGGGCCGGTAATTTTGATGAGCCGTTGGGTGAGGTTGTTACGATTTTATCCAACAAATGTTTAATATTTACCAGTCTTTTTTTGGCTACTTTCTTATTTAACTGTATAATTTCTTTGATATTTACGTTAGTGTTTTGTAGGCTGAAATTAACAGGTTTGTTAATCATTTTTGAGCCTCATTTTTTTTATGTTTCAAAATTATATATAAATGTATCTATCTCTCAACACCGCACCACAGAGGGTAGTTGGTCCATTACAACCGCGGTGGAAAAAAATCTGCCACCGTCACAGCCCTGCCAACATCCAATCAAAAAAACGTTCAATCTGGAGCTCTTTCTGTAAGAAAGAGTGGGAAAAAAAGACAAATCATGATGTGCTCAGTTGGCCCGAAATGTTGCTCGCACTCGCTGAAAAAATTAAAATGCAGGAAAACCCTAATTAAATCTAAAACTGTGAGCAGAAAATATATTACCTTTAGCTAGACTGCTTTAATTAGGGGTCAGGGGACACTGGGGGGCGAATCAGTGCCCCCTAGCCCCGCCCAGTCTACGCCACTGACTGGATGTGCCGTACATTGGCCAACAAACCAAACTGTGTGTTAAACTGAATGTGAGGAAAGATAGAGACTGAAACCTATGATATAGTGCTGTATGAATGCACAGTGACCAGTAATGTCTAATTCACCAACAAATGACTTGTTGCGCTGACCAACATTTATCATAATTTATTCAATTATGAAAAAAAAGAAAGAACATAATAATGATCTTCTGTTTTGCCACTAAACTGGTATCTGGTCTACAGCGTTTTTTATGCTTTACCTCAGTATTACAAATATAGGATTAAAAAATGAATTCAAGGAAGAATATAAACCTTTATATAAATAAACATTAAAAAAAAAAAAAAAGGACAGATGGTGTGACGCGAGTGAGGATTTGGGAAGAGAAAGAGATTGTGTGTTTAATGACATAGTCCTCTGGACAGGATTAATGAGTCAAAGGTGAAATGAAATGTGTTTTTGCGTGTGGCTGAGCAGATGGGGCAAAGACGGTGACATAGAGAGGGAGGCGTTCAGATGAGTGATGAACAGAAGCAAGCAGGTCAAAGGATAAAAGTGTGGTTGATCACAGCAAGACATACAACCATTCACAACACTGTACACCGTCAAGGTGTGCATAGAGGGTTGATTCAAAAGGCTGGGGTCAGTCAGTAAGACTTTTTCTGAATAAAATTAGTACTTTTATTTATCAAAGACATGACATTGATCAAAGTGATCATTTTTTTATTTTTAATGGTACAGAAATTTCTTCTCTTCATTAGGGATAAATAAAATGCATCACAAAAATATTAGGCAGCACAAGTGTTTTTGACATTGATGATGAAATGTTTCTTGAGCAGTAAATCAGCATGTCAGACTGATTTCTGAAGGATCATGTGACACTAAAGACTGAAGTAATCAGTAACTGTCCATCACAGCAATAAATTACATTTTAACATATGTGACCCTGGACCGCAAAACCAGTCTTAAGTAGCACAGCTATATTTGTAGCAATAGCCAAAAATACATTGTATGGGTCAAAATATAGATGTTTTCTTGTATGCCAAAAATCATTAGGATATTAAATAAAGATCATGTTCCATGAAGATATTTTAGTGATATGCAGTGTTGGGGGTAACGCAATACAAGTAACGTGAGTTATATAATAATATTACTTTTTTCAAGTAACTATTAAAGTAACGCATTACTTTTGAATTTCTAAGAAAATATCTCAGTTACTTTTTTCCCCATTTATTGATTGAAGAGTCTTCTGTTGGGAAATTGGGAGTAAACATGATGTTACTGTATTCTAGACTAAATGTGAACATGCATTAATTCATCTCACTCACAAAAAACAATTCAGTATTCCTCAAAATGAAGAAAAACAGTGAAATGCAAACTCAGAATATGACTGAGTAAGAATCCCATTTTATTAACCAGTGTGTTTGCTGCTGACCTTTGACGATCTAGTTCAA
Organism: Cirrhinus mrigala; assembly: GCA_036247105.1. Classification (NCBI taxonomy): domain Eukaryota; kingdom Metazoa; phylum Chordata; class Actinopteri; order Cypriniformes; family Cyprinidae; genus Cirrhinus; species Cirrhinus mrigala. The sequence goes on from CM070014.1 coordinate 485,003, forward strand.
CCATACTAATAAGCAAAAATTACTTTAGATAAACTAACATTTGTGCTGCTTTTTATTTATTTATTTATTTTATTATTTTTTTTTTATAGCTGAAGAGTGATTTCCTGCATAAATGTACTTTTCTTTTCATTTTGCTTTTGGTGTAAAAGGGCTTTTACATTAGAATTGTTTTACATTAAAAACAAAGAAGCAAGCACCGCCCAGATTTAAAAAGTAACGAAGTAACATAATGCATTACTTTACATGAAAAATAACTAAGTAATGTAATTAGTTACTTTTTCAGGGAGTAGTGCAAAACTTTCCCCAGCACTGGTAATATGTGTTGTTAAGATCTTCATTTGGACAACTTTAAAGGTGATTTTTCTCAATTTTTTTTTTTTTTGCAGATTCCAGATTTTCAAATAGTTGTATCTCAGCCAAAAATTTACCCTCATAACTGGTTTTGTGGTCCCAAGGTCACATATACTCACATATAAAACAGCTATTTTAAATTAGTATATTATTGCACAGTATTACTGTTTTACTGTGTATTTGAGCAGAAAGCACACACTCACCAACTGCTTCTGCTGTCTTACAGAACAGTCAGATGGTGGAGCTGCAGAGATCTCGGCTGCGTGACGACATCAAGGAGTTCAAGTTCAGAGAGGCTCGTCTGCTGCAGGACTACAGTGAACTCGAGGAGGAGAACATCACCCTGCAGAAACATGTTTCTGTCTTAAAACAGAGCCAGGTAACATTCAGCTGCTGAAACGAACATACATCAGCCATCTGTATTAAATATCAGCTCCATCAGTGGAGTTTCTGCTAGAGACGGTGGAGATGTGGCATTAGTCACAGATAGATGTGTGTGTTTATGATGTCGTCTTGTAGGTTGAGTTTGAGGGTCTGAAACATGAAATTCGTCGTCTGGAGGAAGATACCCAGTTTCTGAACAGCCAGTTGGAGGACGCCATCCGTCTGAAGGAGATCGCTGAGAGGCAGCTCGGGGAGGCGCTGGAAACCATCAAGACTGAGAGGGAGCAGAAGGCAAGAGATGAATTTCTTTTCTTTTTTTTTTTTTTTGTTTTATATATATTTATTATCGACAGCTAGATATTATGGGTAGTGTGACCTCCCCATAAGGTAAGCTGGAAATAGAGAACAGGTTCCATTAAAATAAATACTGGAAACTAGGACTGCACGATTATGACAAAAATCATAATTCTCAATAATTCCCTTGAAATTGTAATTGCGATTATTTATTACGGTTATCGCAATTTACATTTAATGATGTTTTGAATAGCTTTATACCATTGTTTGAAGCACTGCATGCCACCTTTTTATATATAGTTTCTTCTTTAAATATAAAAAAAAAAGTTTGTAATTGTGCCTTTGAAAGATTACATAATTGTGGCATCTGTAATTGTAATCACAATTAGAAATTCTATTAATTGTGCAGCCCTACTGGAAACAACTGTATACTGTCTTTACACCAACAAACATAGCTGGAGCCCACCAGTGTAGACTACCTAACAAGTGACTGCGTCTTATGAACTGGTTCTTTTTACCAAACCATTTTTAGTCAACCATCAAGATCCCCTCTGTAGTTGCTTAGTAACTTGCTAAAACCCACTCAGAACAACCTAGAAACCAAATGTTAAGGCCATGGCAACCACCCACAGCACCCAACACCAAGGCAGGGATTTTTTTGCAGTTTCTTCTGAAAGTGTTTGTTTCAGATGAAGTCCTGCTGTAGGCGTTTGCCAGTCGGCCTGTTCCTGCCACACTGAGGTCTGATTTGTTGGTTTCTATTAATACAGGCCGCCTTACGAAAGGAGTTGTCTCAGTACATGACCATCGGAGACTCTATGTACCACAGTCCTTTGAGCATCTCCCTCGATGGGCTGAAGTTCAGCGACGACACCTTAATCGAGCCTAACAATGACGAACCCCTCCACGTCTATGAGAATGGCTTTGACAAGATCGACAACAACGACAACCGTGTTTCCACGCCCAAAAAAGGAGAGCTCTTCCACCCGTCCTCCAGCCTCGTGGATAATCTGCTGAATGAACTCAACATCTCGGAGATCCAGAAGCTCAAACAACAACTGCTGCAGGTAAGATGATAAGCAGAATTGTGGTATACTATGGCAGTACGTTTGTAGTGTCGTTCTGTTTGATTGGCAGACAGCTGGGTTGCTTAAATCCTATTAGTGGAAGTTGCATTTAATGTCTGCCCGATCTGACACAATGAGCTGTCAGTTCAGCCATCTGTCAGGAAGTCAAAGTAGAAACTCTGACCTTTAACGGGTCATCTCCAGACACACTATGGCATACTTTGCCAAAACCATATGATCGATATGAGAGTGTTGTTGCAGTGAGCAGCACCTTCTAGCCATTATGGTAATCAGACCCTCACGTAGCCCTCATGACCTTTGAACACTGCAACTGATCAATCAAGAAATTTATTCCAGACACCATAAAAGAGCAGTTGAAACGGCAGCTGAGATGACATGATTTTCCATATGAACATCTCAAGTGAACAAACAGCCAAACAATAAGTCTGTAAACAGTAGTGAGCACTTCTATTTTTGCATACATTTTTCATTTCAAGTGTTTTTTTTCATTTCAAGATGAAACCTGTTTAAAAAAATTCAAGTTTATTGCCTTAATGTCATATGAAAAGCTCATGCTTTGAGATTATGAAATCAGACATTTTGTTTAAATAAGTTCACATCATTAATGTCACAGAAGTTTAATGGTGAACAAATACTATTTCTTTTTACATCATGACATTTCGGTTTTGAATCCCAACGTTATAATTGTGGTCTCAGACGCAAAGGAAAAAAAAAGTCAACCCAGTGCACTGCCATTGGGTTTTTGTATTACACTCGTGCTGTAACTGACAAGAAACGAACAATTAAACTGTTTACCGCAAATGACAGTACCGAGCCAAAACTTCATATTGGTGGTAAAGACAGATTGTTCCCATCTCAACAGCCATATTTTTGAGTCATGTCAGTACAGGTGGACACAGATCACACACCGCTGCTTGTTTCAGCAAGTCCTCTAATTAATGTGTAGAGCAAACGTGTTTATGAAGGAGTTTCTTCTTTTACTGAATTATAAACGATGGATACTGCAGATTTTTAAATTCTTAAATTCAATGTCATGGCATCCATGTTGCATATACTTAAAAAAAAAAAATAATGTATGCCTTTTTTTCTGTACACATTTCTAAACGTCCTTAAAGGAGAAGTCCACTTCCAGAACAAAAATGTACTCACCCCCTTGTCATCCAAGATGTTCATGTCTTTCTTTCTTCGGTCATAAAGAAATTGTGTTGTTTTTTGAGAAAAACATTTCAGGATTTTTCTCCGATTTTGCAACTTCAAACGATCCCAAATGCGGTTGTAAATGATCCCAGCCGAGGAAGGAGGGTCTTATCTAGCGAAACGACTGGTTATTTTCATAAAAATAATACAATTTAAATGCTTTTTAATCTCAAACGCTCGCCTTGTCTTGCTCTCCCTGAACTCTGTGTATTCTGACTCAAGACAGTTAGGGTATGTCGAAAAACTCCCTTTGTATTTTCTCCCTCAACTTCAAAAATCATTTCAAAATCATCCTACATCACTGCAGAAGTACCGACCCAGTGTTTGCAAAGTGAACATGCAAAGATCAAACACCCTTAACAAAAAAGGTAAAACAGCGATATAGGGATATAGATACATTTACTTAAGGTGCAAAATGAAGAAATTATTATTCTGAGGAAAAAAACAAAAACAAAATTGAGTTTAGACTTGAGACAAAATCAAATGTCTGTCATTGGGCTATGAAAATTACTTTTGAGTAATTTTTTCTAAACCCACTGGCAGATATTTTGTTCTTGCTTTAATCCTAAACTCGCTTCATTTAGTTCATTAGTTTCTCAGAAAACAAGACTTCTTTTTAAAAGGTTATTCTGCTTCTCAAGTAAATGTGTCTTGTTTTGGGAATCTTTAGACATTTGCACTGAAAATGACAAAAATACTAAGGAAGAACATCACTTTTCTGCAGTGTGCGGAATGTACAGTAAAGTGATTTCCATATTATAGTGTTTGGGAGCAAAGTTATTCAAACCTCAAGCAATATTTTTTGTAAAATTGATTAAAAATTCATTGAGATCAGTAGGGACCTTTAAATTAATTATAAAATTTTCCTTACTTGGTCTTAAAAAGGTCTTAAATTCTTAAATGTACTTTTGCAAAACCTGAGAGTAAACCATACTTGTGTCCTGAAATACCATTCAATAACTCGAAACTCACTGAAATTAGTTTCCCCTGGTGTGTTGTTTAAAGTATTATTTTAATGCAACATAATACTCATCCTATCTAAAGAGAGATTCATCACACTGATCCCGTTCCAAAGCGTCCTTCCAGGTGAGTACTGTGTAGAAGGCTTTTAGGGTATACATTTGACCTTGCCAGCCAACGCTGCAACAGTGCAACCTATACAAAATCAGAGTGGACAGCATTAGTGTCAGCTGAGTGAAGAAGAATGACACTGTGGAATCACACAGATTGTGTGGTGGTAATGAAAAGGTTTTTTTTTTTTTTTATGGTAACTGAACCGTACCGCATGTGTCTCTTTCTGTTTTTCAGGTGGAGCGAGAGAAGGTGACACTGCTGTCTACCCTGCAGGAGTCTCAGAAGCAGCTCGAGCAGGCTCACGGAGCTCTATCTGAGCAGCACGAGAAGGTCAGCCGTCTCACAGAGAACCTCAACGCCGTCCGCAAACTCCAGGCCAGCAAAGAACGCCAGTCAGCTCTGGACAACGAGAAAGACCGTGACAGCAATGAGGACAGTGAATACTATGAGGTGGACATCAACGGCCCTGAGATCCTGGAGTGCAAGTACAAGGTATAGAAATATGTTTATTAAATATATATATATATATATATATATATATTCATGAATCGTTTGAACTACTCATTTTGCCCTGTGTAAGATGCACAGTTTATCTATTAATATCTTTTTGTCTCTATTCTCCATTACTTACATTTGTATAAGACACCAGACAGGCAGATTTCTGCAGCAGGGAAAAAAAAGTTTGTTTCACTTTTTTTTTTTTTTGTTGTTGAAAAATGTTTTGCACATCGGTTTCCATACATTTTATTCTTTCAGACCAATGGATATTGGTTTTGTTGATATTTGCTGTTAAAAATGTTAATATCATATGTGACCCTGGACCACAAAACCAGTCATGAGGGTCCATTTTTTGAAATTGAGATTTATACATCATCTGAAAGCTGAATAAATAAGCTTTGCTAGGATAGGACAATATTTGGCTAATTGAAAATCTGGAATCTGAGGATGCAAAAAATCTAAATATTGAGAGAATTACCTTGAAAGTTGACCAAATGAAGTGCTTAGCAATGCATATTACTTCGTTACAAAAATTAAGTTTTGATATATTTACGGTAGAAAATTTACAAAATATCTTCATGGAACATGCTCTTTACTTAATATCCTAATCAATCAATAATTTTGACCCATACAATGTATTTTTTGGCTATTGCTACAAATATACCTGTGCTACTTAAGACTGGTTTTGTGGTCCAGGGTCACATTTAAGTTGCAATTGTTGAATTTTCCATGCACTTCATGTGGTCAGTGCTATTAGTATGTGGAAGTGATGCCTATGTAGAGCTTTTTAAATCAGCGGTTTTGTTTTGTTCTGTTTTTTAGCTTCAGTTTAATTTAGGATGTTCAAAAGGCACCTGCCTTTGTAGGCAGCAAAGCAGTTCACTAGAACAGTGTTTAAAATGTTGTTTGAAACCGCAGGTCGCCGTGTCTGAGGCAAGTCAACTGAAGGAGGAGCTCAAAACGTTAAAGGCCGAGCATTCAGCCTGTCAGTCGCAGTATAAGGAGGAGCGGGCGCAGCTGGAGAGCCAGGTTGCATCTTTGAGCGCTCAGGTCACTTCTATAGAGCGCAGCAGTCGAGCCGACCGCGAGCAGCTGGCGCGGCTGGAGAAGGAGCTCCGTCAAGCCAGTGAAGTGGCGGGCGAATCCCAGGGCAGCCTTAACATCGCACAAGACGAGCTTGCCACCTTCAGCGAGGAGCTAGCCAACCTGTACCATCACGTGTGCATGTGCAACAACGAAACGCCTAACCGCATCATGCTCGACTACTACCGCGAAGGTAAGGCTGGCGTTAACGGGGCACAGACCACGGGTTGGGGGAGCCCCGACGGGCGCGGCCGCCGCTCTCCCATCCTGCTGACCCGCGGCCTCTTCCCTACCACCGACGCCAGCGACGGAGCAGCTTCTCCCGTCTCCTCCGTTCCGTCCCCGGTGGCTGATCCCCGCAAAGAGCCCATGAACATCTACAACCTGGTGGCTATCATCCGTGACCAAATCAGACACCTGCAGCTAGCGGTGGACCGCACAACGGAGCTCTCGCGGCAGCGCGTGGCTTCTCTGGAGCTGGGTCTAGGGGCGGACCGAGACCAGGAGGCCAGCGTGGAGGAGATTCTCAAACTCAAATCACTCCTCAGCACCAAGAGGGAGCAGATAGCCACGCTGAGAACCGTCCTGAAGGCGAACAAACAGGTTAGCACTTCACCTTCATCGCTACACAAATTGCAAATTCATTGAGCAGCTGCTAATTGCCCGTTTCTTTGTTGTTTTTCAGACCGCTGAGGTGGCACTGGCCAACCTGAAGAGCAAATATGAGAACGAAAAGGCCATGGTGACTGAAACCATGATGAAGCTTCGCAACGAGCTCAAAGCCCTAAAAGAGGATGCAGCCACTTTCTCCTCACTCAGGGCCATGTTTGCCACGCGGTATGAGGCGCACACCCTTTTTCTTTTTCTGTTCTCATACAGTGTTTGCAAAGTTTAGAGCACAGTTTAAAAGATGGGGCACCTGGACCCCCTTTTTTCTGGTGCCTATAAAATGAAAAATATAAGGACAGAAACTAATAACAATGATGTTTTCATTGTTTTTAACATTTACCAATGATATCGCATATTTAGTCTTCAGCAGTAAAGCACTGAGCACGGATATAAATTGACATTAGCATCATCTCTCTTTCTTTCAGAGAAGATTAGAGCAGAAAAGATTACACACACAAGAAAAGAAAAACTAAAAGATTGCTCCTAAATTCACAAAAATCTAGTCTCTACAGCTCCTATTTCTACTTTGTATTTGGCCTTGTGAAAACCTGTAGTATTCTGACTTCCAACCTTCTGTAGATTTCAGACATGTCTTATTTAATGTAAAGTAAAATAATTAATATACTTACTATGAAATATATATATATTTTTTTGTATTTCTATACATAATTATTATATAGTCTAGTTATAGTTATATAGTATTATAATAGATAGAATTATCATTATTCAGATTGTTTGGCTTCCTAAAAACATTAGTATGAATTTAATGGGACTGAGAAACTGTCACAACTATAAAGCAGCTCGAGTCCAATTTAATGTCCAGGTAGTCGATTCAAAGACTTTTTTTATTATTATTCTGTTCAATTTAGTCACTTAAAATTGTCCTCGATCAGAAAATGTGCTCCTGATAAATTCTTAAAATATACGAAACCTTCTTCCGGGGATCATTTTCCCACACACATAGTCTTGTGGGAATCGCTGTTGAGACTGTTTGTAGCAAGTAAATGAGATTTTTCTCTCTGTGGAAAACAAACTTTTCCATGTCAGTCAGAAGGCCCCTTCTGGTCTAAGTTGGCAGTTTTTGACCAGATTAAGATTGTCGATAGACAAAAGTTTGGCTTGTAAGAACAGACTTTCAATGATTGAGGCCAGTAAATTCAGTGTCAGGTGCAGGTGCAGCATGGGTCAGAGTAAATCTACACTTAAGTCTTTCCAAATTGACTGTAAGCCGTGATGCCATATGGTGCAGAATCAGACCCTCCTGACACGTGAACACCATCAATGACTTCTCTGTGCTTAACATGTAACAGAGGAATGGCATCCATGTGTGAAATTGTTTTTTCATCCTCCCTCAGAAGTGATATACGGAACATCTTCAAGCTCTCTCTCTCTCTCTCTCTCTCTCTCTCTCTCTCTGGCTTGTGATGTACTACTGAGATTTGCAGTGAAAATGTGCTTGCTTGTCACGAAAAATCATAATGGTCCTAAAAATAGGCTTCTTTTTCTTGTTGTTATTCCTGTTTCTTATTTTGCTGGTTCCCACCAGGATTTAATCGAGTGTTCATCTTCATACATGCTGTTAATGAACAAACAGATAAAACGGTTCTTTCACCAACGCTCGTTTTAGCCCCTCTTATTCACTGGGAAGAGTTCTCATCAGCAGCTGCGTTCTGCCCCTTCCACAGGCTCTCGGCTGCTCTGGGGTTCGAGGTTTTGTATTGGCCTGATCCATGGTGTATTAATATGCTAATAAGGGCAGATTGTCAGCCAGGGGTCTGAATTCTTTTTCCCACAGTCTGAAACATCTCTAAAATCACCGCTCAAGCTATTCAGTCATATTGCACCCCAAAATTACAAGAAAGAAGTAAAACGTATATGTTTTGCATGATGTGATGCTTGTCTTGGGACTCTTGGGATTGTTAGAGCTGCTGTACTTATTGAGTGTGTCTATCTAGGTGATTCCTAAATACTTTCACCTCTTTCTGTTTTGTATGGTTCATAGTTGTTTTGTTCTCTCTCTGTCTTTTTTTTTTTGTTTCTCTGAGATGATTTTCAATCCTGTGTTGCTGAAAAGCGGCTGAGGTGACTGTGTGTCAAGACGTATTTCACGATAACAGCCCGCACGCCTCCTTTATACCACCGCTCCTCGCTCTCACGCGCACTCGTAGAGCCGCAGATGGGTTCTCGCGTGACCCCCGGCCTCTTTTCCCGGGAAAATCCTGACCCCTGCGTTTAGAGGCGATTGTTCCCAGGGGCCGATCTCTAATGAAGCTGCACTGATTTCTATTGTGAGGCGCTGTGTCTTTATGTCTCAGACACACATACATTAGTGGGCTTGGCTTGTTGAAAGTTCTTGCCCGTGAGAAACTGAGAAATGTTACACAAGCAGATTTACCAGTGACGGGTAACAATAAAGTAACATGGCATGAGAGGCTCTGCTTTGCAGCGACTGCTTGATTAAACACATCAGTTTTCAATAATGAAAATGATTATCACGCCTAGATTCTCACCCCTGGTTTTTAGAGAAGGACTGATGAAGCACACCCTTAAGAAAATCACGTTTCATGTTTTATGATGACTGTAGGGTGGTAATTGCGTGATTACGGTGATTATGGCGCATTGGGTGGTGCTCAGCGTGCGCTGACAAGCACTGTGCTTTAACGTGTAAAGATGTAACTGCAGTTTAGGGAAGGTGTGACTCCTTTATTGTTTTGTCTGATCCGTTGTGTATGAGTGGTTTAATCTCCTGAGCATTTAACCCTTAAAGGAACACTTCACTTTTTTTGAACACAGGCTCATTGTCCATCTTCCCTAGAGTTAAACCGTTGAGTTTTACCGTTTTTGAATCCATTCAGCCGATCTCCGGGTCCGGCGGTAGCACTTTTAGCATAGCTTACGATGTAACTACAGAAGAGTCCAGTTTTAAATAGGAAAAATATTGAAACTCTTTGGTAATTTTTTTTTTTTTTTAGTGAGATGCTAACGGTCTAATCGAATTCAATGATCTATACTAAGCTATGCTAAAAGTGCAACCGCCAGATCCGGAGATCGGCTGAATGGATTCGAAAACGGTAAAACTCAACTGTTTACCTCTAGGGGAGTTGGAAAATGAGCCTATTTTCAAAAAAATTGAATTGTGTTAAAAAAAATTGTGTTCCTTTAATAGCATTAAGATCTGTTGAAATGACACAAATGAGACAAAGTAATTTTATTTGATCTAAAGATTAAAGATGTACTGTTTTAGAAAAACACACTTTTACACACATGCACACACACACGCAAAGGGGCGGTTTCCTGGACAGAGATTAAAGGAACGCTCCACTTTTTTTGCTAATAGCTTAGCATAGATCATTGAATCAGATTAGACCGTTAGATCGAGCGCGATGCTAATGGTCTAATTTGATTCAATGATCTAAGCTATTAGCAAAAAAAGTGGAGTGTTCCTTTAAACTTAGTCCTAGACTAAAATGGCCCTTTAAACCAGATTAACAGAAATCTGCTTTCTCTGTCGTGGTTTTAAATAGTCTTAGACTTAGTCTAGTCCAGAATGTATTAGGCTGATTTCCAGGACTTCAGGACTAAATTGAGGCTTAAATTAAACCTACCAGGAGGCAGGTTTAACTTCGGATTAATGTTGTGTTTCCAGTCTTTATATATCAAACTTATTGGTACCCTTGGTAGATGTGAACAAAGAAGCCTGTGAAAATAAATCTGCGCTGTTAATCATTTTGATCTTTTATCTAAAAAAAATAAATAAAAATAAACCAAGTAAAATAGAAGTGATTGGAAATGTCATCATAAAAGTTTTTTTTTTTTTCTCTAATACACATTGGCCACAATTAATGGCACCCTTTTATTCAATATTTTTTGCAACCTCCTTAAGGTAATTTAACAGGTAAGAGTCTTTCTTATAATGCTTGATGACTTTGGAGAACACTTAACAAGAGATCAGAAACCATTCCTTCATCAAGATTCTCAGCTCCATGATAAACTCTCTCCTCTTTAGTTTCCTATAGGGTTCAGGTCAGGGTACTGAGATGGCCATGGCAGAACCTTCATTTTTGTGTCATTGTTCTGTTAAAATATACAACCGTGGCCCATTATAAGCTTTTCTGACATCAGGACTGTTTTCTGCAATTCTTCAACTGTGATCATTGGAGAATCTCTGGCAATTCAAACTCTCTTCTTCACATTGCATTAAGACAGCATAGACAGTCAATATACAGTAGGAAGATTTGTAACATTTCCTGTTGATTGGCACGCCGTAATTATTGTCTTAATGGTGGAAATGAAAATATTCAATGCTTTAGCCCTTTTTCTTTCTTTTTTTTTTTTCTTGGTTTTTATTTTTATTTGTTTATTTATTTTTTGGACTATTTTGTGCTGTTTTCTTGACTTCATATTTTGTAAAGCTCAACAATCTGTGGCTGCATATCAGAACTATATTCTTTGTTTTTTTTTTTTGTTTTCTCATTGTGATGGATGATAAAGGGAATTGATATTTTTGTTCCCTCATATTTGTTACTGTGGAACAGAAAGTCATGGCTGGATAATTTCACCCTGGTGTTCTAAATGTTAAATTTTACTCATAATAATATCTAGGAATACAAATAATTTGGCCAGTGTGTATTAGAGAAAAAACAAATTCATAATGTGATTTTGTGTGTTGTAAAAGGTTTTTTTTTTTTTTTTTATTAGGATGCCAATATAATTCCGACCATGATTCTCTCTCTCTTTATATATAATGTAATAAATAATAATAATAATGTTGCAAAACTGACAACAACAGCTGATTGCAATAATTTATGCAAAATTCATTACAAAGAGATTCCTAGACATTCCTTTTTTTATCATTCAACACCTGATGTGTGCAGTTTAGTAACATTTGTATGTATTTATTTGTGTGTTATTGTTTGTTCTTGTTTTGTTTTTTAAACAGGCAACCTCTGTCGTGCTAATTGGTTTTAAATGAATATAGTTTATTTTCAGCCATGATTAACTATTATAGATTTAAGGTCATTGCACACTGAATACAAAATTTTCGCATGTTAAAAAATAAATACGACCTCTCGTTATGTCAGTCACGTTTACACACTGCTTCTGAAACTTTTGTCCGTCATAAAAAAACATCCACTTCATCTAGCAGCACAAAGCACTATAAAGGTCCTTGAACACTGAGTTCACAGAAATGAGTGGTCTTCTTTATAATGTGTGGCATCCTAAAGTAAACTTTGAATCGCCCGGGATAATCCCGCAGCTCCTCGAGGAGGTGCGCACAAAAAGTATTCTCTCCTTGTGCCCATTTTATGTAGTATGTTACAAAAAACGAATGTTATTTTTGTAGTACTAATATATCTCAACCATCTCTCTTGTCTCCCAGTTGTGACGAGTACGTGACTCAGTTGGACGAGATGCAGAGGCAGTTGGCGGCTGCGGAGGATGAGAAGAAGACGCTGAATTCTCTCCTCCGTATGGCCATTCAGCAGAAGCTGGCGCTCACCCAACGCCTGGAGGACCTGGAGTTTGACCACGAGCAGACCCGCCGCGGCGGAGCCAACGGGCGCTCGAAGGCGGCCTCCTCTCGTGGGAAATCCACCCACTCCCACGTAAGTCACCCTGCCGCCGGCGCCGCCACCTGCGGGGGTCGAGGCGAGCCCAACGGCCACCTGGGAGCGCCGGTGGTGTTCTGCAGCGAGAAGTACAAGATCTACTGCGACTGAAGCCGCGCAGGCCTCCTTAGCCGTTGTACAAAGCTCCGCTCACGCGCTCTCTTGCTTGCTCTGTGCTAACCCGTACGATGTGTCCGTGTCTTTAGGGCTTAATATGGTCATGCCTGCTAGTGTCCTCGTAGACAGGTGCATGTTGTAGTGCTAGCTAAGGGCAGAATGAAATAACGTTTAGTCTTGTAGGTTCCTTAAGGTGAAGTGCGTTTCTGCTAGCGGCACCGAACCGAATTGCACAATTTTACAGCTCAAGGCGGCGTCCGTGCGCGTTTCTCGATTTAGACGTGATAGAGAGAGTTAGCCGTAGGATTGTTTGAATTGTGATCGCAAGTCGATAGCCATTTCCCCTATTCCTCTGTCCATCTCTCTCCTGCCTCTGAAATCAGCAGCCCGTCCAATCAGGTAACTCGTGTTTACATGCCCGAACAAACTAAATATGCAAACCTCCTCCTCCCTGCCTCGTTGACGTGCAGGAAAACCCATTGAATTGTGCCATTCTTGTTTTTTTTTTTTTTCTTTTGCGAGAAATCAAAAATAACATCAAAAATGAAAATCAACGGGTTGGAGAGTGAGTTAGTTTTTTAGCGATGTCACTCGTGAGGCAGGCGGGAGCGACGCGTTCATAAATCGCTATGCGCCGTGAAGCCGGTGGGTTTCCGGCTCTTTCATTCGATGTCTGGCTGCACAACTGAGAGCTTTAATATTATCTTAGACTCGATTACGTTTACTTGAGCACACTTGACGCACGGCTTTACGCGGTGAAGTCATGGTGAAGGGCTTGCCACACGCTCATAGTGCTGTCAACACACGTTCACGATGTTTTGTGTATTTACACTGCAGATGAAATGTTAGCGAGGCCTTATCTGTCGTTTCTGTGCTCTAAATAGCGTGGCCGTCTCATTTCGAGACAACAAACCAATGTCTCTTTTTTTTCGTCTCTGGCTGGCTTAAACATTTATCCTGAATCAGTAATGATTAGGGTTGATGCTTTTCATGATCAGTAACACTCGACATATGCGTATCCGTATATGATATTAAAACTCATCTCCATATAGATTGCATTCACTCTTTTGTGTTTGCGTTGCGTTGCGAAAGATTGACACAACTGAAGCGGTCGATGCTAACCAGGATATTTAGACAAACTGAAATAAAAGTTCATTATCTACTTAATCATAAAACTTAAGCAAATGGGCTAATGAATGGCTTGTCTGAATTACTGTATTTAAAAAAGACAAAAAAAAAAAACACGCAGCACTACACATTTTGGTAACTTTTAAAATGATAGCAGTGTTAAAACATAAACATTACAAAGACTACATAGATCTTTTACGTTCTCTAGTCCAGTTACTCTAGCAAGATCTGTTCCCATATGATCTAGAGGTTTGGATTCCTGGTTGTTACCAGGCCGCCCGGGTTCAACTCCCGGTATGGGAATTGATGCCTCATTTTCAAATTCAGTTGACATGTCACAGAAAAAGACGAATGTCTCATTTGCCTGACATGTCTAACAATTAAAAAAAAAAACACCATTTTTGATTGGTGTGAAGTTTTGTCCCAATTTTAAAATGGCCAGTTCAGTGGCTCTCTTCAGTCCATTTTCCCTCTAATACATAAATCATTAAATCAGTTTGATCAGCAGTTCAGTTATTTCAGTTACCAAAACTTTGTACATCTCATTAGCGTTCACTACATTTTTGGCTTCACCTGGTGAGGTTGAGGTTTTTAGTTCTTGTGAGAACCTCTGGCTTCCTGCATCCTGTACTTCTTCTCCACACTAACTAACAGAACACATCACATGAGCTGCGTTTGGCTTCTGCTGACTAACCCGGGTTTTCCATCGAGCTGTGCCGGAACGCCGCTTGAGCATCCGCTGTGTAGCGTTAAGCGTAATGCTAACTGCTTTTATTTCTTTGTTCCGATTTGCAGTTACGTTCAGCCTGTAGCTGAGCTGGAACTCAACATTCCACCACTGCCTGCAAACCCAGTGCTCCCAAACCAGTAAACTTTCTTGGATGGCATGCCTTTATCTTTGTAATCGTCGGAAACTCTAACCTTTTATTGTAGTTATGCGTTGTGCGCACAGCATTTTACACTTACTGAAGTTGGGTTTGTTTGTTTGGAAGCCAGAGGTCACAAAGTCCTGAAAACCTTAATGCTTTAGTTGGCACTACAAAAGAAAATGGGCTAATGTTGTTTTGCTCAAGACACTATGTTTTGAGATTTTAATATAAGGTTATATTGCTTTTTATTATATCGGTCTATAGTTTGGGGTGTTCTGGTTTGTGAGTCTGTTCACGTATTTTACACTACTATTTTAAGAGTATTTGATTTCTATATGTACGTCCTCTGTAAGCAGACAACAGAGCTCAACATCACATAATCTACTCCACTTCTGTCATCTTTATGAAATGAATCCATAAGATTATTCCTTTGTTTTACTGCCACGTTTGTGCTTTTGTCTATTTATTATTTTGTCTTCATAGGAATATTTTAAAGTGAACAAATAAATGTGGCCTAATCTAATCAGAAGGCTTTGGTTAAACAAAACCAGCAAATCGATAAAAACGAAAACGAAAAAAAAAAAAAAAAGCTGAACGGATTTTTCGCAACACTTCACAATAAGGTTCAAACAACGATAATTCCGCATTTATTAATCTAGGATCATTTCTTTATATAGAAATGCGTTTTTAACATGGTACAAATTAACATTAGGTTAACGTGATCGAACGTGAATTAACGACATTCATATATTAACGTTAAGCTGGATGAATTAAGATCGTTGATGACACGTTAGCAAACTGTACCTTATTGTAAGTGTTGGCAATTTTTCTTTTGCTCGTTTCAAGCACCTTCGCTCAAGCTTTACGTGGATCACTGACCTTCTGCATTCTGTACAAGAGGAAATGAATTAATTCCAAATTGGAATGCTGTAATTCTCTCTGTCTATCGTGCCAAGTGTCGGTACAACGTTCGGGTTGGTTAAAAGGATCAGAAGCGGCAAGATGAGGGTTTGCCCTGCTTTACCTTACCCTCGATTTGGTTCGTTTTTCGTTTTATGATCTTCATTCTGACCATTAGTGCCTTTTTGTTCTTTGAAGAGAGAATCCTAGCTTAGTGTTTAGTTTTTGTATTTTATTTTTCTCACTCCTTAAGGAAGAACAGCCGATGACTTGTTTCAAACTTAGCAGCAGCAATAAGTACAGAAGACATTCATTCTGTTTTCAAGGGTGTGAAGAAATTAATTATTAGAGAAATAAAACAGATTGTACTGAATTCGTCAGGTCAGTGATCCCAATAGCAAATTCAGGGGTTTTAGAAAACGTTATTCTTCGTCAAATGGTTTGAAGCCAGAAATATTGTTTGCCTCAATATGAACAAAAATCTGAAGACACGAAACCGGTGTGGTGTTTTGTTGTCAGAGACTGGTGTTATTCTAGCTTCGTATGGTGAGGTAGCTGAGGTGATGTGATTATTGATAGTATTGTTAACAATTGTGAGAAAGCTTGTGTCCTCTTTCTGTCCAATTGTTTTTTTTTTTTTTGATTTTTGTTTTTTTTAACATGGTTATATGAGCATTGCAATTTCAGGAAACAGAAAACGTGTTGCATCAACAAGCAGATGTTGTCACATTTTGTTTGTTGAGGCATAAAATTATTGAATACAGTTAGCAAGTGAGGAGAAGCTAAATTAAGTGCAATTAAACCAAAACAAAGTTATGTGGTGAATGAGGTTTTCTGTTTGCTGGAAGTGATGGCATTGTGATATTCAACTAGCTGTGGAAGCTTATTATTGGAAAATCTTATTATTGTGTTCCAGTATTGATCTATAAAGATCTATAAGTTTGATACCTTTATATAAAATAACATGCATTTGTTTGTATTAATTTGAAATGATCGTCAGTACTTAACTTTATAATGTGCATTATTATGCCATATGCATGTTTCTTTCAGCTATGAGACTTGTACACAGAACCGAAAACAAACTTAGAACTCCAAACACTTGGAAAAAGACGACAAAAAGAAGAGAGAGAGAAATGTTTGGTTTTTTTATTTGGTCCCTTACTCTTGAACTAACAGAGTTAAAGTATTGTTTTCTAGAGGTTTGTCTGTGTAGAAGTAGTCATGCTGGCTCAAGTCAGTAAATACAAATAAAAAATAAAAAAAAAAACACTCAAAAGTCACTCGTTTGTCCTGTGTGTGGATTTGTCCTATTCTTGTTGTTTGTTGTCTGCTTGTCTCAGGACTGTTTGTTCTCCAGTGTAAAAAAAGACAGTTTCCCAGTCCTTTCTGATTATCTGTACATGAAAGTTTCTGTGGTTTATTGATTTAATGGAGGTTTCATTTATGCTTGAATATCCCTATATATTATTCAGACATTTGCAGTAAATTAATAATAATTTATTGATTCACACCATCTTTTTTTCTTTCATTTTCCTTTCTAAATGAACTTGCCACTTATATACAGTTTGGGAAACCCTGCTGTAATGTAAAGTTTAATGCATTTCATGATATTGAGAACGTATTCAATATATTTTCTTTCTCTTTTTCTTTTTTATAACCATTATGGTACATAATAATTCCATTCAAGTCTGTGATAAACAAGTTAGGTAAAACGGTAATCTAAAAGTAATCAAAATGTAGTCAGACATTACCTAATATGGATAATCCAGATTACATTACTTAAAGGAGAAGTCCACTTCCAGAACAACAGTTTACAGATAATGTACTCACCCCCTTGTCATCCAAGATGTTCATGTCTTTCTTTCTTTCTTCAGTTGCAAAGAAATTGTTTCTCAAGGAAAACATTTCAGAATTTTTCTCCATATAATGGACTGATATGGTGCCCCGATTTTGAACTTCCAAAATGCAGTTTAAATGTGGCTTCAGACGATCCCAGGCGAGGAAGAAGGGTCTTATCTAGCAAAATGATCGGTTATTTTCATTAAAAATTTAAATACTTTTTAATCTCAAACGCTCGTCTTGTATGTGTACTCTTGTGTATCCTGGCTCAAGACAGTTAGGTTGTCAAAAACATAACCCTCAACTTCAAAAATCATTTCAAAATCATCCTACATCACTACAGAATTAGTTTTCAGAGTTTTCTACTTTCAATAATATGGAGTCATTCATCCATTTACATTGTAAAATATGTTGATTGTGTAGCTGCTTGTTTTACTACTTTATTTCATATATAGCTACTACAAAGTACAAGCTTTTTTTTTTATTATTAAATATTCTGGATAAGCAAAATACATGACTGAAAATCCAAATCCACATTATAAAGTAGTCTGCCTCAACCCACAGGTTCTTCAACTTGAATTTGCATCCACGGTTTGTGCTCTGGTGAGTACGGTCAAGAGGCAGATACAAAAATAACATTCAACACTGCATCCATGTCAGTTTTATCTATGATGGCTTTATTGCGAGTGCCAAAACAGCTCTGCATCTCATGCTGTAAGTTTAGTCAAAGAATGCCCTATCTGCTTATCCGCTCTATCAGATGCTACAGATGTTTTAAAATATTTTGCTTAAATGTGTAATATGAATAAACAGCACTCACAACCAGCTGTTGAGATGGTATTCTCAAGTGAAACAAGTTGAGGCTTGGACCCTGAAACTGCATTTCTTGCGTCACGACTTAACAAGCCGATACATCTTTTCCTTCATGCATATTGAAAAAGATCAGAGCTGCATTACCATCAGAAGAACATAGGGGTTGGAGATTGTGCTCATGAGTTTGTGTATGACTGTAATGTTTTAACAAGGACAAAAACATTTTGCATTGTGCTACAGGGATTTCATTGCCACAATTATAAGAACATTTTCATTAAACACTTTTTTTCTTTTTCTCAAACACACCTTTACAGGCACAGCTGCATGTCCTCATAATGTAAGGGTAAAAAAGGGCCACAGATTTCTTCATGCCAGGTCTCCAATAAGCATCACACAGACGGTTAGGGAACCTCATTTAGATTTTCCTGGAATAGTCCAGGGTTGATGAAGCTCTTTGCCAAAAGCAGCCTCAGCAGCACATCAACATAATCTGCAATGAGCAAAGAAATATAGCGTGTAAACTAATGAAATGAGTAATCTTGCATTTTTATAATCTACTTAAAAATCACCTAATGTATTACACCATGCTTTCCCTATAAATAGACATTGTTATTTCTGATCAAGGAAGTTGCATAAAAAAAAAATATATATATATATATATCATTTTGACCATTAGGCAGTTGTACAAGTCACACAGTAGTACGTTTAAAAATATAAAAGCTTAATGTACTGTTCACTGTTAACTGTAAAAAGAAAAACAAATAATTTTACTTGTGAAATCCAAAGGACCTTACCTGGTTTTAGCCACATTTGCTCCTCTACAGGTGTGAGGATGCAGTCAGACAATACGTCACTTGTTGTGAGGGTGAACACCTTCCACATGACTGGCAATTCAATGGACCTCCACTTTGCAGCAGCTTCTTTTGGATGTGCACCAGCAGAGGAGGTTTATTATGCTTTTTGTCATGTATGGAGTCTTTCCTCAGTCCGCAAGAGCATCAGTTTTCTAATTTAATGTCCAACACCCTAGTGTTGCTCATATTCATCACTGTGTGACTTCCATGTTTGACACAATATCTAATGCAAAAAGTAAATAAGTAAATAAATATATTTGGATGATACACATATACAATAACAAAAAGTCTTTATTCAAAACCTCTTATATCACCCCCAAGCAAACAGGCTTTTCAGACTGCTTTGGTTTGTCTCAAAACTCCTCCAAGTATATATAACCGCAGACCGGAGATCTCCAAAATGGGGCGGGAACTCCAAAAGTGGGCAGAACCTCCAAAATGGGGCGGGCTCTCATCACACAAAGACTTTCACTATTGGCTCTGGCTTCAGCCAATTGTTATTGACTTACATTTACATTTCAAAATAAAACTTTATAAATGAAACATTGTTTTGAGTTGATCTAAAATAAAATATGCTATATAAATAAATATGTTCAGTGAGAGCAGAGCCCAAAGCTCATGGCCAGTGGTGTTCGGACTGGACTCTGAACCTCTGCTCAATGATATAAACGGGAATCATCCGCGAGCCGTCCCAGCGCAGCGCAGGTGAAAGGTTTTACTCTATCGCTTTGTTTTAAGCAATGGGGGCTTGAAATTCGCAGGGTAGGAGGAGGTAGTGACGCAGTGTGTAACTAAAAAGGTCCCATTGTCTGGTGAGGTCCGGTTGGGGAGTTACAGAACGGCTCTGCGATATCATATCACATAATCTTATTAACTGATTATCCGCCACGCTATTCAGTGCCAATCGCACCATGCAGTCACTTCCACTGGTTAAGGTTAGGGGTTTGCATTTGTGTACTATAGTGTAGGAAATCAACATTGTGATTGACACAAACAATAAAACCTTTAGAATCAGCTGTGGGGCGGAGTTTGCGCTTAGGTGGATTGGGGGGAAAAAAAAAAAATTGGGCATGTGTGTCATGTGCCTATCTGTCAGTGGGAGGAAGCCACACCCTATTTTGGAGCACCTGCTCCCATTTGGAGATCTCCAGGGTGCAGATATACCCTTCTCAAACACTCTGCAGACCTCCACCAGGTTTCTAGGTCTGCATAACAAAAGTAGCCCAATGACCATATCCCAAATATCATAACTCAGAATATGGCATTCCAAAACCTAACATACATGTTTCACAGCCACTGTCCAAAAAGCAACATATTGTAGTGATCATAAACACAGCTCAAGGGTCACTTTCCGATTTATCACTGGTAAAATACAAAATATTTCAGTCAAACACAATTTATGCAAAATGTCAAACAGTTAACCCGCGGCAACAGTTTAAAAGCAGCCCAATTCCGCGGGAACCCTGATAATGCCACAGGATAAGAAAGGGAAAAAAACAAAACAACAACAACAACAACAACAACAACAACAAAAAAAAAACAGATCTTACTGACTACCACAGAGAATGACTTACTTTTCATCGTCTGCCGTGAGTTGAGGCTCATATGTGAAATCCTTTGGTTCTTTTAGGGTCAGCACGGATCTGTCGTTGAAATCATCTATGTTTTCTTCCATTCGCGGCCGTTTTATCGGCGTTGATGTGAGCTCTGGTGTTTCTAGACCGTCATTCTCAGAGGTCGTGATGACAGGATGCCCTGAAGACTTCACTTGAATAGCTGTTTGAACATGAACAAAGAAGGAAAATAGGTTAAATAATGCGCTAAACCTAAACACTATCAACAGTCTAATCTTCACCTTTACTTCGTCGTTTCGGTTTAAGGATTGGGAATGACGCTTGAACCGAGATGCTCTTTTTTGAAGTTGGAGCGGTACACTGGCAGCCCACATCCCGTGTCAGAGGCTGTCGGAGAGACGCGACAAATTAGCAAACTCTAAAACACGTGTGGCATGCTTTGTTATGACAAGCAAGATCTCTAGATACGGTTACCTTCATACTTTGTGATGCACCAACCGTGTACACCGACGGAACAGCGGTATTCTTCAGATACAACACTTTGGCAAATCCCATTTCGTGCTGGGTTAAATTCTGGAAACACTCGGTTGTAAAATGCCTCGAACAGAGCCGCGAATTTACCGTTAACCCTTCCTCTTCAAAGTGCAAAAATTCAAGCCAGCGGGACCGTAACCAAGGTAGTCGTGGGATACTGAAAAGGGTTTTGTTAGGCAAACAACCGAAAACACACCGCTTTGCCATATTTTCGCAATCGTCACAACTCATTCAACAACTGCTTTTTATTCTTCTTCTAAAGGTTTAATGGCGGTTAGGTGCATTACCGCCACCATCTGGATAGTGCATGGAGCGCCGAAAGGAGAAGGGGGGCAAATAATAAGTATATTTGAAACTTAAATCCTGTTATAAATCTTGTTAATCCTGTTTAACCTTGTTCTGCACCAGTGTTAAGAAGATTTTGCATTGTGTTGTTAATTACACCCATGGTAAGTAGCTTTTCTTTCAAGTCTTTTAAGTTAGTCTTTCATTTTCATGTGCTGTAGAGTGAATCTGTGTTTGGCTGGAATACAAGCATTGTCCCATATCATGTTTTCCTATTATAACAGCAAAAGATTAAGACCTGAAAGCCCTATTTTGAGGTGTAATTGTATCCTCTTTCTGTTTATTATATAGACTATCCTTTCTGTATTTAAAGGAATAGTACACTAAAAAATACAATTTCTCTGACACCTAACACCTCCAGACCATCCGTAGATGAGTTTGTTTCATCATCAGATTTGTAGAAATGTAGCATTCCATCACTTGTTCTCTAATGCAGTGAATGGGTGCCAGCAGAATAGGAGACCAAACAGCTGGTAAAAACATAACAATAAACCACACCAATGGGTGTTAATTAACAACTTAAGCTGTGTGTTTGTAAGAAACATATCCATCATTAAGATGTTTTTAACTTGAAACTGCTGCTCCTGGCTAAAATACAAGACCTTTATCCATAATTTTGCTTTGTCCACTGAAAAAGTCATCTGGTCTGAATCAGGAGAGAAATATGCATAATCAAACATTGTTTACAAGCTAAAACAGTCCATAAAAGTTCTAAATAAGTATGTGGTTGGATTTTGACAACAAATAAATAGCCAAAAGCAATGATTTGAAGTTGATCTTGATAGATTAGTTTCAACAAACACACAACTTTACACGTCACAAGACCCTAATTGATGAACTGGAGTGGTGTGGTTTACTTAGTGGATTGATTATTGTGAGCTGTCTGGACTCTCATTCTGACAGCACCCATTCACTGCAGAGGATGGCCCTGCATATCGGGAACACCCCACAACATTTGCCATTTTGGACATGCTCTGACCCAGTCATCTAGCCATCACCAAAGTCACTCATTTTTTTTTTTTTTTTCCCTGTTTTCAACATGACATTCAAGAAGTGACTGTTCACTTACTGCCAAATAAATCCCAACCCTCACAGGTGCCACTGTCATTGTAATGTTCTGAAGCATTTTATTTCAGGATTGACTACCATAGGCACTCAAAGTATCCGCACTAAAACTACTACAGCATTGTTTTATCTGGTAAAGAAAGCTTTTACTAACACAACACAGCTCTCAACATTAATATTTTAACCACAGTGACAATTTGGGAAACACAATTTGGAAAATTGATTTAAACTTTATGCTTATTAGAGGCAAAAATTGAAAAAATATACAGCAGAGTTGCTTTGTTGAAGTTACACTACAATATAATGCAAACGACGATCTGAATTATGGCAATAGTTTATTTGCACACAAACTCAAGACAACAATTGTAACGGAGCATCCCAACACATTTGAGTGTTCCTCTTTATGCATGCAGCCTTGCAGCTGCCGCAACGCTGAATCACTACTTTAATTTGTGGTGAGGTTTTAAAATACTCCATGATAAAACAAACCGTACAAAAAAAAAAAAAAAAAAAAAAACTCTGAATGAAATTCCCTTTCAAGACAGCTTTTTAAAAGTGTAAACAAGCAATAAGTACATAAACCTTGTGTGAATTTAAATACAATTCCTGTCAAACAAACACACCGTGAACTAGTTAGTAGTGCAAGCAGAAAAAAAAAAAATCATTCTACTTTTAATGATGATATTAAATGCACCAATTGTGGCTTCTGTTAAAGTTATCTACTACTTCTGCTGTTGATACAGAGAACAATTACCATCAGAAAGACGTCTTAATTTAGCTGATATGCAAGACACTTAAGTTCAGATACACTGAAATGTTGATTTGATGCATCTGATTGATTTGACGTTTAAATAAACCATTTCATATTTCAATCTGTCTGCAACTTTAAAAAGCAATACATGGCACTATAACTGTACACTGATGCTCGTAAACTCTACTACCTGCACACAATGGTTCAACTGTGGTATCAAGAGAAAACATGTTTAACTCTACTAACCTTTATTCATTTTATGGCCAAATTAAACAACTAAGTTTGTAAGAAAAGAGGAAGTAAGTGCACATCCTACTCAAAATCCATCTTTGCTGGGAAGTCATAGAGAATCCCAATGCTGCAAACCACAGTACTGATTTGACAGCAAAACACGGACTGGAGATACCGTATCATATCCATACGTCTAAGGCAGGACCAGAAATGAAAAGCAATTCTCTAAAGAGGTAATGCTTCGTATTGCACAAGTCCCTTAACATAATTGTACATAATTGTGCTGGGAGTCATAGAGAGAAATTGACTGGAAGTGGGAAAGCTCAGCGAGAGGGCACACAGCAGACTGGGAAACTGCCGTTCATAAGAGCGGCACTGGGAGTGTGACATCAGCCTTAACAGCCATCAGGCGTGTCATCAGCAGTGTCAGTTTACATGAATGTGGTCAAGCTCCAGGCTGAATCTGAGACGGCTCCCGCTGGATGCCATGTTTTTTATTTTTTTTGTTCAGTTTGTGGCTATAACTTGATGTTGTTGAGGCCTTT
This sequence comes from Cirrhinus mrigala, assembly GCA_036247105.1. NCBI lineage: Eukaryota > Metazoa > Chordata > Actinopteri > Cypriniformes > Cyprinidae > Cirrhinus > Cirrhinus mrigala. The sequence goes on from CM070014.1 coordinate 508,815, forward strand.
GGAAAGGCTCTGTATGTAGGCCTCATGGATTGCACTGAGGAAATGGGCGTCATTCTGCAAACAAATATAGGCAGGCAATGAAAGACAAAAATAATTTAGTGGACAAATCTTTCTTCACGGTTTGTGAACTGTGGGCAGTAAGTCTGTACCTTTATGAGATGTATGAGTGTATCTTTAAGCTGGGTGCGACTGTACAGGGAAGAGGGCAGCTCTGCTGTGGGAAAGGGTGCGGTGGGCGACGTCGGGGAGGTGGGGTTCTTCAGTGGCTCGGTTGTCTTTGTGACGGAATGCTGGAATACACTAGGAGAGAGCAGCAGTGAAGACTCCTCCCCCTGGACAACTGGCCCCGCCTTCACATGAGAGAGAGAGAGAGAGAGAGAGAGAGAGAGAGAGAGAGAGAGAGAGATCTCAATCATAATGGCCATGTCAACATACTGCTACCGAATAATACATCAAACCTGACAATGCTTTCAAGAGTGCACTTACTGGAATGGGTTTGACCAGAGTCGAGGACTGTGTAAACGCATTCACCTCTTTACTCTGTCAAAGAGAGGAAAATATCTTACATTTCTAAGCTTTATTTTAAATATTATGCTTTCTGTGTTTTCCATAATGCATGTAAAAATGAGTGAAAAACAAAACGAATATTACGCAAACCTGCAATAGTTAATTAATACAAATGTACAAATACAAAAAGAGAATACATCTCATACAAATATGATTGGTTTTGCTTTTTGTAGTAAATGGGCCTTCACACTTACAAAAAAGAACTTGTGATTAAAAACCAAAAGCAAACCCTGTGAAATGTTATATTTGTCTGAAAGAAAGAGCCACAGCCAGCTGAAGTTTGAAAAAGTAGCACAACAGTAATGCAGCACATTACTCTCCATAAAATGGAAATAATGTAATTAGCTACATTTAATGAAGTAACACAATACTACTCCAAAACAAACAACTTTACCTCAAAACTGCCGGCTGCTAGCAAAAATTTAGAACATTGACAGCATAGTCCGATTCACAAATTAATAATTCCAATTGAGTCTTTTTAAAGAATACAAAAAAAAAAAAAAATCTCAAACTTGGTTGAATCACTTATTAAATGTTAACTGAACAAGGCAGAGCCATTAATTAATTAATATTAGGTATGTAATGAAATGGTTTAGACATTATTTAGTGCTAACCACACAACGCATGGTCATATAAAAGTATAAAATTAATATATATAATGCTGAATATAATGTATGATAATACAATAGGGAAATTGCAATTTGTTAATCCTGATAATAATGGCAAGTCTAATTTAACTTTTTAAGGATAAGCATGCGCTGCTATTAAACATGTATTTAAAATAAATAAATGAAAATATATATATTTATATATATATATATATATATATATATATATATATGTACACACACACTTTTAAATCTTCATATATTTTTCAAATCTATGTAATCAGTGACAAAGTGTGTGTGTGTAGCATGCAAATGTGGCATTCTTATGAAAAGTTCTTTTTGTTAACTGTTTGTGTCTTAGAAGTAATAATAAAAACCCTTCCCAGAGTATTGATTTGTGAGACTGGTTTTGTGTATTGTACACTCTTATTCTTTACAAATTGTCATCTTTTACATCTTTTACATCAGTGCAAATCAGAATTTAGAGGTACATAAAAATTCCCACTCCTATACTGCAGGAGAGACTGTGTGTCATTTCAACAGTCATTTCTGCACTTGCATAAAAAAAAAAAAAAAAACAAAAAAAAACACATACCGTGAAAACACTGCTTGGAGTATTCACTTGTGCCGACAACGCAGCCTTTCCTGTAAAGGGCCCTGAAACTTTACAGGCAGATTCTCTGAAGCTCTGTGGGGTGACCAGCGGGCTGGGCATGAACCCGGGCAGTGACGCAGGCATCCCATGAGCATCTGTGAGAGGATTCATATATGCAGGAGTAAGTGGACCAGCAGAACCACGACGTACAGACTGACTGGTGGACCTGCTCCCACTCTCCTCCGTATTTGAAGCAGCCGGTCGTGGGTCTCGAGTGCCACAACCCTGAAAGAGAGACACCAACGATGGGCCTCCTGGGTCAGCCGAGATATGAGGAGCGAGGAGAGGCTCCACCGAGTGAGGAGGAGGGGCAAACGCAGGCCCACGCATGCTTTCTCCCACAGTGGAGCTTGTTGACTGGGGCGGTTCTTTGGGCAAAGAGCTGCCAAAAAGCTCTTCCACTGTGATCTGCTTCACTACTGAGTGACCTGACTGTAGAGAGGAAACAAAAACAGATGCATTTCAAATAGAATTGATTCATAGGTCAATCATATTTGTTTCAGGTGTTCCTAGACTCAACCTGCTCATACACAATGACGTCACAAAACACTTGTTGCCAATCAAGCTCCCTTTCTGACAGGAGCAAAGCTACAAAACTAATAACATTTTCAATAACGCTTTTTTGAAATAGCCTTTCTGGCAAGATTAGGTACTATCCTTGTATTTCATTCATTACCTGACTAACATATTGGGCCCTTCATAATACACTGACTGGGACAGTCAAGTCATCTTTCTATTGTGATTCATACAGTACAGACTGTCAAAGCAGCTTCGCAGTGATTAACAGAAAAATGACAGAATCAGTGATGGAAACTCAGCTAGGGAGACAGTTTAGATTTAGAAAGCTTAAAAGTAATACAGCCAGTCTTTTTCTTACATGCAGTGTTTCTTCCACACTGTTTGCATCTGTGAGCAAACCACACAAGTTGATGTTCTCTTTATTTGAGCTTATGTGAAAGTGCAATAAAATATACTGGGTACTGGTTGCTTCACTGGACATAACACAGCAAATACACACCACGCACAGTGTAAAGACCCTCCGTGAATTACACCCTAACCTGTCCATTACAATAGTTTGTTCACTGTGCTTCTGTTCTTATTTCACTGTTTGAAATCCTGCCTGCCACAAAGAACTACTCATATCGCACATCATTAGATTACACTATATTTGTCTGTAATTGCATGCAGTTAAAGGCATGCAATCACTTTCTTATGCGCGCTGTTTTTTTGGTTTCACTTTCGCTTTCGAAATCGATCACATTCAGCGAGGAGGGGAGAGGATGGAAAAGGGAGGCACAATCACTCGTTTTAGTCTCCCACAAATGCCGCCCCTTCGCGCCGCAGACGTGCAGTGTAAAAAAGGGGTAAGAGATTTATTCATCATTCAGTGATGTAACTATTGTATTCACTTATGTTACGGGAGCATTTTTAACATGCATAAACTCACGCTAGACTAGGCTAGGCTAGTCAGTGATGATGTCCTTTAATAATGTAAATGTTGCTCGTTTTCTGTAGCTGCTTTTTGAATAACTAAAGAAATGTTAGCATTAGTAACTTACAATGTTTCTATTAACTTAAGTTAAACACAAATTAAGTCATATTAAAAACATTAGGCCGCTTAGAGCCCTGTGCCGGCGTTGGTTCACCTTCCGGCAATGAAACTAAGTAGGTAAATAAATTAGCACAATTATATTGTGTATCAGCAAACTCACAGGCTGACGATAGAACGATATGAAAATTGAGCATATCGCCCAACACTAGTCCCTTACCTTTATAAAGGAAAACACTTGACAATCTTAACTACAGTACTATGCTTAACCTCATAACTTTGGGTTTAACTTAAGGGCTTTGTTGCAACTGGGTTGAGATGCTTAGTATTGACTCTAATAGAAGAGCAAAAATAGTTTTTACAAATCTAGCAGAAGTGCTCTTAGGGTGTTACAGAATTGTGATTAGCTGCACCTTCTCATGTTGAGCTGCTGTGATGTCCTCTCTCTTCTCCTGTGACGGCGCAGCTTCAGAGCTCACCTCAACATCTCTCTCAACTGACTGACTCTATAAACGCACAAAATGCAAGCATTAAATCTACTTGTGTCGCTTTAAATGTTACAATAAGGCAAAGCATTAAACATGAACTCTTTGGTTCACATAAGCATTACTCAAACAAATATTTCTAAAAGTTGAAATGAAAACATTTCACTGCAGAGGAATAAAACTTTTCAAACTTATATATATATATATATATATATATATATATATATATATATATATAATATATATATATATAAAAACCTTACTTATACTATTATTTTTTATTTTTATTATTCCTTTATGGAGTGAATTTTGTGCCAATATTCATCAAACAAATCCAGCGTTTTGCAAATAAACAATCTGCTTTACAAAGAAAAGCAGAAAAACTCAACTTTCAAACAAATGCAAAGTGATTCGCAAATACAAAACGCTATTTGAGAGAAAATTCGGTGGTATGGACAAACATATGTATTGTGTGTTACAACTGTGAGACTCTTTTCTCAGGAAACTTGGCTTGATTTTCTCAAAAATGCTTGCAAGAAGATTTTCTCAAATGCAAATGAGCAACTTCCTTTTCAAAAAAAAACAAAAAAAACAAACAGCAGATGGCGCTGTCGGTCAATTTACACTAGTCTCCTAGACCCAAAACACCCGTTTAACTTTTCAGGGAATACAACATGAGTGGGGAACAGGTGAGTTTCTGTCTTACTAGATCTATAATTAATCATTTAGATGTTTTCACAAAGCAACTCTATACTACAATGTCGGTGAAATTCACAATAAGTGCTGTAAAGTTGTTAACATGATCGATTAGTTCAAGAATCAGTAGAGACATGGCGAAACAATTAACTAAGCAGTCCTTTCCTATAAATACTGATCCATTCTCCATAGCCTCTGTTGAATCACGGGATATAGAATATATACACATGTTGAAACAAGTGTTCAACATTCAAAACAACGCAGGAGTATAATAACAATATATCACGTCACAACAAATTGTAATACTAAAATGCAAATGTATTATGCAGATTGACAATATTGTGTACCAAAAATTAAAGCTTAGACAATTTAATTTAGTGTCAGATATGGTAATGTCACCCAAGAGGTAATTAATTATTAATTAAAAAAAAAAAAAAAAAAAAAACTAAAAATAAATCATATTATTTAGTACAATATCTAAAACATTTGTGCAATCATTTGTGCCTAAACTAACTATGTATTTTTTAGCTAAGCAAAATGATGAATATTTCTCTTCTGGTGTCACTCTTGTCCTGTGAATCAGGTAGAAGGATCAAGTTCACGCTGATATAATAAATAAATAACTAAATAATAATAATAATAACTAAATTCAGCATTTTCATAAACAATGGGTTTATCAATATTTCAGAATGATTTTAACAATGATTAAAAAAATAATATTTGGGGTTGAAGATCAAGCCAGTGTGTTTTGTCACGTTTTCTTGATGACCACAAAAAAAATAATACACAGATACGAGCATGGCATTGTTAGAAACTGCAGTGGGTCTACTTTTATTTGTATATAGTCATAATAACAAAAACAATGTGATTTTGTAAAATAAAGAAAACAAACAGGGTGCACTCTCTCTGTTTCCGGGAACTTTCTTCACAGGCATAAAATAAAACAACCTGAAACTCAGTGACGATGTGCCTCACATACATAATACATATATCTATAAAAAGCTTGAAATGTCTACTTTTAAATAAACAAATTGAATTGAAAACAAATATTCTCTGATTATATAATCTGAGTGAAAGTAAGGAGAGGTACAGTTTCTCCTGGCTCATCCCATTATCGCTATATGTGATCCCGCCTTACACTGACTGCTCTGTTCTCACGTTAATGATCGGATTAAAATTGGTTTTACTATAGTAGAAGTATGGTAACCATGTTTTTTGCAGGTTACCATTTCTTTAATGGCAGCTTTACTGCAAATACCATGGTATTTATTTATTTAGATTATATTTTGGTACATTTACATAGCTGAATCACAATAAAGCTCACCTGAACTTAAACTAGTTTGATTATAGTAGTCTATTTGTACAATTAGGTTAGCCTACTAGGTTGTCTATGTGTAGTTATATACTTTATACAATATTTCTCTCCACTGTAGGCTATGTCTCAACATATAAAGCAGAGTTACAATAAATGTTCACAATAAAGGTGTTTCAGGTCTCAGCAAACTAGTGTAAATTGACCGAAAGCGCCATCTGCTGTTTTTGGGAAAGGAAGTTCCTCAATTGCATTTGTGAGAAAATCAACCCAAGTTTCCATACCACTGAATTTTCTCTCAAATAGCGTTTTGTATTTGCGAATCACTTTGCGTTTGTTTGAAAGTTGAGTTTTTCTTTGCAAAGCAGATTGTGTTTATTTGCAAAATGCTGGATTTGTTTGATGAATATTGGCACAAAATTCACTCCATATTCCTTTCGTAATAAAATTTATTAGAATAGTCTATACTGAAATGAATGTATGATACTATGAAAGAGCAATATTTAATAGAAATTAAAACAATCAAGGGCTGTAGTCTTAACTTGGTAGCATGGTCTGAATATTTACATATTTTTTCCAAAAATCCTTTTTTTTTACAATTCTGACAAATGTTGTAGCTGTTAATACATGTACATCCTAACTCAAACTCAGTGCTTTACTACGGATTTCCACGAAACAACAAATATGTAATATTCATAGAAAATGCACATAGCATGTATTCGTGAAATACAATAGCAACATTCTTAAATGACTATTGTATTGATTTTGTGATACATTGTGTTATTGAAGCCATTTAAACATACCACTCCCTTAATACTGGGAAAAGATGAGCCAAAGATGACGATGACGATGACGATAACAACAATAGATCTTCACAACATGGATAACCTGGGGCCGGTTGCATAAACTGCTTAGACTAGTCATTAAAAGTTAGTCATCAAAAACTTTTCCTTCAAGACTGGTCATACGTTTTTAAACTCAGTTAGAAAAAGATAGATTGGTCTGATATAAATATGAAAGGAAAGACCGATTAGTTCCTTGTCTATTGCTAGTTGGTGAAACTAGTCTTAAAATAGTGACTATGTTTATGCAACTGGCCCCAGGTCTAGGTGCTTTCAATTTGCACAGCAATCTTGCTGTGAAAGTGAACAACAATAAAACAGAAGGGAAATACCCATCATACCCTCTGATACTCCTCTTTTGCCTTGCTGAGCAGCTCCAGGATATCTGTGGGTCTGGTCTGAACACAACCATTTGTCCTGACACTCAAGCCTCTGTCAGGAGATACTCGCAACGCCTCCTGTTTGACTATCCTACACACACACACACACACACACACACACACACACAGACAGACAGACAGAGAAACAGCTGAAATTTAACTACAGGGACAACAGAGATTTAACAGCAATTCAGGCTTCTCTAGATAAATTCATTATTCATTCAAAATAGACTGTTCCCTTCACACAGTGACATCATAATAAGCAGACTTTTGGGCAAGATGACCGCCCATTCGCCCGTCCACATCACATGTGACTGTCAGCTGGCCTGCCACGGCCCTGACGACAGCTGGAGCCGGTCGCAAGCGCCCACGCTAGTTACTAGGCAACCAGCATTTTACTGATAGCAGTTGAGTGTTAAAACATGAAAACTCACTGTAGCATGAGCTGCGCAATCCGCTGGCAGTCGGCCTTATCGTAGAACCAGATACTGTAGATGCCCACTGACAGACACACAGAGAGAAACGCACAATCAAATAAAGCTAAAGTGCTCCATAGCAAGAGAAAAGCTGATGTTTAAGCACAACACACACAGGTAGAGGTTCTGTGCTGTGACCATGTGGACAGTTCAACAAAGAGTGATTATGTTTAGAACATCTTAATGCCATCATGCTTTATAGTCATATCTAGTAGATTAGAGCCAGCACAGATTTCACAGCAAAAAGACATGTGAACCATGACCTGAAGGTGCAAATTTGTACAATTATAATAAAAGGCCTTTGACTTGCTAAAAAAATGATAAACCCTTATTTCAGCAAAGTTTTGATCACGGTGATCATCTGGAGGCCTTAGAAATGTGCGTATCAAATATGATATGGTAGGCTTTATAAAGGAAATGACGACTGTCTAGGAGTCTGACTGCAAATAACACTGCTAGGATGAATACAATCTTTAGAGTAAGCAGTGTCTTCACTTACAGTTGCCATTCCTGTACAGTAAGAAAGGGTCCTGGAGCTGGAATTCCAAGTCTTTATTGATCGGCTCCACTAGATTTTCTGTACTCAGACGGTTCATAATTGTGAAGCCATGATGGGGAGATGCCGACCTGCAGAAAAACAGTCATCCTTACATTACATCATTCCACAACATGACAGATCAACGTGTTACCAATAATATAACGTTTGGCTTTCACAGTTCCACTCAGTCATCACTCACCTGGCATAAACAAACAATGTGCCTTCGATCTCAGTTTTTTCCTAAAGTGAGAGAGATGTGTTAGTTTTCAGTAACAGATTTTATATTCAGTACTAATACACAGACCCACCGTGCAGAGCACTAAATTATATGTTTTTTTTTTTTTTTTCATTTATTTATTGTGATTTTACTGTCAGATAGAAGCTGACATTAATTTTATTTGCAGAAGACTTTACTGTTAGACTGATTTTACTTTCAGATTAGTTTATAATCAGATGACGAGCTTGCCTGTATTCATCCATCAACTCCTTTATAAACACCTGCTGTTTTTATCTAGGTGTGTTTATCTTGCTAATCCTGCTAATATACGACACTGATATTCTAGCAAATGCTACGCTGACATAACTCTCTGCATGTTTCTGGTGAACTGATATAACGTTAGTGGGTAATAAACATAAAAACACAGCGCACGCCATAAAGGAGATAATAAACTGGTGGCGTTGCTATTAGCAACTGCAGGCTAACTGACATGTGTGAGCTGATATGGCAATACATTTTGAGATCTCACCCATTCGTTTGCTTTGGAGTTGAAAGTATAGAGCGCGACCTGTCCGGCGACGTCCAGCAGTTTCACTATATAAGGATCATACTGCTGTAGAGCTGCCAGACTCATAAGATGTCCCGCTTTATTCACACACTCCATCTTTACACTGTGACCACACGGAACACATTCCAGCACGAACACTTCCGGTTGCCGTTTTCTTATGTACGTGCTTCGGCCAGGGTTCGCTCATGGTTCCGTTGAGCAACCGTTCTCACTCAGCCCCGAGTAGTCGACATAACGTACGCTAATGTCACTTTAAACGGAATGCATAAAAGAAATTGGTCTAACATTATTATTATTATTATTGAAAATTCTAGGAAACTCTTTTAGATTTTTTGTCTTTGTGTGTGTGTGTGTGTGTGTGTGTGTGTGTGTCAGGGAAGTGTCATCTACTGATTTGGTTTACACAAATACTTATATATACCTGGTTTTAACAAATGCTATTTTTGCAGTCAGGAGACATTTTTAAAGCTGGATCTTAAGGCCTTTCCACAATGAGCGCGATACGAAAACACGAGGCGAATCGCGGACGAATGGTGCTTTCACACCGAGCGCGAACCGAATGTTCGCCTTCTGCTAATTCACGCCTGCACGCTAGGTGGGGCAATTTTTTTTATAGTATCGTGACCTCTTATATCCGTCAGAATATACCAGACTTGGAGACAGAGAGATGGTTATAATCCATAAGGTATCCAGTGGAGACTCGGGTGAGTATCAAACAGACAGTTATTCCATGAGATGGATAACAGGGAGTAACTTGTTTTCCTTTACCAAGTGCAGAGTAATCACAGCATGTGATATCCAAGATTCACAAAAAGCATCTTGTATGGAAACTATCCAGCAACAGGAGTGGCAGTTGTATACTTGTAGCTTGTGTATTTGGAGGTGCTTGTTTTGAAAGACTTTCAATGAACTTTGCCAAAGGCTGCAGAGGCTTGCTTTAACTGATTTTGTAAAAGGGGATGTCTAATGCTATTTCATGCATTCTGATTTATTTACACTGCTAAAGAGTTGGATTCTCATGCTAACCATGATCAAAGTTTTAAAAAACGAGTTGGAAGTATGACAGACATGTGTTTTCAATCACTATTTGACAATTTTTTCCTCAAACGCTGAAGCGACTGTTTATACAGTGTACACTGTTTCCCTGACTGTATATTCACAAAGCGTGAATATGATCTATGTGATTGGCTGTCTCATGATTAAGCATCTAGTCATAACACTCTAGCACTGCTCCGTTTCTCGCGGTACAAGGCTGGCACTGCAATGTGGGGTTTACACCACAAAAGCGATGCTAACCATGATGTAGAGTAGGGTCCCTGAGTAAAAAGAAGTGCTAACTCTGCTTTTAAATTACATGTGTGAAATGTGCCTTTACCCAGTATTTAGAGTGATGATAACCCAGGATTACGCACATGGTGAAAAGCCCTAATGAGAGGGATCCATTGAGAAGTATGCATGTAAGTCCTGTTGAGGGCAGTCTGGCAGAGCTGGCTCAGTGACGGTGGCCTCAGCAGTCCTGTTGTCCAGGGTCCACTGGATAGGACTGATTACTAGGCTCGTTGGTAGGATGGATTCTGTTTTGTCAGAGCTTTCCTAAGGTGCATACAGACTGAACAGGGCATCTGCTTTATTGTTCTTTGATTTGCCTATGGTGGGTTTAGTCACTTGGCCTCACGCAGATGTTTCCAGTGGTCAGTGAGAACCCGGAACAGATGACAGGCCCATCTGAGCCAGTGCTGCCACTCTTTGAAAGGTAGTGTGGCTTATAGCTCTCGGATGGTGATGGTAGTGTTCTGTGGTAGTGAGTTTCCTTGAAAGCTATGCCCATGGATATAATGCTGGATTCCCCTGCTTCTGCGAGAGGACAGCACCCATGTCAGAGGTTGAGGCATCCACTTCCACAGTAAATGGTTTCTCAGGATCTTGATGATGATGTAAGGGACCAAAAGTGTGGGTGGTCTCTGGTGACCAGGACAGAGACTTGGGCTTATTCTTGAGATGTTAGAGGAGCAATGAATTGGCTGTAGTTCTTGATGAAGCGTCAATAGAAGTTTCAAAACCCGACAAAACATCTTGATGTCCATCTCGATCACCTTTGAGGCAAAGGTGGTATTGAGTTGAACGTGGTGCCAATGTTCTGCCTCATTTAGGAAGTACACTGGGAGTACTACACTGACCAAAATTATAAACGCAGCACTTTTTGTTTTTGCCCCGATTTTTCATGAGCTGAACTCAAAGATCTAATACTTTTTCTATGTACACGAAAGGCCTATTTCTCTCAAATATTGTTCACAAATCTGTCTAAATCTGTGTTAGTGAGCACTTCTCCTTTGCCAAGATAATCCATCCACCTCACAGGTGTGGCATATCAAGATGCTGATTAGACAGCATGATTATTGCACAGGTGTGCCTTAGGCTGGCCACAATAAAAGGCCACTCTAAAGTGTGCAGTTTTATCACATAGCACAATGCCACAGATGTCGCAAGTTTTGAGGGAGCATGCAATTGGCATGCTGACTGCAGGAATGTCCACCAGAGCTGTTGCCCATGAATTGAATGTTCATTTCTCTACCATAAGCTGTCTCCAAAGGCTTTTCAGAGGATTTGGCAGTACATCCAACCGCAGACCACGTGTAACCACACCAGCCCAGGACCTCCACATCCAGCACCTTCAACTCCAAGATCGTCTGGGACCAGCCACCCGGGCAGCTGCTGCAACAATCGGTTTGCATAACCAAAGAATTTCTGCACAAACTGTCAGAAACTGTCTCAGGGAAGCTCATCTGCATGCTCGTCGTCCTCATCGACACTCGATCTGACTGCAGTTCGTTGCTGTGACCGACATGAGCACTTTGGAGAGGTCTTCTCTTCACAGATGAATCTCGGTTTTCACTGTACAGGGCAGATGGCAGACAGCGTGTATGGCGTCGTGTGGGTGAGTGGTTTGCTGATGTCAACGTTGTGGATCGAGTGGCCCATGGTGGCGGTGGGGTTATGGTATGGGCAGGCGTATGTTATGGACAACAAACACAGGTGCATTTTATTGATGGCATTTTGAATGCACAGAGATACTGTGACGAGATCCTGAGGCCCATTGTTGTGCCATTCATCCACGACCATCACCTCATGTTTCGGCATGATAATGCACGGCTCCATGTTGCAAGGATCTGTACACAATTCCTGGAAGCTGAAAACATCCCAGTTCTTGCATGGCCAGCATACTCACCGGGCACCCATTGAGCATGTTTGGGATGCTTTGGATCGGCGTATATGACAGCGTGATCAGTTCCTTCCAATATCCAGCAACTTTGCACAGCTATTGAAGAGGAGTGGACCACACCAGATACTGATTGGTTTTTGGACCCCAGCCAACCGCCCCCCACCAAGAAGTGTGATGCTGTTGGTGTGTTGACTGCCAACTTGTAGTTGAAGTAGACCAACAAAGTGTTTGATGATATCTTCATGATGTCTTTTGGTGTGGAAAAGGTGGGAAGCATCTCTTTGCATCAGTTCCATCTCTGGTTCCTGAGGAGCTGACAAAGCTGGCTGGCAGAGGGTTGGAGGTGACTGCCAGGTAGATTGGCCTTCCTGGCAACTCCTCCTGCGACGGGCAACATGAATCAACAACTGGATGAATCACTCTAGCCCAGTGGTCTCAAACTCAATTCTTGAAAGGGGCCACAGCTCTGCACAGTTTAGCTCCAACCCTAATCAAACACACCTGAACCAGCTAATCAAGGTATTCAGGATTACTAGAAACTTCCAAGCAGGTGTGAGATGGAGCTGGTTGGAGCTGAACTCTGCAGAGCTGCGGCCCTCCAGGAATTCAGTTTGAGACCTCTGCTCTAGCCCCAGGGTGTTATCATAGGTCATGAGTTGCAGCTGCAGCGGATTAATCCCATGACGATAAGCAGTAAGCAGTGCTGGTTTGTTCTATACACTAGCAGCAGTTAGAGATCTGAACTTAAGAGAATTATTGAGTGAAACAAGAATATCATCATTTCCCTGACAAATCTTTTTGACTCACTGTGGTATCGCCAGCAGGTCTTCCAAACACTTTCCGAAAATAAGGGATGAATGAATCCAGTAACTGCATAACTGGGCCTCCTTGATTCCAGATGGAATTTGAATCCAGACAAAGTGATACAACGTAAACATCAGGTAATTTTTGGAAAAGATCCTGCCAGTGTGGTCATGGTCTGGCCTTCTGTCATGCTCAATCTCAGACAGAAAGAACTAGGAAACCAGGTAAAACTGAAACCAGGTATTTATTAACAGCTTTGCAGGAACACAATAGTAAAAAAAAAAAAAATATATGATTCTTGAAATTGTAGACGCTGAAAATATGTTATTGATAACGTTGAGTCTTTTGTTTTAGATACTGAAGATTACAAGTAAGGGATGCCGTCAGGCTGAAGAAGGAGTCCTATCGAGCCTGGTTGGTTCGTGGGACTCCAGAAGCAGCTGAGAGGTACCGGTGGGCCAAGCGGACGGCAGCCCGGGTGGTTGTGGAGGCAAAAACTCGGGTCTGGGAGGAGTTCGGCGAGGCCATGGAGAAGGACTATCGGTCGGCCTCGAAGAGATTCTGGCAAACCGTCCGGCGCCTCAGGAGGGGGAAGCAGTGCCCTACCAACACTGTGTACAGTGGGAGTGGGAATCTGCTGACCTCAACTGGGGACATTGTCGGGCGGTGGAAGGAATACTTCGAGGATCTCCTCAATTCCGTCAACACGCCTTCCATTGAGGAAGACAATAACATGTCTTCCATTGAGGAAGCAGAGGCCGGGGGTTCAGAGGCGGACTCGACCATCTCCCGGGCTGAAGTTGCCGAGGTAGTTGAGAAGCTGCCCGGTGGCAAGGCCCCGGGGGTGGATGAGATCCGCCCTGAGTACCTAAAGTCTCTGGATGTTGTAGGGCTGTCTTGGTTGACACGCCTTTGCAACATCGCGTGGAGGCTGGGGACAGTGCCTCTGGATTGGCAGACCGGGGTGGTGGTCCCTCTTTTTAAGAAGGGGGACCGGAGAGTGTGTTCCAACTATAGGGGGATCACACTTCTCAGCCTCCCCGGGAACGTCTACGCCAGGGTACTGGAGAGGAGAATTCGTCCGATGGTCGAACCTCGGATTCAAGAGGAACAATGCGGTTTTCGTCCTGGTCGTGGAACAATGGACCAGCTCTATACCCTCTTCAGGGTGCTGGAGGGTTCATGGGAGTTTGCTCAACCAGTCCACATGTGTTTTGTGGATCTGGAGAAGGCATTCGACCGTGTCCCTCGCGGTGTCCTGTGGGGGGTGCTCTGGGAGTATGGGGTCCGGGGTCCTTTGTTAAGGGCTGTTCGGTCCCTGTATGACCAGAGCAGGAGTCTGGTTCGCATTGCTGGCAGTAAGTCGGACCTGTTCCCGGTGCGTGTTGGACTCCGGCAGGGCTGCCCTTTGTCACCGGTCCTGTTCATTATTTTTATGGACAGGATTTCTAGGCGCAGCCAGGGGCCGGAGGGGGTCTGGTTTGGGGACCACAGGATCTCATCTCTGCTTTTTGCGGACGATGTTGTCCTGTTGGCTTCCTCGAACCAGGACCTACAGCAGGCACTGGGGCGGTTTGCAGTTCAGTGTGAAGCGGCTGGGATGGGAATCAGCACCTCTAAGTCTGAGGTCATGGTTCTCAGTCGGAAAAGGGTGGCTTGTCCTCTTCAGGTTGGTGTGGAGTCCCTGCCCCAGGTGGAGGAGTTTAAGTATCTGGGGGTCTTGTTCACGAGTGAGGGAAGGATGGAGCGGGAGATCGACAGACGGATCGGTGCAGCTTCTGCAGTAATGCAGTCGCTGTACCGGTCTGTCGTGGTGAAGAAAGAGCTGAGCTGTAAGGCGAAGCTCTCGATTTACCGGTCGATCTACGTTCCTACTCTCACCTATGGTCATGAGCTTTGGGTCATGACCGAAAGGATAAGATCCCGGATACAAGCGGCCGAAATGAGTTTTCTCCGTAGGGTGGCTGGGCGCTCCCTTAGAGATAGGGTGAGGAGCTCGGTCACTCGGGAGGAGCTCGGAGTAGACCCGCTGCTCCTTCACATCGAGAGAGGCCAGTTGAGGTGGCTCGGGCATCTGTTCCGGATGCCTCCTGGACGCCTCCCTGGGGAGGTGTTCCGGGCATGTCCCACCGGGAGGAGGCCCCGGGGAAGACCCAGGACACGCTGGAGGGACTATGTCTCTCGGCTGGCCTGGGAACGCCTCGGTGTTCCGCCGGAAGAGCTGGAGGAAGTGTCTGGGGAGAGGGAAGTCTGGGCGTCTCTGCTTAGACTGCTGCCCCCGCGACCCGGTTCCGGATAAGCGGGTGAAAATGGAAAATGGAAGATTACATATACACAAGGGGAAAATGCTAAAACAGGGCATAAATGGATAATAGCTTGGAGTGCTTGCAGGTCTTGAGATGATCAAGAAGACTGGAGATCTAATTGGAAGAGGTAAAAGGATTAGCGATCGAGGTAAACAGGATCATCAGAGAAGTAAGTAGCAAGTAAGTGGTCTGTAGTATCCAACATGACTGTGAGTGTGTGTGCTTTATTCGTAGTGCTGGTGAGGAGGTCTGATGAGTGTCAAGTGTGTGTGATTGAGTTCCAGGGAGGATGAGGAGAAATGTAGTACAAGTTCAGTACTCTGCTGAGTGTGATGGTCTAATGAGTGGGGAGAGCCTGGCATGGTCATGACATGAGGACCACTAAAATTTGAAAAAATTACTAATTAACATTGTTTCCTGCTCATGATGAAAGTGTTGTTTATTATGTTTGTACTACATTCTTATTTTATGCAAAGTATTAAAATGGTCCAGACTTTTAAAACCCTGAAGCCCATGCAGCATCTTTTCTTATTCACATGGCCTTCTGCCATACATACAAGTATCTAAAAACAATAGCCTGATAAAAATCTGATCATATATATATTAATATTCATATTCAACTGGATACAACTGATGCAGTATTTTTATGTATGTATGTATGTATGTATGTATTTACTTATTTATATATGAAAAATCTACACCACTGCTTTGGTCTTTGAGGCTTTCTCAAATGCAAACGCTGTTATACTGATTAACATTTCTTTTCTTTTTACAAAGTACTACTTCTGCCTACATGGAAATTTATAACTATTTCAAACAAAGTATTGTCCGGGTCTTCGCTGGGAAGGAAATATAGCAGGGGTATTTAATTAAACTTTAATTAAATACCGCTGCTTTATTTTGATGGCTCCCCAACAGACATTTTACTGACTATAAGTTATTTAGCTTTTTTTTTTTTTAGTTATTTTGCAAGTACATGTCCACCTATTCTATACTAACCCTAACCTAACAGTATACTAACACTCTAATAAGTTAGTTGACATATAGTTGCATCAATAGTAGAATGTTTAAAGTGCATAAATAAAGTGTAATCTAGGATCTTTTTTGCTTTGATGTAAAAAATTGTGCACTAGAAAGTATTTTATGTAATTCTGAAAAGTAGTGCTTGATATCCCTGCTGAAAACAAAACAGCTAAAACCAGCCTCAACTGGTTGGCTGGTCTTAGCTGGTTAAAACTGGAAGTAGCTGGTTTTAGCTGGTCGTTTTAGCTGTTCTCCCAGCCTGACCAGCTACGGAAGTGGCCAGAATCCCTCTAAAACCAGCCTGCTGACCAGCTATGACCAGCTAAGGCCAGGCTGGATGACCAGCTAAAACCAGCCGACCAGCTAAAACCAGCCAACCAGCTTAGGTTGGTTTTAGCTGTTTTTGTCAGCGGGGGTACAAAATAAATCTCGAAATGGTCTCTGGAGCATTTTACAAAATCACCCTAATTTCACTTACATGTGTGGTTATTATTGGATTTTCTTGAATTTAAGAACCAACTATTTACTGAGCTGTTATAATGGACTTTGAGCTCAACTGAACAGGTTCATAAATGAGACGGATTTAAGTGATGTTATTAAGTGTGATGTTATTAACAAACCGCAAGAGGTCGCTGTTACCCACAAACGTTTTTTTTTTATAGGTAAAAATGAAAATCAAACAATTACAACTATGAAAACAAACCACGCACGGTTACGAAAGAAATAACAATAGTAATGAGATGAAATAATTTTGTATTACATATGGAAATGAAATACAGCCTACTTCTTAATTTACTTTTGTCCAGCTGCATTTGGGATTGTTTATAGTAAAACATAATCCGATAGATCATTTTTAATGAAATATTAGAGTGAGATTTATTCGCTTCCGCTCTAGAATAGCTCAGTAGCACAGAAGGTTTGAGTCAGAGGATTATTATGGGGGATTATCTGCTACAGACAGGTAATCCAACTCCACACTCCCTTACGTTCCCCTGTGCTTTCAGCGTATGGCAATAATGAGCAGAAAACAACATGCACTCAGTGAATGAGGAGTTTTAGTGAGAGAGATGAATGGCGTTCATACTGGGAATACGAGGTAAGTTTTATGTTTAGTTCACTTTTACCTGAAAATTAAAATAGACATCACCTTGACTTTATGAAGCCAAAGGTCTGAACTAAGTATAGATCAGCAGCTACATTACTCAGTGTCAAAAGCCTGGGATAGGCTAAGTGACCTGTTGAAAAGCTTGTTAGATGTCCTGCAAAGGTAATTGAATATTCTAGGCAACCATATTCCCCGAACACGGCCTTAATTTAAAACAGACGTACAACTACAGCCCGAGTGTGCGGGGGTGGGGGATAAAAAAAAAAAAAAATAAAAAGAACAGTGCTCGGTTTTCTCTAATGTGGTCCTCTGTGACGAATGGAATAACATTCCTGCTAGACTGGCTGGTGCTCTGGGGATCTTTGAGGATGGCAGTGACGGCAAGGGGCATCATTATGTGTTGTCGCTTCTAATGGCGCTCGGTGGATTTAATCTTTATCGCGGAGTAAAGCGCGTCCTCGACACCCGGATGTTGCGAAGATGCGCTCGTGGAGCTCAAGGCATCAGCATCAGCATCATCCACAGTAGTCAAAACATGATAGCTAAGATGGTTTAAAACAGCCACACGAACTGCAACATAACAAAAATAATACAAACAGATTTTCAATGTGGAGGAGGGGATGGACGAGCCAGAGGAACCGACTGAAGGTAAACACAAAAATCTAGATGTGACTTTCTTTATATTAAATTCGTTCAATATTAAAAGCGCTTAACTGAAATAAACTGGTGCCATTATATCAAGTAAAGTGTACGTGTCCGTGCCAAAGTGTGTAGAATACTTCAGTGCACAGCATACTAGTTTTTGTGCACAAGTATCATGGTGACAGGTTCGAGTAGATGTCACATAAACTATAAAATAAAAGATATGTGTGCGTGTGTGTGTGTGCATTTTGAAAATCATCAGATACCTAATGCAGTAGCGGCCAGTGTTAAAGATTCGAACCTTATTGTGAACTATTAGCCCATTACACAACGTGTTCATCTGACACATTGTTTGATTCAAGAGTATTACAAGCTGCTTTACATAATCAATTCGTATTAAGTAGTGACCTCATTTACAGTATATTTACAGTGTGACACTCTTTACAAGCCTAACATTTGTCAAATAAGCTTTGTTTTGAAGTGAAAATGAAGTGTATGGTATAACTTAGTGTTTTGTTTGTGGTTAGGGGTACTTGTTCATAACTTGTTAAGGCTATGAACAGAACAGCTTTCTCAATGCTTGCTCTTGTGTCAAGTGTGAAGACAACAAAGCGAACAAGGAAGCAGAAATTTTATTTTGTTTTATGCTGTAAATGTTTGTTGACAGATTTGTTTGGCTCATCTTCAGTCAGTGTTTCCATTTTTTTTTTAAGGAGAACTCCACTTCCAGAACAACAATTTACAAATAATTTACTCACCCCCTTGTTATCCAAGATGTTCATGTCTTTCTGTCTTCAGTCGTAAAGAAATTATGGTTTCTGAGGAAAGCATTTTAGTATTTTTTCCATATAATGGACTTCAATGGTGCCCCCGAATTTGAACTTACAAAATGTAGTTTAAATGCAGCTTCAAAGGGCTCTAAACTATCCCAGTCGAGGAAGAAGGGTCTCATCTAGTGAAACAATCAGTCATTTTTTTTTTTTTTTTCGGAAAATTAAAATTTGTATACTTTTTAAGCATAAAAGCTTGTGTAGCACTAGCTCTAGGATGCGCGTCCACGACGCTAACTACTACAGTATCTCGTCGAAAGGTCACGTGCGACTCACCACCTGACTCACAGATTTTTTCTGACAGTGGAATAGATGGAATAAATGGTCCATTCCTGACATCGTTGTACCTTCTTGTTTGTAAAAAGCGTTTGACTTACTTGCACTTCCTTAGTCTTTGCACGTTTGCTTTGTAACTACATCGCACTACATCTCCTACATCGCATGTGACCTTTCGATGTGATTCTGTAGTACGTAGCGTTGTGCTTATAAAAAAATGTACAAATTTATATATGAAGAGTTCAGATGCAAAACCAGCTAAAAGCCATCTCGGTCAGAAATGAGATAATGATACTGAGTGAATGCTCCTGACACATAGTATACGTCCATCAAATACTTTTACTTCAAACTCGCTAAATTCCAACCTCAGCCCATTCAGAAGTACCGGTACGTACATAGAGACCTATACAAAGTAGCCAGAAAGAAATGCTAATTTTAAAGAAAAACATCAGATGGATTTAGAGGCTTTTGCATCTGAACTCCTCATATACAAGTATACAAATTTTAATTTTACGAAAAAAAATGACAGAACGTTTTGCTAGATAAGACCCTACTTCCTCAGCTGGGATCGTTTAGACCCTTTTGAAGCTGCATTTAAACTGCATTTTGGAAGTTCAAAATCGGGGGCACCATTGAAGTCCACAATATGGAAAAAAAATGCTGAAATGCTCTCCTTAAAAAACATAATTTCTTTATGACTGAAGACAGAAAGAAACATTTTTTATATATATGAAATATTTTAGTACTCTGAATTGTAAAATAATTCAATGTTAATTGCATTGATGTTGATATTTGATGGTAGAACATTTCACGTCCGCTTTCTAAAACTAGTAGTTATGCTTAAACTGTATTCAGTGTGCAAAAATAGAGCTAAATAATTCTGAAATTACTAATTATGAAAACACTTAATATATCTAATTTAATTGACAATTTTGGTTTGGAAGGCAGATTTCACAAAAAAAAAAAAACATTCTAATACAGGACAGTTGTGATCTAGGTGTTTAAAACCAACTTACAAAACTACTGCAGATCATCTAATGACAGCCATGGATAAAGCCAGGAATATTTTCTTCGTTTGGAAAACCTCAGCTTTGTGATGTTTCTTCAGCATGTTTTAATTTTACACTCAGCGCTGAACTCCTCCTGTTGCCAGCTGTGATTCATCATCATCCATTCACGTAACAAGTGAAAACAGACCAGTAGTGTCTGTGATGGGGGTGGCACTATAACATATATGAATAATGCAAATAATATCTATGAACACACAGTCTGTCTTTTAATTTCCCACAAATGCTTGTATTCTTAAAGACTACTCATTCACTCTGTTTCTCTTGTTTGTTAATCAGGGGCAAACTATGCCAGTGCCACCAGAGCCCCCGTCTCTAGTGATGCCCCTCCTATCTGGTCGGAAGCTCCGTCGATCACCAGCCATCGTTCGCCGGCCCAGTCCGCCGCGCTCTCCTGGCAGGCAGCGATTAATGCCGCCAGACAGTCTCAGGGCACCCCCAAAACCATGAACTTCTCTGCTGCTGCAAGCACTGCTCCGGCCGGCTCGCTCGCCCAGAGGAAACGGCAGCAATATGCCAAAAGCAAGAAACAGGGAAGCACCACTAATAGCAGACCTCCAAGAGCACTTTTCTGCCTGACTCTCAATAACCCTGTGCGCAGAGCGTGCATTAACTTAGTGGAGTGGAAGTATCCTTACATCAGCGGGGATGGTGATCCTCGATTACACTCAACTGTAGGAAAGGTGTTCATGTACACAGTTCAATTTGCAGTCTTTAGTTATCAACACACTACATTCACCTCATGACTTCATGAGCTATTGATTTAAAGGGATAGTAAAAAAATTAAATGTTGTCATCATTTACTCACCCTCAAGTAAACAAGCGCTTTTCTTCAAACCAGGCTCACTGAAAATACATGCTTGTGGTGACATTTCTGCAACACCAGTATTATGTGCCTCACTGCACGTTTCACATCAGTTTCAAAGTGAAATGTGTGGTGAGTGGCGCTAAAATGCACGTTCAGTACGTGACCACGGGCATGTTTTTATTATGTTGGTATTGGCACGTATTGTAGCGATTTTAATACATTGTTTCAGGCACCTATAGCGACACTTCAGAATTGAGCGCTTCAAACCTACTGTGTTAGAAAGCCCGTACAAATGAAGCTGTGTGTATATGATGCTAACGTTCAAAAATATTCGTTTTCAAATCTTGCAAAATTGTTTTGGATCCATAACACAATATTGTGCAAGAAAATTAGGCTCTGATCAAAACTCTGACCCTGTAAATTATACTTTGTGAGAAAAGGAATCAAAGTTGTCTAACCCTAACTGCCTTTAGTTTTATTTTTTTTTTTTTTAACCGGAAAATTCAGCGATTCGTACATATAGGTATGTTTTTTGAGTTCTGCAGAAACTTATGCAGAGGTATGTATTTCCAGTGAGCCATTTTCTTCTGCCAAATACACAAAACACCACTGAGGATTGATGTTATTGGGTTCCAGCTTCATTGAGTCAATGAGGAATTAAGCAGTGCAGTTTACATCACCCTCGTGTTGTTTTTTCGAGCTTTTAAAACCCGTCGACATTTGTTGTATGGACAGAAAGTAACTTTTTTTTGTGTGTTCTGCAGAAGAACGGAAATCATACAAGACAACATTGCAGTGGGAACTGAGAATCCCTGGGTTCTGTTCATAGTATTTGTTTGTTTATTAGACAAGCTAATCAAGTAAAAAAAAAAATCATAAAATAATTAAGAATTATTTTCTGACCTACAATGATGGCCTGGCAGTGTGGCCAATTGGAACAAGGGAGCAATGAAAGACATCATAAATTCCTCATTCTCTTCCCCCACTCGAAACTTTAAATTCCCACATTCTAACTTAAAAATGACTCGTCACCCTCGGTCAAGTGAACATAAACAGTAAAATGACTTCCTTGAAGTGACCATTACATGTACCCTTCACCAGTGGCCTTGAGGGAGGACGTTTACTGAAGGGGTTGCATTACACACTTTTGATTTGAAATGACCCTTCGTGTGGGGTCCCACTCCTGCAGACCCCTTCAAAGAAACCAAAATGCCATTTGGCATTCACCATGCCTGACATGTCAGCTTCTGATGTGAGTTTGGGGCAGAACTGTCAGTTTGACTGACCAGTATTGGGTGGTGTGAGAATTTGACATGCAGCTGCTTTTAGACTAAAATGCCAAAAAATATCACTGCCATGACATAGGTGAGAGTTCTCAGCTTTGAAAGTTTCACAAACAAAAGATTGCAATTTTACTTTCTCTTCAGGTATGACTGGTTGGGATCATTTGTGAAATGAATAATACTGTTATCACGTTTCTCCTTAAACATGTTATTTCCAGACCTTTTGATATCTTTATACTGCTGTCAATATTTGCCAACTGTGTGGCCTTAGCTGTTTACATCCCCTTTCCTGAAGACGATTCCAACTCAACTAATCACGATTTGGTGAGTACTGTGACGTCTCTTCTGATTTCTCATTGGCTGTGTTGTGGGATTTATTTCTGCTAATTGAGATTAGATGAGTGAATTAGAGTGGAATTACACAAGCCCAAAGGCGAATTTGCAAACACTCAAAAGGTGATCATCCATGCTGCTCATGTTTGTGTCTCCAGGTGTATGTGTGTATGTTGTTGTTTGAGTGGGAAAGAAAAAGGATCTCTTTTATTATCTATGTAATTGAGCTATACAGTCGACATTAATGTTAAAGTGCTGTACTCTTAATATAGGTCAATGTCTTATCATATTGTTTTCATACACCGTATACATTAAAACTTAAAATAAATGCACCGATTATGTCAATCTACGGGTTTACAGGTTCATTTTCTGGATCATTTACAGTAGGTGACTGGAGTTGTCCATGGTGCTGAAACCATCCTGCTCAATACATAGCCAACATCTTTTACATTACTTCATTTGGCATACAGTGCGTTCAAGGCATACAGTGCTGTAAACAAGTGTTTGGCCTTTACAATTTTCTGGGATTTTGCACATTTTTACACAGAATTCCATCAGATCTTTAATCAAAACCTATGAATGCACAAAGTGGCAATTTATGAACCCGAAAACTCAACTAGATAGATATATACATTGTGTACAAGTTAAAGAAGTTTTTTTTTTGCTTAATCTGCAGCCAAATGCTTCCTGTAGTTCTTTTTGAGATTTTAGCCCACTCCTCCTCAAAGAAATACTGCGGCTTCTTGACATTTGTAGACTTTTAAGCATGAACTGTATGCTTCAGGTTTAAGTGTGGGCTTTGACTTGACCTTTTCAGAAACTTTAATATTTCGATCATTGTCATTCTGCAGGACTTAACTCTACTTCAGCATGAATTTATGGACAAATAGTTTTGCATTCTCTCACATACTGGGTAGGGCCAGACAAACAAAGACTACTTCACACCTGGAGACTGCATAATTTAACCCAATACCAAATGCAGTGCTTGTGGCTGCTGTAGTAATTTGTGACTGAAGCTCACGTGTGCAGCACTGACACAAAGCACAGGTTTCTCTTTTGACTAAAGGATGATTGTCTGTTCATCATTATGCCTCTTATTCATCTCATTAGGCCTGTCATGGCATTGATCATGACTACTAATAGTGCCACACGCAAACACTAGAACACAGTGTTTTCATCTCCATCCCCAACCATGCAAAGATAGGTACTGCATCTATTAACCACAATGTCTAGAAACCCCAACAGTCCCTTGAACTGCCTATTCTGTGGCATCCAGCCCGTTTGATCACCAGTGAACCACTTGATGCCACAGTGACCTGCATATGGTCACATCACTGCCCCTCCCCCGCATCACCACCAAACTGATTCAGTGTAGCACTAGAATCAGCCGCTTCCTGCTAGTTGCTTTACCATTTCTGTTGTTTTGCCAAGCGGAGCAATGACAGAGATGAGAGGGTGATGGGATCAAGAATTGATACTAGTAGGGTTTAACCTTGAACCAAGGGTCAATGTGTTGGAACATGCTAATCACTTGACCACAGCTCTGGCAGCTATGAAAAAATGAAAAAAAGTACACAGACACTTCATGGGAAGTGTACACAGCTAAGACAATGTCAAAATCTCTGTGAATGGTGCAAAAATCCGCAGTTGTCTGTATTTTCTGGCCTGAGAAGTATAGCCCCCAGGCAAAAAACAACAACAACAAAAAAAACAAGTACTTCAACTACAAAATGCTGCTTTTTCAAATACATTTATTTTATGCATGGATTGTTTCTATATTGCAACTCTCTGTAGGACACCTCCAGGATTTCATCTAGAGCACCAAATTCAAGTGAGAATCGTGTTGGCTAGTACATATAACAGTGTTGCCCACCAGTTGTTGTGATTATTAAACTTCACGGGGTGCAGTTTAACCACAGGAAATATCTGTCTGACACACTGTGAAATTCAGTGTGAAGCATGCCACTGAAGCACGCGAGGAACATGTGATCTGGTGTTTTCAGCCTCTCATAGCAGATTAGTTTGCAGTAAATGCCATAAATCTTTTTTTTTTTATTTATTTAACTCTTTCCCTGCCAGGCAAGTTGTCAGCCACTGCCAGTGCTTTTGATCATTTTCACACAAATTTCATGGCCTCCAGAATGCTTTGTTGTATGCATATATGTGTCACGGTTGGGTGTGGCAAGGAAACGCACGAAGACGAGATTAACACTAACAGGAATCTTTAATCAAATCCAAACAGGTAATTCCAACAAGGGCAGGAGAACACACAACCAAAATAACCTTGAGATCCGACAACAGAAACAGAACTGAGAACAACTTATAAAGGGTGGTGATTTAGACAGACAGGTGGAGCAAATTAACTAATCAGGACAAAATGAGGACCGGAAGAACCAAATATGGGCACAACGGGAAAAAACCAACTAAACAGTCCAATGGGGAGTGACAATGGGCAAAACCAACAAAAACAGTTCAAGGGGCGTTACATTACTCCCCCCTCCCGGAAGGCGCGACCTCGCGCCGTGGAAAAAACAAAAACAAAGGAGGGCACGTAGGATGGTAACAGAAAGTTATTGTAGGAGGAGGCTCCGGAGGAGGACGGACTTCCGGGAAGAGGACAACAAACAAAGTCCATGGTGGAGACGACGGAGGGAGGAGCCAAGGAGGAGACAGAAGGGACCCGGAGCAGGAGGAGCCAAGTGAGACCCAGGCTGCAGCCATGATGTTAGCCCACGGTGGAGCCGACGGAGGGAGGAGCCATGGTGGAGGAAGGGTTGACGACTCCAGGGGGCCGACCGACGGCGGCGGAGCAGGTGGAGGTGGAACCCGAGGTGGAGACGGAGAGCCGATAGTCCAGGGCGACTCCGAGGATCCGGAGGGTCGAGGCGGGGCCCAAGGCTCTGGCGACTGAGGCGGAGGCGGAGCTCCGGAGGTCCGCAGCGGAACAGGAGCAACCGAGGACAAAGGTGGAGCTGGAGGGAGGGAGGAGCCCAACAGAGCCGGTGGGATGGAGCGACGAGGCAGAGCCGGAGGAGCGGAGTCCTGAGGCGAAGGCGGGACAACGACCGACCAAGGCGGAGCCGGAGGGACGAGGGAGCCCGGTGGAGCTGGTGGGCTGACGGGCGACGGTGGAGACGAGGGAGCTGAGAGCCGGGGTGGAGCCGCTGGGTCGGAGGGCCGAGGCGGAGTCCAGGACTCTGAGGCTGGAGGCGAAGACGAGGGATCCTCCAGCCATGACGCCGATGGAGACTGGCAGACCCGCGGCGAGCCCACCGCACAGATGGTGGGCTGAGGGTGAGCGGAGGGGCTGTCAGGAGACAGCGGTGGCAGAGCTGAAGCAGCAGGGCTGCTTGGAGATAACAGAGGGCGGGTGGGTGGGAAATTCAGGCAGGTAGACAGTTCAGGGCAGACAGGAAGTTCCATTTCTATATCCTCACAGCAAATCAAAACTATTTCCATGTTTGATTGTCCCAGATCCCAGCCTTGCTCACCCTCAGCGGCGGTGCAGTGGGCGGTGCTGTCCTCAGCACCCTCACGCCCATCTGGAACATCCACCGTTGCGGGCTCTGTGGCCGGCTCTCGCACCTGGTCGGACAGGATGGGCTCTGGCTCCTGGGCAATCCGCAGCTCTGTCGCTCCACTTGGCGATGGCTCGTCGGTCACATTGGGCTCTGGCTCTCCGTCCACGGTGGGCTCGGGCTCATGCTCCGCAAATTGAGGTGATTGTTGGCTGGGCTCTGGGTCAAGAGTGGGGCTGGTGTCGTCATCCGCAAAGTCCACGGTCAATGAGGAGTTGCAGGACACCAGCACCCACTCAACATAGGCGGCGAAGTTCTCTCGAGGACCATCCCCGGACAACTGCGCTCGTGTGGTGGTGTTCAGTCCAGCAAAGTAGAAAGAGCAAAGGCAGTTGTCCGGGAAGTGCGTGTAGTTAGTCAGAAACACGAAGTCTGTGGTGTGGTCCTCGAGAGAGCGGTCCCCCTGCTCCAGCAGGAGGACGAGGACGGCCGGGTCATTCATGACGTAAAAAACAACACAAAACAAAAACTGACAAAAAACGCAAACAAAAAGCACGGGGTAAACAAGCCGCTACTTAGTTTTTGTACGGTCGGATCTTCTGTCACGGTTGGGTGTGGCAAGGAAACGCACGAAGACGAGATTAACACTAACAGGAATCTTTAATCAAATCCAAACAGGTAATTCCAACAAGGGCAGGAGAACACACAACCAAAATAACCTTGAGATCCGACAACAGAAACAGAACTGAGAACAACTTATAAAGGGTGGTGATTTAGACAGACAGGTGGAGCAAATTAACTAATCAGGACAAAATGAGGACCGGAAGAACCAAATATGGGCACAACGGGAAAAACCAACTAAACAGTCCAATGGGGAGTGACAATGGGCAAAACCAACAAAAACAGTTCAAGGGGCGTTACAATATGAAAATGCAATATGTCAAAAGTAATAACAGACCCTTTGCTTTATTAAAAAAAATATATATATTTTTATTAACATTATTACACTTTATTTGCTCTGCTTTATTTTGTGAAACCTTGCTACGTATATGGAATAACCGTTTTATAAAAGCAGTAAGCCTTGAGAAGCCATGGTTTACAGTGAATTTATAACAGCTCCGCTTCACGTCGTGCTTAACAATGCCCCTTAGCTGTTATAAATTCACTGTAAACCACGGCTTCTTGGGACTTATTGCTTTAACAAAAAGCAGAGAAAATCACTTTTTGTCGAAGACCATGTCTGGATCAGATTGTTGGTTGAAACATGGATGAAGTACATTCCAACAAAGCTTCACAGACCTAAACCACTTCCTGGATCGACATTTTATTTGGTAACTTCAGGCAGTTTTGATTTATATGCTGTTTAATGCTTGGTGATCGCATCTTTTTTTGCATATGCATCTTATATACGTGATTGCTTATTTCTGCTGCCATGTTTTGATCCAGAAATTTTTTTTTTAAGATTTATTTTATAGCATTTTTGCCTTTATTAGGATAGGACAGATCAGAACTGACAGGAAGCAAAGCAAGAGAGAGATAGGGGCTGGGATCAGGAAAGGTCCTCGAGTCGGGATTCGAACTCAGGACTCCCGTAGCGCAACAGCGCTGTATGTTGGCGCTGACTTGATCCAGAGATTCAATAGACTTTCAGAAGTATTATTTCCTACCATATACCAGTGAAAACACAGAAACCTGGAAAATTCTGTTAATGGTGGGGAAAGAGTTAATACTAAATACAATTCAGCCCTAATTGTCTTTAGCTGATCTCATACATGATCTTTAGTGAATTGATCTCATTCAAAAAACTAAGCGCAAGCACTAGCAATTGCTAACACTTTCTGGACGTCACACAGTTTAGTTGTCGTGACACGTGTAGTCTTTTTATTATTTTTATTTTAAATGCAGAGCAAGTGTTTGGTCGGGTGTACGCTGAACTCCAGGGCTTTGAGCAGCACTGGGCTTGTCCAGTAAGATTAGCCTCAACCGAGTCAGTGACACCAGTGTTTAACCTTTTTTTCTCTCTGGATTTCCATTCCACTCACTCATGCATGTTCATCGATCATTTCCAGCCTACAAACCTATATTCTCAATTCCACACATGCCTTTGGGAAAGCCCTTGGAACAAGTGTGAAATGGTGAGCATTGGTGAAGTGTAGTAAGACCGGTTTGCGTGTCTGTTAATTGAAGATGAGGCCAAATGGGGGAATTCATATACAGAGATTGGTGACAGTTGTGCGTGAAGCAAATGCAACAAGCTGTACAGTACGTAAATAAACACAAATACGCTTGCAGTTTTTTTTCCTCTGTGTGCTCACGCTGGTTGACACTAACCCATCTGTAAACAGGAGGGTGGAGGGTGCTGAAAGAGGATCATAGGAGGATTATATCTTCACTCACTCTCTCATCTTTCACTCCATCCACTGTCTCTCTCTTTCTCACACTACGGCCCTTATGTCACTCGACCAGCTGTTCAGTTAAATACATTCTTACTTCAATACTTTATTTCAATACTTCGGTGTGTAGTACCAAAGCACCAAAGAGTGTCAGCAAGGCCATGTGACTAGATGAGAAGTTTCCAAGTGCAATTATATTTTTCCGCTAAAAATAACCAGATTATCTAGCAATTCCATAGTAAAGTTGTAGTGCCCGTCATCACACTCCTGTGCATGTTTTCAAGCACACAGACACACACATACACAGTAAAACTTGGATGGAAGGTAAAAAAATCAGTGTTACATAATGCAAGAATGAGAATGTCAGGGTTTGGACAGGGTTAGGGTGTGTTCCGTATTTTTCCCTCCATCCTTAGTTCCTGTTTGCCCTTATTTGGTTCTGTTCCTTTTCTCAATTGTCAATTATCAATTAGCTCCACACCTGTTTCTGTTTCTCCCTGATTACTTTGTTAGTATTTATAGTCCTGTGTTCAGTTCAGTTCTGTTCAGTTCCCTGTCATGTTCCATTTTGATTATATTAAAGTTATTATTGTGGATTCCGTCATCTTCCTTGGATTTACCGTGACAGAGAATCAGCTGTTCAATTTTTTCTTTGTATACAGCAAATGTGAGGGAATGAAGTAGAAAGTCAATAATAATTTATATTGTATCGTGCTTAATGTAGTGATTTTTGACTGAATTCTGCCTTTACATTTGAAGTCAGTATTGTTACATTCATGTGGCAGTTCATTAGAATGCTTGGCCTTGTCCTGTGAGAGGGCTCATTTTCCTTAATTATTCATGACACCATATAACAAGTGCTTGAAAGCTCAGTTGTTTCACAGTGTCTGATTGCTTCCTCTGTGACTTGTTACCAGTGACTGATACTCTGTCTGTGCAACAACCAACATTACTTCATTGAGAGTTTGTAGATTTATGTACAAGTAGAAATTGGATTTGAGACATGGTCTGTTTCCGTAATCACAGACAAATGTCATCCATGCTTAATACTGTGTTGTTACCTGGATGATCCACAGCTGTTTTTTTTTTTTTTTTTTTTGTTGAGTGATAGTTGTTCATGAGTCCCTTGTTTGTCCTGAACAGTTAAACTGCCTGCTGTTCTTCAGAAAAATCCTTCAGGTCCCACAAATTCTTTGGTTTTCCAGCATTTTGTGTATTTGAACCATTTCCAACAATGACTGTATGATTTTGAGATCCATCTTTTCACACTGAGGACAAGTGAGGGACTCATATGCAACTATTACAGAAGGTTCAAACGCTCACTGATGCTTCAGAAGGAAACACGATGCATTAAAAGCCTAGGGGTGAAAATGTTTTGAAATTGAAGATCAGGGTAAATTTACATATTTTGTCTTCTGGTAAGCATGTAAGTATCTTTCGTAGCTTCTGAGGGGCAGTACTAAATGAAAAAATATAATATTTAGGCGAAATAAGAAAAATGTACACATCTCCATTCTGTTCAAAAGTTTTCACCCCCCGGCTCTTAATGCATCGTTTTTCCTTCTGGAGCATCAGTGAGCGTTTGAACCGTCTGTAATAGTTGCATATGAGTCCACCAGTAAGCATATGTAAGTCACTTAGTTCCTGACTGAACCAAAACTAACTAATTAAAACTATGAATGCAGTTGCCAATGATTTGTACTGTCTGACCAAATCAAACCTTGCCAAGCAAGCAGGCTAATCGAGCAGAGTAGTGGGATCAGTTTACTGTGGTCCAGGTGTGTTTGGTGCGTTGAGATCAAACAGCAGGCACAGCTCACTCAGCTTGATCATCTGCAAACAGCAAATGACCGTTTGTAAACTACTGCATCATCACTTCTGTTAATAAAGGAGCACATCTACCTTGTTCACGTTACACTATCCACAAGGAGACATGTTGCCTAGGCAACTCAAGTAAATGACATTGCTTTTAAAGCACGTAGACAACCGCTAGACTTGTCAGTCTAATGCTGCCATCAACTAAACTAAATACTGCGTCACTATGGCCATCAGGCAGCTTGTCTTTGCCCTCAGACTCTGTCCTTATGTAAGTCCACCGCACGTGAAAGTACCTGAAGTATTTGATGAGCTTAAGTGCTTTAAGACAAAGGAGGGCGCATGATGTAAAATGAATTAATGTACTGGCAAAATTCATGTTTGGAATAGTGGCGTGTATTGCGGTACATTCATGTGAAAATCAATGATTGAACCGATTTGTTTTGCACATAGACACGGCCAGCCTGCCATGTTCGGCAGTGAGATTTTATTGTTCAAATGGGATTAATCTAGTCATCCAAGTGTATTGTAGCTATTCTTAGTGCTGTGGCTTAGCCATTGTCATCCGGTCACCTGCAGGTTGAGACGTGATCAAAGACAGGGCTCACATCATTACACTGATGGCCACGAGCATCTACATGAGACCAGGAACATTTATTATAACTGTTATATTTCTACAATACACACTTTATTTTAGCATTTGGAAAATTTTATGCTCTGCAATGTCTTGCATAACTTGTATGGTTAAAGAGACATGGCTCTAGTTCTCATTCGAAAATGTGTGAAAGATAAATTATGTCTAATTAGTCCAAAAAAAAATTAATATTTAGATATGAATTTGTACATTTTTGACATGTTATTAAAGGTGAAGAAAGACATAAACAAAAATATGAAAAGAAAATATGCTTTAATTGCTTTAATACAGCCTTAATATGCTTTAATTTCTAATTTAGTATTCAGTTTCCATTCTTTTTACTTTTTTTTTTCTTTTTTTATGGTTAAAATGACAGGTCATGGACCTATATATTTTATACACACACATACACATACATACAGTATATTATTTTTTTCAGCCTATGCTGAAAAATAGTTTTGTGGTTCAATCCAGTTCAATCTTTTCCTGCGTTGCTGGATTGCTGTTGTTGGTTTTATCCATTTAGCAGGCTACCAACTGGAGAATGAAACTTTCTGATCAGTCCTTTTATTGTCATAAGAGAATTTGACAAGTTTGTGCTGATGTGGTGTTAATTGATCTTTATTTACTCATTTCAAATTTCTTCAACATATTTCTGGTGTGTGTTGTATGGCCAGTTCATTTTATTTGAGTTTCTGGGTTCTGAACAATCTTCACTCAAGGAAAGTGTTTCAGCTCACTCCATTATTTGAAAATTTGTGTCTATGACTTGAAAGTGATTCATTCACACATGGAAAAGATGAACACCACCTTTCTGATCACATGTGATTTGCACAATCATGTTTTTCTTCAACTGATCATCTAGGACAAAGTTCCAACATCTTGGTGCTTTCTTTAGGATGTGAAAGCTGTGATTGCAGACGAAATGTTCTTTGCCAGCAAAATACTCAGGTTGTTCGATAAACATCATCTTTTCAGTTCTTTATTGGAAGGCAAGTTTTATATCCATCTGAAGCAGCTTAAACCCTAATAGTTTCAAATCTGACCATATCTCATCAAAATCAACTTCTGAGAAAACCCCTGTGCGACTCAGCAGACTTTATGCCATTTGAAAGTTCTTTCAGCTTCAGCTGTGCTTTCTGATCTTTTAGCAGCTTCTCCAGCTCCCAAACATTCAAACAGATCCACCATCTGACCTTGTCTATACTAGTGCTTCTCGGCTTTACATGTTTGTAACACTTTCCTCATCTGCATCAGACTTGCATCTCGATGGTAGAGCACTTGTACATGTTTTGGATCAAGAAGTTAATATTCTTTAGTGTCCTACAAAGATGCACTTGTTTGGAATTTAGTTCTGTGCAAACTGTGCATGCTTCATTGAACTATCTCCATCAAAATTCTGTTCACGTTTAGCAACTCCACTGTGCTTTCTTCAGTATCATTTGAAACGGTATTCTCCTTTGTGAATTTTTCTGCCTTTTGTTGAAACTTCTTAACCAACACAAAGGGTTTTTCCGTCAGTGAGCACATTCATGTATCTTTGTGCAATAAACCAAGTGGTTCACAAGACTGTCAATAGCTATGTTTCCATCATCCCGTGTTTATGTGCATTTTGAAGTATCGCATCAGAAATGATCGATGAAAAAAAAAAAAAAAAAAATCCCTTGATTCACAAGTTTTTATGCTTGCTTGAGGTGGTTTTCGAATTGTGCGAAAAAGGGTTAATGCGAATAATTTTGCGAATTAATTCCTCCACACGCACAAAAAACATCATGTGACTGCATTATGGGATGGGATAACTTGACTAACTAGCAGACTGATTTCATTGCACAGCATCTGATATGTTGTTATGGTCATTCTAAGATGCCTGAGCAAAGTCTGCCATCAAATTATTTTTGTATAATTGCCAAACAGCTGGCATCCGTCTCCGAAAGCAATGACCGCTTGTATTGTTTTGTCTGCTCTCTCTGAATCCCAAGTAATTTATTATATGAGAAAATTATTATATTCAGTGGCTTCTCCTAATTTTCTTAGTGATATTTAGTGCCAATTTATCAGGAAGTGACGAATTTGTTGAATTTGTGTGTGTGTGTGTGTGTGTTTATGTTATGTGTGCACCTGGTATTTATCACGTTATGGGGACCAAATGTCCCCACAAGGATAGTAATACCAGTAAATTTTGACCTTGTGGACATTTGTGAGGTCCCCATGAGGAAACAGGCTTATAAATCATGCAGAATGAGTTTTTTTTTAAAAAAAGTAAAGGTGTGCACAGTCTCCTGTGAGGGCTAGGTTTAGGTGTAGGGCGATAGAAAATACGGTTTGTACAGTATAAAAACCATTATGCCTATAGAATGTCCCCATAAAACATGGAAACACAACATGTGTGTGTGTGTGTGTGTGTGTGTGTGTGTGAATCATGACAACCAGTGGGGTTTGTTCTCGTGATGCACACACAAGCTTCCATGTTTACCATATGTGATGCAGCTGAATGTTTTATTCATATTGAGTTTTCTCATTGGTCAGTCTAGGTCAAATTCATTTACCAATCACACTCTCTTGCTCTTCATATAGAAAACAGATTAATGAGACAGAACTAAAATCTTTCTCTTACTTCATTGTTTCACAGGAAACGGTAGAATATGCCTTCCTGATCATTTTCACGATTGAAACCTTCCTCAAGATCATAGCCTATGGACTAGTGATGCACCAGAACTCTTATGTGAGAAACGGCTGGAATATGTTGGATTTTGTCATCGTCATTGTGGGGTAGGTGAACAGTCACACACATTTGCATACACACACATTTGTGCAATTTTATATTCCTTTGTCCTGTAATGTTTTCTGACACTTAATTGTATGTTACTTGCAATGAAATGAAAATGTATTAAATGCATTTAGCTGAACTGCTTTTTTAACCACTTAAATATTAATTCACTTCCAGAACAAAATTTTACAGATAATGTACTCACCCCCTTGTCTTCCAAGATGTTCATCATGTCTTTCTTTCTTCAGTCATAAGGAAATTATGTTTCTTGAGGAAAACATTTCAGGATTTCCCTTCATATAGTGGACTTCTGTGGTGCCCGTGAGTTTGAAGGTCCAAAATGGCATAAACGTCCAAAAGTTTAAATGCAGCTTCAAAGGGCTCTAAATGATCCCAGCTGAGAAAGAAGGGTCTTATCTAGTGAAACGATCAGTTATTTTCTAAACAAAAATGTACAATTTATA
This sequence comes from Cirrhinus mrigala, assembly GCA_036247105.1. Taxonomy (NCBI): domain Eukaryota; kingdom Metazoa; phylum Chordata; class Actinopteri; order Cypriniformes; family Cyprinidae; genus Cirrhinus; species Cirrhinus mrigala. The sequence goes on from CM070014.1 coordinate 542,996, forward strand.
TACTTTTTAATCTCAAATGCTCGTCTTGTCTAGCTCTGCGATGAATACACATGTACTCTGTGTAATCTGTGTCAATACAGTTAGTGTAGGTCGAAACACTCCCATGTCATTTTCTCCTCCAAGAAAAAGGTGTTTGAAAAGGGTGTTTGACCTGCTTTGCATGCTCACTTTGTAAACACTGGGTCGGTACTTCTGCAGCAATGTAGGATGATTTTTTGAAGAAGAAAATGAGATGGGAGTTTTTCGACTTACCCTAACTGTATCGACCCGGATTACACAGACTACACATGCACATCGCAGAGCTAGACAAGACGACCATTTTAGGTTAAAAAGTATATAAATTGTAATGTTTTTTTAGAAAATGACAGATCGTTTCGCTAGATAAGACCCTTCTTCATCGGCTGGGATCATTTAGAGCCATTTAAAGCTGCATTTAAACTGCATTTTGGAAGTTCGAACTCGCAGGCACCACAGAAGTCCACTATATGGGGAACATTCCTGATATGTTTTCCTCAAGAAACATAATTTCTTATCGGCTGAAGAAAGAAAGACATGAACATCTTGGATGACAAGGGGGTAGGTAAATTATCTGTAATTTTCTGTCTGGAAGTAAAGTACATCTTTATGTGTAATTTCATTATACACATTATACACTTTCCTATGAAATGAGATTTCCTATGAAATCTGTGAACTCAAATCTGCTGACTGATCGGCAACCAGTGTCAACTTGTCCTGTAAATCTGACTGTAAATCTGAGCAAAAATCTGAGCAAGAGTTGTGAATTCCAGCCTTTAGCCAACTATGGTCACAAGTTCCATCGTTACTAACATAGTTGAACATTTCCCAAAACCATAGTTTCAAAGAACTTTTTCGCAAACTTATGTGGTTGAAACTGCATTTCTGGGTTATACACATTTCAGGCTTCAGCATTCAGCAAATACACATTTATATAATTTAAACAAATCTTTAAATAACTAATGAACATTTAATTTCACAAACCTTGCAAACTTAGTCCAGCTGTGAGATCTTGTGAAGTGTGCATTTGTATATTGCCTGATTGCATGTGCTCTGCATCACAGACGGCCTGTTTGAATTCAGTTCAGAAGGGGAAGAGTTCAGCTTCACTGCAGATGCCCGATCAACAGACTTTAAACTCGTGATTTCAAATTATGCAGTGCTTTATTCATTTGCCCACTGCCATATTCATGTCTTTTCCACTGTGTGCTGTATGTAAAATGAGTGTTACCTTGGCTTTATTTGAAAAAAAAAAAAAATATGACTCCCAATGCACACAAACTTACCAGAATACTGAGTGCCCTGTTGGTTACCATGTTTACTTCCTTTTTAATTATATTTTTATGAAAAATACTTTGTCATCTAAAGTACAAATATGTTTATTTTACACATTTATTTTTTTAACCCATTTTCAGATGATTCAAAAATTTTTAGATCTTTGTTAAAATAAATAAAATTATATCAGGCATCGGGCATCCTGCTTTCCATGATATCGGTATCAACTATTTGAAGTGTTACTTTGTGTGTTTAGCACCAAATAACATGTTAAATGATGTTTTAATGACGATGAATGGTCTTCTGTGTTGGCCTACAAATTGATGTCATGATTAACTCTGCTGGAAGTAGTTCATGTCAGCTGGAAATTGTTGAAAGGATTTTGTCTGGCACATAGCTGGCAACTGTTCACAAGGGCTTACAACCTGATCAAGTGCTGATCTCAGACCTGGTGTAATGAGATTAACTCCACTCAGGGAGGAGGCCATCCAGTGCATGAAGTCAGGGGTCATGCTGGATGGAGATTGCCCTGCTGTAGGATCCTCTGGGATCATGCTGAATCTCATCTGTGACATGCACTAGTCCTGGTGCCAGATGAGTGCTGTTTGATACAGGTCCATGAAATGTGCAAAAGATAAAACCTACCTGACTCGACATTACGTTACATTAGTCTTTTGTTATTCATGTGAATAGTATTTGTAATATTGCACCACATTGAATTTGTGTTTTCACCTTAATGATAAAAAGTCATGGTAAGATTAACTTCCCTAAATTTCCTGAAACATTAATTTTTATCTTGCTTAAACAACATAACCATCTATCTAAAGTTTACCTTGTTATATGTTATTAACGGACCTCTAATGCAGGTTCATCAACAGATTAACTTAACTATAAACTTAAACTTAACTAAAAACACTACTACTAAAAAACTATAGCATCTCAAAAACTGAAACAGCAGTCTGCCTTTTATTTTTATAATTTCAACTTAAGGTACTATAGAGCACACAAGTAAGTGATAAGAGCTTATTGTTGTATTATAGTAACTAACATACATATTTTTATAGATATTTTTAGTACAATTTAATTTGTATAGTTCTTTTTTTAATGCAGTTTTTTTTTTAAATCCAGAATATTAAGTGACACAGTCTAAGTTTTTATGTTCGTGTTGATCAGTATGTAAAGCTGAGTTATCAGTAAAATTAAATTCGTCCAACTAAAAAATAAAAAAAAAAAATTCAGAGGGGGTGGTGGCGCCTCTCATGCATTGTGGAATGAATAAATTATGCAGTTGCATTGTTTTACTACTTGCTGTTACTATTTTTTTAAACTGAAATTAATTTTTCTTTTTATTAATTTATTAACAGTTCTAAAATTGACTGTATGACAAATAAAATGACAAACAGCCCGAAAAGCCATCATTATCCACCATTTTGCCTGTTTTTGCAAAACATCTCTATGTTTGCACAAAGGAAAAGAATAGCAGAATAAAATACGGTGGATGTAATTGATTTAATGATAATAAGATAGTGGGAGTGCAGGTTATTATTATCAGGTTATTATGTTAAATACACCAGTGTAAGTTAAATATAACAGTAGAGGATGAGAAAATAGTGAAATTACAAGGGGACTTGTGCGTAATAGAGAAAACAAATGACATAAAATGAATTAAGGTCAATATTTTAATGAATGATGTGTGTGTGTGTGTGTGTGTTTAGTCTCTTCAGTGTTGTGCTGGAGCTTGTAACCAAAGATCGTGATGTCAGCGGGCAGTCAGGTGGGAAGCCCGGCGGGTTTGATGTCAAGGCCTTACGAGCGTTCAGAGTTTTGCGGCCCCTTCGCCTGGTCTCAGGAGTGCCAAGTGTGTCCATATCTTTACCCAGCATTCACAGCCAGAAAAGCCTGATAATATGCTGATAATGTGTGTGTGTATGTGTTTTTAGGCTTACAGGTAGTGCTGAACTCCATCATTAAAGCCATGGTTCCTCTGCTGCACATCGCTCTGCTCGTGCTCTTCGTCATCATCATCTATGCCATCATCGGGCTGGAGCTGTTCATCGGAAAGATGCACGCAACCTGCTATCTGAACGGCACACGTCAGTGTGTTCTCACATTCGCTAGACTAATTATTAATAATAAAAGTTCTTATTTTTAAAAACTAATGGTTACACTTTAGATTAAGGAACACATATTCACTATTAACTAATAGTTTTCTCTCAATACACTCCTAATTTGCTGCTTACTGATAGTAAGGTGGTTGTTAAGTTTAGGGATGGGGTAGGGTAAAGGGATCTAGCATATGAACATGCAGAATAAAGCGATAATATGCTTTATAAGTACTAATAAACAGCCAATATGCTAGTAATATGCACACTAATACACAGCTAATTAAAGGAGAAGTCCACTTCCAGAACAACAATTTACAGATTATGTACTCACCCCCTTGTCATCAAGATGTTCATGTCTTTCTTTCTTCAGCTGTAAAGACATTATGTTTTTTGAGGGATACATTTCAGGATTTTTCTCCATATAATGGACTGATATGGTGCCCCAGATGCGGTTGTAAATGATCCCAGCCGAGGAAGAAGGGTCTTATCTAGCGAAACAATCGGTTATTTTCATTTAAAAAAATACAAATTAAATACTTTTTAATGTCAAATGCTGGTCTTGTCTTACTCTGCCTGGACTGTTTTTTTCTGGTTCATGACAGTTAGGGTATGTCTAAAAACTCCCGTCTCATGTTCTCCCTCAACTTCGAAATCGTCCTATATCGCTGTTTTACCCTTTTTGTTAAGGGTCTTTGATCTTCTTTCCATGTTCACTTTGCACAGACTGGGTCTGTACTTCTGTAGTGATGTCGGATGATTTTGAAATGATTTTTGAAGTTGAGGGAGAAAATACGAGTGGAGTTTTTCAACATACCCTAACTGTCTTGAGTCAGAATAAACAGAGTTCAGGCAGAGCAAGACAAGACGAGTGTTTGAGATTAAAAAGTGTTTAAATTGTTTTTTTTTTAATGAGCATAATCAATCGCTAGATAAGACCCTTCTTCCTCGGCTGGAATCGTCTACAGCCGCATTTGTGATCGTTTGAAGCCGCATTTAAACTGCATTTTTGAAGTTCAAACTCAGGGCACCATAGCAGTCCATTATATGGAGAAAAATCCTAAAATGTTTTCCTCAAAAAACATAATTTCTTTATGACTGAAAAAAGAAAGACATGAACATCTTGGATGACAACGGGGTGAGTACATTATCTGTAAACTGTTGTTCTGGAAGTGGACTTCTCCTTTAATAGTGAATAGTGTTTCCTAATCTAAAGTGTTACCAAAAATTTACTTTGCATTACAAACACACACATTATAATGTATCCAATAATTTCTTTGGATAGGATATAACAAGGATGCTCATACATCCAGTATATTAATGGCACCATTTCCTGAGAATGAGCCACATATTTCTTACTGTCCACACAGGTACGTTAGCAGAGGAGGATCCCGCTCCCTGTTCTCTTTCTGGTCATGGGCGTCACTGCCCTCTCAATGGCACCTTGTGTAGGGATGGTTGGCATGGGCCCAACAATGGCATCACAAACTTTGACAACTTCCTGTTTGCCATGCTGACTGTGTTCCAGTGCATCACCATGGAGGGCTGGACTGATGTGCTGTACTGGGTGAGACTCGCAGTGTCTTGCTGTTGCTGAAACGTTCACTGTCACTGAGATACTCTTCGCTCTTTCCTGCGGGGAGCGTCCACTTCCGCTCTAAGCGCTTTTCCATGACACAAAGAGAGCTCAATAGAAGCTAATGAGATTGACCCTCTAAGACTGAAGGGACAAAGTCAGAAGACGGGCGAAATTGAGAACACAGGAAAACATGTCAGCCTCTGCTTATCAGTGGTGGATGAAGTACAGATACCATAATAAAATATTACTAAAGTAAAAGTAGTCCTTCTCAATTTTACTTGAGAAAATGTACACAAGTACTTGATTTTTAATGTATTAAGTATTAAAAGTACTGATCAATGAACCATGTTTATTTATTCTGCAGTTTTATACTTAATCCTACAATGAGCAAGAGTAGTAGAGGAAGAAACGTAGTATGTTTTGATCTGATTTTATATTATTCCCAAACATACTTTAATATAGCATCAATTTAGGTGTTATATCATTTGAAATGGCATCTACAGCAGGGAAGATCCATGGGAATTAAACTGCATTATTTTAGCTTTGTGTTATTCTTGGTTTTTACCTACAGTTGTAGAGACCCTGACAAAGTATTTCATACAATGGGCTTAAAAAGCTTCTCCTTTACTTTGTTCACAAATAACTGACAGTCATGACCTATATGTGATTTCAATTTAATGTTATCAATGCTTAAATTCAACATTAGTAATTTACTTTTGGCACATTTTGAGTCAGATGCGAACAGTTCAGTGAATCGTAAACTCCAGGCTTTCTCTGACTGGATCATTGAATCAGTAAGTTGTTGACTCGAGAACAGCTGTAATTGGATCAGTCACGTTCCTCTTAGGTTTCTGTTTTTTGGACAGACTTTTAGTTCTCCTTTGTCCCTGTATTTAACCTCTGTTTCCTTTGTTCCTGTTTCCAGTTTGTTTCCTTAGTTACCAATTAGTTAATTAAGTAATCTCACCTGTGCTTTTTTCCCCCGTCATTATCTCGTATATATTGCCCTAAGTTTGATCCTTACTATTCGATCAGACTATCATTACTATATCATGAATATATATATATATAAAGTTCCAGGGTTGTGCTTGTGAACTGAGATAACACACAGTGGGAAAAAAAATAAATAAATCTGTACCTTTCCCAAAGCTGTACTATCAGGAATTGTGTGCCCTTGGATCATGACAACCATTTACACATACCCATTTAATTTGCTCTGGAACTTCATGGGTCGATGCTGCCTGAGGAGAATTGCTTATTTGCGTTTTTTTACATGAATAGCTTATTTGGATTTGCATACATTTATTTTATTTTTAAATTATATTTGCTACAATGCCATACAAGTTTAGCTGCTGAGAGTAGAGTCAGAATTGGCCAGTTTTTGTTGCCATGTTTCTATTCATAAGGGTAGACGTGGTAACATGAGTTACAGCAATCTGAGAGTTGCTGTGTGTCCTTGTGTGTTACAGATGAATGATGCTATGGGCTCTGAGTTGCCTTGGGTCTATTTTGTCAGCCTGGTCATTTTCGGTTCCTTCTTTGTCCTCAATCTAGTATTGGGTGTTCTCAGTGGGTGAGTTAATTTATCCAAATGCTGTTTACATTCAATTTCTGTAATTTCATAGATGTGCCCTTCAAAGTGCCATTGCCAATATAATTTCCATCATTTTCGTGGTCTAAATCTGGGTATATGATCTCTTCTGTACAGTACATTGTTGCTTCAATGAATTTGTCTGCATGTGTGCATCATAGAGAGTTTTCTAAGGAGCGTGAGAAGGCTAAAGCTCGTGGAGATTTCCAGAAACTGCGTGAGAAGCAGCAGCTTGAGGAGGATCTAAAGGGATATCTGGACTGGATCACACAAGCTGAGGACATCGACCCTGATAATGATGAGGAGGGAGATCAAGAGGCCAAACGCAATCGTATGTAAAAAATGCAAGACTTGAATATTTCTGCTCTTTTCATTTGTCTGAAGAGCGCTTGAAATGCACACATTAACAGTTCCAGCCAAGATCATACTGGAATCAAATCATTAATGTTGAGCAAAATTATAGTCAATTAGCAGATTGTGGATTACAGTAATTCATTTTAGGCTTGAACAAAGCTGAAAGATATCATAAAAATCATTAAAAAACAGTTTTATGTTAAATGTGACTTGAACAGTCCAGTGTTCTGGAGTTTGTCGTTTCATCTTGGGTTCCCTGAAAAAAAGGGAATGTCACTGCATTCTATTAATGCTGAGGATTTCCATTGCTTGACTGGATTGTGAAGCATGTGCGGCAAACACGCCATAAATTTGGCTTAAATAACCTCTGCCTGTGACATCATTGGAATACACGCTTGTAAGAGGCTATAAGTTGACTTGAAACGGACATGCATTCAGGTTATAACTTTGTCTGAAGCGATGTCCAGGCCTGGCAATGAGGTGTGGTGTCTCTTTTCTGAATTTTCAGGGCGCAGCATTACAGTCATGTAACCTGAGACGCTCCTTATCAAAAGCTACACTCGATGCTGCATTTCGTTAACGTTAATGGGAACAAGAATACCAACGTTGCCGCACTGTAAAGTGTCTGGACCCCTTAAGGTTGTGTAGTGTGGGTGCACAATAATTGGTGAGGTCTCAGACATGAAAAACAGCATATCCTGGGGGGTATGTTTTGATGCTGGTTTAAGCTGGTCCTTTGCTGGTTTATGCTGGTCATGTTGCTGGTCAAGGACCAGCATAAACCAGCAAAGGACCAGCATGAACCAGCAAAGGACCAGCTTAAACCAGCATCAAAACATACCTAACCAGCATCCCAGCATCAAAACATACCTACCAGCATATGCAGGTTTTTTCACCAGGGCTGCTGACTCAAGAACATGCAAGCCCGAAATACGACGAACATCCAAACTATAGAACCTGATGGATGTGTGCGGTGAGAACAAGCCTGTGACTGCATGCTTTGTAGGCTAGGGCAATAGCATCCCTCACCCCAAGTGACATTGCTTGCCTAGTGGTTGTGGCCTCCTACTTATGCCACAGGCTGGTTCACTGAATTTAAATCTGAAGGGCATAGACTGGATATAATAAGTGAAGTCTTTCTTGATCTGGCGTTATTTGAATCCGCAGCTTCAAATAAATTATGTGCCCACCACCCACCTGCACCTGTATTTTTCTCTGATTTAGATAACCGCACCTGACCCCCACCCGATTGTCAATTATTCTAATTCTTAGTTTTGCATGATGAATGAATAGTTCATTTTTAACAGCAGATTGATTCAGCTGATCTGCACATTGCTGCACACTTATATAAGCTTAATCACTCGTGCTTTTAAGCTAAATCCACGCTAAAAAGAATAACTTTAACTGACATCTGGATGTGACTCTCCGCAATCTCTAATGAAATCGGTTGGGTGTTTGAACGCCTACTGGATCCTTGAACAGAAGTTTACAGGGGTTCACCCAGTTTAAGAAATTTCTGATAGAAAAAATCGAATTCTTTTCATTTTTAAGGTATTGTTTTCGTTGTAATGTACTGAATTAAATTGGTAATCAGTAATAATTATTATTTTACTACTCTGCGTCTTAGCGAGGGGGCGCGTGACTCGGCACTCTCCTGCTGGGCCTCTTGCCTCAGTGGAGCAGGACTGGGTTGGGACTGTTTGGCCAACAGCCTCGACACTTGAGCATGGTGGGGGAGAAACTTATCGAAAGATTCCTTGTGCCTCTTTACCTGCCAGAACCTTCTGACGACGGTATTACCAGAGAAGCCAAATAGGCCGGAAGGCGACGCAGGGTTAGGTTAAGCCACAGGTGCCCCTCCATGACGTCTACAGCAACTATAGGATGGTTGATGACACGAGCCGATAGCTTAGTTGCTCGGAGAGACAGATCTGTGGCCCAGTGAAGTTCTAAACACACTTTCGCTGCAATACCCTAGCTCATGCTCAGATCTTTTAGCAGGTCAGCCTGGTACACCTCCAGAACTGCTATGGTGTACAGGGCAGCACCAGCCTTGCCTGCTGCCTGAAACGCTTTCCCCACCGGCGTGGAAGTTACTCAGCATGACTTGGTGGGGAGCGTTGGCTTTTTAAGTGATGATGCACTTCCAGGGGAGAGGCAGTCAACAAGCGTCTCTTCCACCTGGGGCAGCATAGTGTAGCAACATGCCTTTGTATCCACGATAGTTAAATCGACTAAAGGGCACAAAGGCACAGAATGAATATGACTTACTCCAAAAGTTATTTCATCATGGAGATCAGCAAAGAAATGGAGAGACCCTTCAGAGAAGCTGAGGTCCCTCCTCTTGGCCACCTGACAGAAACCTGCCATCTAGTTTGGGCATTTGGGGGTCTCTTGCTCCTGCTGCTAGTCTAGTTTTAATCTGGCCACCGCACATAGCCTCTCACAAGCACACATTCCAATGATGTCACCAACAGAAGTCATTCAAGACAAATTTTTGGTGTGTTTGTCACCCGTTTCACAACTGGTTGAAAAAAGAGCATTAAAATCATTAGCCTTAATGAAACACAGCATCGAGTGTAGCATTTGATAGGGAACATGCACAACACAGAAACATTTATCCACTCCACATAGTTTAAACAGAAGGAATATTTGTTGTGTAAAAAATAAAAGAAAAGTGGAGGATGATAATCTTACAGAACCTGTAGGTCTATGTATGTTCATACTGCCAGTCGATGAATTAAAAAATCCAAGTAACCAAAACACAGAGCTTGGTAAAACTAAACTGGAGTTCGGATAACAAGAGTTACAACATTATAACGATGCTAAATATACACCACAATGGAAAATTTCAAAATGACAAATCCAGAATGTCAAAATGATAGATAATGATCATTTCTAGGGCAAACTCTTTATTACGTACTTTGCATTAGTGAATGTATGTGTAGCTCTACTGTGTAGTGAAAGTATGATGGTAGTTTTCTTTTTAGTCTTTGTCTTTTTTATGCTTAATAATGAGTCTGAACAGCAAAACTACCTTCTGTGTCCTTCCTGTTTCTCTCATTTCCTTCTTTTTCTCTCTCTGTTTATCTCTAGTGTTGTAGTATTGTAGTGCTGCTGTTTTTGTGTGCAGTAGACACTCATAGCTGCTCTCTGTTTGAATGCATGTAACCTGCTTGTGAACTGAAGGGGTGACATTGGGCGATCTCACCCACAGGAAGAACACTGGAAACTTGGGCTGGTTCAGTCAGTCCACTGAGACTCATGGTAAACTTTGCTCTGTGTGTTTGAGTGTGACAGACACTTTGTATGCATAGCAATATATTCAGTAAAACAATAAGGCATTAAATATAGTGGCAAGAGACAAAACACAAATAACTCCCTTTGTCTGGATACAATACATTTTATTTTTATTTGATCAAAAAAAAACAAAAGAAAAAAAAACAGTAATATTGTGAAATATTACAATTTAAACCGTTTTCTATTTGAATGTATTTTAAAATGTATTTTATTCCTGTTCCTGTTCACATTAAATACATTCATTTTTTAAACAATATAGTTACATGTATATCCTGTTTCTCACCTTTTGTATCTTTGCATGCTTCATCACAATCATACTTTTCATATGTATACCATGTTGTAATGTAGTGCTGTATTAAGCGCATGACGAAGAAATATAATGCAAAATAGCCTTTTAATTATAAATCCACAAGGAATAAACACAGAAGTGTCACAGCTGCAAACATAGCACACAATTGTAAAACAAGTAACAAAACAGGGAGTTTATGTAATAGTTAAATTAATGTTACACATCTGAAAATAATACATAACTAAGGAAACTAATGACAAGATCAAAAACTAGGAAGACAAGAACTAAACAGGGCAGGGGAACAAGGAACCAGTTTGTCCTACCCAGTTCCCACGTTTCCCACAACTGCCACAAAGCACGTGTCTGAGTTCCCCGTCTCGAGTCATGCCACGGATGTCATTATGTGGTGTTATTATATGTGACCCTGAACCACAAAACCAGTCATAAGGGTCAAGATTTATACATCATCTGAAAGCTAAATACATAAGCTTCCCATTGATGTATTGTTTGTTAGATAGGACAATATTTGGTCGAGATACAACTATTTGAATATCTGGAATCTGAGGGTGCAAAAAAATCAAAATATTGATAAAATCACCTTTAAAGTTGTCCAAATGAAGTTCTTAATAATGCATATTACTAATCAAAAATTAAGTTTTGATATATTTACAGTAGGAATTTTACTAAATATTTTCATGGAACATTGTCTTTACGTAAAGGAACACTCCACTTTTTTTGCTAATAGCTTAGCGTAGATCATTGAATCAGATTAGACCGTTAGCATCAAGCGAGATGCTATGTTTACTAATATTAGACCATTAGCATCTCGCTCGATGCTATCGGTCTAATCGGTCTAATTTGCTAAGCTAATAGCAAAAAAAGTGGAGTGTTCCTTTAATATCCTAATGATTTTTGGCATAAAAGAAAAATCGATCATTTTGACCCATACAATGTACTTTTGGCTATGGCTCCAAATATACCCCAGCGACTTAAGACTGGTTTTGTGGTCCAGGGTCACATATGTCTTTATGTGTGCTTTATTCAATTTGTCTGTGTTCATCTTGTATAATTTAGTAAACATAAATCGCATCAGCATTTACACCCTCCTTCCTTACATATATTATCTGGTCAGTTAGATCACTGGATCTCGACCTATAATTAACATTATAGCATTTTAAATGAATTTATTTTCATTATAGTTTCTGTTAATAACGAAGTCTGAAATAAGACACAAAGGTTGAGAAATAGTTTGCTAGATGGCTTGTAACTCACTCTGCATTACAGTAGATGTGACTCTCCTACTCCGTGATGTGTTTTCTGTTTCTCTGCAGCAAGTATCCCCACGAGTGAGACAGAGTCTGTGAACACAGAGAACCCAGGAGAAGATGAGAAAATCTGCTGTGGGCCCATCTGGTATGCACTCAATGTTTATACCTGACATACATCTAAGAAAAGTTTTTCACACTCTTTTGTACCTGCGATAACCTCCAAACAAACTCCCAGATCTTGAATCCCAAGTGAAATGTTAACTAGTTGCCACCTGTTGGAAGTTTTTCGTCAGCTTGTAGTGTGGCGTGAAGTGATGCCGTATTTTTCACTTTTTCAGTCAGAAATTGACAAAGTCGAAGTTCAGGTCAGTAGCTCCACGGAATTCATTTCCAGTTGTGTGTGTTTGCTGTTTCTTTTGTTTTTTTGTTGTCACTTCACCTCATCATTCTGCATGTCAGTGTGTATGCGCTTGGTTTTTACCATTTGAAGCTCTTTATGTTGACGTGGTTCGGTGTGTCAGTCAATCTGTTGAGGCGCTTTGATGCTTGCTGTGTGTGGTGTTTGATATGAATACATTTAAAGGGCTTTGCATTTCATTACATTAAAGCTTGAACGATCTTCTCACCATACTGAATGCATGGACACACTAAACAGCACATAACGTGTTCTCATAAATTAGTTGTCTAAATACACACATTCACAGTATGTAACGCTCACAGTGCTGTCCAATCATATCCTGTCTCTGCAGCCGCTGGCGTTGCTGGAACAGGTTTTGTCGCCGGAAGTGCCGAGCCGTGGTGAAATCCACCGTCTTCTATTGGCTGGTGATTCTGCTGGTGTTCCTCAATACACTCACAATATCATCTGAACATTATAACCAGCCTGACTGGCTCACAGAAGTCCAGGGTGAGAAACTGACAGCAGACTCTCATTAAAACTCATTATGCTTGGATGTTGAAACAAGAATGAAAAAAACTTATCTTATTTGTTCTGGTTGTGTTTTTCTGCAGATGTGGCTAATAAGGTGTTGTTGGCCCTGTTTACATGTGAGATGCTGATAAAAATGTACAGTCTGGGGCTACAGGCATACTTTGTGTCGCTTTTCAACCGCTTCGACTGCTTCGTAGTTTGCGGAGGCATCGTGGAGACGATCCTCGTGGAGCTTGAGATCATGTCTCCTCTCGGCATCTCAGTGTTCCGCTGCGTCCGGCTTCTCAGAATTTTTAAAGTCACACGGTGAGAAACATCACATATGATCAGCTGGTTTCTTATGCTACCTTCATATCACAGTAATTACAAGATGACAACTTTCTCATCAGACTAGTTTTAAAATTATTTGTTTCTCTGACTTCACTCTTGATGTGTATTGATTAGAGCTGCAACGATTAATCGAACGATGTCGTGAGGCGCGTTTAGTCAATGAAGCCGGTACGTTGATTAGTAGTAAAGCTCCATCACGTGCGTTCAGTACACAGAGCAAGTAATACACAGAGCCGTAAAGCACTGACAAGCTACGCCAAATCGGCCGCAAAATCGAATTCGATTTTGAGCGCGATTTTGGCGTAGCTTGTCAGTGCTTTACGGCTCTGTGTATTACTTGCCGCTCCAGCTGAACGCACGTGATGGAGCTTTACTACTAATCAACGTACCGGCTTCATTGACTAAACGCGCCTCACGACATTGTTCGATTAATCGTTGCAGCCCTAGTATTGATGTGTATAGATTGTTGTCAGATATGTTTTATGTCAAAATATAGAACATATTAAACAGAAATATATCGGTAGTTGATGCATAACATCATGTATTTGTACTTTTGTATAAAAAAGGACCAAATAGTGCTGCACGATTAATCGTATCGCAATCGCGATTTCAGCCTGTACGATTATATGACGGTATGATTATATGATTTTCCATACCGCTAACAACACAAACAAACAAAAAAGATTAAAACAAAAAATCTGACAGTCTCTCAGTATAGGCAGGGCACGTGTGGCGTGCGCGTGTGCGTGTGTGTTCACTTGTGTGCGCAGCGTGGATGGATGCCGAGGACATTGACACTGATCTGGTAGCCCAGTGGTTCTCAACCTTTTTTGGGTCAGCGCCCCCCTATCCATTATCCAGGTCCCTCACCGCCCCCCATCAAATTGTCCTCACTGAATATTAAAGTTGATTATTATTATTTTGTGTTTATAATGAGTATTGTTATTATATTTACAGTAATTCAAATGTATGGGGTCATTATGATTTTTAGGAAACGAGATTTCCAAAGTTTTCACTGACCAGCTTAAATGTATTTTGTAAATATAAACATATTTATTCATAAAATATTTATTTATTTATTTATTTGAAGTATGCATCCCACTCCAAAAAAGTTGCGACAGAGGCTGCTTTGAAACACAGCAAGCAGGTGAATTGGTAATAGGTGAGGGTGTCATGTTTGGCTATAAATGGAGCTTCTCAGTCTTCGCAAGCAAAGCTGGATCTTGGCTCATTTTTTTTTATATTAACAAAATAAAACTTAGTTGGCCAGTGAAAATACTGGATTTTTTTCTTTGTACTTAAGTCAATTAAATAAAGGCTAAAGAGAACAAATGACATATTCTTAATTTTTTGGCATTTCACAAAAATCGCCACAACTTGTAATTGGGGTTTCGAGAAAGATTGGAAACGTATGCTCCTCATTTTCAAAATAGTTACTATTTTAGTGCTGTCCTAGTTTATATTTTGTTATCTTCAATTCAATTTCAAATCTTACTTTTTTTGACAGTGTGTTGTGCCAGCTATAATATTAATAATAAGAAATGTTTCTTAAGCAACAATCAGCATAATTTCTGAAAGATCATGTGACACTGAAAGCTGTAGTAATGTACTGTAGATTAGCATAAGAAGAAAACACATTTTAAAATACATTCAAATAGAAAGCTTTTTTGTTTTTTGTTTTTTTTCCAAATGGTAGATTTACTGTTTTTACTGTAGGTTGTTTCTTTTTAAAACAAACAAATGCAACCTTTTTTATGAACCCATTAATTTAAGTCATATAGACCTTTTTTATTTAAGGTAGTGCATATTATAGACTATATTTTATTTATAATATATAGGCATGGTTTGAAAGCATGTAAATTAACCCCCAAAACATTTTTTTTTTAATGTCACTGAATTGCACATGACATTCATCACATTTTTTTTTTTTTTTTTTTTTTTTTTGAAGTATCATTATCATTAGAAGCAAAAAAGCCACGTGGATATAAATTAGGCTATACTTGCGAGCTTTGAATAAACTCTTTAGAAATTTGGTATTCGAACCAACCGCAGCCAATCAGCAAACAAAAAGTATTAATATTAATTTTTCTAAACACGAAAAAACATCTCTTGCTTAATCGTGTATAAATGCTTACTATTGTTTTGACGCAGCAGCTGCGCTACAGAAAGTCAAGCAAACACTAAAGTACTGAAGTCGTTGCTAAGGAAATGATACCCCATCAAGTCTAGGAGCGGGAGTATTGGTGTAAACTAGCAGCGAACACCACTACTACACTGGCCGCGAACAGCGCGACACGTGTGTTAAAGCACATAGATCCCGTTATAATCTGTCGTTCAGTAACGGCTGAGCGCGAGCGCTACAATAAACGGATGCCGCGCTCTATTTCTGCCTGCGGGATTCCACACGCCGGCGCTACCGACAAGTTGAACGATAGATATAGAAAGTGCGTTTTTACGTATCCAGTAAAGACAGCGTTAGGATGTGGCAGACCATTTCCTTTTGAAAGTTTCAGCTCATAGATCTTTGGTGTAAACTCGTCTTGACCAAACGCCCCCCAGGAACAGCTTAACGCCCCCCTTTCAAAAATATTGCTTCCAGCGCCCCCCGATGCTGTCCAAACGCCCCCGTTGAGAAACACTATGGTAGCCAAAAAAAAAAAAAAAAAAATATGGCGATATTTTGGATTGAGATTACTGACATTGACCAGAGAGAGGTACTGTGCAAGAATTAGAGGCCCTGCTTCACATGGTATTAACATGCGTTTTCTGATGCGTCGATCTGATCACAAGTGGACAATGCTAAGTACTGCTGTAAATAGGGGTGTAAAACGTTTTCAGCTTGTCCACTTTTGACCACATCTACTTTTCAAAATCCCGTTTGTGTCCCCCTCACTTTCAAATTCGTTTGTTAAATGAATGTCTCGTATTGTAGAAAGCACGCTCAGCGCCGCTGAGAATTCGCACGATCCTTAAAACGAAACCGAAAGTAAAACGCGCACGCGCCTTCAAAAGCAATTTTAATACCCGCTTTTAGAGAGCGGTTCCACAGTGCGCGCAAATTAGGCTACATAACACATATATGTTGTTATTTGTATGTATTATTTGCACTTTGAACATTGAGAGAGTAGCCTAGCCTACTTTGATTATGGCTGCACTATTGTTTGCATTTAATACAGCTATTTTTTGTTTTGACTATTTTTATTTATACTGTTTTTATTTATATTTGTGAAAAAGATCTTCAGTTAGGAGGTCAAATGTTCTAGAAGCTCATAATTCAAGTACAGTTCTAATGTCTGAAGAGAATCACATGAAATCATACAGGAGAGATGCCAGTCAGTTGAGTTTGTA
Organism: Cirrhinus mrigala; assembly: GCA_036247105.1. NCBI lineage: Eukaryota > Metazoa > Chordata > Actinopteri > Cypriniformes > Cyprinidae > Cirrhinus > Cirrhinus mrigala. Next base: position 559,378 of record CM070014.1, read on the forward strand.
ATGTATGTAAATGCAGGAATATGATCAGAAGTGGTCGAAAGTGGACAGAAGAGACGGATTAAAACGCCAGGTGTAAACGACTGTGTCTCCATTGTCTACTTGTGATCCAACCAAAAACATATCCAGTTTCCTTTTCAAAATAGTTTACACAGAGTATATTTTACATTCTTCATAAATGTCCGTTTGTTTGGGCAAAATCTTTAAAATATCTTATTTTTGTGAAAATGTGTATGTTTTTATTTCATTTAATTTAGCTATACTTTTGAGAAAATAAGTTTACATTAATGCAAATGCTATTTCATTTGGTAAAAATAACTTATTTTGAAACCATTTCAAGTGTTACAAATACACATTTCTGCATTATCACTAATCTGTGTGTGCATTTTCTTTAAAAACCCATCAAGTTGACTCACAATACCATTTATTATAATCGCGTATCGCAATATTGACCTCAATAATCGCAATATGAAAATTTTCCCAAACATGCAGCCCTAATTTAAAATTAGTCAGCTAGATTAGTTACACAAACTTTTAGAAGAACCCCACATGTCCAGATAGTAGTATTACTACTGAAGAGTCGATACAAGTCAGAAAGAACCGAAGTTCTGTTGAAATTGTTGTTAACACATTTTGTTTTTTAATGACTATAAGCAATATGTGACTAATAACAAAAATATCATAGTGCTGGTAGTATGAACCCATAATGCAGGTCTTATATTAAGTCTGTCTCTGTTTCTAGTCACTGGGCATCTCTGAGTAACCTGGTGGCATCTCTTTTGAACTCCATGAAGTCCATCGCATCCCTTCTGCTGTTGCTCTTCCTCTTCATCATCATCTTCAGTTTGCTTGGCATGCAGCTCTTCGGAGGAAAGTTTAACTTTGACGAGACTGTTACCAAACGAAGCACATTTGACAACTTTCCTCAGGCCCTGCTGACTGTCTTTCAGGTGTGTGTGTATGTGTGTGTATTTACACTACTGTCCAAAACTTTGAAAACTGTAATATTGTGAAATATAATTACAGTGAAAACTGTAATATTGTGAAATATAATTACAAGTTAAAAAGAACTCTTTCTATTTTAATATAATTTAAAATTCTATTTATTCCTGTGATGGCAAAGCTGAATTTTCAGCAGCCATTAATCCAGTTTTTTAGTTTCACTTGATCCTTCAGAAATCATTCTGATAGGCTGATTTGGTACTCAACCATTCTTAAGATTCTTTGATAGTCAAAAAGTTGAAGAGAACATTATTTATTTTAAATCTTTCGTAAGACTGTGTCTGTACTCTCATGTTTGATCAGTATTACCAGTGTTGGGCAGTAACGCATTACTTTGTAATGCGTTACTGTAATTACCTTTTTTTTTAGTAACGGAGTAATTTAATGTGTTATAATTTCCAAATGAGTAATTAGAGTAAAGTTACAAGCATGCGTTATGTGATTTATTATGTAGATTATGAAAAGGGTGTTGGCTAGCACAGGCGACGTCCTTTACGTCCTTAACTACTTTGACTGGAAAGCGCCTGTGAGACGGATACTACCAATGAAATCATCGTCAGCATGGAGAGAGAAAAGCACACGTTCTGTAGCTGGAAATACAATCATTATTTTTAGTTCATTTCTGTCAAAGGCAAGAACATTATTGTGCATTGTCAGTTAGAGGGGAAGAAATCCTTTTCAGCCGTGAAAAACTCCATATCCAATTTAAAACCTCTGAAAGGGCAGCACGGCACATTAAAACTTATTGAGAACGCACCAGGTGCGGAGAGCAACGCATCAGCTTCTATTGTCGTACCGGGCCGCTCTCTGTTGCGTCAAGTCCAGCGAGAGTGGTCTCTAATCCACTGGCACTGGACTCGACGCGAGAGTACAAGACTTGATGGGCGAGTGCGGGCGCGGGCGGGCAGAGACTCGTGTGTGCGGGATGCGATAGAATAAAATGATTTGCGGGACTCCCGCAAAATAGAACTGTCTAAACATAAAATATCTAAAACAAATTAATTGCTATTCAAATTAATGTAACAGGCGCAAGCATAGGCAGAGTTTATAATATGTGTTTGCAGCATTGAACAATGTTGATTTCTGAAATGCAAGAATCCACTCATCGCTCGAAATGCCATGCCTTCTGCAACCACACACGCAGCAGCCTATTGCTTTTAGTTAAAATAACAGCGGTTTGTGAATGTTGATGCTCTAATAACAAATATTTTATCGGAGCGTTTATGCTGGGATGGTAGGCAACACACAAGTTCACTATTTCACGTAAATTTTGTGGATGTACAGGAAAAAAAGTAACGTAACGAGTAATGTAACTAACTACTTTTGAAATAAAGTAATCAGAACAGTAATTTGATTACTTTTCAAAGGAGTAATCAGTAATCAGTAATTTAAATACATTTTCAGAGTAACACTGAGTATTACTTACCCAAACTTTTGAACAGTAGTCTTTCATTTACACAAACCTGCATGTTTGAAGACATTTACAAGCACTACAGAGCAAAATGTTCATGTTCTGTCTCTGCCTTCCATAAAATACCATGGTGTGAATGATAGTGCTATTCCTTGAAGTACCATGGAATGCTTTGCAAATACCATGGTGCATAAATACAGTGATTATAAGATACCATGTAATTCAGTCTGTTAGAATCACAGCACATTATCCGTTTTGTAAGAAATGTGTTGACGTATTGACTTGTTTGGCTATATGGATAGCTTATAGCATGAAATTAACTTTGCATATAAGCAGCATGTAATTATTAAAGAAACATTTTCAGATGGAACACGTCCAACCAGCCAGAAGAACGCAGCATGACATGTTGTGTCACATACCCACTTGTAAATCTGTACTTTTTTCTTACTCATCAGATCCTGACAGGTGAGGATTGGAATACAGTGATGTATGATGGGATCATGGCGTATGGAGGCCCCTCCTCCTCAGGCATGCTGGTGTGCATCTACTTCATCATCCTCTTCATCTGTGGAAACTGTATCTTTTCTTTTGTTCAGCCCATGTGACCTCAGATCCTTACCTTAACATTTCTACAGACTGTTGAACTGTGCTGAACCTACCAAACAAGCAGCTGAAGAATGAAATTCAGATTTCCAGTGATTAAAGCAATGTATGTTTAAGTAAATGTTTAAAAATACAATGGGCACTGACATGAACTTTATACATTTCAGGCCTAAAGTGACCAAAAACATGAACACAAATTTTGATTTCACACATTGCTGCATTTTGACACGTGTCAGACCGCACTTTTTAACACAGCGTTTCCCAACGTCAGTCTTTCCGCACCCCCGCACTGCATATTTTGTATGTATCTCTTATCACGTACATCAGTTGTTCTATTCTGCGAAGTGGACATCACCGGATATTCTGCCATAATTCCAGTTTGAAACGAGTGTATATGTTCCATTCAAAAGGCATTAAAGAGTGCGAGACTTGAATTTAAATTGTTTTTATTTACAGAGGTGTATGATGTCACATTTCACACTTCTCTAGTAAGTTTCGTCTGTGCGTGAAGACACTGCAGGCAGCGGCGCAGCACAAATCCATCAATGAATGTTCCAAGTGAAGTAAACTTCAACAGATTTCCCCTGCTCAGGGAGTAGGGAGCAATGAACACTGTGTAGGGATCATGTCAGTCGGAACACAGTTTATGCACGTAGCTCTCTTCTAACGAGCTGGTGATCTGAATCAGGTGTGTTAACTAAGAGAGACGTGCAAAATACGCAGAGCCTTGTAGCGTGGACTGGAGTTGGGAAACGCTGTCTTATCATAACACAAGTACATTCTCAGCTGCTGTAACAAAAAATTGTACATTTAGCAGTATAATAGCACTGGTATAGTAACCTTAAAGAAATTACTCTGCACCTTATCTACCCCTAAAATGAGCATATTAGTACCCAAGAGTAGTAATATGTAACCTTATGGTATTTCTATAAGCCTTTTAGGGTACATAAGGTATAGAGTTGTCCCTTTAAGTGTACTGCCCCAGGGACAAGCTGTTGTACCCCTAAAGATAAAGTTCTGTCGTGAAATATATGTCATTCAACTCGACCAATCAGGTTGTGAACATATTACTGTGGCTTTAGGTTCGGTATCTTTAGGTTTGTGAAGGCTAAGTGGACGAGGACCAAATGTATCATTTTCCTTTTTGGTCTGGACCAATTGAACCAAACGAACCGAACTATAAGTGTGAACACACCTTGAGTGGCACCAGTTTGATTAGGATGTTGATTTGGCCCCTGGGGAAAGTGGAACGGACTTCAGTTGATGTGCCCCTGACCCCCAGTAAAGGTGCTGAGAGATTTAGCATTAATCAGCCAAAAGCCAATAACACTATAGTTAGGCCAAATCGTTGTGAGGCTAAGATCACCTAGGTCAGGAAAGAGCTGAAGTCTCTAAATTACCAATACAAGAGGGTGGAGGGAGGACATCAGACCAGTCCTCAAAGAGATTTGGAACATCCTAAGCTCATCTCCCTTCAGCATGCTGAGTGGCAGAGGAGGGAGAAGGCTTGCAGGCATACTGTCTTTCTAATGAATCAGTTTGGATTTACTAAAGAAATGCTTGGGCAGAAGCAGAGCAGGACTCTTGAATGCCTGGATGAAGATACTGACCAGCACCTCAGAGACACCCACAGCGATAGTAGGAGAGAGGAAGACTTGGCTTTTTGCAAAGAGTTAGTTACACTCCTAAACGCTTCATCTTGTTTAACAACAAGGAGCCTACCCTAGTAGAAGTAGGGACTTAGTAGAAGAATGGACTTATTCGGGTTTTACTGTATGATGAAGAGGGAAGGTAGCATTCATTCATTGGAAATATGGAAAAGTTGTCTAAATAACAAAGTAGGAAAACTCAAGTGACATCACACAGTTTTGTACCATCAACCTGGCTAGTGTGGAAGGCAATTACTTTTTTGACATTACCACTTGAGGAATGCCTATATTGACACTGCGGTGCAAAAGGGAGGGCTCCCAGTCATGCCAGGCTGTATAGAGCATACAGGTGTGGATATCCAGTCTATTCGCAAGGCAGAGGAGAATTGGGGAGATCTGTTAGTTGTTTGGCTGGACCTTGCCAATGCCTGTGGATCCATTCCACATAAATAGCCCTGGAGCACATCTTGCGCAGTTGCCCGAAAGCCTTGGGAGAGGGGAGGTAGAGGCGGCGTCATGACCAAGTGATGCCATCTTCACTAGAATACAGCAGAGTTAACTCAGCCTCAACAAGGCACAGCATCACAACATCATTAAGATCAGGGCCTCAACTGGGCTACTAGCCTCAGCATGTGACTGGCAGCTGAAGGTCGATCTAAGAAAGCAGTTGAAGTTTCTGGAGCACAAGGATAACACGCAGGCCAGATTTGGTCTTAACACCTGACTGTTGAACTCACAGTCCTCTGGGAGGACCAGATGGAAAAGGCCCATGAGTGTAAAATGGGAAATATCCCTAGAGAGTTGGAAGGCCAGTTGCGAGCCCTTTGAGGTTGACTGCAGAGGTCATTGGACATTTAGCCTCGGACATTTAGCCTCTGTGGCATCTGAGGTTTGCAGGAAAGGAGAGCCAACACAAAATCATAATTGAAGCTGAAGAAAAAGCATCAAGGTGGTTGTGGATCAAGAAGGGCGAGCCATGGTGTATCGTGCAACTTGAACACAAGCTGGGACTAATCTCCCCCGGTTTGGTTGCCCAGGTGAGGGTGTCTGATGATCTAAGACCCAAAACACTCCATGATCCCGGGTTCATCACTGATGATGTGTCCAAGCAGTGCCAATTGGTGTTTCAATAAGCTAGAAAATTTTGACTGTACCTCAATCCTAAACATAGCCCTAACTCAACCCATATCGCAACCTCACTGGCAGCAGATGTGAAACTGGCAGGACTTTCAGAACATTAAAGGAGAAGTCCACTTCCAAAACAAAGATTCACATATAATGTACTCACCCCCTTGTCATCCAAGATGTTCATGTCTTTCTTTCTTTCTTCAGTCGTAAAGAAATTATGTTTTTTGAGGAAAACATTTCAGGATTTTTCTCCATATAATGGACTGATATAGTGCCCCGAGTTTGAACTTCCAAAATGCAGTTTAAATGCGGCTTCAAACGATCCCAAATGCGCCATGCACAGATCATCAAACACCCTTAAGTTGAGGGAGAAAAAGGGATCAGAGTTTTTCGACATACCCTAACTGTCATGAACCGGAAAAAAATAGTCCAGGCAGAGTAAGACAAGACAAGCATTTGACATTAAAAAGTATAGAAATTGTATTATTTTTGTGAAAATAACCGATCGTTACGCTAGATAAAACCCTTCTTCCTCGGCTGAGACCGTTTACAACAGCATTTGGGATCGTTTGAAGCCGCATTTAAACTGCATTTTGTAAGTTTAAACTCGGGGCACCATATCAGTCCATTATATGGAGAAAAACGCTGAAATGTTTTCCTCAAAAAACATAATTTCTTTACGACTGAAGAAAGAAAGACATGAACATCTTGGGTGACAAGAGGGTGAGTACGTTATATGTGAGGGCCTGTCCACACGGAGACGCGTTTCGCTGTATACGTATAAATTTTTTACCGTATTGGTGTTTCGTCCACACGGATCCGGCGTTTTAGGAGACTGAAACCGCTATTTTTTGAAACCGGGTCCCAAAGTGGATAAATCTGAAAACGACACCCTTGCGGTTTCGTGTGTACAGCGAATCCATATATTTTGTGAAACGATGATGTCATCACATCACGTGTCGGCTGTGTCTGGCATATATGCTACACCGTTTTCAGTGGTTTCGTGTGTACGCAGATATTTCTTGAGACGACGCCGTGTTTACGCAATTTTTTTTGCGAACGAGGAAAAAAAATGAGCGGATAGGGAACGCACCGGCTTCGTGTGGACGTAGCCTGAATCTTTGTTTTGGAAGTGGACTTTCTCTTGATGTCACATGCAACTGAAAAGCACTATATATATATATATATATATATATATATACAACCCTGCACCTGTAAACCATTTATCTTTGTTGTGCGATAGACAAATAACATTCTGTACCTTAAAACATAAAGTAATTTTGAGAAAAAAAGAGACCTGGCATATTCTTGGACTGATAATGAATTTCTCCTTAAGCTGAACTTCTGTCTTGGTGGAGCAACAGTTGGAAGAAAATGGCAAGAGTTCTCTTGCCTGTTTGTAACTTACAATAAGCATGTATCTTTCGGTTTGAAAATTTATTGAGAGAGAAAAGAATGAGTTCCTTTTAATTTCTTAACACATCTGATCAGACATCTTACTGAACGTCTTCTTGGCCATTGCTGTGGATAACCTGGCAGATGCTGAAAGTCTGAACTCGGCCCAGAAAGAGGAAGAGAAGAGGAACAAGAGAAGGAAAAGCAGGTGAGCGCTCCTTTCTGATACCCTTAGAAAAGTTTCATTCAGACACTGATCACAAACATCTGCTAACATACAAAGTGTGTTTTGTGCAGGAGTATGAGCATATACAAGAGAGATGGTGACGATGGAAACTTAAAGGTGGGTGACATGGCTGTACTCATCTAAACGTGATCGTAAAATGATGCTGCTTAGGGTGACACTATCACCGTGAAAGGATTTAGTTTGTGTTATATTGAGCAGCTGACTCTACATTATCACTATTACTGAGGTCCTTCGGTTGCAGGCGTCTGGCGATCAGGAGGGTGATCAGGATCAGACAGAGGAAATGATTGACTCCTCAGGTGAACCTCTAATAGTATTTACCACTCTGCCCTGCACAAGAGTTCCAGTAATGTCAGCTGATCTCTGTGATTGTGTGTGAATGTAGAGGAGGATGAGGAAGATGAGCCTGAGGTACCGTCAGGGCCGCGTCCCCAGAGACTGTCAGAGCTGAGCCTCAGAGAAAAGACGCCACCCATCCCAGAGGGCAGCGCCTTCTTCATCCTCAGCAACACCAACCCGTATGTCGTTCGAATCTTTAAAGGAATAGTTCACTCAGAAATGAGACTTCTACCATCATTTAGTCACCCTCATTCCAAATCAGTAATTTATTTACATTTACATATTTTTCTTTTAGTAGACACTTTTATCCAAAGTCACATACATATATGGAACATCACAAGCTATTTATCATAACATATGCATATTAAAAATGGAAAGCTTAAAGTAAAAGCTAGATTAGTACACAAGCTACAGCAGAAGTAAATGTGCAAAAAAAAGAAGAAAACAAGAACCATATTTTAACCAAAAAGAAAGACTGTATAGTAAGTGGCTATATCTATGCCTGAGAACATGTTTTCATGTTTAGCAGAATATTCATGCTGCTCTTTCACATACAATGAAAGCATACTTCTTTAAAGCACAACAAAAGATGATTAAAATACTGTTTAATTTAAAATGTACTTTATTGCTTTTAATCTGACTTTGTTAGAAAGTTTAGTTTTTGAAGTGCAAGATAAGTTTAGGTACACTTAAGTGGCCTTATATATTTTATTATCACATAATCTTCAAGTACAGTTTTTTTAAAGTGTACTTTAAGATTAGAAGAACACTACAAATACACAGTCAATACAAGTAAGAACGCTTCTTCTTCACAAGGCTTTTCCAAAAACATCTTTTGGACTGCCCTATTGTTCATCCTCACACACTATTGTCCGTTTCACCTCTGTCTGTAAAACAGGATCCGTGTGGCGTGCCATCGGCTCATCAATCATCAGATCTTCACCAACCTCATCCTCATCTTCATCATGCTGAGCTCCGTCTCGCTGGCAGCCGAAGACCCCATCCGTAACTTTTCTGCCCGAAACATTGTAAGACAGCTGAGAAAAACCTGTACAGTCAACACCATATCATCTGTTCTTTTTAATAACATGAAACACACAAATATGGAAATACAATGGAAATGTCTTAAATCTTAAAATACATAAGATCTAAATATGCAGAATCAGTTAGACTCATGAACAAGACCGTTTACCTTTTGAATCATTTTACTGATTCAGTGACCACATACAGTAATATTATCTAGATAGTGTAGACCTTGATCAGGTTTAACACCATAGTGAATTTAACACAATGTGCATATTTAGCATATGTTCATTGTAATGTCAGGGGATGCCAGCTGAGTCTGGTTCCTCTCAAGATATTTTTTCTTTTGCTACTGCAACCTTGCATGGTCCCATTTGGCTGCTCACTTAAACAGTTTTAAGATATTAATGTTTTTTGAAAGAACATGGATTGTGAAGGAGCTTGACTTGAACTGACTGAATTTTTTGTTGCATTCTTTGTTTGTCATCTTGGTCTGTGCAGGTTCTTGGTTATTTTGACTATGCCTTCACTGCTATATTTACAGTGGAGATCTTGTTGAAGGTAAAGTCTTCTGTCTTATTTCCATCTGCACTCTATACAATGTGATTACCTGCACTAGTTTATAAAGATATGCCTTACTAGATTCTGATTTGGGGCTGTTGAGGTGGACGGGAATTTACAACCCAATTCAGTTTTACTATCACTTTTATTGATTGCCGATTCTGATAAATAAATATGTAATAAATATAATTTGAATCAATCCCTTTAGCATCATGCAGTTTAGATCACTCTTTGTTGTGTTCTTCAGATGACTGCGTTTGGTGCTTTCCTTCACAAAGGAGCTTTCTGCAGAAATTACTTTAATTTGCTGGACCTGCTGGTGGTTGGCGTCTCCCTCGTTTCCTTCGGCATCCAGTACGTTCATGTCCCGACACGTTGCTGGATTATTTCAGTCTGTACATTTGAAGACAGTCAGTGTGTTCATGTTCAGCAGGTGAACGTTTGCCGCGTGTGTTTTGTCTGCAGATCGTCGGCCATTTCAGTGGTAAAGATCTTAAGGATTCTGCGTGTGCTTCGACCTCTGAGAGCCATCAACAGAGCCAAAGGACTCAAGGTCAGGCACAGTTCTCACTGTTTGACACAGTGTATAATGTTAAAATCTATGTAATAGTGCTAGAGTATCAGTTATGAGGTGCAGATTAATGAAAGGTCATTTTTCAACATAGGTAAACATATATTCAAATTCTTTTGGGACATTTAGGTGGTTGAAGGTGATGTAATGTAACAGTTAACAAAGAAAATTTAATTTTGACTGAATATATAAATAAATATCGTTTCTAGTATAAACATTTAATCAGTGTGAGGGAAAGTTACTTTTAAAAGTAATGCATTACAGTATTGTGTTACTCCCTAAAAAGTAACTAATTATGTTACTCAGTTACTTGTTATGGAAAGTAAAGTTACTTTTCAAATCTGGGCAGGGCTTGCTTGTTTCACGTCTGTACAGTAGAATCATATTCTGAGTTTGCATTTCATGGTTTTAATTGTTTTTGATGAATACTTACTCAGGGTTTTTTTCTTTGCAAGTGAGATGAATTAATGCAGGGAAAATAAAGTAACTGGGGTTGCTTATTTGAAAAAGTAGCTCAGATATTTTTTTGTAAATTAAAAAGTATTGCGTTACTTTACTAGTTACTTGAAAAAAGTAATCTGATTATGTAACTCACATTACTTGTAATGCATTGCCCCAACACTGCATTTAATTAACTACATGTCAACTACAAGTCAATAGAATATTAGTAGTCTGTCTGCTTAATATCTGCTAATTCATTATTTTGATGGTGAATCTACTCATTGGGGCCCATTAATAAATGGATAAATGGTTTTGTTTGGATGCAAACATTAGTCTTGCTTTGACATTCTTTATTGAGAGTTGTTACGGAGTGAACGAGTCGAGAAGCAGGCGTATCCAAATGCAAACTTTTATTAATCGGAGACAGAGACATGGTCATTAACAGGCAGGGTCGACACCAGCAAACAGATATAAACAGGGCAAGACACAAGAGTAATCAGTGAAACAGGCGAGGGTTGATCGGTGGCCTTGAACATAATCCAGGGGGCTAGGCAAAAGGGTGATCCACTAACCAGGTGAAGGTTCAAACAAGGAGCAAAGTCTGAAGCTCGGGATGGGTGTACTGCTCCTGAAGTATCGATACTGATGTGAGTATCGAAAGTTTTGATGCTCAAATAAAAAATATTGATACTAAGGTGTGTTTTATTTACCAGTGATTTTATTTTACAAAAAATAATGCGGACAGTATGTATTAAATTAGGCACATTATCAAACGCACGCAAATGTTGCAAGACAGAACCGATCAATCACAGAGAGAGTTCACTCACTTCAGACAGTGCATTCAAACAGGGCTGCGTTTCCCAAAAGTATCATAAGAAAGCATTGATGCTTTTGGGAATGGCAGCCCAGAACAATGCTTATCAGAGGACAGGAAAAAAAAAAAAAACTTGAATGTTTGAGTCATTTCACAGTAAACAAATTGAAATTGTAGCCTACATAATTTGTGCAATTACATTTATTTAAATCAACGTTTAAAGTTCATTGACCATGTTCTATTTTGTGGTAATGTCAATATAAATCAAACACTGTCGAAATAAAAAGATTGTTTTATGTGTACAACAGCCTGTCACTGGCAGCCTCTTATGAAAAAAAAATATTTTCAACTATAGGTTTTGTAGTTACCACTACAGTAAACCTATTTATCCATGTAAAAAAATAAATCAATCAATAAATAAATACAATTTAAGTTGCAATTAAGGCATATTAAATGTTAAAATGCATTTCAAATATGAAGTTAAGGGTGTATCATTATATATTTTATTCTTAGTAATTTAATAAATGCAGTCATTTAAAAGTTAAGTTTAGAAGTATCGTATCGGTGTCGATGATGCTGGCCTTAAAAGTATCGTTATCATATCGAAAACAAAATAAGTGGTATCGCCTATCCCTATCCGAAACGACAAGACAAAGGGTTAAATCCGCGACAGGTGATAAGTCTAGGGCTGGCTGAAAGCAGACAAGATGAAATAACTAGGCTAGGATAGAAGACTTAGAAAACTAGGCAAGAACAAGAATAAATTAGACACAGGATTACTTGGAGATGGCTCCTTAAAGATGCTAACACTTGGGGAGTGTTAAACGCAATGCAATACTTGGCCCAGAATAGTGGGGAGGGCCTCCTGTTTATGTTGTTCACGATTGGCTGCAACTGTGTGCGCGGTGAGTGAGGTGAGGTGCAGCATGGGAAATGTAGTCCAGGGTGCAACAGTCTGTATAATATCAATGAAATGGCAAAGCGACCCCTGGTGGTGAGCGGACTGAATAACATGGACCAGGTTCGTGACAAGAGTAGAGGTCGTGTCATAATTTTTCCCCCACATTTTTAAGCATGATTTCAAAATGCTCTGATAACTGAACAATTCAGTGTGAAATATTTTCACAATCTCTACTTTTTGTAGTGAGAATAAAGTGTTTGAGTTCAGACATTTCCTGTATATTTAATTCACTTGTAAATCACAATATCAAGCGAAATTGAATCTCCCTTTATTCTCTCTCTTTATTTTTATTTTAAAAGGGACATGCACATTTATTAACATAAGTAAACCAGTCTACTATGTAAATGTGCCAGATTTAGCCATTCAGGCTAATTTTCAACTCATGGCGTGACTCCTTTAGAATAAGATTAAAACTCATAATCCCTTGCCGTTTAATTGTAAAATGCACAAATAAACAAAAATGTTTGTTTTCTTTCTCTCTCTCTGCCAATGCAGCATGTGGTTCAGTGTGTGTTTGTGGCCATCAGGACGATTGGGAACATCATGATCGTCACCACACTTCTTCAGTTCATGTTCGCCTGTATCGGTGTGCAGTTGTTTAAGGTGCCCCAGCAAATACTTTCACATGAGAGCAAGATTTTGTATTTAACAAACTCCATTAACAAGCAGTTTTTCATTGTTCCCTGATGAAAATGTTTTGTCTTCAGGGGAAGTTCTACCGCTGTACCGATGATGCAAAGACAAGTCCCGAGGACTGCAAGTGAGTGAATGAAGTGCTTTACAGTGAATACGCAGTGTGTGCATGTGCGTTCTACCATCTTTTTGTCTTTCTAGAGGGACGTATATCGTGTACAGTATTGGTGAGACGGCACTGCCACAAATGCGCGAGAGGATCTGGTACAACAGTGACTTTAACTTTGATAATGTGCTGATGGCTATGATGGCCCTCTTTACCGTCTCAACGTTTGAGGGCTGGCCAGCGTAAGACCATATCACACACTCACACACTCACAAACACACACAGGGTTATGTACCTTATCCCTGAAATACCCATACACACATAAATTAAAATTACAGTAATAAAATGCAACTATGTAATTGTGTATAGTTGTTATGGGAAAATAAATAGTCTGAACTACTTCCCACATCTTTCGTTGGAATGCATTGGTCCATCGGGTGCGTTTTGCTTCCTGCAGCCTGCTGTACAAGGCCATCGACTCAAACAAGGAAAACATGGGTCCCATTTACAACTACCGCGTGGAGATCTCCATCTTCTTCATCATCTACATCATCGTCATTGCCTTTTTCATGATGAACATTTTTGTGGGTTTTGTCATCGTCACGTTTCAGGAGCAGGGCGAGAAAGAATACAAGAACTGTGAGCTGGACAAGAACCAGGTCTGCTAGTTCATACACATATTATTGTGATTCAGCTAGGATATGAAGGAAGGATGATGGTGTGAGTCTTACTGTGTGTGTTTTGACAGCGCCAGTGTGTGGAGTACGCTCTGAAAGCCCGACCGCTGAGGAGATACATCCCTAAAAACCCATACCAGTATAAGTTCTGGTATGTGGTGAACTCCACAGGCTTTGAGTATGTCATGTTTGTGCTCATCGTCCTCAACACGCTGTGTCTGGCCGTTCAGGTAAGACGGATCTAAACATCAGCACTGTTACACAAACACAACAGTGTCTTCAGAGAATATGAAACGGATGACATCACAACATTGCATAGCAAGGGCTCTAAAGTTCACCATCACCCTGCTGAACACAATAGGAGATTCCTGTATCAGGATGTTGATGCTGCTCCTTTTCTTTACATAGAATAGAATAATGAAATGAAAAGAAAAAAAAAAACTCAATTCAAACAATGAAGACACATCACTCCTGTTTTGATAGTCCAGCTATTTTTATAGGGTAACTTTTATTTTCATGTATTTATTTTGCAGACGCTTAAATATGAGGATTAATAGAGTGCAACAGTCAGGTACCGGAAGTAAAAACCTTTCAAGAGAGACCTACTGTGAGCTCAGTAGAAACTACAAGAAATTGTATAAGAAAATGCAGTTGTAGATATAATCAACAACTTTGTTTTATATTTCTCTATCGTTTTACTTAGATTAGTCATTTGCAATGCTTCATGGGATTTTTTTTTCTTACCACAGCTGTTAAAGGGGTCATCGGATGCAAAGTTCACTTTTACATGTTGTTTGAACATTAAGTGTATGTACACATCTACATACATCACACCGACAGAGGCCGCTCCCACGATAGTTGATTGACGTGAACATCTTACCTCAGACCCGCCTTAAATCAGCTGTAACAGTCCAGTAACCTCCATTGTTTCGATGCTGGAGCAGGGATGTAAGTTAGACAAGAATATCTCCGTTTGAGCAATTGAGGTGTTGTGTTGCTGGGTGTAATAATGAACATAGTGGCCGTCATTTACTCCCGATATCTGAGCTGCTGAAGGTGCAGTGGATTACGTTTGTTTGTGAAGGGAATGCGCCTCCCGATCTACATAAATGCTTCTATGTTTGCGCAAATTATTTGTGATGCAGCTTCACTTACAGCAGAAGTGAGAATAAGGGCTTTTTATGAATCTCTGCAATCACCTTTCCTAATAACATGCTAATTAGCAAGTTTCACTGCTAAACGTGCTAAATGCGGCTAAAGTAAACAATCTCTAAGAGCACAGCTCATCACTCCACAGAGAGAAGGGAGGGGCGGGGTGAGTTGAGCTCATTTGCATTTAAAGAAACAGTCCCTCAGAATGGGTTGCAGAGCTCATTTTGACAAAGTAAAAAGGGTGTTGTTTTACACAACCATTGAGAATTTTTAACCAAAGTATATTATAAACTTTTCATTAAGACCCTAAAGAATCATATCAGCTTGTGGAAAATGGGCATCCGATGACCCCTTTAAGTACACAGTCTTGAACCTTTTACTTTTTGTCTGATTTTCAAATACTATTTTGCTCTAAAAACACTTGCCGGCCACTTTATTAGGTATCTTGCTAGCATTGGGTTGGACCCACTTTTGTCTTCAGACCCACCTTAATTCTTAGTGGCACAGATTCAACAAGGTGCTAGAAACATTCTTCAGAGATTTTAGTTCATATTGACATGATAGAATTATCCAGTTGCTGATTTGATTGGCTGCACATCCATGAATACTGTTGTTGGTTTAGATGGAGTGATAAGTTTATTTAGCTCTTCCTGTCCTATACTTGTAAAACAATGTAGTTGTTTTTTGGGACGCTGTCAAAATTTATATCTGCAGTCATTTCCCTGATCATTTAGATTTTATCAGTTAAGAAATTCACACTTCACACTTTCCGCTTTAAATTCAATAAGTGTTGGCTGTATACAAAGTGACCAACGTTTGGTTTTTGACCACTGAAAATGGGTATTATTCAACAAACTGAATATGGAGCCCCACTGAGATCCCCGTATTTCTGGGAATGAACAATAGGGCATTAAAAATGAAAATTCCAAAAGAAAAGTTTGAATACTGAAAAAAGCACAAATGTCAGGGCATGTCAAAACTTATCCAGGGCCCCAAAACACCCTCAGACCCCAGAGGGTTAAGAAGAACTAGAATCTAAAATTACTACTACTTAGAGTTGTAGGCATGCAAAATTTGAAAAAAAAGAATACTTATGGCACTCAGACAGGTATGTTCAATGCAGTTGTTTTGACAGAAGGAAACAAGATACAGTTTTAGTTTCAACATTATTTGTTCTTCAGACCACCTCTTTAAAAGAAAAGAAGTATCATATTTTTGCAAAGTGACCCACATTTGGTTTTTGAAATTCCAATACCTCTGCAACCGAACCATATAGGGCATTAAAAATGAAGATGCCAAAAGGGAAGTTTGTTAAGACCCAATATGTAAAAGGGCATTAAGATATCTTTAATACTTTTTGAGCTCCAGGCCTGCAAATTTGGTAGAAAAAACTTGAAAAGTGCTGTTTCCCCATTTTTGAATGGTCAACATTGACACATAATACAACAAAGATTGCTAAAGTCAACGGATTTTACTAACAGACCTACCAAATTCTGAATCTCAAGGGAAAATGGCCCCCCTCTTCAAAATAGTGGATTACTCAGTAAATATTCATCCATGACATTTATTATGTCTTTTTTAGAAAAAATATTAGCAAAATAAAAAATTTAAGCCGGGGACCTTTGGTAGAGTTGACACAGAATGACCCTATAGTACTAAATTACTTTTAATCGCTTAATCATCACAGCATTTTGTCTGCACTGGCAAATGACGTCACAGGTAGAGCAGAGTGCAGGTGGCGATTGCAGGTGACATTTTTTCTTGTCTTCACCATCTAGCTACTGTTGTAAAATGTTGAGAGATTCAAAAAAAAGAAAGCAAGAGAAGTGTTCAGTGTTGGTTCTTTGGTGATTAAGGAATAATTGTATAT
The DNA here is from genome assembly GCA_036247105.1 of Cirrhinus mrigala. Lineage (NCBI taxonomy): Eukaryota > Metazoa > Chordata > Actinopteri > Cypriniformes > Cyprinidae > Cirrhinus > Cirrhinus mrigala. Next base: position 575,958 of record CM070014.1, read on the forward strand.
TTTCAGTTTGGAGTTCTGGAAACCATTCTGAACCATTTGAAGGATTGTATTATGTTCCCAATAAAAACTGATGTTCTTTTTTTTATTTTCTGTGTATCACACACAGCATCACGGGCAGTCACGTCTTTTCAATTATGCGATGGACATTTTGAACATGGTGTTCACGGGGGTCTTTGCAGTCGAGATGATTCTCAAACTGGTTGCCTTCAAACCAAAGGTACGTCTTTTTTTTTGTCTCACTACAATGTAGTGATGTTAGACCGCTTATACCCCTGTCCTGTGATATTTAACCCTTCTGCTCTCCTATCCTCCCCTCGCTGGTGTCTGTCTGATTAGGGTTATTGTGTGGACCCCTGGAATGGGTTTGATGCTCTGGTGGTGATTGGCAGCATAGTAGACATCATTCTGAGTCAGGTAGACCCCCGACTTTCCTTTCGTCTGTCTGACCCTCACTCTGATCTGTTTCTCACCTCTGCTAGTTGGCGGTGTCTGATGTTGTGTATGTTTAAATCACTGGTCTCTCGTCCTTCAGTGTGCTGTGTTTATGGATGTACTTGACACTTTAGGGGGAGTAAGCTTTTAGAAAGTCTTATTTAGAGCAACAGCAAAATGCTAAAGCATGTCAGATCAGAAGACATCACATGTGATTATACAGATATATTATAAATAATTGTGCTGACTAATAAACAATATGGAAGTCTCACAATACCTGTCTAGAACATGTCATATTTGTCCTCAATTTTTTTTAATTTTTTTATTTTTTGCGTTGCGTTGCGTTGTGTTGCGATTATTTTTTTATGACAATTAGTTAAACACATTTAAACCCCAAATTCAGATGCAGTAAAATATCATTGTAGGAAAAAAATACCAATGATTTTAAGGTACTTATTTTACACTGTTTATACATCACATGTTCCTGTATTTTGTAAGGAATACTGTACAGTAATCCAGTTACTGTAAAAAATAAATAAATAAATAAATAAAGCTAGACAGGGTAGACATTCATATGTGGATTTAATCTAGATAACGGTAGGATTTAGATCCTGCATTCTTCAGAGTTTAGAGTTCAGAGTTGTTGTCACAGCAACAGGTTCATAAGCTCAAACCTTCTTGAGATCAGGCTTATTTCACATCAATAGGATTAGACTGCAGCTTTTTAAGCAGTGGTGATACTAAAAGTCTGTCCCAGTCTCTGCTTCTTTCTTATAGGAGCACCCTGTAGAGCAGGGGACAGTAATCATGTAAACTATTAGTAGTATAAACATTATTGGAACACAGTAATAATAATAATAATGATAATATTGTGTAGACTATAATAATAGACAGCTAATTTTACTCATTAATATATTTTTTTTTAATTATAAATTACTCAGTAATTTTATTGGAGGTAATTATTACCTAAAATGTAATTAATACAGAAGTACAATGTAGGTATTAATTGAATTTTAATTAAATGATTTTTTTTCTATATATATATATATATATATATATATATATATATATATATATATTTATATTTGAAATAAACATTTAACTATACTTTAAATAGATTTTAAAGGAGAAGTCCACTTCCAGAACAACAATTTACAGATAATGTACTCAACCCCTTGTCATCCAAGATGTTCATGTCTTTCTTTCTTTCTTCAGTCGTAAAGAAAATATGTTTTTTGAGAAAAACGTTTCAGGATTTTTCTCCATATAATGGACTGATATGGTGCCCCGAGTTTGAACTTCCAAAATGCAGTTTAAATGCAGATGATCCCAAATGTGGTTGTAAACAATCCCAGCCGAGGAAGAAGGCTCTTATCTAGTGAAACGATCGGTTATTTTCATTAAAAAAAATACAATTGAAATACTTTTTAATCTCAAACGCTCGTCTTGTCTTGCTGTCCCTGAACTTTGTGTATTCTGGTTTATGGCAGTTGAAAAACTCGTATTTTCTCCCTAAACTTCAAAAATAATAAACACCCTTAACAAAAAAAGTGAAACAGCGATATAAGACGATTTTGAAGTTAAAGGAAGAAAAAACAATCAGAGTTTTTCGACATACCCTAACTGTCATGAACCGGAAAAAACAGTTCAGGCGGAGTAAGACAAAACAAGCGTTTGACATTAAAAACTATAGAAATTGTATTATTTTTATGAAAATAACCGATCGTTTCGCATTTGGGATCGTTTGAAGCCGCATTTAAACTGCATTTTGAAAGTTCAAAATCGGGGCACCATATCAGTCCATTATATGGAGAAAAATGCTGAAATGTTTTCCTCAAAAAACATATTTTCTTTTACGACTGAAGAAAGAAAGACATGAACATCTTGGATGACAACGGGGTGAGTACATTATCTGTAAATTGTTGTTCTGGAAGTGGACTTCTCCTTTAAGTATCAGTGAATTTATGTAAGTTATTTGCATAAGAGACTTGCTTCTTTAGCGAATTGACTTGATGTTTTGAAAATAGATTTCAAATGATTTACTCTGGTAATTGCTTATAATAGAAGCTAAAATTAATCAGAAGAATTGAAGAATTGTCAATAAAATTGTGTATAAAAGTATAAAGTATTAAGAAAAGTAAAAAAAAAAAAAAAAAACTTTAAAACTAAAAAAAAGTATCAAACTTTCACAAATATAACAGTTTACATAAGAATGGCTTTATTTCTGATTCAAGTGAAACTTCCCCTAGTGAAAAATAAATATATTAAAATATATTTGAAATACATTTGTTTCATGCTAAGGATACTACTAATACATTTACATATTATGTACTTAATAAGAATACCATGCAAGTGTACTTTTAGTATACTAAACTGGTATATTTAAAGTCTGCCAAATTGGAACAACTAATTTTGTACTTAATGCACTTTGATGGTGCTGAAGTAGTGCTGAAATCTAGCTAAAGATATTAGAAGTACATTTGATAGGAGTATATTTGGTTGTGCTAAAGTGGAAATATTGCAAGTGTACTTCAGGTACACTTTAAATATCTTGCACTTAAAGACTGATATTATTCAAAGATCAAACAATCCTTATCAGTAGTACCATTAAAACACATTTTAGGTGTAATATTAACAAATGTGCATTGTGTACAGATGTGTACATAACAATTGTGTATTCCAAATAAAGTTTAATTATCATTTTTATAAAAGTTTCGAGCGATTGATGTGATTTGATGTCAATGCAAAGGTTTCAATTTTCCTAATGGAAAGAAATTCCATTTGCCATTTTTTTTTTTTTTTTTTTTTTTTCTTTTTTTAGGGTGAAATGTGACATGGACATGTTATTATGAGATTCATCATATAAAACATTCCTGTTATAAATAAATACCCAGAATGCCTATAGCTGTTTTGTAGGATGTGTCTCAATCTGCTCTCTAGTTACAGTGAACTGGTTAGGTAGTTGGACATTAGGAATGTCCCATTGTCAAAAATAACATGATGCCCCACAAAAAAACAAAAAAAACAAAACAGCGAGCGTTGGTTTCTCACTGTGATCACTCCTAGGAAATTGTCATGCCATCATGTCTTGTTCAGTCTCTCGGCTTGACAGAAATGGAGGATGAGCACATGATGGCGTTTCATGACTTTAATAACAGTTGCGGTAGATGCGCGATAAAACAAGTCCAAATGTTTAGTGGTTTAGGACCGTTTGTAGTAGTAAGTGTGTTCAGAGTTAGTGTGTGTTCACAATACACTGAGTGACGTAATGGGGAAACAGGGAGTGGAATGAGACACAGCAACAACATTGTGTCGCTCTTTCTGTGTATGGCTGCAGCATCATAACTGTGATTTTCTTCTGTCTTTTTCTTCCCACTTTCTGTTCCTTTGTCAATTCATCTCTTTCTTCCAATCCTCCTTTCCTCTCTCATCTCTCTGTTTCGCTGGGTGTCCGCAGCACTATTTTGCCGATGCATGGAACACGTTTGATGCCTTAATTGTTGTTGGTAGCATCGTTGACATTGCGATCACAGAGATCAATGTAAGTAAAAGTGTGATCCAAGCCCAGCATCTTTGTCTGTTTTTGTCCAGATTTTAAAGGTGAAGCTTATGTGGGTCATTTTCAGGAAAGGTGCCATTTGTTTCCACATCTTACTACTGATACCAGCAGGAGGAAAGTAGTCACATTGTTTGATGAATGAACTCTGTTTAGTGAGCGATCTCTTCGACTACAATGTTTGTTCTTCAGCTAAATATCAGCCAGCTGGCAGTTGTAATAGGTTAAATGGAAAAATCGCATCCTAGTAGTCATTGAAATGAATTGCATTTATTTTTGTCTCTGTGCCTTTTTTGGGCCTTTTGCCCATGATTTTGCTAGGACAGTGCAAGTTTAGAGAGGGAGCATTGGAGGAGCAGCAATGGGAAGTGGTTTGGGAAAAATCTCAAGTTAGGACTCACACTTGAGTCTGCTAAAGCACTACTTGCCCACAAGGCTAGCACTGACTGTCTCTGTGATTTGTGTTCATCCATCTGTCTCTTGAGGATTGAAATTCAATCATTTTGAACACCTGGACAGTCCAGATTTGGTAGCATACAGTCTGTGGAATCTCACAGATGCGTGGTGAAGCTCAGTCTACTGTTATACAGTACATGCGGCGTCTGTGAATCCCCTGAATCAAGCCAAAGAGATCCGTGTTATCCTGGACAAATAGGCTCTTATACCTCCTGATAAGTGAAGATGTGATCTGTGAAGGTCACGTGCAGATGCAGCAAGCAATCTGAGGCAGAATGAGCCCAAGCTATGGGCCAGAAAGTAGGGGCTTTATGGATAGAAACACAGGAGTGACGTGTTGAGCAAGTTGCTCAAACAAGAACTACAGATTCATGATTAGAGGTCACAACCCACATTTGTTGACCACTAATCTGAATATCAGAAGTGTTTATGGCAGTGACATCCATAGTTCTTTTGGCCTGTGGCCTAAGGTTTGGAAATGTAATATAATATAATATAATATATATAATATTAATATAATATAATATAATTTTCTTCCAAGGCATGAAGGCTTCAGGCACAAATGGCACAGTTTTCTGAGAATTACCTTTAATCACTGTTATGTTACAAATATGCCATGTAAATAAACACATTTTACTGTTTAGTGATCCTATAGAAATGAACTGAAATACTGAATTCATTCTGTTGTTGTTGTTGTTGTTAAGGGGAGTGTCTAGGCATAATTATTCAAACATAAACAAATGTATTTCATCATGGGGAAGTTCAATAATTTAGGCATGAGTTTGCTATGTAGCTGTCTGTAATATACAGTACAGTATGTATGCTGATTATATGAGTTTTAATACGAGCCCTTTGATTTATTGAAGCACACAGAAGCTGCTGTATTTGCAGTATAGTCAGGGGTAAGATGCCCTGTGTGTTGTCTTGAAAAGAAGAGAATGGGAGCATTACGCATTTGTCGTTGAGAATGTGAAGCCTGCAGTGCATGTACAAACTCTGCATGAAAATTACCAGTCAATGATGCAGAACGTTAAAACACGGTCGCACACGCTCGTCGCGCACAATCCACACACTGTGCGATGTGTGGCAGAGACACATTGAAGTAGAGAGTGGAAACACATGATGCCTCATTAACATGAACTGTGTCTTGAATGCTGTCTGGTGTTTTTCTCAGAACACAGAAGACAGCGCAAGAATTTCCATCACATTCTTTCGTCTGTTTCGTGTCATGCGCTTAGTGAAGTTGTTGAGCAGAGGAGAGGGCATTCGCACGCTCCTGTGGACCTTCATCAAATCTTTTCAGGTACACTCATTCCACAAAGCAATTTATTACCTGACTTTCTGGAATCCTTGATTGGTCCGTTTGGACACGGAGTGGCAAATGATTCTACATAACTGACTAATTATTATAGTATAATTTTACGTTTCCCATATCACTCAACACCCAAGTTCATTTGTGCCATTTCGCATCTCAAAGTCACTAACTTTTGACTGTGATCAAAATGCTGAGCAAAAAAGGGATGGCATGTTTGGGGATGGAGCAGGGAGCCCACAGAAACATGCTACATTTACTTACGTGCTTTTGTCTTCTGCACATTTGTATTATGGATGTAGACAATTTAGCCATCTGAGGAAAAAAGTAACTTTTTTAAGCAACTTATTTTAAATGTAGAAGTTTACAAGAAATCAAGAGAAAAAAAAACTTACAGCTAAATTAACATGGACATCTGAGTGCAGAATTGTGGATTGATATCACACATGTTGGATGATCTGACGTCTGAACTGTTAGCTAATTAACTAGTCCATATAAAGAAAACTCTTTGATTGCACATTAATAAAATACATTAATTAAGTTGTAATGTTGTAATTATTAACATTGTGTATTGCTTCATTTCATGTTAGGGTTTATTTATCAGTATTCAGTAATGAAGACAAGCGGATCTAATTTCCTCCTCTGTGTCTCTCAGGCTCTTCCATATGTGGCTCTGCTCATTGCCATGTTGTTCTTCATCTATGCTGTCATTGGAATGCAGGTAAATCATCTGCTGGTGTAATGTAGTAAACCTGTTGTGAATTATGATAATGTGATGGTTTCGTTATTTTAGGTGTTCGGGAAGATCGCCATGGTGGATGGAACCAGTATTAACCGGAACAATAATTTCCAGACCTTTCCACAAGCTGTGCTCCTGCTGTTCAGGTGTGTTCATGAGAATATTGTGTGTTTGTGAGCATTTATATTTCACTTTAGTTAAGTGAAGTGAGTCTTACTGGAATGACAAAAGCTGTACATTCTAATTATCAAAGCAGTGTGAAAAAAGTGAAATAGCATACAATAATACTAGTGTAAATGGAGTAAAAACTAGTAAAAATGTGAAGGTGAAAGCAAGTTTTCAGCGAACGCAGCAAACAACACATTTATGCATTTAAAATATAACGTTTATCCAGAAACCAAGTAATACATTCTTTGCTCATTTGATAAGGTCAGGCCATGCACCTCCTCCTTTTGAAAACCAAATCTAAAAGTCAAATTTTTGCATGTTGGCCGGCTGTCTGTGATGCACGGTACTGGAGAGGGCTAATTTGTGATAAGAGTTCAAATCAAAATGAATTTGCCAATAATTGTAATAATTCACAAAAGGACAGTGCATTCTTTCAGTGTTTTTTTCTTACTGTGTGTCAGATGTGCGACGGGTGAGGCGTGGCAGCAGATCATGTTGGCGTGTTTGCCTGGCAAACAGTGTGACTCTGAGTCTGACTATAACCCTGGAGAGGAGAAAACCTGCGGCAGCAACTTTGCTATCCTCTACTTCATCAGCTTCTACATGCTCTGTGCTTTTCTGGTACCTCAAAAAATTTCAGCTTTTAAGATGTGTTGTTTCTGTCTGTTTAGTACTTCTCCTGTGTATGTAACAGACTCAGGCTTGGTGTTGGGTTTGAATCCATTTGCAGAAGTTTATTGAAAGAAACCATCCAAATCAACAGGCAAAGGGATGGCCAAAAATCAAAAATAGACAGTCCAAATAAACAGCGAAATCAGAAACAGTCCAAAAAAAAAACCAATATTCATGGAGGAAACAGGCTTTTTCTTTTCAACATTGCAACATTTGTTTTCCCACTCAGTAATATTTTTTGTTTTGTTATTTGACATAAATGATATTGCTCAGTCTTATTATTGTTCTTTTTATCCAGATCATTAATCTGTTTGTCGCTGTCATCATGGACAACTTTGACTATCTGACGCGTGATTGGTCGATTCTCGGACCGCATCATTTAGATGAATTCAAGAGGATCTGGTCGGAATATGATCCTGAGGCCAAGTATACAACCAAAAGATGTTTTACTTTCAGATCACTCTGTCTGTGTTTTGTTTGACAGTGAATACTATGTGTGTGTCTATCAGGGGCCGAATAAAACACTTAGATGTGGTGACGTTACTGCGCAGGATTCAGCCGCCGCTGGGATTTGGCAAGTTGTGTCCTCATAGAGTGGCTTGCAAGGTATAAAGCACACTTACACAGACATACATTTTGCCATTTGAAGTTTACAAGATTTGTTTTTCTGAGGTTTGTTTAAGCAATCTCTCCAAAAGTGGGATCCTGAGCCCAAACAAATGAATTACTATGTCACCTTGTTTATGTTTCTGTTGTTTATATTTATTGGTGGTTTTCACTGTAAAAAATCCTGCAAATATTGCTGCAGTTGTTGAGAAAAACCAGAGTAAATTCAGTCATTTTAGGCTGAAAAAATAAAAAAGTCTGTCTAGGAGCATGTGATATAATATCAATAAAGGAAATGTAAATATAAACATATCAAACATGCATTAGATGCATTATACTCACAGACTAAACACAATCTAAACTCCCCTCTTTCTCTAAATATTGTTGTCTTCTCAGAGGTTGGTTGCCATGAACATGCCACTAAACAGCGACGGTACGGTCATGTTCAATGCCACACTGTTTGCTCTGGTCAGAACTGCTCTGAAAATCAAGACTGAAGGTAAAGCTTTTGTGATGGAGTCTTTCACATGTCAGTGTCGGTGTGAAGGTGTCACTAAAGATGACTTTGTGTCTCTCAGGGAATCTGGAACAAGCCAATGAGGAGTTACGAGCCGTCATCAAGAAGATCTGGAAGAGAACTAGCATGAAACTCCTGGACCAAGTGGTGCCACCTGCTGGAGGTCCAACACACACACACACTCACACACACACACTCAAACACACACACACACTCAAACACTGGTTTACAAGGACTCTCTAAAGGTGTAATGGAATTTATACTGTTCAAACTGTGTTTATTTGTATTTAGGTTTTCAAAAAGCATGTATAAGGTGAAAAGCAGCGGTACTTGTGCTGAGTCTTTCAGTACTCCATATCAAACTTGCGATAGATATGACACCTATTCATTTACTGCAACAAACTGTTAACAGTTTAAACAGGGAGCTGCTAGAAAGTCAACACACAATGGTTTAATTCACCAAAGAGTAAAACAGAGGTGATGGTGGCAAGGAAACAAACACTCAATTTTGCTGGTAAAAGGAGAAAAAAATTCTTGGGAGAACCCAGGCTACACCTGTTCTCCTCAGTTCTTACATTTGCAGAGGGTCTTTTACAGGGTCTAATTCACCTAAAGTGCATGTCTTTGAATTGTGGGAAAACCAGAGCACTTGGAGGAAAGCCATGTTAAAACAAGGAGAACATACAAATTCCACACAGAAAGGCTTCCTGGCCAGGGCGCAAACAAGGGAACTTCCTGACATGACAAACACTGTCATGTCAAAAGTGAACATTGACTCTAAACAAAGTTACATTTTATTCCTGTCTTCACTTTATCATAATATTGATTAAAGAAAACAAATTTAATGAAACTAATTTAAGTATATTAAAGCATATATGATGGGGATCATGACTCTTTTTTTCTGGTACTTTACTCTATGTATAATAACAAAAACTTTTATTCCAGTGAAAAAAAAAAAAAAAGAGAGTCCAAAACTCTCAGTTTCAACATTTTGAACAACAGGGCCCTTCAATCTTTTTCTTTTTCTTTCTTTCTTTCTTTCTTTTTTTTTTTTTTTTTTTTTTTTTAGAAATTGTTGTGTTTTAATTTTTTATCAAATGAAGGCATTAAACATTTATTTATTTTTAATCAAATGAAAATTAAAGCTTTTTATTTTTTGGCGAACAAGCAGAGTTTTACTGTTAAAATTAATACATGGAAGAAAATTTATGTGAATATTCTGTTAAAAGCATTTTAATAATAATTGTAGAACTTTTTCTACAATTAATTGTTTAATCTGGTTGTAATATTTTTTTTATCATTTAATTGTTTTATTTAAATTGGCCAGAAATAGAAAAATATAAAGACGTATATTATACTGTACAAAAGTAATATAAGAGTAACATATTTCAAGAGTAACATATTTCTTATGTTATACGTTAAACCGTACGTTTATTTTGACAGTTTGCCGTGGAGTTTCTGTGTGTATACACTATGATATGATGCTAGTTTTCTCAAATGAAACAGTAAAATTCACATGAAATGACTCTCACAGCAGCTCTGGAGATTCATGTGAGGTTCATGTGTTCATTTAATGAGAGACAGAGGCCGAAAATCACCGCGAGCCGCCCTCCTAATATAATGGCCGGGGAAACACTGTCAACTTCATACATACAGTTTTGCGTAATGATATAAGTAGGTCATTGGTTGTTTGTGTGCTCTGTGTGTTTAGATGATGATGTCACTGTGGGGAAGTTCTATGCCACTTTCCTGATACAGGACTACTTCAGGAAATTCAGGAAACGAAAGGAGCAAGGACTTGTGGGATGCCAACCCTATTTAAACACCACCACTGCTCTGCAGGTGAACTAATCTTTGAAATCATTGGGCCCTGATTTACTAAAGCTTTAAAACACTTGCAAACTTGATAGCACTTGCAAGAAATGTTGATGCAGATCTGCTGTAATGTGGCCTACTGAGTAAATATCTTATTATTTAAAACATATTATATCATGATGTCATAGGGCTGTCAAACAGAAACAGAAATGGCGTGTTTTTATCTGTATCTTCTGTAGGCTGGTCTGCGCACACTACATGATATTGGCCCTGAGATCCGTCGAGCCATATCGTGTGATCTACAGGATGAAGGTCTAGTAGACGTCAACCTCAATGATGAGGAAGAAATATACGGGGTAGAGCTCTTCAATCTTTATCAGTGCATATTTAACTAAATAGTAGAGCATTGTGCTTATAACTCACATGTCATTTATTCAGTTTAGAGGGAATGCGTCAACCTCGTTTTGTTATTATGTGAGCGGCTTCATAGGTTTTTGATTAAATTAAAAAGGACCTTTTGCAAATTCAGAATGAACCACTTCAGATTTCGATTAAATTTAATTCTGTTCAAATACAGTATTGATTTGAATGATATGTAGTACTTTTAAAGTACTTTTAAAGTTCTTTCAACACTGCTGCTGGAGAACTGGGCTGTGTTCCACTTCGTTTTTTTTATGCCCTTCACTTGCTAACTTCTCTCAGTCTAGTTTACTTGAATGTACAGTGGTGGCCAAAATGACTAGAACACCTGACAGATCTTAAAATATTGACCTTTTTTGCCTCCAAATCACGATTTCATTTCATTATGTGTGGAAGCTACAGCGCACTTTGCAGGACATGGAGCTGCCAGCACGATCACTTGCATTTTTTCAGTGAAAACAATTTAAAATATGCTGTCATTTTTGCTCAAAAAGATAAGAGTAATACATCATTCAGAACTGTAAAGGGTCTACTTTTATTTGTGTGCTCTCATAATATCAGTAAAACGTTGTGCTTTTATAAAATGAAGAAAACAAACTTCGGTCTTCAACAGGAGCGCTTCACAAAAATGAACTGAAACTCAGCGAATACATGCATCACAGACATGATAGATATATAGAGAGACAGAGAAAGAGAGAGAGAGAGAAAAAGCTTTAAATTACTACTTAGTGAAATTAAACAAATAGAAAACAAAAACTTTTTCATTTTGTGGCTAATCCCTAAAGATGCATTTCTCTCTAAAGGCGCGTCCAGTGAGGAGATGGAGAGTCAGGATCGTCAACTTCATCCTTGCGACACTGACTCAGAAAACACTACTTTATAAATAAATACTTCAAATATCACCTTACTATTTCCCCAGACACATTCATGATAATTACTTTTGCCGGTGCTTTGTGGCAAGCTTCAGCCTATTGCATGCACTTGAAGGCAGATTTCTTCCCGTGTCTGAACTATGACGTGAAAATTGGCCCAAAGCCCAGCCCTATGGGTGTAAAAAAAAAAAAGTCGGGGCCCGCTGGGCCTGGGCTGAAATGCAGGGCTCTAATCTCTCTGGCATAGTGTCAATATATTTCTTGAGAACTTCAACACTAATGCTATTATATGCCTTCTGCAGCTCAAGCCAAAGGCTTTTTTTTGAATGTGCAATAGATCTGTCCAGTTTATTTTCCAACTTGCCCCAAATTTGCTCGATGGGGTTGAGGTCTGGACTTCGAGGGGGCCAGTCCAATATTTTCAGTGTTCCAGCAGATTTCTTCTATCAGTGTCCTCGTGGAAAATAAATCCAGGCCCAATCAGACAACTCCCAGATGGTACTCCATGCCTCATCAGAATGTTGTGGTACACTGTCTTATCCATGATGCCATCAAAGTCACCTGTTCCTGAGGCTGGAATGGCACTCCACACCATAATACTACCCCCTCCGTGTTTAACTATGAAGTAGACTCGCTCCCTCAGTCAAAATCGAGGGGTTGAGGATCTGTCCTTATAATCTTTCCTCGCCCACTGCACTTCAAAATGGCAGTGGGGCATTGCCCTGCTCCAACACACCTGCCTGCAATTATCAAGTAAGCCTGAATGCCTTGATCAGCTGGTTCAGGTGTGTTTGATTGTGGTTAGAGCTGAAATGGTAGCTCTCCAGGAGCAGGGTTGGAGATAACCAAAGTCATTTGTAATGAAACCTTAAAGGTATAGTTCACCCAATAAGGAAAATTAAGAAAAAGGAGATTCCTTGGAAATTCATACACTTCATGTCTGTGATTTTTGAGAGTCAGAAAAACTTGTACAGCCAAGACCAAATTAATACCCATATCTCCTGAAAATGCATCAAGGTCTTATGAAGCGTAATGATCAGTCAGTGGAAGAAAATTGACATTTACAACATTATAGTCATAAGTTTGCATACATCTTGCAAAATGTTAAAGGAGGTCAGCGGATGCCCATTTTCCACAAGTTGATATGATTCTTAAAGGGGTCATCGGATGCAAAGTTCACTTTTACCTGTCCTTTGAACATTAATGTGTGTTGGCAGTGTATGTACAAATCTACCCCATAATGATAAAAATCCATGCAGTGGTTTTTCATTAATCTGTAAAAATAATATCCCCTTTTTCAAATCGAGCCCTTCTCAGATGCCTGTCGGTGTGCTGTCACACCAGCAGAGGCCGCTCCCACCATAGTTGATTGACATGAGCGTCTTACCTAAATCAGCTGGAACAGTCCGACCTCCATTGTTTTCGATGCTGGAGCAGGGATGTAAGTTAGACAAGAATATCTCCGATTGAGGTGTTGTCTTGCTGGATGTAATAATGAACATAGTGGTCGTCATTTACACCCGACATCTGAGCTGCTGAAGATGCAGTGGATTATGTTTGTTTGTGAAGGGAATGCGCCTCCCGATCTACATAAATGCGCCTATGTTCGTGCAAATCATTTGTGATTAAGCTTCACTTACAGCAGAAGTGAGTATGAGGGGTTTTTTAATGAATCTTTGCGATCGCCTTTCCTAATAATGTGCTAGTTAGCAAGTTTAGTGGCTAAATGTGGCTAAAGTAAACAGGCTCATCACTCCACAAAGAGGAGAGAGGGGCGGGGCGAGCAGAGCTCATTAACATTTAAAGCAACCTCGACCAGACCAGGATGAGGTAAAAAATGAGTTATTTACACTACCATTGAGAAATTTTAACCAAGCATGTTATAGACTTTTCATTAAGACCCTAAAGAATCATATCAACTTGGAAAATGGGCATCCGATGACCCATTTAATGAAATGTCTATAACATACATTGGTTAAAATTTCTCAATGGTAGTGTAAAACGCCCTTTTTACCTTGTCAAAGTGACTCGTTTCGGTGCATGTCCCTTTAAATGCTAATGAGCTCTGCTCACCCCCACCCCTCTCTTTTGTGGGGTGACGAGCCGTTCTCTAAGACTGTGAACTTTAACCGCATTTAGCCGCAGAATTTGCTAACTAGCACATTATTAGAAAAGGTGATTTGCAAAAACACCTTATACTCACTTGTTCTGTACAGCTCACTCAGGGCGTGTGTCAATCACATCTTGGGAGCAGCCAAGAATCTGAGAGAGGGATTATGATTTTTGGGGATTTAAAAAAAAAAAACAATCGATGACCCCTTCAATAGTTCTTCATTTTTCTTACTGTGTGTTTTTACCTGTATGATTCATTGTTTTTATTTTGCGAAAATTCTTCATGAGTCCCTTATTTTTCCTGAGCAGTGTTGTTCAGAAAAAGTCCCCTGCTCCAAGTTTTAAATGAAAGTAAATACATCTTGTTATAAGGATCTTTACTGGAAAACAAGTCAGTGTTTTTGATGCTGTTGTCTGTATGTGCAGAGGAATGGAGTTGTGATTGGGAATCATGTGAGTGGAGATCAGTACAGCAGCGTCACGCAGCGTCCTCTGCAGCTCCCGCTTCCTCGGTGCTCCACCCAAAATTACTGTCCGTCGATGTCAGACAGATCATCCAACTCAAATATCAACAATGCCAACGTGCCATCAGCCTCTGCCTTTCCCAACGGCTGGCACAATCGCTGCCGGCGGCTCTCCGGGACCCTGGTGTCCTCTCTAAATTCCTACCTCAACCTCAGGAATGATGGAGAACTACAGCTCAGGACTCACTCCAGAAGGTGAGAGGCCACACTACCACTGAGATTAAGACTAAAATAATGACACAATCACATTACATCTATTTTATTCAATTTTGAAATGTTTTTGAAAGGTTTTTAACAGAATATCAATAATTTGTATGTCCTTGTTAATCAAAATTGCATCTCTAAAATGCATTAGCGTCAAGCTCCATAGTTCAACTTTGATTGTAGATATTACGGTATGGTGCGATAATACTGGCTGGTTATTTGATTTTCCTGCGTCTTGCAGGCCGAGCACCAGTGCTGTCGGATATCCGATCATCCACGTAGAAACCTCCACCTTACCTGACATCAGTGACGATGACAGGAATTCTGGGGAGTATTACAGCGGAGACGAGTTTAATGAGGATGATGTCATGCTGACTACAGACAGGTATTGCTAGAAGATGATTTTCAGAAAGTGTATATCAACAGTAGCTTTAATCTGTATTTTCTCTTGGTTTCTGTGGAAAGGTCATACTTTGAGGACACCATAAGTGATGGTGCTCCAGCAGGACAGCAGGATGCGTGTGAATGCGTCTGCGATGATGGTGAGCACCTCATATCCCAGCAGTCCCAGAGGTCATCAAAACGACACCTGCTATCTACAGCTCAATGTGAGATATTAGAAAATAAGCAGACACTTTTAACTGTATCAAACTGCTTTTAACTGAGAATAAACATCAGACGGAATAGTTCCAGAAAAAGCTGTGATGATCAATGGCTACATGGTTATATTGATCTTTTATATTTTCAAATATAAATTTTGAATATATGTCAAAATATACAAAGAAAACAGTGAAAAATATATACATTTGGTAAAATATATCTCAAAATATATTTACGTACATATATTTTCTACTAATATATTTTTGGTCCTTTTTTTTTTTTTCATTTTGAAAGTATATTTTAAAAACATAAATATAGTTTTAGAAAAAGAAAACATTTGAAATATATTTTGCTCTATATATTTAAATCCAAGAAAATATATTCAAATCTGAAGAAAAACTTTTGTTTATAAAACATGTGAACATATAACACATTTGAATAAAATTCACTAAGAAACATAATTTATAATTACAAATTCTTAAAACAAAAAAACAATTAGATTATTAATCTAGTTTTGATCTGAATGAGGCTATTCCATCCACATTTGCATTCTAAATGTAGGCTAGTGTAAAATTTGAAATGTATTTTCAATACATTTTGAAATATATTTTGCTATATGAAGGTTAAAAATATATTCTCTATTACAAAAGTATATTTTATTAAGCTTCACTGTTTTAAGAACAGTATTAAAGGGGATACTGATATTTAGAAGGAGCAAATTTGGACTCATTTCCACTGTGAGTAAAATAATCACCCCAGAAATTCTGTGAAATACTGTGACAGTGTTTAAAATGGCCAAAAAAGGTAGAACTATTTTATTTATTTATTTGTTTGTTTGTTAAAATTCTAATACGACAATTTTTTCCGTGAAATATGTTCAGGTTCAGCATTCAGGGCGACCGCTACAGTTGTTGTTAGATTATTGTACATTCCTCCATTTAAATAAATACAGACATATTGATGCATGTGCGTTCTTCCAAACAGCCTCCCACAAGTCCGCTTTCCATTTCGAGTGTCTGCGCAAACAGAACAGTCAAGATGAGATTCCCCTGCATCCAGCGGGCCTACCGCAGCATCAGGTGATAATCGCAGAATATCTCCAGTGGCACAACATTTGTGGAGGCCCCCTACCTCTCTAAGGATGCCCCTGTAGATCAGTGTCACCAGCATAATAGATTAAGAACAATGGTAGTAGTGAGACATTATCTGTGATAAGTATGTAAAATGTTGAAATTGGAACATTACCCTAAAGCACAGGTTTCCCAGCGTCTCACAGTGGCATTATATTTTTTTTGCGGTTGTGCAGGTGAAGACGGCGACTGGACAAGAATCGAGTAGAACGCGACTCTCTCCGACTCGCTCCATCCGTTCCTGGGTCACGCCTCCGGCCACGCCTCCACCCTACACCCCTCTGATTCAGACCACGCCCAGCGCTAGCAGCACTCCGGGATTGGTTCACAGGGGCTTCTGGAATTCCCAGCAGGCCTCTGATTGGTCAACACGTTCGCCCTCCCTCCTGAAGGTTCCACCCCGACTGTGCGGCCATCACCTGCAGCAGCGGAGCAGCGCTCACAGCCTGGTGGAAGCGGTGAGCGATGCCATTTGACACTGAATGTCAAGTCATCTTTATTTCTATAGCGATTCATATGATACAGATCGAGTCAAATCAGCTTCACAGAGCTAAACGGGGAAATAAGAGAATTAGTTGTGGAAACTATGCTACAGAGACAATTTAGAGACAGCTACTAGGAGACAATAATGTCATTACTTAGCCAGTCACCTTAGTGTTTAGTCAGTTCAACAGTGTAACATTTATCAATTTAAAACAGTCCTGGTTTGGTCCTGTTCAACCTAAATAATCTGTTTAAAAAATAGTATTAATCATTATTATCATTATTATGTTTTTATGTAAAATATCCAGTATTGGATTTTCTAATTTAGTACTGTAAAACCTGTTTTACCTTTTGCATTAGACATTTTAAATCTAATTGACTAAACTGATAGTTTAGCTGAAATGATGCTTCCTACTGAAGTGAATTTTTTTTTTAAGCTATGTATGAAATATAATGTCACAAGTAATATCTTTTACACTGTATCACACAGTGTTAGACTAGACTGCAAGTAAAACTTTCCTCTGTTGTTAAAAATAGACAGGAAGGACTCTCAGGTATCAAGCCTGCCACACTGACACGATGCTTTTTCCTTGTAGGTGATGATATCTGGTGGATTGGGCAAATATGCGAAGGATCCAAAGTTTGTGACTGTGACAAAACACGAGATCGCAGATGCTTGCGACATGACAATTGATGAGATGGAAAGTGCTGCTAGCAATTTACTGAACGTCACGCTAGGCCACGGGCCGGAGGCAGACGAGGCAGGCCTGTGTCAGAACAATCTCCGTGACTACAGCGACGAGGAGACGGACACGAGCAATAAACGCGAGGAGGATCTCGCCGATGAAATGATCTACGTCTCAGTATTATAGTACTCAAAATACCCCAGTCAAACTAAACGATGTCGAAAAATGAATGAATGAGGTAATCGTGCCTTTAAAAGGGTGTCACGGGGAGATCTGCTGGCTTTAAATTTTATTCAGACCTTTTGATGTAGTTAGCAATTCTTTTGATATCTTGGGCGATTTCCAGCAAGATCCAAATGTAATGACATTACCGACCGAAGTGTTTTCCTCTGAATCTATGCATGGACTGGACCTTTGAAGATCCCTAACCAACTTACCAGCCAAAGTCCACTTGGTCGAAGGTACCAAACAGCATTTCCTCAGACCCATTCAGGACACTTTCGCCATTTCAGTCAAGAATTTTATTCACGTAGAAGACAATCATAATGGTAAAAACTTCACAGTGATACCTCCCGCTTGGGTAACTGAACTAGATTTCAAGTCATGATTGACTGAATGTCTCTTTTTGCGCCTTTTTCCAACTTTTCCATATTCAAAGTGCATCAAGGTTGGTGAAATTTGGCATCGCTGACTTCAAATCTGCTGCAACAGATCTTTGTGGAGTGCAGATTTAAAGCTGATCGTGCTCACTTGGAATATAGTGCACAAATACTTCATTTGTATTTCATGGGAAACAACTAGGTGAGTAAATGTTTTTTGGCTGAATGTAAGACAACACATTAACACAAATGGAAATGCAAATGATCCATCACATGCTGAAATAAATATACAGGATGCCAATTTTGAAACAGTATGAAACATTTCACTAGACTAAGTAACTAAGGCATTTAAATGATTACTAATCACAGTGCAGGTCAATACAATTCCGAAACCATTCATGTTCAGATATTAATGCATCACAGTATCATCATTTTAAGTGCTAGACTTCAGGCACTTAAACAGATCTTACAAAGGGCTTTACACAGCAGCACCGTCCAGCTGTCTCTGCTTCCTTCATCCAGAGCAAATCTCACTGCCGTCTGACTCTCTGAACTCTTGGAAACAGCAGCTCCTTCTTCTAGCACAGCGTTTCTCAACCCTGGTCCTGAAATGGGTGTGTCAGATAAGGGAGACATATAAAACGTGCAGTGTTGGAGGACAGAAACACCGCTCTAGTAGAAGCAGTTACTAAACATATCAAAGCAGTATCTTGAGTCGCAGAGGCCTAAGTGTCCGTTACTGTTAGTGTGAGCATATCTGCTTCAATACCGGTACAACTGCTTTGGTCCTCCAGTTCCTTCAGCTGGTCACACAGCAACAGTTTTTTTTTCTTATGTATTTTTGATGTTCATCTATCTCATCGGTCCTGTCATTGATAATGAGGTCTGTGTCTCACAAACCTGAGAACGTTTGGGCTTATATGAAACATTGAATAATTCACCCAGAAATGAACCTTCTGTCATCATTTTCTAATCCATATGTTCGTTCCAAACCTGCATGACTTTTCTTAATGGAAAGAAGATGCAGTTACAAAGAATGGGCACTGAAGATTTCATGATTCACAAAGGACAAGCGGTATAGTAGTATTATGAAAATGGTCCATTTGATTTATGTGCTATATTCCTGTGGCTGAACAGCATCAGTATTTAATGTACCGCTCCAGCTTGGTTCATGAATAAAACGATGCTAAGTTCGTGAACAAATCTTTCTTTTGATTTGCTAACCGAGCCGGCTGGACTGCTTTTATAATCTGTTTGAAGGCTTCAGGACAGCAGTTACGGGTTCAGAGAGTAAATGATGACAGAACGTTGATTTTTGAGCCATTTAAGGCATAACGGGTAATCTAGCACATGCCGTTTCTAAACGACTGTCTGTTCGTCTCTGTGATGTTAAACTGTTTGTTTGATGTAAACCACCAAGCTTTCCTTTCTAAATGGAACATTTAGCACTTAGACTAACTCTCAACTGCCTTTATCATTTTCAAGATACTAGACATGAAAGAGGATCTATTTTTAACAAAATGTCTTTTAACAAAAGGCTTTAAAGTCATGTATATATTAAATGAATGGATACATTACGACAGTATTTTAATAGCAAAGCAAAATGAATTTCCTTTCATTTTGAAGGAACATGTCTATATTGTTTTGAAAGGAATTTCACATTACTAGGTTTTCTGTCATAGTTTGAGAATTGTGCAGATATGAACTAAATGAGTTATTTTCATGTTTTTTAAATGGTCTGTTTACCTACAATAAATGCACTTCTGCTGATGAGATTACTGGCATTATTGAAATGAAGATGTAGTGAAGGTCCTTTGTGTTGTTCAGATTATTTCAGGTCACGCAAGCGTCAGTTGTCTGGCTGTAGGAGGACATTGAAATCAATTATCAGGAGACTTTTATAATTGAATCATTTTATTATTTTCGATTGGTACCGTTATCATCGGTTGTGGTGATTTTACATGCATTTTCCATCTGTTAAAACTGGACCACTGTTTTGTTATATTCTTTTTCTTAATCTAATTTCATTTAATAAAGTATTTTTAAAAATCCATTGCACCAGTATAAAGAACGGATAAGATGTCTAAAGACGTCGTCTTCATGTAAACAGTAAAGTGAAGTGAGTGAGTTAATTGCACTGATAATTGCTTCCTACTGCTGAAATGTATTATTTATTATTAACACTTCATAGCTGTGTCATACTGATAGTGTGAAAATGGAAAAAATCTATGCTACAAATGGCTCTTCTTTGAAGAGCGTGATATTAGTAGGTTTCATTAAGACTTATGAACAGATGTGATCTTGAACACTGTCATGAGATTCCGTCCATATTTCATTAAGTGTATTAGCAATTAATAATGTGCATCTGAATTTAAGACACTTTCTGGATAAAGCTAAGCTGCCTAAGACTAAATCATTTTGCCACATGATCAAACCATTCTTCAGTCAAACCAGGAAAACTGGCCTCCCAACTGTTCCCGTTATCTGAACCCATTTAAACAAGTCTAAACCATGAACGGCCAGGTCAAATATCTGTCTTATCTCTGCGTCTCAAGAGTCACAGGCCGGTAAACAGGAACTCCAGGGTCGTGGAGCGAGGGAACCCCTTTAATGGCGTCCGCTCCCTTTTCGGCGATCATTATCGTGGGGGCGTTCAGGTTCCCGCTCACCATGCTGGGCATAACGGAGGCGTCCACCACCCTCAGCCCCTCTAAACCGTACACACGCAGATCAGGATCCACCACCGCCATGCTGTCCGAGGCGCCGCCCATTTTACACGTGCAGGACGGGTGGTAGGCGCTATCGGCCTTCTGCCGAACGAAAGCGTCGATCTCTGCGTCGGATTGGACGGCGGGGCCCGGCTGTACCTCGGGTCCTCGGAAAGGGTCGAAGGCTTTCTGAGCGAAGATTTCCCGTGTGAGCTTGATGCACTGTCTGAATTCCAACACGTCAGTGTCTGTGGGACGTAAGGAGATGATGAGCATGAGGCAGTGACAAACCACACAAGAACTTGAGCAAAATCCAGTCAGGATCATCTGTTAAAAGCATGTGAACACATATAACCAACTTATGACCACGAGGGGTCATGGATCACACAGCCTGCGCCACTGATGATAACCATGTTTCATCTCAATATGCCAAAGGTTCACCAAAATAGAGCCTCACCTCCAGTTCTGGATCCTTGCGATCAAATTTGTTGATGCGTTATGTTTCTTAATATAGAAAAATCTGTAGACTTTTGACTGGAATTGTTTTAAAGGAGAAAAATTGACAGATAATGTACTCACCCCCTTCTTGTCCAAGATGTTCATGTCTTTCTTTCTTTCTTCAGTCGACAAGAAATTATGTTTTTTGAGGAAAACATTTTAGGATTTCTCTCCATATAGTGGACTTCTATGGTGCCCCAAATTTGAACTTCCAAAATGCAGTTTAAATGCAGCTTCAAAGGGCTCTAAATGACCCCAGCCGAGGAAGAAGGGTCTTAAAAATTACAATTTATATAATTTTTAACCTCAAACGCTCATCTTGTCTCATCTGCCTAAACATGATAGTTAGGGTATGTTGAAAAACTCCCATCATATTTTCTCCTCCAACTTTAAAATCATCCTGCATCGCTGCAGAAGTACCAAGTCAGTGTTTACAAAGTGAACATGTAAAGAAGATCAAACACCCTTTACGAAAAAAGATAAAGCAATGTAGGATGATTTTAAAGTTGGAGGAGAAAATGAGATGGGAGTTTTTTTAACATACCTTAACTATATTGAAAAAACAGTTCAGGCAGATGAGATAACAAAAGCATTTGAGGTTAAAAAGTAAATATTGTATAAATTGTCATTTGTTTTTTTTGTTTTTTGGAAAATAACCAATAATTTCGCTAGATAAGACCCTTCTTCCTTGGCTGGGATCGTTTAGAGCCCTTTGAAGCTGTATTTAAAAACTGCATTTTGGAAGCTCAAACTCAGGGGCACTACCAAAGTCCATTACATGGAAAGAAATCCTGAAATTTTTTTCTCAGAAAACAATTTCTTTACGACTGAAGAAAGAAAGACATGAACATCTTGGATGACAAGGAAGTGAGTACATTATCTGTTCTGGAAGTGAACTACTCCTTTAAGGCTCTTTAACACAAATTTGGGATTTAAACAACTCAAAATGCAGAAGTTCAGACAGGAGCAAGCTGAAAGCACTTGTATCCCTGAACACTATTTGTTTCTAGACCACAAAGTTCAGAAGTTGAACAGAAAAACTCATGCAACACTCTTAAAATGTTGCAGAGAGATACATTTACCAAAATAAATTTCCTTAAGTAGTGAGAAATTAGAAAATCAGCAGAAAATAAACCCTCTCTGAACGTCTCTGTTGGTTATTTTTCATGCTCTAGCATTAAAAATCCACTCGGTCAGCGTCACGTTTTTTTTTCTTACATTACTTTCATTGTGGTATTGTAATTCCAGGGATGAAAAATCTAAATTAGACATAATTGAAATGCGGGACACAGCTTACAGGATGTGGGACAAAGTCCCCAATTTCGGGACTGACGGTCACGCTAGAATCATCAGCTCCATTACACAGAACAACATGGTACTCTCGTGCACTGGGCCTGAGCTGCTCTAAATATGTCAGATCAGAGTAAACGTACCGGTGGAAAGGTAGTTTGGTTGGATGACAGGGTGAGCAGAAGGGTCTTTACTCTTCAGTTTGAGCCACCCAACACTCGTGCTCCTCATGGGTCCAACGTGAACCTACACACATCACAGAGAATACATAAACAGATGCGCAGTTAGGGCAAAGATTGCAACTGTATATACTCAATGACATGACTTTTTCTCATTACATCATCTTCCTCAGCTGCAGGTGAATTAAAGGGGTGTTCACACATAAAGACATTCACAGCGACAAAGCGAGCGGATGCCGGTTTCAAAAAAGACTGTCGGCGATGCGACGTGGGCATTGTCTAGCAATGGAAAGTCAAACCTTATTCCCAGAGAAAAATATTAGGTTAAATAAACTTTGTGGCAACATTGTTTAGAAATGTTTCGAAAATGTCCAGTTTTCTTCTTGTGATTAGAATGTTATGTAAAGATTCCTAAAATGTTTCTTACAGTGTTAGGCTATTCACCCAAAATGTTAGTTGAATGTTTATTTTTTATATTCTAAGAATGTTAAGATGTCCATTTTTTCATGATTAGAACATTATTTAAAAGATTAGTAAAATGTCCCTTGCAACTTTTTCACCCAAAATATAACATCTGAACATTTTAATTGTTGTAATCATGACAAACAACCGTACGTTTTAATTATCTTAGAACATTATTCAAAGTTCCTTACAACATGCAGTTAACATTTTCATTTTCATATTAGTTTTAATATTCTAAACATGTCTAGTTTTGTCGTTGTGCTTAGATCATTATTTAAAGGCGACTAAAACATTGATTACAAGTTCCACTAGCTTCATTTTTACCCCAAATATAACGTTATTAGAATACTCATTTTGAATATTTTAAGAACAACATAATGGGAATGTTCATCAGGTAAAAATACCATCATGAGGACATTACAAGAGTGTTGTTCTAAGAATCTTTCTTTTGTTTCTGTCCACAAACAGTGATGAATCAAATCACCAGCATTCTGAGTCGGTGTGATTCACTATTAATCTTGTTTATGAAATGATCACAATGCACCGCTGCCATTTATGTACGAGCACATTTCTCTGCAGAATGTAAATGTTAGGTTACACCTACTCCACTAAAAATACCAATGCCATTTATTGACCCCTCGTTAGGTTTGACAACAGAGAGCGCAGACGGTGTTTGATCAGCAACAGACACAACAGGCAGAATTATGTAGTCTTTAAATTAGTCAGACCTGGAAGGCTTCGATCTTGGATTTAACACGACCGTGATCGATGACCTGAGAGGGCAGGAAATGGAACTGAATATCAGGATGAGGAACGCCAGGACGACTACGAATGAACCCGCCGCTCTCCAGATGAGCCGTTGCACCGTAACCTACAGCAAAACACAAAGCAAAAGTGTGTTCATGTCCGGATATGCTTTATGTTCTAGACAGGCTTTGTGAGACGCACACAGATAACCAGGGCGCTTACCGAACGTTCAGACTCATTACCTGTGAATCTGAGA